>JAFREQ010000114.1:0-600000 GCA_025331565.1 Holacanthus passer | reverse complement strand
TAAGCACACACGACTCCTCGGAGTTACACTCTTATGTCCAAAGATTACAAGTTGTTCAAGATTAACTTTTTTTAAATTTGTAAAATCACCCTTCTGTTATGTTGGAACAGCTTCTTGCCAAAGCCCTCCCAGTGTATAGCCATTTTTTTTAAGAAGTGAACTATAGTAGAGTTGGGTTTAATCTGACCTTCTATGTTCTATTAGTGGGTTACAGTAAGTTGCCAAAGGAGGGAGCTGGAAGTGAAGATTTTCTTATATTCTTATATCTTGGGAATAAATGATCTGCGCCACTTTCAAACTCAGGACTGCTTTGGTGTTGTGGAAGAAGAAATGGAGGAAGCAGTTTTTTTCAGGATTTTAAATTGAAAATCAACTAGGACCAATGGAGAGGAGGCTGTTCATGGGGTGGCGGATGCTGACACAGGAACATTTGAATGGGGAAAATGTTTAAGGAGAATAAGTCGGTGGGAGGAACAGTGAAACGACTCATGGTGTGCAGTCTGTGCGGGCCTGCAACCATCTGATGCATTATTCCATGCAGCTCAAACTGGTCAGTCCTTCCCCTTAAAGCCAACAATGTTGATTTAAAAAAAGGAAATCAACTGAGGTAATTTTACATAAAGAATCACAGAATCAAAGCAGAAAGAGATTGCAAACATGAAGGTGTGGAAGATTTGAAATAAACAGCACAGGGTGGCAAAAGCATCGATTGATTAGGTTTCTTTTATTTCAGTTGGATTTTCTTCATATAATTCAAGATATTTTATTACACTTGTTAAAAAAAGGAAATGCGAGGCCCCCACGGATGTTGGTAACTTTAATAAAAAGGAGCGTCCATGATTAAGTACTCAAGATTACTGATACAAGACCCGGACAGGCTGCAGTGCACTGTCATGGGGTGGGAGGAGGTGGGATGGATGGGTTGGTGGGAAACAAGCTGCTTCTGCTCTAAAACCAGCACTCACTGCACCCGAGCCAGACTCTGTGGGACTCCAACACTGGAGTGAAGCCGCAGTCAGATCAAATTTCACCTTGGGAGCTAGTGTGGCTAATAGGCTAATAACAACAGCCCATGAAGTTGTAAATTATACAGTGTTTTCATTGTGCAGTTTTAAAGCAAGATTATAAACAACCAATATTTCCAGAATGAGACCTTTTTTCTCAAACTGGCTTACTGACTTAAAGAGCTTCAAACTTTGTATGTCAAAGTTCAATCTATTTGTCCTGTCCCGTTCCACATGGACAAGAATGAGAAGCAAAATCCGGTCTGACTGCGCCTTAGTCTGACAGTATCAGGTAGGTGTTAAACCGCTCATCTGACTTGATCTTATTGTTGGATTACCACTAAATGTCTTACAAACTGACATAGCAATAAAAGAGAGAAAGGCGTGGCAGTGGAAGCAATGGAGGATGTGACAGCTGAAAAAAGGTTAAAGCAAAATGAGGTAAAAGTGGAGAAGAACTGAGGTTGTGTGGAGGCGTCAGACAAAGGTTGTTTAAATAAAGCCAAAGGGAATGTATCGTGTGAATCAGTGTTTCTCCCTCCGAAAGGCTAAGACTTGTGAGTGCGAGCACTTGGTAATGTCGTTATCAAATCAGTGTGTTTGACAAATCTGTTCTCGGCGTGAGTGTTGTTGGGTTGGACTGCATGGAGAAGCATATGTTTCATTTAGCATTGTGGATCAAATCATTATTATCAAATGTGTGTGTTTGTGTTTTTTCTTGCGTGTGTTTGTTATCTTGCCGATGTGTGTGGAAGAGGGGGTGCTCATGGCTGTTTCCTGTGGGAGAATGGCAGATCAGGCGTGAGAGGTCAGTGTCTCAGGGGGGGTCACAGTGGAGATGGGGTGAGGTCAGATTCGGGGCAAATACTTCTCGATAAATTCCTTTACAGCTGTCATCTCCTGCAAGAGAGCAAAAAAGAGAATCTGATAATTACATCAGTTCCTTAAATCATCACCAAAGGCATCAAAAATGTCACAGGGGACTTATTTTTTTCATACTGATTAACAGAAAGAAAAGCCCTTCATACACACAACCCATGGGGGTACAGTACCTGAGCACAGGAGCTGTGAGGGAGCCCTGGGTAGGTTTTGAAGGTGATCATGTGAGGGTCAACTATGGATTTGAGTTTTTCCGCCGTCATGGCACCATACTGCACTGGGATCATGACGTCCATCTCACCGTGGCACTGCAGGATTGGAAGGTTCTTGTAGCCGCTTGACGCCTGCAGGACAGACACAATGCAGACTTAGATGATGTCTGCAGTAAGCCGGCTAAATTTGAAAATCTTTTTCTTTTGGTTTGGAGGAATTTTCAGTCTGCAGTGCAAAATAAGATAAGATAAACCTTTATTCGTCCCACAGTGGGGAAATTCACAAAATATTTTTAATATGAAAAAGAAAACAGCCTAAGTTTGAATTGAGGAGCAGAAGAACCATATAACTTCTCGCCAGTAAAACTGTGACCGTACCGATGGGAAACTCTTGTGAAGTGGTAGCCAGCAACTGAGGGCCACAACACCAGCCAACTGATGCTGGCAGGTCAAGGCAGTATACAAGGACAAAGCCCCACCCTGAGGAGGAACAGAGGAGACAGAGGTTTATTACATTCATTCATTTACGTTTCTTAATATACAAATATTTTTCTTGTGGAATATAACACATAGCTAAGATAGGAAGCCCTACCTGAGAGAAGCCACCGAGAATTATACGGTGTGGGGGGATCCCATTTTTGGCCTCATGTTCGATTATGGCCTTGACTAGAGGAAAAGAAGAATAAATATATGTTATATATCAGAGACAACTCCTTTGTTATCATGAATATTGGCATTGTAGTTTATTTTGACTCAATCCCACATACACCACCCAGTGCAGGTCAAATACTCACTCGAGCACCAATTGTGTATTAAGCCATGACTGAAAATAGTCTCCAACAAATGCAATGATTACTTCTGTTGAAGTGACATTTCTTAAAAGCTACAGAGTCCAGCTGTTGTAGCCTTTCTTAAAAAAATGAAACTATGCATTTGTGACACATTTTTAATCAAGGTCTTCAGTTGGGGCCAACAGACTTGGGGCTGAGTGCCACAGACAGGTTGGGGAAGTCAAATTACTGAGACAGACTGTTGGACACTTGGTTTTTGTCTTTGCATGGAATTGTATGTCAACAACAAAAATGCAGAATAATGGCAGTCTTATCCTTTAAAGATGATATCATGCCCTCATGTACCAGCCTTAAAACATTGAACTCACTGTTTTCTGCTGCCTTCTTGATTCCAGATTCGTCCTCTTGGGACTCGGGGCTGAGACCCATGAGGTCAAACCTGCACACATGCAGATGCGAGCGTTTAAGGAAATCAATAGACACAATCGCAGCATTGTCATTGCCAATATTGGAGCCCACTGTGGCTTCAAGAGAAACAATAGCACCCAGTGTAGAGCTAAAAAGCTGTCTCTTTCATCACACCAACTCACCATGCGGGCATCATCGACTTCATGTTGAGGGTGACGGCAATTGGGGGCCTGCAGGGGGAGAAAGGGAGGGAGTGAAACGAAAACATGACAGTCAGTGTAGGAGATCAACAACAGCCAGGAGCTGAATGTGAAACAAGACAGGATGATACATAAACATGTGAAGCTACTTTTGCATTCTGACACACCAAGCTGTTTGTTTTACTGTATGGAGTAGATAATGATCTACTCCATACAACTACACAAAGAAAAAGATGTTAGCGTTTCACCCTGCTCACAAGTGACAGTCTCAGTGGAATAAAACATGACAGAAGGATTGGAGGAAAAAAAGACTTACGCGTGGGGGCAGATGAACTTGACGTGAGGCAGCTGGATCCCCGTCAAAGTGTCTGCCCACCCATGCCTGACAGAAAACAGAAAGAAACCCTTTGTTTCGAATCCAGTTTCAGCAAAATGACTAATATGCAGTACATCAAACCCAAATGTATGACAACTTTGTACAATATACAACCCCAGTTCCAAAGAGTTGGGACGCAGTGTCAAACATAAATAAAGCATAATGTGATACTTTGCTAATCCTTTTTGACATATATTCAATTGAAAACAGCACAAAGACTATATATTTAATGTTTTACTCATCAATTTCATTGATTTTTGTAAATATCTGCTTATTCTGAATTTGATGGCAGCAACATGTTTCAAACTAGTTGGGACAGGAGCAACAAAAGACTGTGAAAGTTGTGGACTGATTGAAAACACCTGTTTGGATCAGTCCACAGGTAAACAGGTTCATTGGTAACAGGTTGTCAGGTAAACAGGTAAAACTGTTGTCAGTAAACATAGTTCTGTTTTTAATTTGTATTTTATAAAGCGTCCCAACTTTTTTGGAAAGACTATATAATACAGTGTGTAGCACCTCATGTGGTCACTTAAACACATGTTGAAATCATTTGCACTTGAGGTACAATTAGCACACATAAAGAAAAACACCCACCATAGGGGATATTTGTAGAGATGCACGATTTAACATGTGATTAAGTGAATCACTTCAAGTGCACAAGCACAAGTCAAGTGCTGAATTGAGAGCTTTTTAAATTAGTCATTCATCATGTTGTCAGTGGTGTATTATGAAATTAAACTACATGAACGTGGGCATCATTTATCACATTTACACTTCACTAGCTCCTTCATGCATCTCTGGCAGTTTGAAAAGCTCTCTGATATTAAAACATAAAGCCAAATGTAAATTTAACCAGGGCTATAGTCACATTGAACATGAATTAAGAAGAGCTGACAACATCACTCACCCTGAGTCTCCCAACCCATGAAGGAAGATCACCTGCAGCACAGATACAAAACAGCAGTTAGGACTTTCTCTTTTCAGAATGTATAACTCTTAAATATTCACGTTATAAACAAAGAAACTGGGAAAATTTCTTAACATCCAGATACAAAGATGTTTAGGAGTTTCTGATAGTGATCAATTCCACTGGACACATTCATTGCTGGAGGGCAGAAAGCTGTGAACAGTGCAGTATGTTCAGCTCCATCTTGAACTTTAAAGATGACACACACACAAACTAGCAAAAGACAATTTATCACATTGCATCAGTCTTGTAGTACATGATGTACTACTGGTTAGTGTGCGTACTTGTTCCAAAACAGAGAAAAACAGGTGCCAATCTCCCATTCTTGCCAAGATAAGCTCTCACTGCCAGTTTCCACACACGCTACTCCCCACAGAGAAGCCATGAAAGGGAATAACAACAATTTAGAAAGCTGGCAATTCACTGCTTGCTGCCTGGAAATCAGCGACTCAGCTGTCTCTGTAGAGACCAAAACCCTTTGCTTCCATGTAGGGTTTAAGACAAGGTTCAGAGCTTTGATCCTGGTCTTTAACAAATCCCTGCACGGTACCTGAAAACAGCTCATTTAATTTTTACAGTGAGATCCAGCTGAGCAGCCACACAATGAATCTGCTCTCTGGACTTGTTACACCTCCTGCTACAGGTGCAGCTACAGGTGTGGCGTCTCATGACAAAGGACAAGTGTTTATTAGGACTCATAAAGAAAACTCATAAGAAATCATAATGAAGTTGGGGTTCATCGCTTTTAAAGGCCCAACCTGTAATTTCTGGACCAAGTAACTTACAAGTATATCTGAAAATAAGATTAAAGAGTTTAATATTGTAATGAAATATAAACATTTTGTTTGCTAACTGATCATAACTACATGCAGCCTAAGTGCAATCTTTACAAACAACACTTGTGCAAACGAACCTTTATTAACCGCAGAAAAATTATCAACAGCTGGCATAACTAAGTGTTCAGACCTACGATAATAAAATGAAGGTGAGATGCTCAGAAACAATCCAGGAAGTCCAGACTGAATAACAGATCCAAGAATATGAAGACTTATTAGATGCCAAAACACTGCACAGCTGTTTATTACACTCTGAGACAGGATTTTACTCAAAACCTAACTCAATATAATACTACAGGACGAGTACTATAACAACAACTACAACAATCAGGATGTTTGCTTTTCTGGAATTACAATTTAAGTTACTTAACGATGGTTAATGTTGATGTCAATTGAGAGAGTTTTTGCCTCAATATATCATAAGTTTATTCTGAAAGGCAAATCAAAGGAAGTTACAAGTAAAGTGCACAGTATTCTGGATGTATGAGAAAAGGCTTGTAGAGGCCACTGAAGTTCTCTATGTGGAACATCAGGAGCCAAAGTAAAGAGCCAGTGGATAGGAAAGTACGTTGGTTTCAATATTCCTTTCATATCAAGTGCTACAGAGCAGTGATCGAGTTTGATGCAGCGAGACGGATGTGTGGAAGGTCAAACTCTCTGTTCTTACACGAAACATCAGCTGAAAAAGCAAAGGTTCGGGTTGACCTGTCAGGCAGCTTCGAGGCCGCAGAAAACCTTCCATCATCAAAATGCTATGTTTGAACGTGTCCTTGAGCTGGACGTCGACGACCCTTTCCCCACCCATCCTCAACTGCTCAGCGACTGTATGATGTTTTCCACTCACCGCCGCGGTCTCCTTCTCCTTCCCGGACACCGTCACAGCCTCGGCGAGCAGCGGCACAGACATGTTGTTGCCACACATACACTGTAGGAGGTGCTGTAATCAGACGAGAGGACAGAAACACCAGAGGTCAGCTGGCTATAGATGGCACAGTATTCAACTAGTTAAAATATGTTGTCATGTGCATTGGGACCAAACAGAAATCTTAACTTAACTCAAACATACATTTCCTTCTTTATTTTTTGCAGAATTACCAGAGATTCCAAAATAGGTTTGAGGTAATTTAGAAACAGTTGTCCAGGAGATTTTTTTAACTATAAAATGTCCCATCTAATATCTTGGTCACTATTCTTTAAAAAACAAATCTACATGAAACGAATCAAAATTATTGTTAAAACAAAAATGACTGTCAAAGATACGTCATTATCAGATTTTTAAATTCCCAAATATCCACAGTAGTATTGGCTTCAAAAATCTAGTGTCAGTCGAGCAATATTGATGATTAACTTTCTATTGATTGGGTAACAGAAACATCACTAATCATTGCAAATAACATTATAATTGAAAGCATGACAACACTTATCATAATGTATTATTTGCTAGAATGTGTATAAATAAAACAGGGTTCCTTTGAAAGCACAATAACTGAAAAGTGTTCAATTCTCTTTTGCACTGTAGATTAAAAACTGTACAACTCCCTTCCTCCAAACCTGTTCACAAAAGTCAAATACTGAACATAAAAATGACCAGGATGCTTTAAAAGTCTGAAACCAGTCAGGCTTATTCACACACACGTATTGTGCAGTGCACTGTGGTATCTGTCATGTCGTCTCTTTGACATCAGCAGTGACAATGAACAGCTCAGTCCGACAGTTACAACTCTGGCCGGTTATCAGCGCAGCCATTCAGTCTGCAGACAACAAAGCTCAACATACCACTTATACACACAAACACATAATAAACCTGCTGCTGAACCTAAAACAGCAGTCATGAGGTATGTGTTTGTGCGAGTCGGGCAGGTTTCTGTAGTCAGCAAGTGACGAGACTCATTAACTAAAGGAAAGACCCTCCCTGCCTGTACTGTGCTCTGTAAACCGGCTGCAGACGTCCATCCTTCCGACAGTGAGTCAGCCATCGATAACAAGCGTAAGATCAGGCCGTGGGTTTACAGTAAAGCTGAGCTGTAAAAGCCCTCGCTCCTTAATGCCCTTTAACTTTCTGATGATGTCGGAAAAGACGGGGCAAGGCGGGACGGGCAGGACAGGCGGCATGCTGTCTGATTGGTAAATAGGTGATGAGGAGACCGGGATGTGTCTGAAACACAAAGGTCAATGTGTAAACTTGAATGGGATTATTCTCTCGTGGTGTTAAAATTCCACCGCTGTTAGTTCAATGCAGCTCAGCTTTGCCTGTGGCCTGTGTGTTTGCTCTGTGGCAGGTGACAAATTATTATCTGAAGGTCATATTCACGGCTAAAATACGTGGAAGTGGAAGGTAAACGTGTGATTTAAGTGGCCAAATTGTGAACAAAAGAAGGTTGTTTTCGCCCGGCATCCTGACCCTTGATAAATGAGTAATAGCTGAATAAGAACTGGGCAGGGTGAGGCACCGGGAAATGGTCTCTTTCAGTGCTGTACAAAGTCATGGTATGAATTTTGTAGCATAAACAGCATCAGAAGGAAAATGTCTGCATACATGTTTTTAGAGATGGAATGGAAAAATTTTAAGGTTCTTGTATTTTAGTTGAGTATTTCCATTTTATGTTTCTACTTCATTTCAGGGGGAAATATTGTCCCTCTTTATTCCACTACATTTATCTTACAACTTTAGTTACTATCAACTTCCCCGATTCAGATTTCACATTTAGAAAACATATTATAAGCTGTTTAAGATCAACCAACTCTTTTGACTCCTCAGATGGTTTTATTTAAATAACTGTTTGAGGGTCAAAGATGTCAAATTAAACAATAACACAAAAAAAGGAAAAATGTATTCAGATATTTGTGTAATTGATTTTCTTGATCTTTTTTTCACTACCAGTGATCATCTCAAGACCCCTCCGATTTCTCTCGTGACTCTTTGGAGAGGCCTGACTCTGCAGACATAATCAGCCATATATAACGTGGTTAACACAAGCAGTTACAACACTAACATGCTGTTCAGACACTGATGAACAATTATTAACTAGGGGCGTAATGATACACAAAATTCATGGTTCGGTATGTACCTCAGTTTGAGGGTCATGGTTCAGCATGTTTCAGTTCCTGCTTTGGTCTGAATCTGGAGTGAGAGGCTGCCTGAACGCTGTGGAGTGAAGGACTCTCCGTCCAGTATGTGTTTGTCATGTCACGCTAATCGACACACTTGGATGATGCCGTAAATTACGCTTTTGAAGTGTTTCCACAGACAAACCCGACTTCAGTGTCGTTCGTTTTCACTGTAACTAACTGAGAAACTGTCTAATAGTGTCTGATATAATAAATATCAGTCACAGGGGACATTTATACTTTTGATACATTTTGCTCATAATATTTGCAATTTCAATTTTATGTATTTAAATACAGGAATTTTACTTGTAATGGAGTATTCTGAAACTGCAGTATTGGTACTTTAATGTTGAATTAAAAGGTGTGAGCACTACTGCCATCACTGAATGCTTTGTACCAAACATTTTACCCCTCAGTTTGATTCTGTTTGAGCAAATGACACGAACAACATGTGATACCATAAAAATGTGCATCACAAGATGCGCATTCATTGTCACTTCATTATAATTCAGTGTCAAACCCTTTAATAACAAATGTAATTTTGCTGCACTCTGGCCCGAGTGGGAACAGGCAGAGCCACAAAGATAATATGACTAAAAGCAGACGGCACAAGAAGAGGAGTGAAAGAAAGAAAGAGATAATAAGATAGAGAGGAGTGAGAGATGGAGGAGTGCAGGAACACTGGACAATCTGTTCAAACAAGTAGGACAAACCCCAAAATAGGTAGCACATGCAAAGAACAGATTAATCACTTTTATACCCGTTCTTCCACCTATTATTACTCCGCAGATTAACAACAACCCGTAATGTGGACGGCCAGCATGAAGAACCGTGTGGGTTTTTAATGCACTTTAAGAAACAATGGCTCACTCTCTACGCTTCTGGAGGAGGCTGGTGGTTAAAAATAGTGCTATGCTGTGTACAAGCATCGAGTCCAGTTCAAGTTGGGTCCAAAAAAAAGAAGTGAAAAAAGACTTTGTAATAAACAAATTTAATTTAATCTATGACTTGGAGTTTCTAAAAGCACCCATCTTCTGACAGTTCACTCCTTAAACAACTGAATGGATGCAGCCTTCATTTTCCCTGACCCGTTGCCAGTAATGATGAATATTTAAGCCGTGGGTGGAAATGCGCCAACTATATGTTCACTTCCAGGGAAGCTTTAAAAAGTTATGGGTACAAATTACAGATACTGCGGATTGGATGTTTGTCATTGAGATATTTTGAGGTGTCTCCTGATGTCAAAGACTGTAATTAGGGAATAATTATCTTCATTATCTGTTAAATATGTTTGATTGATTGGTTTAGAAAATGTCAGAAGTGAAAAATGCCAACCACAAGTTCGCAGGACCCATGGGGCAACATTTAATAATCACTAAACATCACAAATACACGCTTCATAAGGAATATATAACAGAGAAAAACATAAAGTCATTAGCAAAGTTGTTGGATTGGATTGAGGGTTTAAGGCACCGACTATGAAGCTCATCGTCAGTGGTTCGAGTCCAGTCAAGGAGCTTTGTGTCAAGTCACATCAATTACATTTAAATGGCCCAATATCACTAATCATAAATTTGCCAGGGGCTTTATGATCTGTACGGCACCCTCTATTCAGATAAGGAAAGCCTCCCCCATCTCTCGACCCCCTCTCGACTAAAGGAATGAAATGGCCCAAATATTTCCAAAAATGGTTACAGGTTGATTTAGGAGATACAGCAAATTAATATAAATATGGATAGTGTCATATGATAGTGGATATCTTCTTGCATTTTGATCATCATGATTTCTCGATTTAGAGTAAATATTTTCCTGATATCAATGCTGTGTTGCAGTTAAGTGACACTTATTTGTGACAGAGCAGTATCAAAGCACCAGTAGTGACACCCAAATACTGTCAGATGATTGAGTTAAATGTAAGTCAATAGCAATCTAATAGCCTTACTTTTAGGTGAAAGACACAAAGATAGAAAAGAGAGAAACGATCAACGCTGCCTGTGTTGCAGACAACTTAAAGAACATCACGAGTCTCCATCCTGCATGACTCCAATTACATTTAAGTCAAACACAAAAAACAGAAGCGTGCTGCAGTCTCTGTGTGTGAGTGAGTGTGTGTGTGTGTTCAGTTGTGTGCACACACACACACACATACACCAGGCTGCTGCATTCAGACAGCTCTTTGCTCAATGGCCACGGATGGCTGGCAAACAACGGGATAATATGCGGCAGTGAGTGACAGGCAACCCCTCCTCCTCCTCCCCCTACACACACACAGACACACAGACACACACACCATCCAGCAGCAGCTAACCCTGCTCTCCGCCTGCTGATGGAGGTTCATAGCTCGGCTAGCTAGCGGATCTAGAAACACGCCGCAGTCTAAAGAGCAAACCGAGAACAGTGAGGTTAAAGCGGCTAATGCTAACAAATAAAGAGAATTAGCATCGTTAGCTGAGGCGGAGGAAGCGGGCGGTGCGGGTGTCGAGGAGGGGAGACAATGAATGGCTGAAGCTTAGCTGTGTTACACGACCCACCATCCTCATCCTCATCCTCAACGGGGATGGCATTTAATCCCGGGTTTAATCCCGTTGTAGCCGTCCACACACACATCCACACAATAACCGGGGCTAGTGGTGGAAGAGCAGCTAGCTAACGTCGCACACACACATTAATTGTATTGTCTCCTGCCGGTGTCTCTTCCTCCACCTCAGGCTAACGCTGCGATTCAAATTCAGAGCCCTAACACGAGCCCATTTTTAGAAGACACGTTAAGCACCAAAAGGCTCAAACTAGAATCAGATTGAAAACGTGATAAAGTGATTAAAAAAATGAAAAACCCGCGGCCCGCTAGCTGATAGAAATTCATACACTCACCGCTTTGCTGTCCCAGTTCTCGACGGAGCGGAACTTCCGCTACTGGCCGCACACTAGCAAGGGGGCGGTGACTGAGCGTGGTGACGTCAGTGCGCAGCGACGCCCCGCCGCAGATCACGATCCCGGATCATCAATAAAACAGATAAGAGCGTAAAAGAGAAAATAGAGGATAAACATGGCTACAAGCTGTGTTATGACAGATTACTTTTTTTAAATATCATAAATATAATATTTTTTAGTCATTTTCACGACTTTCTTTCGTCACAAAATACAGATATAATATCAATATATGAGCAATTTACAGTGATTGGAAATTAGTTAGTAGGTGGTGTCAATAACCCTGTAATTCTAAACCTTTTAATCATAAATTATATATTTACATGCTTTAACAAGTATATCATTCATCATTGTCATGTAGAAATGTAGAAATGCATGCTATACATAACCCACTTCATGCACTGTATATAAAGTAATCTATTACATTTCCCAGTTAGTATTTATTTCTTTGCACTATTTGTTTATAATTAAATAAATACAGAAACACTTGACTTGTTAATAGAAATTGTAAGTTGTTGATGTATGCCCCTATTTCAATCTACATTATAGTTAAATGTTTACCTGTCTTTGTTGTTCTTGTTTTCAAGCCGTATTTCTATCTATATTCTTGAAAATTGTTCATGGAAGTGTGTGCAAGTACAAAACAACTGTAATGGTATGATTGCCTCATTTTGTGACATTGATAATAGCTGTACATTTTATAAGAAATGAGTTTAAATACACCTGTGTTACATTTGTGAAAGTTTTGAAAAAACTTTGCTTACTTTGATTTTTTTTTTCTCACACACGTGAATATTGCATTGCCAAAATTTGATTTCCATTTTGTTAGAGGTGCTGACGGCATTGGAAAACAGTGCTCATGACTTCTGTAGATTATTAAGACTAAAATGGGACACATGAAAGACAGTAAATCAGCAACCTGCAACATTTCAGAGCGCAAAAAAATTATGGTTTATTATTACTAATATAGCAACATTCTTGGAAAGCTCAAACATCATATTTTCTTCTAACATATCTGCACTGTATTCCCATAAATGCACTCACATGCTGCAACTGACTGCATGATGACACACTGCATTACTAATCCAATAAAATCATGAATGACATAATAACTCCTTTGTGGAAAAACTGAAGGTCTGAAGGTAACAAGATGGCTTTTAGGGAGATGATAGCAGTAAGCTTTGGTCTCACAGCTTTGTCTAACAGCAACATGGATGTGACACGTTTGTATTAAAGTGTTACTGTAGAGGAGCTCAGCCTCTTCATGTCTGCTGCTGCTGTGAATAAAAAGAGGGGACAGACCTCCACTGCAGGAAGCCTTGGATCTGGTCCAAGCCTGAGTCTCAGTACATTCATACAGGCCTCCTATTAATTCCTCTCCCTCTTCCTCAGATTACTGCAAATTTACTTAACTGTGTCATTGCACCATGCAGCTGCTGGGAATTCATGTAATGATCACAGAGATAAACTGAGGAAGGACAAAAAGAGCATTTTGGACGACAGAAACCTGCTCAAACATCAGTCACATAACAAACCACCAGGCGGCAGAAAACATCCAAAACTGGTTACTGAAAAAGGCAGAACTCTATTTTTATAGGCAATATATATAATTTTAGGCATTTCAAAGGTGCTCATGTGTCCAGTAGCTTAAAATGTGTATTTTCTGACTGTGTTTAAGCAGTGTATATTTTTCTGCAGATATTTGAGAGCAAATGTTTTACACCTAAAAATCATTGTGTGAAGCTAATTATGAATCCAGGACGTAAACATGGCAAAGTCTTCAGTGAATCAAAATTACCATCGCTTGGTTTATTTCCAGCCTTCAGCAGTTTATTTAAGAGTAGCTGTCAGTTTATTGAAGTGGTGGATATCATTAGACATGAATCAGAGTACATAGGTTAAACTGATAACAACAGATTTTATCTGAATGTCAAATGATCATGCGTTTATTATTAAGCTTTTTGCCCGTATTAAGCTTTCACTCTTTATTGCCAGAAAAACACAGCAACAACTTGGCACTTCCAGACACATCTGAAGCCCTCTGGTCTTCAGATTTTCGTGCTCAGTCCTGGTCCAGCTCAACCAACCTGCCAGTTTGCAGCGTTGGACGCATCTATGACTTTTTGACACCTGTCAAACAGACGCCACTGAAACCTCTCCTCCTCCTTCTGCTCCTGCTCTTCCTCCCGACTCTCTGAAGCTTTCAGGAAATGAAGTTGGTTTGTGGGATGATGCTCTCCACTTTGTGATCTGCAGGGTTTGCTGCTGCCTCGTAGTTACAGATCGTCACTTCATGTCTGTGAGCCTAAAAAGCACACACAGAGAAAGACAGGTTGACTTACAGCAGGGACAGACATTCATTAGTTAAAGCTATTAAATTGAAAATAGAAATGCAGGGCTATAGGAACATGTAGAAGATTAAAGGACCCGTGTGGGATTTAGTGGCATCTAGTGGTGAGGTTGCAGATCACGACCAACTCAATACTCCTCCACTCACCTGCTGCCAGTGTATGAGATACACCTATCTTAAACTAATGCAGTTTAATACAACAGTCCTGCAATAAATTCTGCCTTTGTGAAAGTTACAATGTTCAATTTTTGTTTAAACTGTTTAGAGAGATGTTGATTAAACTTTTTGGTCAATATTAAAATGAGCAAACTAAGATTCAGCAGGTTCTTTTTAAAGGCTGTAACTCAGACTGACCTCAGAGTATTCTCCCCTCAGACCGATGTAGTAGACCCTGGTGTTTTCTGATCCAAAGTTCTTTGAGATGTGGATGGAGAGGTGGTGAACATTGGAAAAGCGAGTGATCCTGGAAACCATGACACAGCGGGAGACGCTTCAGTTCGAGACAACAGCTTGCACAATTAAATTCATACTCTCAGGATCATGAGAGGAATCAAACATGTTCATCCTGAGCCATGGTATGTTCTGTGTGTGTAAATACAATACAAACACATACACTTGCATATCAAGTGGAGACAAGCATGACATAATGAGGCAAACAGAAAGAAAAACCACTTCCACTTGTGTTCTGAATGCTTCTATGACCAGATCACAAAGATTGAATTTCGCTGCATCATGTCATTAAGCGTCCTGGATTTGCTCATGATGCATCTTACATACAAGCTACATTACTTTATCTCTTCTCCATCTCCATCTCCTGTGACTGTTCAGTCCTCAGACTGCCTGGAATATCACATATATACATGTCACAAGGAAATCTAAAAGCTTTTGAAATTAAACTAAAGATCAAGAAAGTGTCTAACAAGCCCACAAAAATATGACTTTGACTTGAATATGTGAATGAAACTACAGATTTTGCAGCCTGTGCCAGAAGCAGCTTGTCTGGATGCCTCAAACTCAATGACTACCCATAAAGCAGATGGAAAGTGTTGATTTAGGAACCTGATGGGACCAAGTTCCTGCTTGAAGGCGTAATGTTGCTGAGGTGATAAAAAAACTGTTGATGCTCTCACTTTGTTGGGTACTCCAGCTCAGCGACAGGGTCTCTGTTGAGTCTGAAGGCTTGCTCAGGTTCTCTGCCGGTGTCGTCAAAGGACATCTGAGGGATGTTCTTGTACCTAGAATGAAAAATAAGTATAATATATAAGTAAGTGAGGAGAAGGAGTAAAAGCACTTTCACTGAGCATCAGTCACAAAATCGTCAACAAAGATGTGATAGACACTTACAGTCGTATCTCAGCCGGATGAGAGTCGTCATCTTCTCCAGAGATGATGATGCCTTTCAGCTTCACGCTGCCTGTAAAACTGAAAGAGATGACACACAGTTCCTTCACTGCCATCTTTGACAACAAGGTGAAATCACAAAGTGACACTATCAGGACAAAAAAACAGGATGCTGAGAAAGACGAGAAGAATGCTGTCACAAGGGACTAAAGGTGAATTCTGAAAAACCAAAAATGAAAGTAGAACCAGAATAATAAAAAAACAACCTACAGTGCTCATCTTCTTATTACTGGTGACGAAGACCCGAGGTAACAGCTTATATCCTAACACATTTCGTAATAATAAAAGTCATCTCCCTCCTGTTCGGTGTCTTTGCTTGTGTGCTGACATCACTACAAATACACTTTTTAAATAAATGTGTAAACAGGCAGCAAAGAAAATAAATGTGTTCACGCAGGAGAAAAGGTTAAATTTCAGGCTTATGATGATTTGAGGACTTACGGGATGTTGAACAGCAGCTCTTCATCTGCATCGCTCTCAACATACTAAGAGGAAAAAAGACAAATCAGAGAATTGCAGCAGCAATAAAAGAAACTGCACTCAGACCAGTATGAGCAATCAGAGCTGGGCATTCGGTAAATAATCATTATCCATCTAATTAGCTCAACATTAAAGCAATGAACACATTAACGCATGACTATTTATAATCCAGTGATATAATATATATGATTCTGAAATAAGCTGTTCTGCATGATGAGTACTTTTACCTTTGGTACTTTACTCTTGTGTAGGATTTTGAATGCAGGACTTTTACTTGTAACAGAGTATTTTGCACTGTACTATTGATACTTCTACTTAAGTAAAACATGAATATTTTTTCCACAACTGGTACAAACTGAGGTCAGACTATATCTTAAACAGACTTCAGGTGCAGCTCGTAGACTGTATAAAACAGTGCAGTGTTTTAAAACAGTGTTTTGTCAGTCTTAGTGATATCAATAAAGTTTTGTTGTGTTTTAATAACTGCAGTCTCACAGACCTGCACACATAATGTGATTTTTTACTTTTGCTACTTCAACTATATTTTCATGCTATAAATATTTTTGTACTCCAGATTTTGAATGCAGGGCCTTTATTTATTTCTACTTTTACTTTAGTACAACATCTGAATATTTAATCCAAACTGAGTCTGACTTTATTTCTAACAGACTTCAGGTGCAGCGTCATGTGTTCTGTCAGTCTCAGTGATGATAATAAAGTTTTGTTGCGTTTCAGACCGGACCACATTCAGAAAACACACATTTAACTCCAGTCTCTGTTTGTCCGCAGTCTGGACCACAGCGGGCTCTGGCAGGATGAGTGTCCGGCCCACGGGCTGTGTTCGGCCGTTACCTTGTCCCGCTCGTTCCGCTGGTCCCACGGTTTGAACACCAGCTTCCCGTCTCCGTCTCTGCTCTCGTTCAGACACTGCAGCTTCTCCAGGTCGATCCGCCGGAACAGTCCGAACTCCAGGCCCCTCTCCGCGGGCTCGTGCTCCCCCTCACAGCCGCAGCCGTGACCGTGTCCGTGTCCGTGACCGTGTCCGGACATCGTGGGGCTGAACTTAACTATGAACAACTCAGACAGCGAGACAAACAGCTGCTGCTCGTTCACCGTGTTTCCAGAAAATGAAACACGATGATTAAGTTTCACTTCGCGGCCTGAAGCGAAGCGGCTTCTGGGTCAAGTTACCGGAAATTCATAGATACTTCCTGTTTGAGAATTTCACAATAAAGCAAGATGTCTGAATTTTATTTTTTTAAGGAAAAGGAGATGAGAGACGTTTACTGTATTTACACTCAAATAAGTTCTAAGTGTTTGGATTTAAATAAAGACGAAGTGGCATTAGGGAATAAAATTATTATTGGGAAAATGTGACATGAAAACATGTTGAGAAACAGATTTTAAAAGACTGACTTTTAAGAGACACAACCTGGATGACTGAGAACCTTCACAGACACATTTTAAAAGAAAAAAATGAATGAAATATAAACGTCCTGCAAAAGTATTATTTGTATTTCACATTTTCATGGCTATATTTTGTCTGTATTTAATCATATGCTTGTTTAGTTCATAACTGAGTCTCCATAATAATGAAAAATTATAAGATTTACCAAACTACGTTATGTTATTGAGTTGAGACAAATGTAGTTTTAATCACAAGTTTAAGTCTCCTTCAAATATTCACGTCACAAAAATGAAAGCATATTAAAGGAGCATCAAAAAATATAATTGCAAACTGTAACAAGGCATTTAAATTAAAGTACGCTAAACATAAAGATAAAACTAATGTAAATGTGATTAAATAATCTAAATTCAAGGTTGATTAACGCGCCTTTTCTGGGATTTACAGCTCTCAGCCTTTCTGAAGGAAAGTGGTTCTTCATCGTTCATTATAGTCTTTCACTTCCAGCTACGTATTAGAGCGCACGCATATTTTATTTTGAAGGGAAAAGTACCTTACAGGAAATCATCCTCTATAACATTGTGGTCACTTTACCGGCATGAACAGCAAAACAACAAACATAAGTGAGGTGCTCTCTGATTGGCTCACATCTCTTACCACCAAACGTCAATACTGCCGCAAACCGGTTACAAGTGTCGTAAATCAAACCTGCAAAACCATAGTATGAAAACAGCTTAAATTATCTGCAGAAATTAATATCAGTGCATCTTATTTAATTACTTGTTTTAAAGATAACCCTGTTACATTAATGATTGATTTTTCCTCTGAGGCATGTAATTTCTTTATTGTAAAGCACTTTGTGCTACATTGCTTGTATGAAAGGTGCTACACAAATTAAGTTTATTATTATTTAGAAAGAAAATGATATGAAAATGGGGATAAAACCTGAGGATCTTTTCTCCTGGTAGCACTCATGATGTTTGTGTTGCTTTATAAACACCACACACACAAAAAGATTTAAGGGCAAAAAGTCAATTTTAATAAAAATGACCATATAACATTTATTAAAATCTAATAAAATTACAATTTACTTCCTTTCAGTCCCATGTTGTGGGGTGCCAGGTCCCAGTGTTGAAAATAAATACATCTCATCATTGTTGTAGACTGAAGCTGCAGGCGTCCGATCGACTTCCTTCCTTATTGTTATTTTTCCTTATCGTTGTTCTTCTCTTCCCACAGTCTCTTCAGCCTTCACTCAAGCATTTGTCACAGTGAAGCAGATATAAACAGGGACACACATACTCAACAGCAGGAAAACAAGATCTGAAGCCACAGGAGGGTTAAAATAAATCTACAATGTGTTTGTGTATGTGTGTGTAGTTCACTGATATCATCAAAACATGATTAAATATGCATGTTTGTTTTTTTAAAAAGCAGAGTCTCGAACCAGCCAGTTGACGTCTCTGCTAGAGTCTTAATACCTCGGCTGACGTGCACCATGCATGCCATCAAAACAATAAAATAAGACAAGAGCGTGTTCCTCATGTAGTGTACCATTTGATCACAATGGAAAGTAACAACTCTTCTTTAAATACAAAGAATGAGTATGTTTTTCTGCCCCAGGAAGGAAAAGTTTGATATTTTGGGAAATGCATTTTTTGCTTTCTTGCCAAAAGTCAGATGAGACAAGTGATACCACTGTCAAGTCTGTACATGAAATATGAAGCTACAGCCAGCAGCCAGTTAGCTTAGCACAAAGGCTGGAATCAAAATCTGCCTACAAACTCACTCATTAATACGTTGTGTCTCATTTGTTTAATATGAACAAAAAGCCTTTAAAATGTAAATTCTAACACATAGGTTTAGCAGATTCTTTGTACGTTAAAAACAAGCAAAATATGACTGCTGATTTGAGAGGTTTAGAGGCGCTGGTAAGTGAACAGAAGCAATTTGGCTGATTACCCTGTTTCCAGTCTTGATGCTATGTTGGCTGTAGTTTCATACAGAGTCCAGACACCAGAGTGGTATCAATCTTATAATCGAGCTCTTGGTAAGAAAACAAATAAGCGTATTTCCAAAAGGTCAAGCTCTTCATTTTAAAATGTCTGTTACAAAACAAGAAAAAGTAACAGTCTGTGTGTGTTTGTGTGTGTGTGTCCTTTGCATCTTATGAGATTGAATTTTCTGAACACAGAGGTCACACCCACTGACCGTCTTTTATGATTTAAATACTTATTGAAAGACCTCCAAAACAGATGCCACCACTTAAATTAAAAACAAAAACCAACAATTTTCCACCAATACTGAAACGTTAATTTGATATGTTTGGTGGGTAAAGATGACCGTGTGCGTGTGTGCAGGGATGAAGGGGTCTCAAGTAAAATTGTTCTAAACTTAAATTAAAAACACAGTTGGAATTCATAAAATACATTCAGTCTCTTTCACACTATCGGCGAGAGAATCTGTTCTTGAAAGCTTTGATAGTTTTGGCCATCATGGGGGCGATTTCTGCAAGAGGAACAAAACAGATTGTTTGTGAGATTTAAAAGAACTCAAACATAATTCTGGTTCTTTTCATGATCCTAAAATAGGACTCAGAAGCTTTAACAAACGCTTACTTTTGACCTGTGGCTTGTCCCGGGCTGCATGCCCTCCTCCTCCTCCTCCTCCTCCTCCACCTGGTGCTAAGGAGCGAGACGAGCCAGGAGGAGGATTGTGTTGGGAGGAAGAGGAGCGGCTTGATTCACCAGAGTAGTCTATGGTAGCTGGCCTTATTCTGAAAGACACAGAAAGTGACAAAAGGTTGGTGATGAATCTAAAAGTAAAGTGCAATGAAATCCTGAACTAAACTATAAAGTGCAGAAAATAAGTGATGGGTCTTATTTCTAAATTATATTGAGGCTGCAACTAATGATTCATTTTATTATTGATTAACAACCTAATTATTAGTGATGTGGTGACTAAACAATTGAAAAGCTGACACCAGCAAATTTAGCAAATTCAAGTTTACCTATTTGCTTCACAAACACCGGCTTGTTGCAGTCTTTATGCTAAGCAAAGCATTTTTGCTTCATTAACACATAAAAAATTATATATTAATATTTAATCTTGAATCAATATTTACGATCACTCCCTTGAAAACTGTTTTTCTACCAATAGTTCGACCACACCAGCTCATGACTGGTTTCAGGCAGACGCTTACATAATACAATACAAAATAATAATGTGCTGCTGTATTGTGAAGGTGAAGACAGTGTGAACAGGT
Source organism: Holacanthus passer (assembly GCA_025331565.1). Lineage (NCBI taxonomy): Eukaryota > Metazoa > Chordata > Actinopteri > Pomacanthidae > Holacanthus > Holacanthus passer. The sequence continues at coordinate 579,387 of JAFREQ010000114.1, read as the reverse complement.
GAAACAGCAGCAGAGGACTGACTTGATGGGAGCTGCAGCCGCGGTGGAGGCAGCTGTGGACGAACCGCTGATGGTGCCAAACTTCTCCTGTCGGCGGCGGACATCGCGCGGTGGTTTGGCCACAGAATTCACAAACGCCATTTTAACCTGCCGCCCTGCCAGAACAAACACGACGGTCACACTAAAACACCAACACTCAAAGACCTTAATAACTAAATAGTAAACTAATATTCAACATCACACAGTAGTTACTTCTCCCACCTTTTGGCTTGTTGGCGTGTGCAGAGGAGATGTTCTGTGTGAGCAGCCTCAGTCGCTCCTCACGCTCGTCGTGCAGTCTCAGATACATCTCCCTCCACGACTCGTACTCCTGCGGAGACTCTCGCTTAAAGTCCCGCTGACAGTGACGCATCCACAGCTCGTCAGATTCCTCCGTGAACCACTGAAAGAAGACAGATCAACAAGGAAATGTTATCAGTCTCCCCAGACTCAGACTCACTCATTTGTTAAGTGTACTTAACACACATGCACTGAGGGTCAAGTTAACACAAAGACCGGACATGAACAGGTATTTAAATCTAAAGAAGCAGAGAAGGGATTTCTGGCACAACTTCACCAACGCGTTTCAGCTAGGTGCCTTCATCGTCTTCATTCAGATGAACCTGATGAAGCCTACAAGCTGAAAAGCGTTTGTCTGACAATAATGTTCTTTATACTAGAAGTGGAGTTTTGACCTCTGTAGAAAATCTAAAGAAACCTATGTGGTAGCACTGTAGTGTGTGTGTGTGTGTGTGTGTGTGTGTGTGTTACCTGGTTGCTCTGCTCGATGCGGTACAGCTGCTCTGGTGTACATCGCTCCAGCACCGGTTCCAGGATCTCAAACGGCACTCCTCCCACCTCAGCGATGGCTGAAAGATCACAGATGCACCAAACAGTCACATCTGTGCTGCAGTGTTCATTTGTTTTAACCACCCTGGGATAGCAGGCGGGTGGGGTGGGTTAGGGTTAAGTGACCACAGAGGTTCATATTGGCTGTCAAGCACTAGTCAGCTGATGGTGTAGGCTTTCTGTTTTAGCCTTTGTGGTGAGCCCTGGCCCTCTCTTTTATCTGAGTAGCATTTAATGTAGAATAAATAATAACATCATGTTAGTACTTATGTTATGGTACATAATCTTGTGACAACATTCGGCATCTGAGAACGCTCTAGTGCCATCTACTGGGAGACTCTGTCACTGTTTTTTAACTTTAATGCTCATGATTTATCTGAACATAAAAGCAGCTCCACTCACAGTCAATGTTGTTCTGCAGCACACGGATGCACTGCTCGTACAAAGTCATCATCCTGGGCAGGTAAGAGGTCTTAGATCCTGAGTAGACCACCATCTTAGAATTGAAGCGTTTTCCCGTGAACCCAGCATCCTCCTCATCGTTGCAGACAGGAACTGAAAGTAAGGAAGGGAGTGAAAGTCAGGCAGTGTGACACAGAGCAGATCAACATTTACAGATATGCTGACACTGACAAGAAAACTTTCAAGAACAACTAGATAACAATTTGTGTGAATGCAAAAATTCACATTGTCCGTTCACGTCGAGGCCACAGTTTGATATCTGACACCCAAATTTTGTTGAACTGAGTCTGAGAAAACCAGAAGCCTCAAGGCCTCAGAGGTTTACAGCTGTCCAGTCACAGTTATGTGTTGGGACATTCAACACTGAAATGATCAGAGCAACTGGTGAAGTTTCAGGATATTTTTTTTTTTTTAACCTTTCCGTCTCTGAGGGGACAGCGGTGTGACGTCAATGGAGGGCAGAGGTCTGTAATTGGGTTGAATCGCCGGCAGAGGGATTTCAGGAAGAGTCGGAACAGCTTCAATCACCTGCAAAGATCGTTACATTAACATCAGTTAGCAGGGTCTGCAAAAAACGTGTCAAACTAAGAGTTGTGTACAAGTTGTGTACAAACGATAAATGAAAAGTTTGTGGGCAGAGAAAAGCAGTCAAATTACACAATAAGTTTGAGGAGTTTGACATTTTGGGAAATATACTTATTGCTTGCTTTCCAAAGGTTTGTTAAATATGAAGCTCCGACCAGGAGACGGTTATTTTAGCAAACAGACTGGAAGCAGGAGGAAACAGCTAGCCTGACTTTAGATGTGAGCTGTTTTCCCATTCCAAACGACAAATGATCTTATAAGGCTGTTGTAAGTGTAAGAGAAACCACAAAAACAGAGCTATTGTGACACTCAAGACATTAAATTTCTTACAGCCAATAAAATCTGCAGGTTGCTGCTCTTTCTTCTTGACAGTGAATTAAAGCACTGTTGCTAGGAAACAAACACAATTCCACAAAATAAAAGCATGTCTTTGTTTCCTGCAAAGAGATACTGATGAGGTCAAGGCTTAAAATACTTTCAAAAATGATGATCAGGGCTTCAAATTTCAAACACTCCAGACTATAAAAGGGAAAACCTGGGACAAATCTTGGACAACACACAGTCTGCTGCTGCTCTTACCCTCTTGCGTTTTTCCGGCGTTGCTGCAGCTGAGCTGGAGCCTGAATGTGGCCTCTTGGTGTTTTGAGTGCCGTTAGCTTTGCTCACTTTGGAGGAAGAGGAGGAGGAGGAAGGTGCAGACTGAGGGGTGCGTGTATGATGGGAGGATGACGTGGAGGATGAAGAGTGAGACGGTCGACTGTGTGACGAGGATGATGACGATGGCTTCTTCTTCTTCTTGACAGATGTTGGGGCGTCATAAGTGAGAAAAGACTCAAAGGACATGGTGGGAGTCTCAAAGTCTTCTTCCTCCTCCTTGGATGGAGAGTCCTTCGGCACCCGCGGTCGCCCTGGAAACACAGAGGCAAATGGAAAGTTAGATGATGCAGTGAATCATGGGAAATCAGGAGCCTAGTTTGTGTAAACCTTACATTTATGCTTACTGAATTAAGTTTAAACTGACATCATTTTGTGTCCCTTTATGTGTCTGTGCCTGGGGTTCACTGTCTCATAATCACTCCATGCAGAGGACAAACAGGAAAATGACTCTTGCTCTTCCATCAAACACCAACTGCATGAACACAAACACACTCACCATCATCTCCTCCTTTCTTCTTTTCCTCCCTCTTACTCTCATGTGTGGTGGACTTCCTGCTGTGCTTTGCAGACTTTTGTACTGGACTCTGCTGTCTCTCTCTGTCTGTGCTGCGTTTCTTCCCTTCACCTCCTCCTCCTCCTCCTCCTCCTCCTCCTCCTCGATCACTGCTCATCTGTGCATGCCGTTGCCGCCGTTCCTCATCTCTGTCCCTGTTTCTTTCACCGTGGGAACTGTGATGATGGTTTTTGTTGGTTTCTTTGTTTGGTTTGGTGTGGCGGACCTCTTTGCGAGGAGGAGGGGGACTAGGCTCAGGCTCGGGCTCCGGGCTCTCGTACTCGTCCGACTGGTAGCCTCCCCGCTGTGGAGGGCTGTACTGCTGGTGCTGAGGAGGCGAGGGGGAGTAGTTTGTGTGATAGCCTCTCTCCTCCTCCTCCTCTTCTTCTTCCTCCTCCTCCTCTTCCCTGTAGGAGGGCTCTTCCTCAGGGGAGGGTTCCCGGGTGCGTCTGTGGCTTCCTCCACCACCTGCCTCCGGGCCTCGAGAGTGTGTGTGTGACCGTGACGCCTCTTTGATGTGGCTGTTGGTGGGTCTGTGGTGGAGAGAAGGGCAGTGGTGAAAAACACCAGAGCACATCGAAACAATGTTAACACCAACACCAGTCACTGTTGACTCAACTACTTCAACACAAATAGATTAGTAACAGTTCTGTGAGAGAAATCAATGATAACTTTTTCACTAAGTGTTCATGAGGCTAGTTAGACACAGAACGACCTAGTTTTAATTTGCATTTAAGGCCTAGTAATTTGTACAGGGACATGAGAGCTCCTTACTACTGTAGCATGTCTAGGCAAAGGTATGCAAAACTCACCGCTCTGCAGATTGAGGAACCAGTTTCTTCCATTTGGCTACGAGGCTTTTTGCCACCTCTCCAGCAACTTCATGTTTCCTAAAGGAATTCACAGTCTTTCCCACTCCAGTTTCCTACGAGAGAACAAAACAAAGTGAAAACACGGACACTGATGACTGTTTCTTTTATAATCCAAGTCCAGATTTACTCATTGAATTCAACAACGCAAGGTTCTTAAAATCTCAGTATTTCAGCCTAAAAGTCTCCCAGTAGGTCGACTCATGTGAGGTGTCTGACATCCTCTTATATTTTATGCCTGTTTGTTTCATCTGAAAGTGTGGATTTTACTTATACAGCTGTTATCAATCATATCTTTGCCAGCTTCAGCTGAGTGATCCGGTCAGAAACAGGTTAGGCCGTGCTGATAATTGGCATAAATCACACCTGACAAGATATTTAAAAAATGACTGATGTAGGCATTTTTGTTCTCAGCAAAGCTCCAGTTCTCAATCACACGTTCCTGCACGCTACAACCACTTCACTGTCTTATGCTGTTTTTTTGCTCGGGTAGCCAGGGATTAAATGCCTTTCTAAAAAGCACCTTCCCAAACTGCTCCACTGTCTGACTCTGAGGTCCAGCAGCTCACCGGAGCTTGAATAATTCACTACTGTAGCATTCACTTTCTTTTTATTGGCAGACACTCAAGACGATGTGAACGATGAATCAACACATCCTCACCACCAGTATGTCCACAGTCATGGGAAGTTCCCCCAGTCTTTTGAAAGTCTTCAGTAGCTGGAAAAACAAGAGAAAAACATAACAATTTAGAGGTCGATTATCAGTGTCGGTATAATATCAGAGGTCTACACAGTGAGGGTGATTTTAGTCATAACATTACTTTGGCATTACTGAAGATAATTAAATAAAATACGAATCTTCTTTTACATCTATTATCTTTCTAAATAGTAAAGACAGTTACAGTACCAATATTCTGTTAGTATTAGCATCAACAGACTGTAAATTATTAAAGGTTGGACAATATGACAAAAAATACTGTGAGAGAATATAAATTCATCAGCCATCAGACATTTTGGCAGGATCCAAATTCCAATATAACAATCCCTTTAGGATCTCGTTGTAAATCAGTGAGGAGGACTGCTTAATGCCAATACTGGATGTATATATGATTTTAGCACTGATGTGATGAAATGCGTTAATTAGTTAATTAACGGGATTAGGTACAAACAAACACCTGCGCTCTCATTTCTGACATTGTAAATGAAGTTTAACAAAATAATCTTATATATTAAAAAAGCTTATTTTTCCAGAGCTTACAACCAGATCTCACGTTAATGATCCAAAATCCACCTACTAAATCAGAGCAAGAGATGGTGTTGAAAGCAATGGAAAAGGTAAGAATGTGGACCTTGAGTTGAGCTTATTTTAATGTTTAACTTCCTTAATAGATTCCCTAGAAAATTTACTTTTAATATAACCTTTAAAACGTGCAGGCAGAATTGCATTGCATATTGAATATTGTTTGGACATAAAGATTTAAAATGATTTCATAATTAAGTCAATTAAATAATAAACTGTGTGACAGCTGTGTGTGTGTGTGTGATTTAGTACAAAGAACAAACAACATAAAAGTGACATCTAAGCCTTTCAAATATTAAATATAACAATAATAAAGGAATGATGGAGGTGTCATAACTCAACTGTCATCACTTAATCTTTATGATGGGTGATAATGACTTCATTTTAAACACATCTGCACGACAGGTTTGTGCACAGGTTTCAATTTCAACCACTGTTTTTCAGTTGAGGATGATTTACATGATCATAATCTCACATGTGGACTCAAACTCTTCTGGTATTAAAACTCACTGACAGATTAAATTAACACCTGGTTGATTTTAGTGACTGAGCTCTCTCCTGACATCTTGATTGACCCTGTTAAATTACACCGGGGACACCAACATTTATAACCTGGAGACTGAGTGATGTCGTGGCCTACAGATGAAGGATTGTATCAAAGCCACTGAGCTGCTGCTTCACCGTGTTTTTCTTCCTGCTGGAAACCGGAACATGTCTCCTGTCGACTGAACCTCAGCTCATCACCGCTTTGTTTGGTTGAAATCAGCAGAGAAAGTAAACAAAGGGCCGCTCGGACATTGTTAATTATCATTTATATTTACACATTTTAACAGCAGACCCCAGTGCAGACGTGTATACAACGACATAAGCTGACATCAGTTTAGCATTAGCGGCCTGGAGGCGCCGGAACTGTCATTACTTTCCGCACTAGTTAGCTAAAAGGCTAACGGCTACTCTGGCCCACGAGTTTGGTTATAAGATAAATTATGTTGTGGTTAATGACATTATTTCACAAAGCGATAAAGCATCTGTGAGCAGGTGTTATAAAAAGATGACAGGTGTTAATATTAGCTAAAATCCATGGTTAAAGAAAAGTGCGTTATAACAAGTTAAAACCCCTTAATTATACTGACGTCTCACGTGGTGCCTTTACACGCTGTCGGAAATTCTGGAATTGTGAACTGAGCGCTAACGATTCACAAGCTAATCCATTCAACGAAGAATTATCTTGACATAAATCCTTCCAAAATACTAATAACTTCATTTTTACATGATCCAATACATCTATCTTGTGATTTAGACAAAGATTCAAAGATTTAATTTTGACAGCAATGTATGTTCCTTCTGCAAAGCTGACACGAAACCACAGAACATATTTTCTCCTTTTGTCACTTGCAGCTATTTTGGAAGCAAATCAAAGAATGTTTTAATGAAAAGAAAATATGTAGTGAACTCCAATCACATGTTTATATGCTGTAGGGATTGGTAATGAAAGTGAAACTGGAAAATATATTGATATGTCTCTGAAATCTTAATTTAAAATCTGCAAAACAACGGTCATTTGCTTATTTGAATTTCACGTATTCTATTTTTAAAATTATTTTTGAATGTTATTTAACAAAAAAACTGACATTTATTTACTTTCATTCCATGTGCTCCATTTTTAATTATATTTGTTTTTTTTCTGCTCAGACACATCCCAGGAATCTGTAACACTACAGTTGCACGAACAATGAGTGGATTCAATCTGTTAAGAACATGATGACAATAATTTATTTCATCCTTACTATTAATAAGCAGTAACAGCTGTAACACGTTGCCACAGATTGATTTTCTTCTCTGCTACTAATCCACTCGAGTTATGAATAAAACAACCACCACAGAAAAATACTACTGTTGTTCAGTGGTGGGCAGTAACTAAGTATCTCAGTCTACTCCACAACAACTCAGAGGTAAATATTGTACTTTGAATTGCAACGTTTTACCTTATTTGATGACTTTAGTTACTTTGCAGATCCAGATTAATAATGCAAAATATAAATTGTGATGTATTATCATGGGTTAAGATGAGACTTTATTGATCCCAGGGGAGGAATTCACAAGCTACCCAGCACTATATAAAATAATTAAAATCAGCAGCACCTTTACCAGCTGCAAGATTACAGTGATGTGAACATTAATGCATGAATAATTAAAATCCAATAATATATAAACATGATGTGTACATTTACTTTTGGCACTTAAGATTTTGATTGCTAACACTTATGTACTTTTACTTAAGCCAAATCTTGAATGCAGTGTTTTTACACTGTGGTGTCGCTACTTTTACTTAAGCAAAAGATGTGAGGACTTCTTCACTACTGCTGCTGTTATAAAACTACTATATTTTGTATTTTAGAGCAAAGAAACCAATTGAATGCTGTTTTATGTGAAGAATTTTCAGAAGACGGAGCCCGACAGCGGCCCGCAAACACAGCATTTAAAAAACGGCTGCGACTTTCGGACAATCTGCGGCTTCGTTTCGGCCTCCGGACACAAACCGAATCGTTTGAGGAGCCGGTCGGTGACAAACACCTGCTCTGCCTGTCTCCACCTGTTCAGTCGTTACCTTTCGAGGCTCCGGATTCTCCAGGAGCCGAGACTGAAGTCTATCCACTGTTTCCAGCAGTTCGTCCGCCATGTTTACTGCTGGCACCCTGTCGACCGGAAGCTGCTTCGTCCTGACTGAACGGAGAAAAGGGGAAAAAAATGACAGGTTCCGCTAGTTTGATGACCGGAAAGAGACAGTCATTTAAAAATATTAATATAACGTTTGGATAAATTAAAACGCGCTAAGCAATAAATTATTCAGTGTAATGCGGAAAAATTGAAAGTTTGTTAAGAGAATAATCCTGAAAGACGGAACTACGTCACAGCGGAGGCGCACGCAGGGGGACACCTGTCAGTGTGACGTCAGTGAAAACGCTGAATTAGCATTTAGCATCATTAACTGTGCAACCTGATAATGTTGAGTCTTCTTTCATGAGATGAAATAGGCCCAAAATATTCCTGTAGACTTAACAGTGACTTAAATATTTTTGAGTGGTGACATGATTTATATTTTATTTAAAAAATACTGACCCCTGAGAATCTAAATATTTATCTGAACTCTTTGTTTTTAATTTTTATTTGATTTGTTAGTTTATCTACAAAACACACTGAATCCAATTGATAACACTCATGAAAGTAACAATCGTTTTTATTATCATCAAATCTGTTCAAGATTTTTTGTGATTAGTTGCTTAATGGATTAGTCAAGTCAAAATATAATAACAAATTCTCATCACAATTTCCCGGACCCTAGTTTGACATCTTTGTCCAACCAACAATCCAAAACCAGCAGATCAATTTACTATAAATAGAGAAAAGTAGTAAATATTAAAGTTCAAACCAACAAGTGTTTGGTATATTTGCTTGATAAATAACTTCAAGGATCCTTTCAGTGGACTAATCAATTAATCGACTGATCATTTCCACATATGATAACATTTTAAAATGAGATTTTTAGCATAGCTCCAAAAACACATATCAGTTAAACAATAAAAAAATCCTTCAGTTCCAAATTACATTGAATCACCTGAATAAAACAAAAATAAATTAATAGCTCAAGTGAAATTGAATTCATAACCAGCCATCTTGCTCCATAAAGAAGCCATGAACTGTCTCTAATTAAAGGATCTGAATAATTCTTCCACCACTGGGAATTAGTGAGATTACCACAAAGAAAGCAGATACACAAGACTGCAACCAAATCTAAAACCTGAAACCCCCCGGCCATGAGGGGGGTGAGGTGGGGGTCGGATGAGAGGAGACCAGGCCTCTTATGGGATATTTTTGGAGGGGAGGGCGACAAGGGGTGCCTGTATTTGGAAATGGGGGTGGATGTTGGAGGTGGAGAGGAGAGGCTCTGATGTGAGCTCAAGGAGGTGTGGTTGGATTTTAGAGGTTTGTGGGTGGAGGGGGAGTTGAATTGTACGTCACAGCTTTGGTTGAGACCCTGATTTCCCTCTGACACTGACACACACACACACACACAGCACTCTGGCAGACTGACAGAGGACGGAGGGGCGAAGCAAAGAAGAACCTGTTAGAGAACAACAAAGAAAAAGAAAGAATTTAAAAGAGAGCCACAAGAGAGAAGCTGAGAAAGCAAAAAGAAGGGAAGACGAGCAGGAACCAGGAGAGAGAAAGAGGTAAAATGCATTTAATTTAACTGCATTACAACCTGTTGAGTCAATACAAGTTTAAAAGGAACCAAAGCACAATTGTATCTCAAAATCTCCACTTAACTTACTTTTATTTTCACTAAGGTTTTATTAAAGTGGATTAAAAGGAAAACTCCTCCAGTCCATCAAGTACTTTACTTGAGTACAATTTTGAGGTACTTATACTATTATTCTACATGTTGCTACTTTTACTTGAGTAAAACATGTGAGTACTACTTCAACCACTTGAAAGCACATATCAAATGATACATCACATGACATCATTGTATTAATTAGAAATTTATACCAATGTTTATATTTAACTGCTGAGTGGAAACAATGTGAAGCGGTTGCCAGTTGCCGCTGGGATATTACTACTCCAGGGTGTGAGTCCTTCAATTCCAGTACTCAGCTGTAAAATACACACACACACACACACACACACACACACAGTCTTTACTTATGTCACTTTTGGGGAATTTACATAGACTTAGATCCATTTCCTGGAGACTAACCTGAAGGACTACCTGACCTTAACCTAACCCTGACCTTAACTGTTGACCTAAAAATCACAGTTTTCCAAATTGAGGACACCACTTTTTGTCCCCAATTGCACCGCTGTCCCGAATCAACTGGTCTTGAGTCTAGTGTATATCCCCAATTTGGACATAAGTGAACCTACACACACACACACACACACACACACACACACACACACACACACACACACACATATATTGTGATGGTCAGCACCTATAAATAGTATCCTCATGAGATAAGTGGTGGAGAGGCATGCAGAGTGGTGTTTCTTGTGTGTGTGTGTGTGTGTGTGTGTGTGTGTGGAGGTACAGGACAAAATAACAGAAACACTTTACAGTACAATACCTGCAGTTTAAACTCATAATGTTGAGGCTTCATTAAGACTGGTGTTGACTCAACTCAGCTGTCATTTTGAAGGACCTGTAGTTCATAGTGTTGTTAAAGCAGCTGTATTATGTATTTTTATATTAACACTGAATCACAAGACTACATCTATGTGAAAGGGGTCACCCTTCATGACAAACCCACAAAAAAATATCCACTCTGCAGTTCCCTTCAACTCAGCGTGTTTTAGCATCTTTTAGATTGTTGTTTTGGTTTTACAGCAGCTTTACTGTTTTGCTTCATTCTTATTGTTCTCATAACGTTTTTCTTCAATCAATCAACTGTACACTAATCAGAAGATTGATGTAAATATCATCTTTATGTTAAGTATGGAGCCGAGGCCAGGAATCTTGTGACAGAATGAAAACTGTCTCTCCACCCTCTGCAGCTCTTTAATCACAGTAATAAGCATCAAACCAGAACAGTAAAGACACTCAGTGAATCCGAATCATAAGAATGTGGTTGTACTGGGCAGCTCTCCAGGGTGAAAGCCATCAGTTATGTCATTTATTTTAATTCTACAAACACTCCTTTGAAACTCAGCTCTGACAAAAGCATCACAATGCTTCACCTAATGTCAGCTGACAAGTCTGTGCTTCTTTGCAAAGCTTCAAACACTCACAGCAGATTCACACTGAGGTCGCTGTCTAAAAATAAAATGCCAGGACCAAAGCAGGACCCCAGGTGCTCAGAGTAACACCCCTCTACTTTTCTTACATACTAATACAGTTTATTTTTCTGTTTGAATTAAGACACATTACTACCTGGCAGCTACAAATGAATATGCAATTACTTTAGTGAAGTTTATTATGGCCATGAGAAACAGAACAGCCAGCAGATTACTGAGAAGACTTTAAACATAAATCTAACTTTAGTAATGTTAAAATCAAAAGAAGAGTTGAGTGTGTTGCAGGTTGAGGATGTAACTAAATGTCTTTCAGTAATTAGAAGCTGATGTTTCCTGCTGCACGTGTTCTGGGTCGAGACGCTGGCAGTGATTCAAACTGAGCTCAGTTTCTGCCCAGCTGGATGTTTACATTAATATCTTTCAGAGAAATTAATTTCACATATGGGTTAATGCACATTAGTCTGAAGGATTGAAGAGGCCTCTGAATGATTTGGCTTTCGCAAATTTTGATCTAAAATTTAGAATAATTTGAGAAATCATCCTCACTTTGTCAGTGAAAATCATCCCTTTAATACTAGTATTTATTCTCATCCTGCTTGTTTGTTTGTATCTGGGTCACAGATAGATATCTGTTACTGACATGAGATCTTTTGTTGTCGGGTTACATTTTCAAAAACCTGCTCATATGAGAATAACAGAGTAACATATAATCTTACTGTTACTGTAAATATTTTTTCACTGTTCATTTATTATTGAAAACTTTATTCTTCCATGAATAATGCTTTATTGAGTTTTATTCATTATTATTAATTATTATTGTTTATTAATATAGCAGTCATAAAAGATAAGATTGTAAATACAAATATATATTACAAGACAAAAGAAAACTATGTAAAAATGATTAACACATACTTCAAGACCTGTTGAATAAGTTTCCTCAGGTTGTCAATGAGGCCGTGGTTCTGTTGTTTTGAGTGGAGATGCTGTTGTTGGTTACAGTATATTTATCAGTGATGATGGTGGTGGTGGTGGTTGGGGGCTGGTGGGGAGGTCTGGTTCCCAGTATGGTGGATGACAGAGCAGCTGCTCCGTGCTCTAACCTTGGGCCCAGATATTTCTGAAGGCTGATCTCTGCAAAGCAAAGATTATTTTCATGCCCCAGAATCACTTGGTTAACAAGATTTGTTTGTCTGAAACGTTGCCAATGCCATGATTTTACTTTGTATTTCTACTCCACAACGTTTCAGAGGTAAATATTGAACTTTTTACCCCAAATTTACACATTTACATTGACAGACCGACAAAGACAAAGATGGACGGACGTCAGCTTGGAGGCATGAAAAACATTCTATATGATCTACAACACTTTGTTAAAGATTAATGCAGTGGTTCACAACTTTTTGGCTTGTGACCTCCAACAATAAATCAGCCTTGTCAGGTTTAGTCTATGAAATATTATCAGTTTCACGAAAGAGCGATTTCCCCTCAAACCTCTCAGATCACTTCATTTAAAAAACTGTTAGGTAAGTCCAAAATCTGAAAACTAATTTGTGTATCAGAACGTCTTCCACCTTGTTGGATCAATCAAATATGTTTTTGTCATCATTCTGACTCCAGTTGGCCCCAACACTGAATTTATCACCTCCTCACATGTTTTTAATGACTCTGTGATCATTAGACCAAGAGGGTCATGTTCACAGTAACTCTCAGCTGCTGACAAATACCACAAACTTTTGATCAGTGTCTTCATGCTACAGCCTCTTGGCTCATCAATACAACTCCACTTTATTCCTGCTGTAATGAGGCTGTACAGTGTTCTGGCTTCTGGATGTTGCTGTTTCAACTGTTTAAAGGGCGATTGCAACATCCCAAATAGCCTATACAGTCTGTAACTGTGAGCCCCTGCTCTTCATATGACACCAACAACAGCTGCCCGTACGATCCCGTCTCCTTCCCCCGGTCTGTCCATGTGTGGAGCCTGTTGACCAGCGAGCCAATAGAGGCTATTTAAAAAGAGCCAAGTTCAGACAGAGCGAATGAGGAGGGGCGGAAGAGACGGACTGAGGGAATCATAGAAACATTTGTGGTCATGACGGTTCGCTGTCGTTGTGTTAGTGCGTGTCGTTGGTGTTTGGATGCTTTTTCCACAAGGATAGAACTTTACAACTAATATTACAACCAGGCTGTGATTCAGGTTTGAGAGATTCAGGTTTCAGAAGCAGTAACACTGGTAGTAGCATTATTAGCATTGTGTTATTTAAATGCAAACCAGATGAGGTTACTGAAGAGGTCACAGACAGTGGTGTGAAACAGGGAAGGTATTTAGAAATAGAGTCATGCTGCTATGGTTTAATAGAAACATAGTTAGAAATTGATAGAAAATCCATTGAGTGATGCTGATATTCTGAAAAAGTATTTGAAGTTGTTTGGCAGGTATTACGCTTAAGAAATGTTCAAAGCACATTAATGACTATAAAATTTCAAGTTCAATAACAATACTAACATGTTGAAGATAAGCAGGTATGATGTTTCACCATGTTCACCAAGTACAACTGAATGTCAGCTTTGCAGGTATTTGGTCATTAACCAAAGAATTGACAAACTAAAAATTTGACCTGCTGATGGTGCTTGGTGAAAACGTGAGCAATCGCCAAACTTATTAGGATTCATCATCTGGGAACCACAAGTTATTTCAGTCTGGACCTGCTGACCTACAGAAACACCCCTACAGCCATTAAAAGACTATGAAAAGTTCCACTTCAGTCTAATAATGAAATAATGAATGAAATAAATTTGTCTAAAGCTCAAGCAAAATGAGAAAATGTAAAGTAGACATTTTATTGAAGCTCAGTGAAAGAAAGATCAGACATAACTGGCACACAGCGAAGACCCTTAAATAGACACTGGAGTTACTTTTCATTTCTCCCCCGACACCCTGAGGTGACGTGAACTGAGCTCAGGTGAAGAACAACAAACCAAGAGCCAGGAACAAAGATCATCATCCTGCTGTCGACTGCCAGACGCCCAGCTCACTATAAAGCTCTTCAACACAGCAGGGAAGCTTCAGATATTACTGATATTATTCAGCAATATCATTATAAATAATTATCATTATTGCAGATGTTACTGAGTCAGTACGCCAACTTTATGACTCTTCTCCTCTTGAGCTATTTTACCTTTTTAACTAACAAGTAGTTTAGCACTTTACATTATTGCAGATCTGTAAACCTCTCATCGCCTCACCAAGATTAGGAGACACCCAACACTTTTAAAATGAGAATTAAAAACTAAAAAGCATTTTAAAGTTTGCTAGAGTTTGAACTCTCCATTTGTTGACCAATTATACGTGAGCCTACAAAAAGAAAACAAAATACTACTCAAACAAGTGTTCAAACTTATTCAAACTTTCACAGTGGAGTTTTGGTTCAGACCTTTTTTTTGTCCTTCCACCAGTGCCTCAATCAGCCCTTCACATCCAGGACAACCGATACACACAACCAATAAAACACAACAAGTACAAAAACATATAAATGTATATGATATATTCCCCTTATATCCCCTTAGTTAACTTCATGCACACCATTTCAACCATTTCTTTATTCCAGACACCATCTACTCTCTGTATACCAGCACTCAAATGTCCCCACATGCTCCGTTACAGCCCTCACCACACTGATCTGCTGCCGTTTGCAGGACACGGCTCATTGCGATCATGAATAAGATTCCCCAGTTGCTTTATGGTTGAAATACACGGCGTGTGAAGTGCAGCATTAAATGCCGGGGGCCGCTATAAACCACAAACCCGACCCTGAGCTTCGTATCTGGACGGCCTCGCAAAAGGACACCTGCACCTGTCATTCACACGGCTACTGGTGCATAGAGACAGATGTAGGTGATCCTCAGGATTTAGAAAAGGTGTCGGCACTCAGTCTGTGTGTTGTTGTGTTGTTTGATGTTCAGAGATCAGCAGAACAATGTGCATCTGTCAGTGGGTTTGTTTGTTCTTCGGTGACCATGAAACAATGGTGTGATTTAAAGTCTGGAAACATTTGTCAGACATGTTTCAGTTGTTTATCACACACTGTTTATGTGGAGCACAGGTTTCCCTTTGATAAATGGAGCTACAAACACATATTGTGGTCGACGAAGATGAGATGATAAAACATGAGTATGTGCCCCCTAGTGGCAGAAAATCCCAGGACCGGTCCAGATATGCTATGTGCCGATTTTGATGCCAAATGTTCAAAATGTGTTGGAGGAGTAGCATTATTCTATTTTGGCAGACTTAAAGATCAATGACATGACGATCAATCAAACAGTTTGAACAGATTGTGTTTTCACTCAATTAACATCTTTGTCTCTACCTTCTGTTTGTTTCAGGTGCTGTGTGCTGTGTTCAAGTGAAACCAACGACGAAATCCCAAACTCGTCCGTTACACCATCCTTCAGAGGAAGACAAGACATAGCGACATCCAGCCAAAAACAGAGGGTCATTTTTTTTTACTAATAAAGGATTTGGATTTTTAGCAAGTGAACCATTGTCCCTGTCTGTCAAGAAGTCAACTCAGTAAACTGAACTTACTGAAAGAAAGCATTTACAGAAGTAAACTTAAGCTACAAAAAAAAACAACCAGTCAAAAATGGCCCCCAAGAAGAAGGCCTCCCGCCAGAAGAAGCCTGCAGTGGAGACCATCTCTCAGGTCACGATGGAGAGCCCAGTCCCCCTGAAGGTGGAGAGCCGTGGTGACGGGGTGGTGGTGGTGGAGACTGGGGTGAAGAAGATCGAGCAGATGGCGGCGCTGGACATCGCTCAGCTGAACAGCCTCAACCTCCCGCTGCCCCCGCCGGTCATCAAGCCCGGAGAGAGGGGCCTCGGCCTGGGCAGCGAGCTGACTCGACCCCTGCACGGCAACGCCCTGCTGGAGGAGCTCAGCAAGATGCGGCAGGAGAAGTAGGTTCTGATTGATGATATTGCATTGTGTCATGAGTTATTGTATCAGGTATGTTCGTCATCTGTCCATCTTTCTGTGTCCACTTGTCCTCAGGTTCCTGACTGACCTGGAGTTGGCCTGCAAGACAAAAGCCTTTGACGTCCACAAGCTGGTCATCTCCTCAGTCAGTCAGTACTTCAGGGAGATTCTGGCCAAAGACCCTGGCATGAAGCGGCTGGAGCTCCCCTCCCTCTCACCTCTCGGTACGCCATCCGACTGGAAGTCTACCAGTTTCATTTATGTAAACATTATGTTTCCTGACAAATATCTGACTACAGTTGAATGAAAAGTCTGTCTCTCTGTCTTCAGGCCTGGCCAACGTCATCACCTTTGCCTACCTGGGCCGCGTCCACATGTCCCTCTACACCATCGGTTGCACCGCCTCTGCCGCCGCCACCCTGCAGATCCCTCAGCTCCTCAAGATGTGCATGGACTTCCTGCTGGCCGAGCTCAACGTGCAGACCTGCGTGTACATCTGGAACATCGCTGCTGCCTACGGCCTGCTGCCTGTGTGCGATGCCGCCCGCCGCTTCGTCCTGGAGAACTTCGTGCAGTTCGCCGACACGCCTCTGTTCACCCAGCTGACCCTGGAGCAGATCTCTGCCTTCCTGCAGGACGACTCACTGGTGTTGCCTTCAGAGGTCACTGCATTCCAGGTCAGGGGTCAAACTTTGCCTCTATAGGTCAAAGGTTGAAATTTGAAACTGAAAATTTAGGTTGAAACAGGATATACTGTCAATCGTTTTACACTTGATTCTGAATTTCTTCTTCCAATAGAATGAATCGTTTAATCTGTTATTAGTGTGAGTCAATTTTAGGCCAAATTCAAACCAAAATTCACCTCTGAGGAGACATGCCAGGTCTTCTAGGAGGCGACCGCTGCCACCTCCAGCATTAACTCATCGACCCTCTGGACCTTCCTGCTATTTTCATCCAGGCCTAAAAACAGACCCCAGACCAGCTGCTGAGAGCACAGCACAGTTCCATGAATCAAGTCAGTCACCTGCAGGTTGACTGTGAGCACAAACCGCCATGTATAACTCAATGTATGCAGGACGTTTATTAATATACAAACTGCATTACAGACCTAAATAGACAAGCAGCTGAGAGGGAGAGAAGCAGTGATGGATGTATTTATAAACTGGACCAAATGTGAGTTCATCAGCGTCCGGCTGAATATGACCGTTGTCCTGACTATTAGTATTATCAGTTTGTAAAAAAGCAAAAGGCTTTATATGCATTGTCTTTTTCACATCACAAATACTGTGCATTTTTCAAATCCTTAGTTTTCCTATTTTTGAGTCTTCACACATGTTTCATAATGTTTCTCTCTCCAGCTCGCCATGAAGTGGCTCGACTTCGACGCCTCTCGTCAGGCTCACGCCGCAGAGCTCTTGTCTCACATCCGCTTTGAGACCATCCCGGCCAGCGAGCTGGTGAGTCAGATCCAGCCAGTGCCCCGCATGATGATGGACCCTCAGTGTCACCGCCTGCTGGTGGACGCCATGAACTACCACCTGCTGCCCTACCAGCAGAACACCCTGCAGTCCAGACGCACGCAGGTCCGCGCCGGGCAGCAGACTCTGCTCACCATTGGCGGTCGACCATCGCTCACTGAGAGAGCTCTCAGCCGCGAGGTTGGTGCTTTCTGCGCATCTCTATGTTCTCACTACCTTAAAAGAAACACAAGAAAATCCCTCACTGACCTTTGACCTCGGTGTCCAGGTGCTGTGGAGGGACCCTCGTGAAGGAGGAGCCACCTGGCGTCACCTCACCCAGCTGCCGGCGAAGAGCTTCAACCAGTGTGTGGCTGTGATGGATGGCTTCCTGTACGTGGCCGGAGGAGAGGACCAGAACGACGCCCGCAACCAGGCCAAGCACGCCGTCAGCACCCTCAGCAGGTGGGAGGACAGGCAGGATCAAATATCTGACCGTCAGGCAGAGAAAAAATACACTTTCTAATAATAACCCTTTACTTTAACATATGCAACATGTAAGAAATCACACTCACACAAAAAAAATCTATGTGGCTGGTGATGATTCTCCTCCAATACAACATGTTTTGATTTTTATATCTTGGTCTTAGGCCTCGTTTACACTTGGCATTAACATCATCTGCTAATAGGCAGACAGCTCTGAGTACATGTGTAAATGCACCTGAGATGCATTGAGGACACATTGAGATCTGATCGCACAGACACTTTTCTGAGGTGGTCTGGGCCAAATATGTCCACATCCTTTTAGCAGTATGTGAATGTGTCCTGGGCTGCATTAAAAGATCGCAGGTACTCATTTGAACCAAGGGAGAGCTGCATCAGACAATTTCTGTAACTTTCTGAAACCAACACTGCGGCATTCACGCCCACCCAGCAACTCTTGTCCAGGTGTGGAGGTGTGAATGTAGGCAGAGGTTGAACTTCTCTTTCAGCTCTTTTTCGTTCTTCACACAACTACTTACACCACTTTTAGCCTGTACATTCGAGTGCAACACTGTGAGTGTGTCAGTGGGGCCTACTTTGTTCCATACTTGGCTGTATGATGCATACTGAACCCTTTATTATAGATCAAGAAACTCATGGCCGTTTATTAATTTCTTTTCTTTTCTGAGCCATCAGGTCCACAGTTCAATATCAATTAACGATCTTTGGTTTCTTGTTTTCTAACACTACTTGTCAGGTTTTTCAGGGAAGCCTGCTGAGCTGCTTCAGAAGGGAAAGTAGTTGCCTTGAACATCATGACTCTCCCCTCTGTCCTTTGCCTCCACCAGATATGACCCTCGCTTCAACACCTGGCTCCACCTGGCCAGCATGCGTCAGCGCCGCACCCACTTCTCTCTGGCAGCCAGCGGCGGCCGCCTGTTCGCCATCGGAGGCCGCAACGTGGAGGGTCTGCTGGCCACCACCGAGAGCTACCTGCCCTCCTCCAACACCTGGCAGATGCGTGCGCCCATGGAGGTGCCTCGCTGCTGCCACTCCAGCGCCACCCTGCCTTCCGGAGACATCCTGGTGACCGGTGGGTACATCAACTGCGCCTACTCCCGCTCTGTGGCGTGCTACAAAGTGGAGACCGACACCTGGACCGAGAAGGCCTCCATGGAGACGCCCCGCGGCTGGCACTGCTCCGCCACCCTGGGAGGGAAGGTGTATGTGGTGGGAGGAAGCCAGCTGGGGCCAGGCGGTGAGCGGGTGGATGTGCTCTCCGTGGAGGTCTTCTCCCCAGAGAGCGGCACCTGGAGTCGGGCCGCCCCTCTCCCCCTCGGGGTGAGCACCGCCGGTCTGTCCCCGCTGGCTGAGAAGCTGTACCTGCTGGGAGGCTGGAACGAGGCGGAGAAGCGCTACAAGGCGGCCGTCCAGAAGTACGACCCGGCCACAGACAGCTGGTCCATGGCGGAGGACCTGCCCGAGCCCACGGTGGGAGTGTCCTGCTGTACCCTGACCCTGCCGCCCCGTCACGCACCGCGCAGGCAGCAGCACCGAAACACCCCGGCCCACGAAGAGCAGCAGCAGAAGAACCGGAGCCGAGAGAACAGCATGGCTCCTTCACAGACCATCACAGCGTAGAGAGACAGGAAGAGAGAGACTAGAAGAGAGGAGGGATGGTTTAACCTCAGGAGAACATCTGGATCATGTTCGCTCCTTTTTTTGTTTATATCTGTAGAAAAAGTACTTTCACTGAAATTGAATTTTATGTCAGTCTGTAAATAATTACACAAATAATTTTGGATAAAGAACAGTACAGTAGAAAACAATGCAACTTAGCGTAAAGATTTTTTTCTTTATAACATTATTTAACTAAATAAATATGAATATATATAAATATATTCTAAAATAAATAGATTTTAGAATTTGACAACTGTAACTCTCTAGGACTGAGGCTGATGATGATGATTATGAAGAATTTGATTTGGACAAAATTAGCCAATATTTTATAAATTTTGTTGAAGCATTCGTCCTCAGTCCTCCCTGAGGTGATTGTAGGGTTTCTAAAATGTTACATTTATTTGACATCTGACCTTATAATTACAAGAATAAGATCATAATTAGATGTTAATTTAAAACACAACCAGATGCAGACCCTTGGGATGCCCATGTATGTGCTGGTTTTGCAAGAACTAAAAGAGAGTTGCATGATCCAAAGTGAACTCAGGAGGTGAAGGAGGAGGAAAAGGGTGGATGAAGGATGAATTGTAGCATTGAGCAGGTGGAGGTAGAGAGGTGATGGATGGAGGATGATGGAAGATGGAACGACGGGAACAGTGGCTCTGTGTTTGAGTGGGTTTGGGTTGAACAAATCGTCACTGTGAATCCACTGGCAGTTTGTGTACAAAGCTGTATCTTGGCAGAGTGTGATGTCCAACTGTGAAAATCAGTGTGAATGTGTGTGTGACAGAGACGAGTGAATGACAGGTGTGTGTGTGTGTGTGTGTGTGTGTGTGTGTGTGTATGGCCGCTTGAGAAAATGAGCCAATTCTGACAAAAACTGCAATAATCGAGATTTCTCATCAGCAAACTTGAAATATTCCTCACGAGGAGAGAAGCAGGCCGACAATAAACAAACCAGCATTTATTGTTTTATTTATTTGAAGGATAGCTGTCAGAAGTAGTGTAGCTCAATTGTGACAAAAAAATATAGATGTAGTACTTAAACATAAATATTTTATAAATGCAATGGAGTGGAAGGATTAAGATGTGAACACATGAGGAAGGCAGTGTGAACTCAACACAGGTGAGATTTAGAGGAAAATATGTTGAAAACATGGTGTCTTGGTTTAAACATAATGGAAGTTTCCAACCAGGAAGATCGAGGAAAATGAAATAAATCAAAAAAAAAAAAGTATAAAAATCTGAAAACTGTAGATAAAAATCCAACAAATTGACAGAAAAAACATAAAAATGTGACAAATTCTAACACCTCACCTGTGTGTGTTTTTAAACATTTGTCAACCTCCGACATCTAATTTTTACTGAAACTAAGACAAACTGCCCACTGAAGAACCAGTGAGACTCCAGCAGGTGGAAATACAAACAGCTGCATTTAGAACTGATGAATATTGTTTATCATGAGATACAATGAGGCTGATCTGGCTCACTTGATTGGATGAATCCCTCTGTATTTGTCTTCACGGCACTGGATGAGCTCGGTGCTGGTGGTTTCTGTGGGGTTTCACTGAATAAAAGCCAATGTGATCAAAACGTGATTCTCTGCCTTTTGCTTCCCTTTTATTCCGACTGAGCTGCTGGGAAATGTAGTCTGACCACAGAAGACAGAGATAAACCAGCTCTGCTTTCATGTGCTGTCAGAGACGTCCAGTTAAAATAGAACTGAGCATTGAGTTGAGTAAGGAGTGAGATTAACACTTGAACGATTATAAGGGAGGTTTGTCCCAGAAGTAGTGGTGGTTTAAGTCCTTTCACTTCAATGAAAGACAAAAAGAAAAAGTACTCATGTCAGAGTAATTTTCTGAGTGTTATCAACTGGATTATTACTGATGCACTAAAGCCGCATTTTAATGTAGTTGATCAAGGTGGAGCAAACTTTACATATGATACTGTTGGATACATGATTTACTGTTTGCAGTTTACATGTTCAATGATTTTAAAATCTTAAATTACAAAGTGTATACATGTCAAATAAATGTAGAAGTAAAAAGTAACATGTGGAAAGTTTCTGCAATAATGCCATAAACTTGAAATAGGGCCATGATGTTTAAAAGTGAGATGGTTCAATTACTGAGCAGGTCTGTAAATAGCAGTGAGCTCATCTGATTTGACTGTTCGAAGTTCACATCTGACACGTGAGCATGTCAACACTACTGCCCACACGTGGTCGAACGTCAAGCTGACCTAACACTAGCAAAGGTCCAGAGTTCTGATTCGTCAAGATGTTAAGTTGTTAGCAGATTGCATGACTACAAACAAAGCTAATTTAACAAGAGGCATGAGAAAAATAAGCTGCCATATGAACTTTTACCCAGAAAAAACACCACAGGAACAACAAGTCATTTTTTCCCCATTTTATTATTTCGTTACAAACAAGATCAAAAGGTGGTCCTTTACTTGCCAGGGAGGATGATACCATCATACTGCAAAGAAATAAGAGACAAATATTAGATTGTAATCCTGAACACAGCATCAAATAAATCATCTCCTGAAGGATAAATCTGTAAAGTAACATTTCAGCTGCAGGAATCAAACCTCAATAACAGAAAATATCACACGACCATAGAAAGTTGATTAACTCAAACAATTTCAATCACATTTCTCTCAATGGATGCATCATTTCTAACAGTTAGTTGTCTCACTTCATTGCCAACTTTGAAACCAGGTGTTTGAGCCATTAAAGACAGCTCAGCTCAGAGTGTCGCTGGATCTCAACTGCAGCTAAAGCACATGTCGACTCTCAGACCAATTTCTTTTCCTCTTCCCTTTTAAATGTTCAATGAACTTCAAACACAACCTGGAAAACTAGTCTATGATTTCCAGGTCTGTCAGGATGTGTGGGAACCCTGACAACACTCACTTTCTGCTGGAACCAGCGCATGGCCTCCTCTTTGCGGATGCGGTGCCTGAAGCCAATACGGCCTGTTTTCCGCTTCTTGTCGGCGATGCTGAAGCCGGGTCTGCCCAGAACCTGAACACAAAGGGGACAGAGCGCGTGAGGAAAGCTTCAAGTGAACAAACAGTTTGTCATTACACAAAACTCCAGAAACATCAGTAACATCTATTAATTAATTTGTTGCCTGGCCTCTTGACCTCAGTGCTGGTTGAATATTACGGTGGAAAATTCAGGGACTTAAACACCATTACTAAGACACAAATCCACTGTTGATTCTCTACAACCGATATAACAGAAAAAAAGCTGTACATCCTAACATTTGAGAAGCTGTAACTAAGAAAGGTTTACCACACAAATAACTTGAAAGAGTAACTTACTAAAACTGTCAAATGAATCAAATGAATATGTAATCAGCTTATTGTTTCAGCGCTACATTAAAACTGATGGTTCTGAGAATTTTACGTTATTTCGCAAAAGGAATACAATTTTTTATGTTAACAAAAATGCGTTTACATTTGGGGAAAGTAAGAAATTAACAGATCTACTTTCAAGATAGGCACCTATGATAGTCTTATCAGATCAAATTCCATCAACAATAAGTCAGCTGACCACAGGCTTGATTCACTTTAGACAATGAACACAACAGAAGATTCACCAAACAACTGGGACGACAGCATTTAAGAATGATCTGATTTCCTGTGAAACACCTACTGAGGAAGAAGTTAAACCAAATGTCGAATTACCAACTCTTATTAACTTGGCTGCAGCATCTTATCTGTAAACCTCAACTCATGTCACACGTAATAAAACCTCATCTGATACAAAACTCAGCAAAAAGAGTTTGACCGTTCATTTTCCCAACAAAACTATGTGATGTTCAACAAGTGCAACTTTAGGACTTTGACAGCCCTTTTCAATTCATGTGACTAACATTCAGTCTTAATTGTGCTCCACCACTTCACTTCAACTGAGTGCACATTCCCAAACCCATCACATTCACACATTTAAAGATATTGTCTGGCCACTTACCACGTAGAAGTCCAGTCCGTAGATGCCGATGCTGGGGTCGTACTTGATGCCCAGATCGATGTGCTCCTGGATACCGAAGCCGAAGTTTCCGGTATCTGAGAAGTTGTTCTTTCTCAACTCGTACTCACGCACCTGGAAACAGGAGCAGCCGAGTGAAGCCTCTTTATCGACACAGCAATAATATGTTCATAACATCGTAACACATTTGCCCTGTTAAGTTTATAAACAGTAAAATCTAATGTTGCTATTAAGTTTGTCCACGTGCATTTTGATATGGAAAGTTGATCACGACAGACGTAATGCAACAGTTTCAACTGCACAAGCAAGCTTCAATATACATGATTCACTTTGTTCAATACAATGTCCTCCACAACACGGTAATTTAGCACAGCCCAAAATCAGCTCTACTTTATTTTTGACATCCTGAACAGCCCTCATACAAATCTGAGTCTTGAAAGAGTCACAAGAAAAAAATGGTTGGGAACTACTGGACTAAGACAAATGAGCATCATGACTTTCTGACCTTGAGTCCTTTCTCCAGGATCTCCTCTGCTTTGGCTCCACGGACGGTGCAGTGGACAGCAATCTTTTCATTTCTGCGGATACCGAAGGATCTCACAGTGTAGCGGGCTGCGAGCAGAGAAAAGAAAAAAGTTACATACAGTCCAGTGATATCTTAAATAACTTTATCAAAGCACTTCCAATTTCTCGCCCAGCTTTACTTTGACTTCCAGCTGCTTGTCCTTTGTTTCACAGCTCTAAGAATATGTGCAATTTGACACATTGTCCCATCGTGTTCAGCTTTACTGTACATCTCCACTTCCACAAATGCTTTTAAGTCAATGATTCCACAGTTCAAGGTCCAACCTGGAAGTCCTCAGTCCACACAGCAACACTCACCCTTGGAGAAGACGGGGGTCTGCCCTGTGAGCTGCTCCAGCACCTTAGCAGCACGGGTCAGTCTGTCTCCGCTCTCACCCACGCAGATGTTCAGGCAGAGCTTGCGAATGCGGAGCTCTCTCATGGGGTTCTCCTTCTTCTCACCCTGGTCCTGGAGGACATGAAATAAAGAGTTAGTTTCTCAACACAAAGATTTTATAACCCCAAAAACATCAGGACAACAACTCAGCCAATCACACAAAAACACCTGAGTACTGAGAAGTTCTGACACCTTGTCAACTGCAGCTGCCATGTTGAGTTTACCTACCAACGTTAGCCTGCTAACTAGCTAGCATAAGAAAGCTCGACTGATAAACTGCGCACTGAACCTGAGCCTTAGTTTAACATTCACAATTTATTATCATCCAAATCCTGGTTTCCTGACACTGCTCGTCTCGGTCTTAACATCAAACCCCCATCAGTCTCAGACACATGCCGGCCGGAGGACATGTCCGTACATATCTCCCCCGTCTCTGCTGTTAGCATTGGCACAGATCCTGTACGTGTCCGGAAATTTAATAACTTCTACACAACAACAACAAGAAGCTCAGATAAAGACAGGGATGTTATAACTATCGGGCTGAAGTGTAATCACGACTGTAACCTCGTTTAAACTGACAGAATATAACTACATGTATACGGAGGGCAGGACTTTCCAGCAGCTAGCCTGTTAGCATCACTCGGTGTTCTAGTTTAAGTGTCTTCTATCACATTTATTGACAAAATACGGCTCTAGTTTAATCATCCGTCATGGAGTCTAAGCTTCTGTGACTCAAACGACACTCGGGATGTTTCTACAGCTCAGATGATTGTGGATTTCTACTCCAACTTCGTGTCTGATCGCCATCGTACAGTGTGAGACACTACTCACCGCCATGTTGGATCACTAGAAGAGGACGTTACGCTTCCGGCGAAAGACATTTATAGCGATGTGTTCACCGTTAATGAGTTCGGGGAAACATCGCAGGATAACGCGAGGGTTCCGAGCTAAACGCCAAATATTATGGTCCCAAACAATAAAATAAGTAAGATTACATAAACAGTCAGTTTTATAGAAAAAAATTAATCATCAATAAAAATTTAGTTATAATCGTTTTTCAAGCAAAACCACCAACATTCCCACATTCAAGATTCCCCAACATGAGGATTGAGAAATAATCATTTTATATTGAATATCACTCTTGTTTTGGACTTTTGGTTGGACAAAATAAGCAAATTGAAAATGTCACCTTGAGCTCTGGGAAACTGTGGGGACGAGTCTGCCTGCAGGTGGGAGACTGACCCACTGGCCCATCACCCTGTGTGACTCCCCGGTCCACACTGTACAGTCTTACTCTATTGTTATGCACTGTAAATGTAAAAATGGTCATATAAACAGATTCTGGAATTTACAAAAACACAACACACCAAAACACTTTACATTAAAACAAAAGGTGATTTTAATTTAAGCAAACACACAGATGTGATGAGACGACATGAGGCTGTCGCTGATCTGAACAAAGGAATGAAAGAATTGGGAAACTAAATGTGTGTCACAACATTGATACGTTTCTCAGGTTTTGTCTTTTTGAAAAGTTGCTCCAGAACTACAATGATGGCTCATATTAAAACATTTGTGAAACAATCTGCATTAAAGGCAAACAAGGATCATTCTTTTCCTTTTACATTTTAAATTGTTAAAACCATCTTTGTCAGCATGGAAAATATGATGTTTGATATAGTTTGGTTATTTATGTCATTGATTATAGTCACTGATAAATTGAAATTAGATTAAAATCATCATCAGCATCTAAACTATCAAAGACACTCACTCTGCTTCTCTTCATCTATCGATAAGTGACAATGGCCTTTTATTGTCAATTTGTATACTTCATGAAAAGAGGGAGTGTCTGTAATATTTCTTGCATTCATTTGTGTGTTTGTCCTCTTTTCCCATCACTTACATACCAAATAGGACACAAGTCAAAGCTACAGCAAACATTATGATCAGTGTCTTCCTAAATGCAGTGTAATCTGCAGTCAGTACAGACGACTCATTGTTGGATATCTTCTCAGTGGAGGAATCTACTGAAGGAGTCTTCAGTCTCAGTGGTGGGCTAGGAGCAGGAGGCTTCAGCAGGGGCAGGCCCTCCCTCCTCTGCTCCTCCAGGGCATTGACGAGGAAAGTCAGCGCTTTGCAACGGAAGGCAGCCTTGGAGAAGAGGTTGCAGTTGGGGACGAAGAAGTGAGGGAGGTCGGCTTGGCGTGCGTGGTCCTCCAGAGCCCCGAGGAGGTGCAGGAAGCAGGCAGGAAGCTGCTGATGAGCCCACATGGAGTCGCTGAACCTGACAGGCGAAACGCAGGGCGGAAAGATGTCAGTAATATGAGAGACAGAAAGCTAGAAAAATGAATAAATGACAGGAAATTATGATCAATACAGTGTTTCTACTTCTAGTGCAACTGTTTCCATTCTTATTATGATAATACTGATATTTTGATGATAATAAAGATAATGAAGGAGGACCTGATGGACAGGGTGTGGAGGAAGGCGGTTTTCCCGTGGTACGAGCAGAGGTCATCCAGCTCTTTGGGAAATCGTTGTTTCAGGCCTTCAATCAGAGACTTGAGGAGCATTAAGCACTGCTTCCTGCCAGAGAGAAGATGAAATCATTTATTGTCAAAGGTCCCCAAGAAATGCTGTTTATTTCTTTTTTTAAAAATTATTACACCTATCTATTTAAAAATATGAAAAGCTTCTTCAGTTGGAGGATATTATGGTGTCTTCTTCAAATCTCTTTCCCTTCCCAAATCCCTTTTCTATTTTCTTTAGCACTTTAGTACTTTGTACCACATCACCTTTAATAAAGCATCCTTTATAAGAGTTAATAAGTGTACATAATGTTTTATTAATGCTTAATTAAATTACTTAGGTATGATTTTTATATTTACAGTTATAAACCATTAATAAGAAAAAATATGGGTTGCCAGGTTGTGAAAAATGCTTTCTAAGAACTTCACCATTGGGAGGATATGAAAAGAAAGTGACGCCTCTCACCGGCAGCATTTGGTGGCGCTGCTCTCACAGCAGGTTTTCTTGTTGCCGTGGTTCATAATGATTTTCTTCTCAATGTGAGAGAAAGAAATCCTCCAACTTTCTGTTACAGAAAGACAAAGCAACCTGATGGGATGATGTCACCATACAAACACTAAATTACACTTACATGACACACAAATAAAAGTCCTACATGTCTCTACATGTGTTTCAGCTCATGCAACAGCATTTAAGGACTTTACAACCAATTGTTAACATTGTATGTAAATATTTGGAGCTGTGCAAAGATTCCTCTGTCAACTCCAACAGTGTGGACGAAGGCTGAAGTGGACCTGTGGGACCTGAATCACTGTTTTCTTCTACAAACTTCAAGTCAGTGATTATCACATGCAACAACATACAGGAGTCTCTCTCACCTTTGGCGTCCTCGCTGAGGTTTCGTCCTTTTTGCCTCTTTGGCACAAAGAGACAGGGTAAACTTTTGATTTCTTGGCGAAACTTCTTTCCCAGCCAGTTTTCCACATCTGGGCCGTTACGGATAGCAGGCGGCCAGCCCTGAGAGGAGTGAACCTCCGGGAACAAAGACAAATGTTAAGTCAAATTAGGTCCATAAGTATGTAAATACAATACTACTGTCATTATTAACTACCCCTGACACTATTACCTAACTCTGCAATTGCATTAGTTCACAGTGAACCCTAATAGTACTCTTCTACTATTACTACTACTGCTTTTACAATTATGACCAGAGGTGCAAGAAGTATTTTCCAAGTAAAAGTACATATGTATTGTCAGTAAAATGGGCTTGTTTTTCCTTTTTAAATCTGTAACGATGCCTCCTACTTTATAAGCTGGTCATATGTGTTGTGTTTATAAGCTTCATCTGAAAAATAACCAGTAAATGAAAAGATGATGAGACGCTATTGACTTGCATTATGGGAAATGTAGGATCCAGTCTTTGTTTTACCTTTTTACCTTTTTAATATATTGAAATATATGCATCTCAGTTACTCTCATTATGAAGTTAACAGAGTTTGAGTTTTTCACATTATCAGAGTTTCAGTAAAGGAAACAAAAATACAGAAATATGTTCAAAACATACACATTAGCTGCAAATGACTCCTAATCTCCTAATCTCCAAATTCATATCAGGATTTTCAGTGTCTGTAATTGAAGAATCATAGACGATGGACGACTTTATTTCTCCAGATTCCTGTTACTCCTCAGCTTTGGCTGTCGCAATCAAAATGTACAGATAAGTGTTTACCTCCAGAGCAGGTACCACGTCCAGCGAGATCAGCTCGTCACCGTTGTCTTCAGTCCTGAACAGAGATAAAGTCACAGCCGGAGAGTAGAGACGCTTCTTGTTCACCTCCCAGCGACAGCGTTTATCAGGCACTGGAAACAAGGAAAAGTGAAGGCAGACAGGTGCAATAAGCAGCTTGAGCTTGTGGTGGACAAAATATAAAACAGTATAGAAAATGTGTTCTGATATCTCCAACTCTGTGCACAGACATCAACAGCAACAACAGTAGAGGGAGAAACCAGATGATTGGCACACACTGATAACAACAGATGAGGGATGAGAGGTGATGATCAGACCTCGGTAGGTCTTGAGGAACTTGCGGACCAAGCGATACATCTCACTCAGGAACTTGCTTGATGAGAGGGTGCGCTCATTCTCCAAAAGGAAGGCCTGTATGGGACTCCGAGTGGGCCGGGCAAAATCGATCCGGTAGAAGAGGCCACCGTCGAGCTTCATCATGTTGAGGCGTGAAGGAGCCTGAAACTTCAGCATCATGTCAAACTCATCGGGGCTGTGGATCTGAGGTGGGAATACAAAGAGTCAACGGAACAGAAATTCTATTTGCCAGATGTCCTTAAGACCAATTTTACATCATGCACTGTTGCCAAAATCACTCTTGCCATGACCACACCTTAACTTTCTCAAAGTAGCTGCCGGTGGTGAGGACCTCAGCTGACTGAAAGAAAGGCTGATCACTGTTGCTCCGCAGGAATTTCAGCAGGTTCTCCCTGAAATCATTAACGATCTCTGCAGCCCAGCTGCGGTCTGTCTGCCGGATTTTGAGATCTTTAGCACTGAATTTGATCCAGCTGGCCAGCTCTGGAGAGATGTCCTCTCCGTCCATAACTCACTCGTCTCAGCCTTGAATATTTATGTACAGAGAACAGAGAACAACCTGTATAATGAACATTAGAGACAGAAGTTTTGGTTGGGAAGGTTTAGGCATTACTAATGGTATGATAGAAAGCACTAGAAAACATTGTGTTCTAATGGGAAAATGAGCATCAGATCACCATCAATTAAATAATAACTATATTTTACTCAATATACATACATCACACTTATGCAATTAGGGTAATCCATTTATAAGAGACGAATAAAGTCAGTGACAGAAAACATTTTATCCAGTGATGAAATAATCCAAACCATTGTAAAGATAGATAGATAGATAGATAGATATAGAGTGGAGTTCTAATTTCTTGTCAGCAGTTTAACTCACCTGTGTTTGAGAAGCGTCTGCTGCAAACAGAGATGGTGCCTATTGTGTGTCTGTTTCTCTCTTTGTCTCTATCCACACTTTCACTTTCAATTTCCATGAAATATATGATATAGAACTCAACTAGTTTGACAAGCCACAACCAGAGGACAATCCAAGACGATGCAGTCTATGACACACCTTGTACATTCTTCAAAGGAAGACGTAGGTGTTCGGCTCTTGTATCTTACAGTGGTCTCAGCCTAAGCTCCAGGTTTTTTCTCATTTCCTCTTTCCTTGTGTTTCCAGTCTCTCTCTCTCTCTCTCTCTCTCTCTCTCTCTGTGTTTGACTGTGGTGTTGTTGGGTGACTCTGGGTGAGTTCACACTTCACCTCACCTGCTCAGATCTACTCCTTCACCTGAACACCTCAGCCAGCACACCTGCTCCTCATCATCTCAGCAGCAACATCCGCAGTTTCATTTGATAGAAGGAAGAGACAGGCAGGATGGTCAATTCCTGATTATTTGTATGAGATAGAGCATGAAGTAATTGATAAAATGTAGTTTCATGTTGTATGAAAAGGTCTTGGTTTTACACCAAGGAAAAGGGACGAGTAAAGCAAAAAATGCCACATTTGTTTAGGCCAATAGATGCAAACAGTTTTACTGCAGGCAAGAAAAATTCCAGTCTGGTTTCAGGGCTGGAAAAAAGTCCTAATGAAAGTTGAGAGACAAGCGTTGTTCATTATGCCACAAATCTCTGCCTGAATGTCTTAGGGGCTCTAAATCTGCTGACACTTTCAAATGAAATCTTAAGAAGCATCACATTCTCCCAAAGTGTTTTTTTCCCTGACGGTTGTTTTTTCTTGTCTTTTCACGCTATTTTCCTTGTTTTTATTGTTTGATCACAGTTAAGCACATTATGTTGCATTTTAAAGTCTTCTTATTCTTAATCTTATTCTTATTCTTATGTGATATTGGTAATATTGGTAATTGAGAAATGAATTATTTCATGTGTATTTGAGGCTTATTTTCCACTTTTTTATTAGGCTTTGTTAATTGCATTTTTTAAATTGTATGTTAAATGCAACTGCAACTAATTTAAACAGGAGTATTTGTTGTTGTTGTACCTTCATAAAGTCAATACACATATTTCAACAGTAGATGGCAGCTGTAACTCAGCAAAATCTAGCAGTTACATCAACCACACCTGTAATGTTAAACTGTATCCTACCTTAAGGTCACTCTCAATGCACACAATGCACAGTGCATATTTAGTCTATGGTAAGCCATAATAATACAAAGTCAATTTAAATATGTTCAATAACAGAATATTAAAATAAAAGCCACATCACAGGTTTTATTTAGATTTTTTTTTGCTGCAAACTGGTATCACAAACTGGAAGAAACCATTACAGACCAATAAGATTGAAACTAGTTAGAAATGATATAGATAATCAGTAATAAGTTATAGATGTAATCCAAACCATTGGCTCATGGTGGTATTAAATAAGTTTGGATTTTTGTAGAAATAATAGAGTCTGTTTATATGTGAAATCTAAAGATACTGGTGTTTTCACTCAGCTGGTTGAAAAGCTACATGGAGGTGGAGGATCTCTGGATCTCCTGCTCTGTCTCTTCCTTCACTTGCTGCTATTTCTGTACAAAGTAATGTCAGTTCAACGCCTGCTTTTCCCCCTCCTCCTGCATATCCGTGTCTGGATTGGTTTTGCGCCTCAGGGTTTAATAGCTGCACAGTTCAACCCATGAATAATTACTCGAATTGTTTGGTTTGTCAAATGACACATAGGATACAACTTCAAAACGTGTCTACCCCACCTTTCACACCTGGAGCGTAGCTTGTAGCTATATTAAATATACATATTAAAAAACATATATTGATATGAAAACATAAACTCCAAGGATCTACACAAGAAATGAGAAAACTGATAAAGCTGATAAATAATCAATGTGCCTTGACCTCATAGACCAACTGTAATGGAAACATGTTGTGTTTATGTTTGAAGAGTGTTGCTGCAGTTTGTAATCAATAATAACTTGTAATGAAACACCAAAGAAACATTTTCATTTGGCAATGTTTAAGGTTTTTATTGTTTTGGTTTCAACTTAATTATGATCATAGTTTCCCCTAGAAGACACAAGCCTTCCTTTCCTGCGGAAACTTTTCCGATGGGTTTTAATCAGCATAAGCCAGTCCTTGAGTAGAGAGCTCTGCCTCAGAGAAGACGGCGTTGGGTGGCAGGGAAGAAGAGGGGATGGGGATGCCCGCTGCTGCTGAGACACGACTTTTTGTTGGACGTCTTGCATGAGAATTCATTTCTTTTTGTCAGCCTTCTGTGCAGACTTGGTGACCTTTCCACCAGAGGCGGCCTTCTTCTCGACGGACTTGATAACACCGACGGCCACGGTCTGCCTCATGTCACGCACAGCGAAGCGACCTGCGAGGAAGAGACAGACAAGAAAAGAGAGACACAGAGGAATCGATGAGAGGCTTAAAAGATGCCATGAGAAAACGTTAGTTAGATTGTGGATCATGACTAATCACAATTGTATGAAGTCAAGATTATGGACTATAAATTAATATGGTTGTACATCTGAACTTGTACCAGGGATGTAATTTTTTTGCATTATTTCCTTAATCAATCTTTGGCCATGTTAACAACAAATAATTGATTAATCGCTCAAAGACTATAGAATATTAAAGAAATGTTTTTCCTTGATAAAGGCAAACAGTGTTTCACTCACCCAGTGGAGGATACTGGGAGAAGCTCTCAACACACATGGGTTTTCCAGGCACCATGGTGATGATGGCGGCGTCTCCAGACTTGAGAGCCTTGGGGTTGTCCTCAAGCTTCTTGCCAGAACGACGGTCGATCTTCTCCTTGAGCTCGCTGAACTTGCAGGCGATGTGAGCGGTGTGGCAATCCAGCACGGGAGCATAACCTTGGGAGATCTGGCCGGGGTGGTTCAGGATGATGACCTGCAGAGGGAGAGACATGGAGGAAGGTTAGGCTGACTTTGTGTGGTCTAACAGGGACACTAAATAGTTCTATGTTTCAGTTAGTGAGAGAAAAGCAGTTTTGTTTGACAGAAAGAGTAGAGTCAAATACTAACAATTAAATAGTAACAACAACTTTGGGATTATTTGGAATTTGCATTTACAACTAATGATCTGTTTCCTACTGTGTGAGTATTATAGGAATTTAGTCTAAAAATATAAGAAAGTAAAATGTTTTCAGGCATTTTTCTTTAGGCTAATAAGTATACAGTATTATTACATGAATGTTATCATAGCAGAGGAATATCATGAATGTCAAGGTCTGTTGTGAATTTGAAATTCAAACAGCTCCAAAAAAACCATTGGGTTCAGTAAGTTCTGGACATATTTAATTTAATATTACCAGGGGATAAAAATTAGCACAAATATATTCAGTAAAAAAAAAAAACCGAACATAAGCTCCTGAAAACCCTAAAATAAACCAAGATGAGTTCTTTCTATTCACTCTCTCTTTTCTCTTTTTTCATTTGCTCAGACTCACCTGGGCGGTGAAGTTTTCAGCTGCCATGGGTGGGTCGTTCTTGCTGTCGCCAGCCACGTTTCCACGACGGATCTCCTTGACGGACACGTTCTTGACATTGAAGCCGACATTGTCACCAGGGAGAGCTTCAGGCAGAGACTCGTGGTGCATCTCCACAGACTTCACCTCAGTGGTCAGGTTGGGGGGAGCAAAGGTGACGACCATACCGGGCTTCAGGATACCGGTCTCAACACGGCCGACGGGGACAGTTCCAATACCTGAGAGAGAACAAGAGGCAGTGTGTTCACTTCAAAATAAAAACCTAGAAAATAAGGAGAAGTTGAATGGACACAAGAGTGTCAAAAGTATTTTTTTAAGACAAAGACCTTAATGAAAACCTGTAGGATTCAATAGACATCATTTCTCATCAATTTTGTGGCACAGTGCACAAGCACAGATATATATATAATAGAATATATTAAGTCAGGACTGGGATTTAACACCTTCAGAAGATGACAAAATAACGGTAAGACCAACATAAAGTGTCTAAGTAAGGTGTTGGGTCACCACGTGCTGCCAGAACAGCATTGGCATTGATTCTGCAAGCCTCTGAACTCGACCAGCACACCAACATGTCAGTCCAAAATCTCCCATAGTTCTTCAGTTTGCTCGAGATCTGGCGACTCAGACCACAGCATGAGATTCATCTTCATCAAAGTGAACCATCAAGCCCTGTGGATGGGGGCACTGTCATCCTGGAAGAGACCACTCCCATCAGGATAGAAATGACTCATAGGATAAAGGTGATTATTCTGTTTCTCCACTTATTTATTCAGCCTTTTTCTTTCATTTGTCACCATCTGTATTTGCTCAAATCCTTTATATAAAGCACTTGGCTGAATATTCAGAAATTAGAGAGGGGGTGCTGGTTGGTTTATTATGGTGACCACAATTTGCTGTTTCCTTGCACTTGTGAGGGGAAAAAATTGATTTGCATAAACTGATCTCATTTGGGAAAATTCTACTATTCTATTTGTCTGACCTACAAACATTTCCATTGTGATTTTTACAAGGTGATTGAGGTGCTTATTCAGACATGAGACCAACTTGTTGAATAGCCATCACGTTTACTTTATGAAAGTAGTGCTCATTTCCACTGACATTATGTTACTTCCTTTTCCTTGAGGTGATGTGTTATGAGGTGACACGACCTGACACTCCTTACCACCAATCTTGTAGACATCCTGCAGGGGCAGACGCAGGGGCTTGTCAGTGGGGCGGGTGGGGGGCAGGATGGAGTCCAAAGCCTCCAGGAGGGTAACACCGGTGGCACCACCCTCCTTACGCTCGATCTTCCAACCCTTGAACCAGCTCATCTGAAATGGAGAAACAGATACAGAAAGAGGGCAGGAAAAGTAATGGGATGAGAGAAAGAAAAATGATTAGTTCCAGAGGATTATTCTATGTGATAATCCAAGAAATCCATGAAATATTACCTTTTGACTTAGGGAAAAAGAAATCATATAAATCTGAGTCACTGTCACAGATTTGTAATTAATTGATTTAAGATAAGATATTCCTTTATTAGTCCCACAACAGGGAAATTTACAATTTTAAAGGAAAATATAAATATAAATACAGATTTAAAGGAATTCAATGAGTCCAGGAGTGTTCACCTACAAATCGGCCTATAAAACAGCAATTACAGTATGTTGAACTTAGCATGTAATTGGACCCTCACCTTGTCACTGGCCTCCAGCATGTTGTCTCCGTGCCATCCAGAGATGGGGACAAAGGCAACAGTGGCGGGATTGTAGCCAATCTTCTTGATGTAGGTGCTCACTTCCTTGGTGATCTCCTCAAAACGCTTCTGGCTGTAAGGGGGCTCGGTGGAGTCCATCTTGTTGACTCCAACAATGAGCTGCTTCACACCCAGAGTGTAGGCCAGCAGGGCGTGCTCACGGGTCTGGCCGTTCTTGGAGATACCAGCCTCGAACTCACCAACACCAGCAGCAACAATCAGCACAGCGCAGTCAGCCTAAACAGGAGGAATTGTTACTTACATGTGTTCTATGCAGAGTGTAAAGTGACAAACAGTCAGCAGATTAAAAGCTGTGCCTTTACCTGAGAGGTACCAGTGATCATGTTCTTGATGAAGTCCCTGTGTCCAGGGGCATCAATGATGGTCACGTAGTACTTGCTGGTCTCAAACTTCCACAGAGCGATGTCGATGGTGATACCACGCTCACGCTCAGCCTTCAGCTTGTCCAGCACCCAGGCGTACTTGAAGGAGCCCTTGCCCATCTATTGTGGTCCAGACAACACAAATAGAGTCGTACATAAAATGGCAATAAAGTAAATATCAGCCAGAAAAGTTTAACTGAACATAGAATCATGCCGCTTCAGTGTGGAAAAAACATGAAAATTACTTCCACATAGACCTGAGAAAACTGAAGTTTCTATATGTTACACAACTTATTTATTGAAACTGATGAGACCTATCAGCTTGCTAACCTCAGAAATATCTAGTGTCACCCACCACCCCATCATCTATCATCCAGGCTCAGTTTCTAAATATGTGGTCACTTTAAATACCACAGAGAGAGTTACATCACATTACATGGAGCAGTTAACGCATGTCTGATCATCAGGATTCTCACTCATTGCTCGGTAGAGATATGAATACTAAACTCCAGTTAATCCTTCATGTTTTTTTCATTTCTGTACAAATGCCATATCAATATTTTTTATTTTAAACATATTAGTTTGGGAAGCATAAACATATTTTAGCCTCTTTCTGCATTTAACAAAAAATGCCAAATTACTAAATGCATTCGCGTTAAATAAAGGTCTTTGCCTAAATAAAATAAAATGATTTAGATCATGAAACATCTAATAACAATGACAATAATGACAATGCTTTGAAACCTATTCAAACAAATCAATGTTTATATGATTTGCCTTAGTTCAGTGTATCTCAATATTATTGTTTAACCTGTCATAAACTTATTCTAATATTTATGAGTTAAGTATCCATTAGAGAACACTGGATATAGTAATGTGGATGTAATTATTTCATATGTATCTGATTCTGATTTTCCACTTCTGTAGTGGCGACATTAACCCTTGAATTGAAGCTTTTCATGTAGGTTAAAATATGTGTAATGACTCAAAGATTTTTTTTCTGCACAAGTGATGAGAACAGTTCACATCTTTCAGCAGTAGGTGGCAGTTTTGACTCAGTAATCTCAGCGAGCAGGAACATCCACCACACCCGTCTCTCCACACGGGAGCAGATGATGCACTGCATGTGTCTGCTTCATTGGAAACTAAGGTCTCTGATGTCTCTATAACCAACCTCAGCGGCTTCCTTCTCGAACTTCTCGATGGTTCTCTTGTCGATTCCTCCGCATTTGTAGATCAGGTGTCCGGTGGTGGTGGACTTGCCGGAGTCGACATGGCCAATGACCACAATGTTGATGTGGGTCTTTTCCTTTGCCATTTCGATTTAACTGGACAGAAACGACATGATGGGGACATCTGATGATTTCATGAACACATATTTCAAGGTTAAATTTGTCTCCAGACTGAGGTTATTATGAACCAGCTGTCATTAAAATAAGTTAATGTTGGCTATTAATTATATCAAATTATAAACGTGGAGTTATTATGGGGACTTGACATTAAATAGTTCAGCTTTAAACTTATCTCTTAATAGATATCCTAATGACACTCATATAAAATAAATGAATACAACATCTTCACATACATAACATGTTTATCTCGTGGTTCATCAACCTTGTCGCAACTGCGGCATGAACAGTTAGCTAACATTAGCTAGCTGTCCGCTAAGTATTAACGTACGAGTTTAAATCGTGTAAATATGTCGCTGTGTGGTGAAACTACTTTAATGCGTTTCTAATGTAGCTTAAGAGTGACATGATGTGGAAACTGGACTTATTGGAAACACCGATCTGCTTCCTAAAAGTCATTTTCGGTGCTCGTTCACGCCACCGGAAGACTACGGGACACGCCTGCACCACAGACTGCGCTCTTCTTCTTCTGTTTCTTTCGCGGTCGGCAAACAGCTTTTAGAGGCATGACCGCCACCTTCTGGTCAGACTGTGGATTGTCTTATTCTTATCTGAATTTTTCTGTTTAGTCTTTTCCAAAATTTAAATGTAACCCTGCAACCCCTGAGTTCAGTTGTATTAATTCCTTTACTTCAAGTTCGATGTGATTTTTTTTTCAGTCTGTTTTTGAAAATGTGTCTTTCTTGTTGGTAACTGAGGACGACAAATAATTACATGCTGTAATGTCTCCTCCTTCCCTATAATATTCACAAATACCCTTTACATGTTTTCTGAATTCAGTT
This sequence comes from Holacanthus passer, assembly GCA_025331565.1. NCBI lineage: Eukaryota > Metazoa > Chordata > Actinopteri > Pomacanthidae > Holacanthus > Holacanthus passer. Next base: position 541,317 of record JAFREQ010000114.1, on the reverse strand, counting down.
TCAGCCTTGAGATGATGTTTTAGTTGTCTTTTGGATGCTGTAGAAATGCTTACTCTTAACTTCCCTGTTCAATTCCTCCTGCCACTTCTTTTCCATTTGATCTATGCTTCGTCCTCACTATAATTTAGTCATATTTTCTACCATTTTTTAGTTGCATCTTTTGTATATTTGTCTGCCAGTTTGTTTCTGTCCACCCTCATGACAGTACTCCAGATTAATTTGTACATATTATTCCTGTTTTAATTCTAGTTTGAGATATTTCCAGCACTTATTTTTTGATTGCGTCTTCTTCAGATGCATTAACTTTTTTTTGCGTTTCAGCCATTTTGCTTGTTTTAATATTTTCTGTTTCTGCGTTTAAAGAAAAGCCAACAGTTTTGCACGCCTGCACCCTCGAAACCTTTCGGATTATGAAAAGATCTCGGGGGAGTGTCGTGCAGGGAAGTGGGTGGGTCATGTAGTCTGCCAGACTGCAGATAGACCCGCTACCCGGCCTCCATGTTGCGCGCAGAGCCGCCATGTTACCATCTGATGCAAGCGCGCACCCGACACCGCACGCCAGCATTGGGGTGGAAGGATGCGCGTTCACGAAGGCAGAAAGGACTACCATGACTGGCAGAAAGAAAAATGTGACTCATTTATAGTTCAAGTTCATGGCAATCGTTCCCAATTCTTTCCTCTGGATATTCCTTAATCAAGCCTCATTAAGACAAAGCCCAACAGATCAACATATGCTGTACAAAGTCTGGATAAGAAATTCAAGGTGAGCAAGCATGTTTACCTTTTGTCTAATCAAACCTAAATTTAAAGACAGCCGAGCAGAATCTGATTCAGTTTAGAGTGATTTTCTATCTCAGGCCAATAGTAAGCAGATTCTAAATTTCCTGCCCTGAATAATCACCTCAGCACCTGCGTGAGCATTCATTTGAGCCATAGTTAAGATTCAAAGATGATTTCACTAACCTGTGCCCAGCAATAAACAAGACGTCCCCTGATTTAGAGCGGAGGGAAAAAAGGACAGAACGTGAGCGGTCCACAGTTTTTATACTGAACCAGAGGAGAGGGAGGGCTGTGCATGCTCTTGTTGCTGTCAGACTAAAATAAGGGGTGCTATTGGCTGGGGTGGCATAACTCCTACCGAGGCGATTGGATGACAAGTGTATCACCGGATACAGATAGCATGGTCAAAGACAGCTGCAACACGGAGGAGCTCGCCTGTGACAGCTAAAAACCCACACCAACTGCAACAGTAAAGGACACAGACAAGCCGATTTCAATTTTTTCAAAGACATTTATTTTATTAGTTACCAGCAGCTTTCGTTCCAATTAAATTTGTGGCATTTTAAACATCAAGATAGTTCTAAACCATTTCCAACTTAAAACTTAACTGAGAAGAAGCACTGTCGTGATTCAGGTAAGTGACAATGCCACATAGTTCTTTTTCCTGCGAAAACTTTTGCGATGGGTTTTAATCAGCATAAGCCAGTCCTTGAGTAGCAAACTCTGCCTCAGAAAAGAAGATCCAGGATGGGGGTAAGGAGTGGCCCACTTCTGCCGGCACACGTTTTGTTGCTGGATGTCCTGCACGACCATTCATTTCTTCTTCTGGGCCTTCTCTGCAGCCTTGGTTGTCTTTCCAGATACTTCCTTGGTCTCAACAGCCTTGATGACACCGACCGCCACTGTCTGCCTCATGTCACGCACAGCAAAACGACCTGGTAATAGAAGAGGGGCAAACAATAATTGCACGTGTCCACTTGATATGTCAGTGTCAAGTATGTGAAATTACACATAAAATTGTGTAAAAAGTTAAACATACCGAGGGGAGGGTAGCTGGAGAAGGGCTCTACAACCATGGGCTTCTGCGGGGTCATTTTGACAATGGCAGCGTCACCAGACTTGACGAACTTGGGGTTGTCCTCAAGCTTCTTGCCAGAACGACGGTCGATCTTCTCAATGAGCTCATTGAACTTGCAGGCGATGTGAGCTGTGTGGCAATCCAGCACAGGGGCATAGCCAGCGTTGATCTGGCCAGGGTGGTTCAGGATGATGACCTGTGGACACATTTTGATTTAGTAGTCCATCAATGGCACCTTGACCCAAAACTGGAAGCCATTCTGGCCACATTTTTCAACCTTTATTCATTACAAACCTGAGCATTGAAGGTGTCAGCTGCCTTGGGTGGGTCGTTCTTGCTGTCACCAGTCACGTATCCACGACGGATTTCCTTGACGGACACGTTCTTGATGTTGAAGCCAACGTTGTCACCAGGGACAGCCTCTGGCAGAGACTCGTGGTGCATCTCCACAGACTTCACCTCAGTGGTCAGGTTGGGGGGAGCAAAGGTGACGACCATACCGGGCTTCAGGACACCGGTCTCAACACGGCCGACGGGGACAGTTCCAATACCTGAGAAAAATAATTGATTTTAGTACTACAGAACATGGAGAGAAAAGCTCCTGACTGTGCCATTGTCTTTATTGCCATAACCTTGCTAAGTTCTTACCGCCGATTTTGTAGACATCCTGCAGGGGCAGACGGAGGGGCTTATCGGTGGGGCGGGCAGGTGGCAGGATGGCATCAAGAGCCTCCAGCAGTGTGGTTCCGTTAGCATTGCCCTCCTTGCGCTCAATCTTCCATCCCTTGAACCAGCTCATCTGAAAAGAAGAAATGGATACAGAAAGGACAGGAAATAAGTAATGAGAAAAGAAAAATGACAGATGTGCATGTCCTCAGTTTAACAAGTGAAGCACTACACAGCAAATTTCCTCACCTTGTCACTGGTTTCCAGCATGTTGTCTCCGTGCCATCCAGAGATGGGGACAAAGGCAACAGTGGCAGGGTTGTAACCAATCTTCTTGATGTAGGTGCTCACTTCCTTGGTGATTTCCTCGAAACGGGCCTGGCTGTAAGGGGGCTCGGTGGAGTCCATCTTGTTGACTCCAACAATGAGCTGCTTCACACCGAGGGTGAAGGCCAGCAGGGCGTGCTCACGGGTCTGGCCGTTCTTGGAGATACCAGCCTCGAACTCACCAACACCAGCAGCAACAATCAGCACAGCGCAGTCAGCCTAAACAGGAGGAATTGTTACTTACATGTGTTCTATACATACAAGTGTTACACAAGTGTAAAGTGACAAACAGTCAGCAGATTAAAAGCTGTGCCTTTACCTGAGAGGTACCAGTGATCATGTTCTTGATGAAGTCCCTGTGTCCAGGGGCATCAATGATGGTCACGTAGTACTTGCTGGTCTCAAACTTCCACAGAGCGATGTCGATGGTGATACCACGCTCACGCTCAGCCTTCAGCTTGTCCAGCACCCAGGCGTACTTGAAGGAGCCCTTGCCCATCTGTGAAAGAATATAACAGTCTATTCATATTTTGCATTCACAACATGTGATACAGGAAAGGACGCCATTACAGACTCATATACAACAGGCAACATTAGAATACATGAAAACCATTTGGAAGAGAATTTCTATAGAATGTTCTTAAAATAAGATAAACCTTTATTCGTCCCACAGTGGGGAAATTCACAATTGTATTGTATTGAAGACAAGTGGTCACATCTTCAAATTCAACACACCTCCTAAGCCCAATTCCAAGCTATTACATCATGTTTCTATCATGTAAATAGATCATACAACAAGCAAACACTTTTAAGACAGCTCAGCTGTAGTATAGTGTTTGTATTAAATTCATTATGTCTCAGACTGAGGCCTCCACTCAGTTTAACAGTCTCTATAGAAGCGCCGCTCACGTTAAGCCCCACCCAGCGTGCGCGCTCACAGCTGCTCCGTTCTCGTGCCGGGCACGCTGACGCCGCCATCTTGGCTCTCATGACTGTTAACTGTAATAAAGATAAAATAAGTGCTCACCTCAGCGGCTTCCTTCTCGAACTTCTCGATGGTTCTCTTGTCGATTCCTCCGCATTTGTAGATCAGATGGCCGGTGGAGGTGGACTTGCCGGAGTCGACATGGCCAATGACCACGATGTTGATGTGGGTCTTTTCCTTTGCCATTGTTGTAGTTTCTGTCACGAATAATAAAAAAAAAAAGGGGACACAGCCGTTAGCTAGTCATTAGCCAAGTTAACGTAACCACTAAGCTAACTTTAGCGATGTAGCTAACTAAGATGTAGCTAGCTAACTGAATCGGGCTCGGTTCACCATTATGGCTGTAGTTTATTAAAAGTACTAATTAAAGCTCACACTTTGAGTCAACTTCAAACGTCGATATTCACTAAAAGCCTCCATTGGGGCTCGTATGTGGCGGGGTTTGAGCGGCCGACAGGCGGTGGCTGCTAGGCCTCACTCGGCCACAGGCCAGCCGAGACACGTGTTCCGCCATTGGCCACGTCGTATAAAGTTACAAAGACTGCCAAATATTCATAAGCTATTTTGTCCAGACTCCCAACACCTGTCACTGGAGAATAAGAGCAGTTGTTTGTGGAGGAGAGGAGAAATGCCACTGAAGCATCCAGAGATCTCCTTTCTTCTGCCCCTTTGTTCCTTTCCCCCCATATTACCTCCTCCCTCGTTACAGCTTTGGCTTTAAAAGTTACAAAAAACCCTCCTCAAACTCAAAAACACACAAGAGACCATCAAGCTAGCAAACGACAAGTGCGAGCTATCGTTTAGATTTTATGGTTAATTCCGTCAAACAACAAAAAAAATCCACAGGTTTGTGTGAAGTTACATAACGGAAAAAAAGTTTTGGATTTTAAAAATGATAATCGAAGAAAAACTCCCACCTAAAAATCACTAATGATCACAAACAGTCAAAGGCCTCCGTCCTGCTCTCTCTAGCTTATGAATCAAAGCTGAACTCACCGGTGTTTCTGGGTTTTCACGGCCAAAGCTGCTGCCCCTAGCCAGGTAACAGAAAGAGGAAGACCAGGCCCGGACCCGGAGGTTTTATACTGGATGGGAGGCGGCCTGACTTCCCGTCGGCCTCCCCGGTTCAGACCCGCAAATCACACACATTCCTGCAAAAAACGTCACCGGATGAGCCGCCTGCAACATGTATGATGTGTGAGCAGCGTTTCAGGCAGCAGCTCAGAGCCAGGAACAGGAGAGAAAGAGCACAAATGATCCAGCTATCTGACTGATCAGGTCCCAAAACTGCCTCCAACTTCAGCTTTTCTACCGTGATATGTTCTTTATTGACCAACTAGAATTACATCATGTCAGGCAGAGAAGATAAAAACATTCAGTGAAGATTAATGACAATAAAGTTTGGAAAGAGATTTCTTCGAATCATAATCAGATATAGCTTTATTCAGTTATTACTATAAAGGTGTAGAAATAAAGTCAGTGTATTTTGAAAAGTCAGTGGAAAAATAAAGACACAATATGAGACAAAATATATCTTCATGCCATATACAAGGAGTGATTGAGGGGTATTATTCATTAAATATCACATAGAAACATTTTTTTTTTTGCACACAGGAAGTGGATTTTCATCATTAATTAAAAAAAAATCTGATGAAATAACTATTTCAAAGTCATTGTTATATTACACAGGCGACCATAGCAGCACATATCCCTCCCCCGGACCCCCACCCACCCACTGGTAACACTGGACCGACTCGTCACCTTGATGAGATTATCTAAATCCCAATGAGATTTGCATTCAAACAGACCCAGACCCTGAAAAGGTGAACTCATGCTGTTTTTCAAGACACCTTATCTGCCGGTCATTTACATTTAGAGCAGGCGCATGTAAAAGTGATTGAATTAAACATGATGTTCTTTAATTAAATAAAAAAGCAAAACTCGGCATAAAATAGAAAAAACGGGTGTGTTTTGTCACTGGGATGCTACTTGGGGGGGGTCAAGAGGTCAGATTCTGTCTCTTCCTCCATCACTGTGGCTTGTTGCCCAGTAAAGAAGCAGCTGGCTTCCTCTGGTTCACACACGCACACACAGACACACACACACACACACACACACACACACACACACGCTAACTACTCGATCGGCTTTCCCTCCAGTTCAGGTAACAGCCACTTCGACTTGGCAGCTGTTGCTTTCGGTCAGCGGAGAGCAGAGCGACCACGAGGGGGGGAAGCAGAGTGAAGGGCCGAGACGAGGGGAGGGTGAGAGGCAGGCCGGGGGAGATATGGGGAGAGGAGGGAAGCGATAAAATGACTGAGGGTCAGGAAGAGAGCGACAACTTGCTTATCGAGTCATAAGTGAGGGTGAAATGACCAGAAGGATTATTCAGGTTATTAAGAAACTATTGAGCACACTTCATGTAAAATGTACTTTTTGTCAAATTAGTTTCAAAGGAATCCCTCATAAATGTCAGATACAAGTTCTTGCTCGCTTGATTCATTCATATGACCTGAATATGTAAGGAACCACGCCTGTCATTGTCAAAGTACAGGTCAAAGCATAATAGACTGTCAAATATCTTCTGACTCCACAGGTTCCTTGTGTTGAGCAACTTTCATTCATAGACAAAAGGCCTTAAAAATGTGGTCTGAGCCAGTTAAAATTAGCACGAGTACGACAGGGTCAGAATCTTCTGCCATTCTTTGATCCATCATAAAACAGATCTGATTTCTCTGTCATCCCCTGAGCAATGTTTATAGTTGGGCTGTTAAAATGAAAGACATTGCACAATTCTTCTCCGGAAGCAGAGAAACCTGTCAGGGAGCATCTGACATTGTGTCTTTCTTCACATGTGGTCCATCAGTAAAGAATAAATTAGCATTAAAATAACATTTTAAATAGCATATACAGAGATATCCAGACAGAACTAATTTAGGCTTAATCTTGTGCTGTTTTAAAGAAATAAAACAGAACTTCCAACCCTCATTAAAGCCATGTAGACTGCATGACGTACTGAAGAAGTATTCACTAGATGTACAATTTAAAAACAAAGAAAAAATATGTGTTGCCATCTATAGTCAAGAAAGTCAATTGCCAAGTTATCAGAGCTTTAAGAAAAATCCAAGTTTCCCAGTTGTATTTACAACTTTGAACTTGTCCGGAATCCTGTTCACAAGTCAGACACTTGCAACGGGTCAGGACAGAAACAGGATCACCAAAGTTGGTCAGGATTCATCCTCTTGAGATCATAAATGTGTACAAAATTTCATGCCAGTCCACGTTACAGCTGATGAGATGTTGGAGTCTGGACCAAAGTGGTGGATCAGACAGACAGACGTTTCCAACCGAGACTCGCTGAGATAACATGACTAAAAACACATCCACTAAAAGTCTGCGTGTGGCCCGAACACAGCTCAGCTCGTGAAGACGAAGCCTCAAATGATCTGATGACTGAACAGAGCAAAGTCCAACAGCTTGTGCTTATTTCAGGCTCCAACCAGAGGAGTGAGGGGGGAGTATGGGTGTGTGTGTCAGTGTGTGAAAGGGAGAATGTGATTCAACAGTCAGACTGGCAGCACGTCAGAGGTGACTCATTCGGTACGAGTGGCTGTTATAGCAACAGAGAGCTGAACATTTTAACTACGGCTGAGAAAACCCTGCTGTTTGTTAGCACAGATACAGAGAAAAAGCTGCAGACATTGATAATATGTGACGAGGTTCTTAATCTTTTGTTTTTAAATGTCAGGGGAAAAATTAATTGGTTCACATTTATTTCGAATGACCCAGTTTTACAGCCTTATATTTCAGCGTATTTATGAAGGCACTGATCAGCTTTTCTTCTGTTCACTCAGTCAGAAAATGGTTTTAAAAAACATGGTTTTAAGGCTCAGTTTGATTAGAATAATTAACTTTAAATATTAAATCCATAAAATCTTTTTCAACCGAGCCTTTAAAGTCATGACAATGATTTTCATGTTTTTGTTCAATATTTTTAAACTATATTTTTGTGTTTTCTCTGTAATAGCCACCAAATAATTGGTCAAATGTAAAGACTTGTCAGGAAACTGAAAGAGGCTGAACTGCAAACAATAAATTTGTTCACATTTCCTCCCATTCAGCCACAAGAGCACGGAGGTCGGCCACTGAAGTTGGAGGATAAGGTCAAGCTCGCAATCGCTGTTTCAGTTCATCCAAAAAGTGTTGGATGAGTTCGAGGTCAGTGCTCGGATCAGACCAGTCAAGTTCTTCCACACCAAAGTGAAGAAACCGTTTCCATATGAACCTGAATTTATGCATGGGAGCATTGAAATGTTGTTAAAGCAAAGAGTTGCCACAACGTTGGGAGCACATTATTGTCTGAAGCACCTCTAAGGGGTCACAGCATCAAGGAAAGGAGACAAAACCTCCAAACAATACAAGAAAGGAAAACAAAAATCACTCTTTGGTTGAAGAGTAGATGTGCAATTAAAGTTGCATACATCGATATCAGTGGAGTCAGTAGGAAACACTTGTATAATGAATATAAATAACTCCCTGTAAACTGGGTTCTTTCAACTCTTCAGCATCTAAATTTATTAAAATGAAGATGACAACATCACTCTTTGGTAAAACTACTTAGGTGAACATGTGACAAGAGTATTTCATTTTAAGGAGTCAGAAGTTAAAAAGGTTGCAAAGAACTACTCTACACACAAGTATCAGTCCATATACTTCTGGCCACAGACAGACAATATTTTTCCTTGTAAGTGGACATAAACTATACATATATTGATCTAAACAAATTGTGGATTCCAGTTTAAGCTACACTTTATAGTGGGCTGCAGCACCAACTCAGTCCTGGTATTTCAGAGTCGCCTTTATCTGACAATTTTAAGAAACATGACTTGCTGTCTGTGGGTGTAGAAAAAAGGGCTCTGACTGATTCTGGTCGACGCCAACATTCAGAGTCCCACAGCATTGGCATTCATGTGCATACAGGCAGAGTTTAGGGTAAATAACTAATCTCAATAGTGAGATCAACACACTGCATGCAATTCTAATCAGAGCCTGAGGAAACAGTTAATGCAAATAAAGCACATTTGCAACACACAGCCAGTTCCTCATCTCCTGTAGCCTCCTGCCCCACACTCCCCCACATCCAACACCCTGGTTCACACTTGCAAACTAAGTGTTCCCTTTTGGTGTCCAGACGATTGCCTGCATTTGTTTCACACCTGGAGTATTGAGCCGAAGTGTTTATCACATGCATATCACAGCCTCCAGGGTGGGCAGCTGCAGTTTTTGGCCTCTAGTTCGGGAGACTTCAGTACTTTTAATTCACCTCTTCGGCTCTGAAAGCAACCTCGAGCTCACCTAGGAGGGGAAGGGGAGAACATTCAAAGCTTAGTCCATGTTTTATTCATGTACATGAGCTGGAATTGTAACATACCTATCATGGATCTGTAAAGCATGTTGAAATATTGTATGTAACATTGGGCAATACAAATAAACTTTTGTCAGTAATGAAGTGTATGTTTTTCTGCTTCATGTGCTTGGTCAGTGGTGTTTTGAGTATATTTCATGAACCTTTGAGCCTTGAAACCAGTTGAAATCCTTCTGCAGGGTTAATATGTCATTGAAGACACATATTTAAGATCCTATTTTAGAAGCCACATGACTTCTTAAAAATCAAATTGGTCTCTTATTAGTTCTGTTATGTGGTAAAGCAAAAAGAGAAAACTGAGTGTAAATGATAAACTGTCAGATTAACAGGGCTCCTATGCAGTAAAGCTCAACTGAGACATACTTTACAACATAAATTCAATTAACAGAGAAAATTGGATCTAAATATCCCTGAAGGTGCACTCAGCAATGCTCTGTTGAGAAAATAGACCAGTTCATGTGTAGTCTGTTATATTTTGAAATGATGTCCATGAACAATTTTGCTTCATATATTCATACATACCTAGGAATTTAGAGAACTGAAAAAGAAATTGAATAAGAAATAAATGTACAAACAGTGAGACAACAGTCCTAATAAGTGCTGCAGACAATGAGACTATGAGCCATCTAGATTTTATTGAACCAAACAAAGAAAGGTTTGACTCTCTGCTTGTTCCACTAATATATTTCCGAGGTTTAATAGTGTACAGATATGAACTGTATATTCACTTCCAGGACAGTTACATAACAGCATTGACATCAAAAATTCACTAGCAACACGACAGTCACACAATGCTAATATGACCCAGCTAGCTATAGCCATTAATCTAAGCTAAAAGTAAGATTTAGAAATAAGGCTTCTTGTTTTGTAGTCGTGAGGGAACAAACATGAGACAAATATTCACAACCTAAACGTTTAAACTAGTAAGTTAAAGAGCAGCGAGTCGTACAATAAAGGAATGTCAATCGTTCCTTATGCTAATAAAAATGCTAACGTTAGCTGGTGCAAAATCCTTTAGTTTGACCGTAAATACCCCTAAATACTCTTCAGCTACAAGACAAATCAAACTGTATTTAAGAAGAGTTATTTGACAAAGAGAGGGGGAAGCTTTCATGGAGCAGAAACAAAGTGCTACAAAAACACGTGAATATCATGAAAAAGGGGGAAGATAAATCCGGTTACACCACACCGGGTTCGGTGTTTCTTCTTCTTCTGATGAGTTCTATGGCGGCTGGCATCCGTTTGAGTTGCATTACCGCCACCTGCTGGATGGTCACAGCGTCTCAGTGAAAAACTATTTACCTCCGGTTCATTCGTCAGAAAAATCTGACGCAAGTTTCAACGTCATGCTGGAAACAAGAAGCTCCAACCTCTGAGGAAACTGTGATGAACACAGGAGGCTGTTTCAGTGTTAAAATAGACAATTACAGACAGAACACATGATGACACTGATGAAAATACAATGGAGGAAAAATAATAAAATAGTCAAACTAATATTGATGTAATATGAACCCAGAACAAGTCAATTTAATTTATATAGCACAATATCACAAATCACAATCTACCTCAAGGGGCTTTATAATATACACATAAAACATTGTTGATTTGAACGAGACAAACTGGAAGCAGTAATGAATACAATTTACTGACAAACATTTGAAATATGCCAATAGGAAAAACTTTTAGACAAAGTTTAGAAAACAAATGACCATCACTGACTGGGGTTAAACACTGAACATGTTGGACTTAACATGCAAGACTACAGTTGTTTTAATAGAGAAACGTTTTCCAAAAAGTTTCTCTTTTTCCTCTCCTTTAGTATTCATTTTCCATTTTTTACAACTGGATCTCTGCTAATACTTAGTTTATTGCACCATCTAGTGGCTGCAGAAGAGAACTGAGTACCATTAACAGCCTGACACCCAGTTGAACTTTGATTTGGAATTTACTGCTGAATGTGTTTAAAATCTAGTGAAAAATATCAGTACATCCAGGTGCTGCGGTATTAAAACTCCACAGGTGGATCAATGTGGACAGAAAAAAATCTGTATGTGTACCCAGAAACATTTACACAGGAGAAGAATGTACATTATACAATTACACAGGAGCTTCATAAAACTGATTCTGGTATTTTTTGAGAGTCAATATTTCAAAGGTTGACGGAAAAAATAAAGAGACTTAGAATGTATCCACCATAATTATATTCTTCCATTGAAACGGCACTGAGACCATTGTGTTGGGAGATAAAAAATACAGAAAATAAATTGTGACAGTTAAAAGATGATGATTTAACATATGTGGGGTTGTGTAGCAGCAAAAGAGATATCAACTCGAGATGATTGGTTGAGTAACAGGAAAATGATGATTGTGATTCTGATTGTACTATTTGACTCACGACAATCTGTAACAACACAACAGTCTGGACTGATATGAATGCGCGCACACACACACACACACACACACACACACACACACACACACACACACACACACTAAAATCTTAAAAATGTGACAAATGACTCAGATGCCACAGATTTTAGTTGAGCTCAGTAAAACAAACCTGATTCTTTTCACAATACAATATAAAGTAATACATAAAGATATTTAACCCGTCTGACAACAACACACATTCTCAAAGCACAGAGAAGGTAAATAAATTATTGCATCCATTTAAACACATCATGTCTTTACAATCACAATGTGCTTTGACATTTTTTCAAACATCCTATTTTCTATTAAAAAAATGATCATTGTCGTTGATGAAATGATGAACACAGGTTCATGGAAACAATTAAAACACTGCAAATCCACACAGAAAAGTAACTAATTGTTTGCGGCACTTTTACTAAAAATATTTAAATCCCGGCAGTGGAAGGTGCTTTGGTTTTCTGGATGAAACTAAAAAACACTAACTTTGTAAAAACAGAATAAAACCATCTCCTAGAAAGATTACTTTGCAAGATATTGGCACTGTTATCAAACATAAGGCTTCTGGTGTATTTCTATATGTGGAAAGTGCTTCTTTTGGTCCGACTGAGCAGCCTAGAAGTGGTCAGAAAAAGGAGCAGTAAACAAAGCAACACTTTGTTCTGGAAAGTGTGCACAGTCCCATCTCGTTCACAGTCCAAGAAAAACTTTTAAAACCTAAGAAAAAAAATATCACACAAGTGGATTTGTTTTGGTCTAACCTGAGGTGATGCACATGATGCAAATATCACTGGCTATAATGTAAATATTACTAGAATTGTACCTCGCTTACACAACAGCAAAAAATTATTCACAATTTCCTGATTTGTAAAGGCAGCGAAAATCCAGCAGATGTTGAATCAGGTTGTTGTAATATTTTGTGCAAATCTGTGCAGTTAACAGAACATGTGTCTGCTGTTCTCCTGACAACATCCTACTTTACAAATGTGTGTGAAAGGTGCATATTATTAATAAAAACTTAGCAAACACAGTAGAAACCAAAACCTTGAAACTATTCTCGATCAAACTATCTTGGTCCAATGGTATAAACTATTTTTATGTGATGCTTGGCTGAGAATATTGTAGATGCACCTCTCACACTCTTCGTACTTGTTAAGTGTGAATACTGCATGTATTGCCATAATTCATACACTTACAGAGGTAGACCTCTAAATCTACTGTCCTGTATTCAGTTCACTGGGTTCAAATGTCTTTTAAAGCTATACAACATGTGCCACTGTTGTTTGTGTTTGTTGGATGTTTCAGATGCATATTTAGGTTTTAAGTGGAGATGGACCTGCTCCTCCTTTTCTCTGCTTCTTCTCTCTCCTCCTCTGTGACGGCCCACGGCTGGATCTTACCGCTGGCAAATATGGTGTAGACCAGAGCGCCGAGGCCGTTGATCCCAGCTGCCACCCAGAACACCTTTCTCCAGCCGTCCAGTGTGCGCTGACAACCACAGAAGAAGAGGGGACATCAGTAGGGTTTCACTTAATTTCCCATATCCTGATATTTAAAGTGACAGAACCAATTATTCATATTTAGAGACTTACATCCTCAGTGAAGTATCCTGTAGCAATAGGCGCCACGACTCCAGGAATGGTCCCGAACGTGTTGGTGATTCCCAGAAGGAATCCTGCATACCTGCAGGAAAGAGGAAAAAAAAAAATTCTGGAATTTCTTTAAAATACAAAGACAGTGAAAGGACGGGAAGATTGAGTAAGTTTTCAGGCTAAAATGTACCATTTTCAATGAAATAACGAGTTATTTTAGAGTTACTAGATTTAATTGAATGTATCACACAGACAAATGAACTGTCTTAATTTATGAGTCAGGAGGACCAAACACATCCTCATATTACTATTCATACATCTGAGTCTTGACGAGAAGTGAAATGACTTGTTGATGATAATGAATTCTGATAATCAGTTAATTGTTTATGTCAAAGCTGTGAATGATGCAAAACAGATCTGGTTTCAGGTTTGTAAATGTCACAATTTGCTGCTTTTCTCTGTTTTATATCTTTGGGTTTTGGACAATTGGTCCACCAGAATCAGACATTTGAAGGCATCACACTGGGCTTCTGGGGAACTGAAACGGCCACATGCAGGATCGAACCCTAATGAATGACTGAATTTGTGAGTGGGAACAGAGTGTGGACAGGAACACCCACCGAGGAGCAATATCTATTTGGTTGATGAAAACTCCCGAGGCAGAGCACCCTCCTAAGGTCAACGAGAGCGTGAGGAAGGTGATGGTGAGGATGTGGTTGCAGCCGACGTAACCCACAGCCACGAGGAAAGCTGCCGCTGGCAACATGCCTGCAGAGAGGAGGGGGGTGTGTGGAGAGGTGGAAACATCACTTGTAATATTGGTTCCCTTTCACTAGTTAGCTGTAATAATGAGCAAAACATAAAACAGTTGACATTTGATGTGGGTCTATTTACTCTGTTCACTGAGCGTATATCTGGATATTCAATTTATTTTTTTCATTACAACAAATTGAATCCACACCAGATGAGGGCAGCATTACTCCATTTAAAACCTCAGTCGCACAAGACATTGTAGTGAGGTTGAATGTTTTTGGTTGAATTCACTCATGGGTTAACCAACAGGAAACATTTTACTGCACAATGAGTACTTCCACTTTGCATACTTAAAGTTTAATACTTCCATACTTGTACTTAAGTCAGGCTCTGAATGCAGGATTTTTACTTATTCGACCACACACAGAAGCAACAGCTGTCCACAAGGGTTCACACACAGGGTGACACACACACAGAGGATCTGAGTGGAACAGTTGACTTACCCATGACTGTGAAGAGCTTTCGTACAACGGTGACGCTGAACACCCTCCTCTCCATGAGGTAGTCTGCTGCGACACCCGACAGCGTCGAGAACAACAAGGCACCGAAGTACGGCAGAGCAGAGAGGAAGCCATTCTGGACGGAGAGAGAGAGAGAGAGAGAGAGAGAGAGAGAGAGAGAGAGAGAGAGAGAGATGACCTGGGGTTGTCTATTCAGCAAAGGATTTGATGATTTAGTCTATTACACACCACCCTCACAAGTGAAGTAGACAGTTCATAACATGGCTCTGTTCTGTTCCCAGTAAACCATGACCATGTGACAGTCAGCATACAGACACACAGAAACAAATAAATCGAAGCCTCACCGATTTTAGGTCAAAGTGCAAGACGTTGTTCATGTAGGTGGGCAGGGAGGTGAGCAGGGTGTAGTAGGACCAGTTTGAGCACATCTGGGTGAAGATGATGGCCCACAGAGGGACCGACAGCACCATGGGCAGCAGGGGCACGGACCAGCCGTGACCTGTACCCTGATCGAACAGATATGAAATTTGGTTTCGAGTGTATGTATGTAAGTTGTGTGTAAATTTACGTGATCACTATTACATACAAACGTTGACGGGAAACAAGGCAGCAAGCTAAACAAGAAAAGTAGCTGAGGGGGAGAGAAAGTAAGAGAAAGACAACAGTACGGGAAATGGAAAAAGGAAGTTTGAGAGGGAACTAGTGGTAAATTCGTAAAACTGTGACTCAGTATGTTCGTCAACGACCCTTTCTTCCAATGAACAGATGGAAACTTAAGAATAACATTATGCTGGAAGCAGTGAAACTTGAGTTGAGGTGTGAGAGACAAATCAGTTTCAATTCATCCAAAACCGTCTTTCCACCTTTCTGACATACAGCTGGACTGAAATGTTATTAATTAAATAAGCTAATCGACTTGAAAAGCCATCCAAAGAACACCTTCTTTGCAGCTCCCACATTAACCAGTAGCGCCGCTGGTGTAGTGGTATCATGCAAGATTCCCATTCTTGTGACCTGGGTTCGATTCCCGGGCGGCGCACATGTTAACCTTTATATCTGTATCTGTTTTTGCACTGTCTACCATGCAATGCTTGGTCTATACACAGTGTGTTTTCTATTTTTGATGTATTTTTTAATTTTCATTGTATCGTGTTACTTTTTGTGCCTCTTCAATTGTCGCTCAGAGACCAAAAAAGGGATTCGAATTGAAATTGAATTAAATATAGGAAAACTATATGTTATGAACCTTTTGTTTCATGAAGTTATATTCAAGATTTAGAGCTGCACTAAGCCAGAGTTTCATATCTCATCAACAAAGAGGAGCTGCAATAAAGTAGATAATCTCATTAACAAAAATTATAAATAATATGCTTGTTGAAATGACATTGTAATCTTGTTTTGTCATTTGTAATCACTAGTACTTATGTATTTGAGCCTTTGCACAATAGCAAATGTAGAGGAAGACTGAGAAAGGTGAGATCCCTGTCGCAGCAAGAAAATCGTTGGTTAAGGTTTCATATTCACCTGAGATCCAATGGAGTTTATAATGTAATCTCTCTCCTCTTCGCTGATTCGCCGATGGGTGCGAGGGTCATCGGAAACAAAAATAAACCAAAAGATTGACCAGAAGCAACCAGCACCCCCTGAAAGAGAGACACAGAGAGACAGAGGGGGGGAGAAAACCTTTTACTGCACAAGGTGGTGAATAATTAAAAGAATAAGAAAATCAAACTGCTGTAAATGTGCAAAGAGGAACATATTTATTTGAAAGCCCAGTGAGTTTATCACTGTTAAAACCCAAAGAGAAATTCCAATATCGTAATATTCAATGGTAAAATAATACTTTTGTGCTCTACAGTATTCTACAAATCACTGTAATTGATCATGTTTGTCGAATACAGCAACAGCTCCCATTTAACTACCCTCCACTGTGGCAGCATTCATCACCAAGAGTGTCATGATGCATATGAGAATGTGACTGTATTTGGGTTTGTGTGTGTTTCCCTCCCTCACCACAGATGTAGAAGACAGCGGGCCAGCCTAACGTCTGGCAGATGTAGCCGGTGAGCGGCAGAGCCAAAAAGGCCCCGAAGCTGGCCCCTGCTCCCGACAGGGTCATCAGGCGAGAGCGCTCCAGAGGAGGAGCCCACCGAGCCCACATCGCCATCATGGCCGGGAATGTCACGCCCTTAGAGGCAAAACGGGCAGAGAGTGATGTGTAGCAATAATAATTTGAAATGACTAAATCATCATAGGATACAACTGTTCCCCTGAAACACAAAAACTCCCTTCCTGCAAGTGAGCGGAAGAGAACGACTGATGTAATCAGTCTATTTAAGGATCAGAGGCTTTTCAAGGATCAATATACTGGAAACATTTCTGAACAAGTTAATGAATATTGTGTGGCCTCAATCATGGTCGATGTCCAATTTCACTCAAAGCTGATATCCGTCAGATTTATCAGGAAATTAACATCTGTCACTCTGTTTTAAATTCAGCTGTTTCCTGTTTAAACTGGAGACACACAGACAGAAACTGAACTGCACCTCAGAGTCCCTGCAGCCTCCTGATCATCACACTCTTACCTCTCCAAAGCCCTCCAGCGCTCGGAGTGCAAACAGCCAGTACGACCCCAGCTGGGCAGCCAGAGGGGTGAGCAGGGTGAGGGCAGCGGTGCCAAGAACACCCAGACCCAGGAAGATACTCCCTCCGTAGTGACCCGACAGGTAGCCCCCCGGGATCTGTGTGCACAGGTAGCCGAAGAAGAAGGCTCCCAGCAGCCAGCCCTGAGTCTCAGAGTCCCACGGGTACTGAGGGATCTGGGACAAGACGACACATAGAGGGCGTATTTATGGTAAAATTCATTCAGTTAATTTACATCTGTAATATTTTTCCACTTCCATTCACTGAGCCTCCTCTGAAACAGTTTGGAGCTCCTCTGGGGAATCCTGCCTCCCACTTCAGTTCTAATATTTATCAGAATAAGCAAAAAGAAACTGTGACAGAACTGTTACCCCGTCAGGTTGTTGGAAAGTAGCACTAGTGTTTTCCATCTCCGGTGGCAGTGGACAAGCTTGGACCAGAGAGGTGTTCGGGGCTGGTCTGGGGTCAGTGGTATTCACCATGGCTACCATGGCTACGCTGAGGTTCACCCGAAGACCGTAGACCACAGAGAAGCCGAGGAACATCAGGATGGCCAGGTTGAGGCGAACCGAGCAGCACTGAGGAGGCACTGTTGACATAGAATACAAGGATATTTACATGTAGTCTGGTTTCTTTATGGGTTCAGAAAGTTATCCTACTTTTAAATCTTAATAAAACATACATGGAAAAATCTGAAGAACACACGGACACCAATCAGAAAACAGAGCTGTCAATTTCTGTTCAGTAGTAGCTTCTAATGTTTTTTTTGAATTTTGGCAGTGCAGTTCTGCTTTATTATGTCTGTAATCTGCAACCTATGCAGCATAAAGTCCAACTCCACTGCCTTACTTTCAGCAACATGTGATTCACAGCACCATCAGTTTAACTACAACCTTTTGGTCAGTTACCTCATTAAGACCTTACATAACAGGTAATCTCTAACCAGTGGGGTGTTGATGTGTCAATCAAAGAATGTGTTGTCGTGTGACAAGGCAACAATGATGGAAAGAGATTAATTTGGTGCATATTCAATTTCTCAAAGATTAGATGAATAGATTAGTCAATTGACAGACAAGTAATTGGCAACTATTTTAATAATTGGATAATCATAATTTTTTAAGTAAAAAAAATGGGGAAGAGCATTCTTAACAGTTTGCCTCATTTTATGGTATGTATTGAGAAAATAGTCAGCAGAATAATCAGTGATATAATAATTGTTAGTTGCAGCTTTAAATACAAATGTAACTGAAAGAGTTTTGGTATCCTGTAAATTCTACATCTCAGTTGAATACCTTCAATACCTGCTACAAAGACAAACACACCTGCAACATTCTCGATGAGGGGCTCATTGTCCTCGCCCTCGTCTGAACGGGTTGAGTTGATGAAGCCATTTGGTAGCGGCATGGTATTCAGCTGACCAAGGAATTTATTAAGTCGCTAATATTATGTCACTGAGTCATGGTGTCCAGGAAACCTGCTGGACCGATAAACACAAAGAGGATGTGATATAAACACGTGAATAGTAAACAGAAGTCAGGTGACACAACACATCAGCACATTTTGATTATTATTAAAACCCTGTTAGCTGGCACACACACACACACACACACACACACACACACACACACACACACACACACACACACACACACACACACACACACACACAGTTCCTGATTAGTTTGGCCAAACTTGCACTTACAAGAGTTACTGATGCTCAGAATGGCTGCCCTACAGAACCAGGAAGTGAGGTGATGCAGAACCAGGAAGTGAGATGTTGCAGAACCAGGAAGTGAGATGATGAGGACGACGATGAAGCTCAGAATGAGTTTGTCTCTTGATGTACTTCACTGAACTGAAGCCTGTCAATATGAAATAAAACGGTCAAATACAAACAAAGCAGACTGATTGTTAGGTAAAATCTTCCATCTTCAAAAACTTTTCAGGAACTGAGAAAACCAGTCGTGTCCTCTGGTTTTAGTACAGCTTCAACGTCTGGAAAAACAGATACAAATAGAAACACACGAGGAGGTGTGAGTAAAAACCTTAATACAGCTTCTTAAACATTAGGATTAGGTGGCAGTGCTGACCTACAAAAGCAATAATTTTGTATATGAAACATACTCATGTATGCTATTAAATGACAGAGTGGATCTGTACAAGTGTTGTGAGTTTCACTTCTTACACTTGCTGCTGTTTAGCGTTGATGGGCAGAAATGTGACAGTAGCAGGAGAAACCTTTTCTAAAAAAAAAAAAAAAGTTCCTGTTCAGGAACTGAGAAACATATATATATATATATATCTCCCATAGTGTTGATGATAGTTTGTGTTTGACATGACGTGTTAAGTTTTGTGGGGGTTGAGCTGGTTTCATGTCACTAAGAGGTGGAGTATTTCTCATGACAGCAGAGATACTGTGCAGTGTTATCACAGGATGTACAGACATGTAAAGGCACAAAGATCCTCTGAAGCAGCTGGTCTGAGGTTATCACATCAATAAACAGCTCAGTGAATGACCCTTAAATTATCTGACTGAAACATTCATATGTTCATCTGTCCAGTCAATCTCAGTAAGTTTCACATTTCAAGTCGATGTTTATTGACTGAAGGAATGTGTCTGCTGCTCAAAACTTTGATCCTAAATGCGGAAAGCAATCGCAACTTTGAAGCCTCTGTATAAAAATGTGTTTGTCAGCACAAACCACACAAACACTGGACTGACTGTGTTTTTAATCTGCTTATTATTTTCTCAGTTCCACAATTATTCATTTGTAATAATGACAAATACTCAAAACCTGAAGATATACAATTTACCATCAGATTAAAGAGAGAAAAGCAGAGACGAGGTAATGTTTGGCATTTTTGTTTAGTAACTGACTTAAACAGTGAATTGATTGTCAAAGTAGTTAATAAATAATTTACTGATTAGCGACTTAATTGATTAATCTATTCTAAAAAAGATGCAGGTGCAGGTGTAAGGAAACTGTTTCCTTATTTGTTTACAATTTCCAAACTAGTAAATGTCTGTGTGTGTACGAGAAGGAAGCAAACTAGAAAAACTGGCTGTGTGAGAGGACATCTGTGACGGCCCGACCAGTTTACAAAATGTGAGTCAATAATCTTCACTGTTTCCATGTGTCTAACTAGTTTCCTAATTCAGTGAGACAGTGTAAGTAAGTTGTGAATTCTAGAAATGCATCCTGAACTTTTGATTGCTCTCTAAATACTGAGTTTATCTGTCAGATATGTGTTGGAGATGCAGATGTTTGCAAAACGTGTTTGCATTAGCATTTGTCCTGATTTATCAGTGAAGAAATGGTTTCAATATCTCCTTTTAGTGATTTTAAGATTTTACTACCCAACACTTTTATAACACATTTGGACCTGCCACCCGAACATACAGCATTTCTGACCTTTTAACTCATCATGAACATGTGCATTCCTCAAGCAGGACACATCTGACAGCCCCAAAGACTGTTCTTAAGATTATTGTTGGTCCAACCAAATCAATGTCATCCTTTAATTCTAATGTCAAGACACTCATAGCCTTTTTTCACTTTTTCTTATACGTGAATTCCACTCATTTCATGCGATTGTTTAAAGCACTGTGTGACTTTCATTTTGAAGAATTTCAGATGTGATACAAATAATGTTAATTACAATGTCAATGACAATAATCATTTATTTTGCCACAAAATTTCATTATTTTTAGGGCTGCAACTAGTGATTATTTTCATTTTCTCAATTGGTCTAAATAATGTCAGAACATGATGAAAACTCTCTGTATTTCCATTTGACAAGTTTTTATGCAGGACAAAACATTTGCTATTACCATGTGAGACATGCCGGCAGGTGACTGTCTGTGCAAATATGTGTGTGTGAGTTTAATAAGATCCTCAGAAAAACTAGTTCACTTCTCCTTCCTGAAACAATTCATGCATTGTTATGCACTATCAAACTGCCCATTTCTGCTTTCTAGTTTTGGAGGAAAGGGGGATAAAGAGGTCAGTTACTGTGGACAACCCCGCTTTTATTTTTTAAGTCTTCTCCACTTCCTCCAAACTTAATGCTGGTTTGTAAATAAGCATCAGCACTAACACCTATTAAAAAAGGGACTGAAACCTACTTCAACAATTACTATAGATCATTGTCAATTCATGGTGAGTGTGTTTTTAATTAAAGGAGGAAGATAATGAAAAGTCCATCATAAGTTACCAAAAAAATGTTTTTAAACAAGTTATTATTTTAACTAAATGGAATAATGACATAAAACAGAAACAAACACTCTTCAGCTTTCAGTACTTTCAACTTGCAGATATTTGGTAATTTTACTTGTATTATTAAAATTGCTCACCAGTTTTTTTCAAATCTGAACTGATTAATTCAATGTAAAACACAACACTGTCAAATATGGAAATTAAAATGCAAATATGTCTATTATTATAGATGACAGTGTTATTCCAAAAAACACCAGTAACCTCAACAATAACAATAACAGCTATAAAGCTAATGTTTTTAAGCTAGTTTAAAATAGGAAAATCCTCAATCATCTGTCAGTGTATTAGTGTCTCAGATATAAACAGATATAGATAAATATTACAAAAAGAAATGAAACAATAAACTAAACTTTTACACAGGTTAGTGAACGTTCGCACATTGGACTTTAAAGTTAACCTGTTCTGTAGCTTAGCTGTTAGTTAACTAGCTATAACCGGTGTATCAGTATTCAACGACAACTTACATGAATATTGGTCAAACACAGCTCACTGTGTGAAGGGTTGTCAATCTACACTTGGGTTAAGGCAGCCCGGTCCTTTGTTATGAAAGTAAAAGAAAGTAAAGCCATAAACCGGGATCACATCACGACCAGCGAGACAACAAACGAGTTGTGTTTTTTCACTCACAGACAAAAACAGTCATATGAGATCAGCGATTTCAGGAAACGCTGATCTGCAAAACACTGGAGAAGCTACGCGGGGTTTTAAGACTCCGAGTGAAGCTGTTTGTATGTTTTATAAGTCTATTTTAAGGAAGTGACGTCTCAGCGCCAGACCAATAGCCGGCCCGCCCTCCTCTCCTGTCATCTCTGACTTTCCTGCCAGCTGTGTTTACAATTAGCTTATTAACTCAACAGCTTTTATTTTAAAATAAGCGAAAAGGCTAAATATTAATTTCTCTGCTGTTCTTCTGCTAAATTCCATGTTTAAACTAGTCGGGAAGAAACCGCTACAGCCGTTTTCATGTGTTGTTATGGTAACGAACGCGCCTGCTGTGTGCTGAAGCAAACAGACGCATCAGCTGCGAACAGATCGAGTTAGCTCATTAAAAGCTGTCACACATTTTCACTTGTCAGTTATACAACCATCGTATCGTATTCATGGCCCATTACAGAGTAAGTATGTGGTACCTAGTTTCTGTGGATGTTCCTTATTTGTTTTACTCGGGAAAGTTTAGCTTATAGTTGGTGCACAGAGGCTAACTAGCTAGCTTCATAGCAATGAACTACAGGCACCTCAGGCGTGTAGTTTTCAACTTTGTCATGTAGTTGTTGTTTATTCCAAAAGGAAATACAAACCACAAACTAGCTGGCATCATAACAATGAAGAACTCACCTCAGGTGTCTTTGTCATGTGGGTTAGTTTTGTTTATGACTAATGGAAATCCCCACGAAAAAGCCCTCATTGTTGTTGAAACCTGTCTGAAGTGAGCTGCTAACTAACATTTGTCTCCTGCTTCAGGCCTCAGAATCGAAGCGAGAACAGTTTAGAAGATACCTTGAAAAATCTGGGGTTCTTGACACTATAACAAGTGGTAGGTATATCATTTAAAGGCACTATTAAGCATGTTAAAGGACCAGTGTGTAAAATTCGTAAAAGCCATAATTATGTTTTTACCAGTGTAAAATCACCTGAAACTAAGAACCATTGTGTTTTTGTCACCTTAGATTGAACCTCTCATATCTACATAGGCAGGTAGTGACATGTCTCCTTCATGTTGTTTCTACAGTAGCCTAGAACAGACAAACCAAACACTTCCTCTAGAGAGGGCTGTTTTTACGTTAAAGGTTCTCACAGACAGATGCCACTAAATCCACCACACTGGTCCTTTATTGGCAATGCATGCTGTGAAACCCATCTATTGTCTCACTTACCACAGAGACACCTGCTGCGCTGCTGATGAACCATTTTGTTTCTCGTTTGCAGTTTTAGTGGCACTTTATGAAGAACCCGACAAACCTAACAATGCACTGGAGTATCCTTTTCTTATGAAGAACAGATGGTGTTGAGCCCTAAATGATGGTTCAAGGCCCCTGACCCCAGAACAAAAGGGGATGCTGTGTATTACTATTGTGCATAGCACACCTGATAACATACATTGACAAAATAATATGTAGTCCATTAATCACCTCTGTAAAACTAGAATGTCATGTTTCTGTTTTGAGTTGAACCTGTTGAGGTTTTTCTCAAGGAAACCTGAGAATTGTGATCTCTGGACTTCAGCCTGCTGTGGCAACAGAAAAAGTAAAGACTCATCCTTTGCCATTAAAGAGCCCTTTTTCACACTTTAACCTGTAAATGCTATTGGAATTCTCCATGGCCCGGGTTTAACCAAAGTAATATCACCCCTGGAAGAGTTTAGAGTTTGGTTTAGTTTAAACTTAGTTTAGTTTAAAATGTCAGCAATCCAGCTGAGGGGATACACAACCATTCAGCTGAAAAATAGGCTTTAAAATCTGTGATTTCAGTGGCCTGTGTGAGTGCACTTCTTTCTGTGGTGCTGTCATCAGCAGCAAATGTGTCACATGGAAACAGATTGAACATTGATTTTAAAGTGTGAATGTTGAAACTCTCTGCTAGATAATTGAATCCAGCAAACCAGTGCTTTATGCTTCAGTTCATTGTACTTTGGTGTGTTGCTGTCTTTCTTGACACTTTGATATCCCAGGATACTTACAGTCTGTCTTTACTAAACTCAACCCATCTGGTTCTGTTAAAATGAAAGATTTCTGTTGACTGAACATTGAGATCGCACGTCGACCTTAACCGCCTGCACAGTTTCATAAAGCTTCACCTCGGTGCGGCTGGTCCAGAGCCGGCAGACGCTGAGGCTCTTCGCATGGAGCTGGCTGATCTACAGCAGAAATGCAACCTGCTCATGGAGGAGAACAAAGAGCTGAGAAACAGGGTGAGATGCTGGTGAAATATGTCTAAACTTACAGATAACTAGAGCCGCATGTGTTTGTGTATGTTGCTCCTACTGTGACCTTTAACCTCTGCCTTCATATCATTTTCTAGCTGATGCGGTATGAACCATCACCTGATAATGGAGCAGCAGAGTGAAAGGAGTACTTTTGTTGCTTTCTGGGGTAGAAAAAGACAGAAAAATGTTACACAATAGCATTTTTTTTGAAGAATATGTAAATGTTTATTGCATAATTGTGGATGTACAGTGAACACAAAATCACTGTTATTTTTTGTTATATAACAAGAAGCAACTTTTTTGCTTTGTCATAAATAAAAATGTTTTTTTTTCAGCATTTGGTATCAGTTATTCTCTTGAGGTCTGAAGTTAATTATAGCTCTTGCTTACAAATTTCCTTTAGTTTTCTTGAGAAACATTCAAAGTGATATCAATGGTAAGACTGAGTGTCAAGTAAAAAAGTAATTTTCATACAAAAGCAATAATTCTGAGGCTGCTGCCCACATGCCTGATGGGAAATAAATGCCTGATAAACAAGAGCACATTAAACACGTTTTTGTTCATGCCATCACACCAATGCGAGATGTTTATCAGTCATTTTTCATTGTGGCTGATGGAACCAGAACTGGGTATTTTGACGTTCAGACATATTGGAGCAGAGGTTGGATTAATACAAAGTGTCACTGATTTAAAAGTATCTGGTTGCATAACAGCACTGTGTGACCTAAAATAACATTATAGATTCATGGTTTATTTTTCCATTCCCCTCTAATCATTCAGACAGAGCTGTTGCATACGGCCAAATCATTAACTGTCCATCTGAATCTCTGTAACAGACCCAGAAATGTGAGGACACGAAACTGTCCATTGTGTTAGACTGCAGAATATCATCATAAGTTCTTTTTAAATATGATTGGACAAAGGCTTCTCTTTGGTGTCAAGAACATAATCTTCATAGCAATGAGTAACAAAGGCTGTTTGTGCTTGTTTTAAAGTCTTTTAAAGAACTTTAAATGTGTGAAAAGTGCAGTAATGTA
The DNA here is from genome assembly GCA_025331565.1 of Holacanthus passer. Classification (NCBI taxonomy): domain Eukaryota; kingdom Metazoa; phylum Chordata; class Actinopteri; family Pomacanthidae; genus Holacanthus; species Holacanthus passer. Next base: position 515,883 of record JAFREQ010000114.1, on the reverse strand, counting down.
GTGTTCACGTAACTTGCTCAGATACAGTTTCTGTTGCCATGTTGTGGAGCACTCAGTCTGTTCATATCTGCAGATCAGGCGGAGCTCGTCTGCTGCTGGCACTGCTCGCCGCTGACACTCTGCGGTTTGGAGGGGAGGCGACGGGGCTGTTACTCTCACGGCTGTGTCGAGACACAGAGCTCAGCTCCCCGGCAGAGTCGGGGCTCTGGGACCTGCTCGGTCTCTTAATGTCTGATTTCGAGAGCATCCTTGCCCGGGGGCCAATGCAGCTGCTGCGTAGCTTCATGCTGTTGCTCCCGTGGTAGGAGTCTCCGCTGTCTGAGCCGTTCCCTTCGACCAGGGTGGAGCAGTTCCACGGTGGACTGACCCTCCGTGACTTCCTGGCAATGCCTGACAGCGCCGTGCAGGAGGAGGTGTCAGCCACGGGGAGGGTGGGGTACTCAGAGCTCGTACACTCCATGTCCTCGTGGTGGGGTGAAGATTGTTCCTCTGGCTCGTCCTGTTTGTCTGCAGGAGGAGAACGTGTCTCGCTGCTTGTGTTGTTGGAGTTGCTGTTTTGCTCTGTGGGGCTTGGCACTCCCTCCTTGCCGTCCTTGTGGCTGTCTGGCTTTGCACCAGGGTCCCCTTGTATGGGGACGAAGGCGGAGGAGGCATTGAGAAGAGGGTAGGTGGGTCCATTGCCCTGCTTCTCCAGCAGTAACGTGTATCCACATGGTGCTGTGGGAATAGTGGTCTTGCGACTCACAGACGTGCCCATGCAAACCTGATGCACAACAGAGTTCTTTTTTGACTTGTTGACATAATAATCATCAAGGTCGTCCTTCAGATGTGGGTAGTAGTCCAGGATGCCCTTCTTGAGCTTCTTGAATCCCAGGTGCATGATCTCAAGGAGGCTGAGGAAGAGGGAGATGCAGGCGATCGCTTGCATGAACATCATGAAAACAGTTTTCTCAGTTGGCCTGGAGACGAAGCAGTCCACCACATTGGGACACGGCTCCCTTTCACACTTGTACAGAGGGCTCAGTCGGTGCCCATACAGGATGTACTGACCCATCATGAAGCTGACCTCCACCACCGAGCGAGTGACAATGTGGGCCACGTAAGTGCACAACAGAGAACCCCTCAGCGGTGCTTTGTTGAGCTTCCCCTGCTCCAGCTGCCTCATCTCCTTTTCAATCCTCCTCCGCACCTCCACCAGCTCCACATCCACCGCCTCCATCTCCCGACGGAGAGCCACCTTCTTGCAGTGGCGCTCCTTCTCCAGAGCTCGCAGCTGGTAGATGGCGTGACCCATGTAGACCAGTGAGGGCGAGGACACAAAAATCACCTGTAGCACCCAGTAGCGGATGAGGGAGATGGGGAAGGCCTGGTCGTAGCAGACGTTGCGGCAGCCGGGCTGCTCGGTGTTGCAGATGAAGTCCGACTGCTCGTCGTTCCACACGTCCTCGGCTGCGACGCCCAGCACCAACATCCGGAATATGAACAGGATGGTCAACCAGATCTTGCCGACCATGGTGGAGTGGATATGCACCTCCTCCAAGATCCCTCCAAGGAAGTTCCAGTCTCCCATTTTTTATATTAGCAGTACTGTAATGAATGAGAAAAGAAAACGTAAGATATGATTTGTAAACACAGCCTGACCGACACTGGATTTTTAAGGCTGATACTGCTGATGATCAGGATTTGGGAGTTTTAAAACTCCCTACTCTTGATACTTAAATTATATTTTTCTGATAATATGTAGGCACCTTTAAGTCAATTTTTACACACAAAACATATCAGAATATTTGTACAATGTGATATTTCTAGTTTTACTTGAGTAAAACACCTCTTTCACCACTGCTGAGAACAAGGCTTTCAATTGTACGAGCAGTTTACCCAACAGAGCTCTAACCCATTAGACACTAAATAAAATGCTCAAGTACAAATCGGTTAGTATCAAATTGTTGCATCAGGTATTTTAATGTGATCTTATCACCCAGTGTTAAGTGATATATTGTTAAAATTAGCAATTGGTAATCATTAGACACCACATCATGTCAAACAATCAAATATAAATCAATAATTTCAATAACATGTTGTTATTCATAAGAAAGTTACACAAACCTGAGTGTTTTCCTCCATTAAAAGGAGATGAAAACTTTGCCCTATATAAAGATGATATACTGTATTTGGCTCACTGTTGAAGTCACAGTGATATGACTTTCTCAAAACTGTGATATTTATCTTAAAATTAGTTAACTTACCTTTCATCTTGGATATGAAATGGAACAAAGGCCTTTTGCAATAATGCCGCTGATGCTGTTGAACACAATCCTACGAGCACATCTTTTATCTTCTTTATCCTCCTATAGGTAAAATGTTCACACTGGGAGAGATTTCAGTCTCCACTGTTGGTGAAAACTGGACAAAAACAAATGATCCCTGCTGGCTCTAGTTGTTCCGAGTGTGAAAGACAAAACCAATCAATACTGCTGAAACGCTCTGCTGCCATTTACCTTGCAGCAGTGTGAATGGACTCACTGCCAGTTCCTGCGAGTCATTAGGACTGAAATGTGTTGCAAAATATTCAATGGTTGACATTTATTTCTGGTTGAACCCAAAGGACCCTGAACTGGTTTGATCCTCTGGGGGCTGGTACCACTGATCTGAGAAGGTCATGATTTTATCTTACAACCGTGATTCAAAAAAAGTTGGGTTGCAATGTAAAACAATTAAAATAGAATGTGATCATTAGCTAAACCTCAATTAAAAACAATACATTTATTGTTTTACCTCAACTTCACTGATTTTTGTAGATATGAGAATATATAACAGAAGAATGCGAGCTTCATCAGTTGTTACACACTGCCTGCACATTTCATTAAAAAGTCATACTGTATATACTAGTTTTCTCAGTTGAGTCTGTTCTTCCCTGTGCTCCAGCTCACCTCCATGCTGCCACTGTACTTGATTAATCAATGTCATTTTTTTCAATGCAGTGATCGATGGGGCATGTCCGATTTCATGCATGGCTGCCTCTTCAGCGCGATTCTAATTTCAGTTGTTCCTCCCAGCTACTGATCCATTAAAAGGAAATCAATGATAACAGCTGGACGGACTCTGCTGGTCTGTTTTCCATGCAGATGACTGAAGCTTTAATTTTTCACGTAATACTGAAACGCCTATTTGACATCAGGGTGTTGGAGAAGGGTGACTCGCTGAATTAAGACTCCTAATGTTTTCTTTTTTTGATCTCCTGAGATTCCCTGAATAAGGTCAAGTTTCTTCATCTTCAGTTGTATTTACAAACTGAAGTCACACACAGTTTCCTTATACTGAATGTTATCCATTTATTACTCAAAATAACAGTTTCTTCCTACTAAAGATAGAAGATTAGGAGAATAAAACATGCAGTGACAAGATTCATTCTGAAAAACCATCAACACAGTCATGGAAACACCAATGAGAAACTTCTGTTCCTCCTCTCAGAACCGAAATTTGGAGAAATATTCCAAAAATAAAATACCTCTTTAAAAGGTTTGATCTTACAGAAAACACCACAAAATGAAAACAGATTAACGTACATTTTAAGCAGTTTGTGGTTAAAGTCACTGGTGGACAAAATTTTAACACTTTTAAGGAGCACAACAGCGTTTCTGTGCATTTTAGCCTTATATGATCTTTACCAACAGTTTTCCAAAACAGACTATTTCCTTCACATATTTCTATTGTTTTTCTTCCCAGCAGCCACTTACTCTCATGTTCTTAGTATGAAAATATTTGACTTGTTGCGACTTAAAACTTAAATGCAAGTCTGCTTTCATTTTTCTTATTCTAAGTTATTATTGCAGTGCACTTTTAATTTAGTCTGCAACTTTTGACAACATGATTATCTCAATAATGTTCACTGTGACAGATTATCTCAAGCAAGTTCTAAGTTTCTGAAAATGAATTTCAGAAAGTAAAAAAAAAAGTGTGGCAGAAGGTTGGAAAGAAAAACAAGAAAAATCTACACTTCAGCTGTGGAAAAAGGTCATCAAAGATAGTACAGTAGATAGAAAGTACATGATTTGTTGTAAACATGATAAAACACACAGAAACGCTGGTTTGGTTCGTCAATAGACTCCTTTCAAAATACTGAATGTTTTTTTTTTGTTTTTTTGCAAAAATGGGTGCATAGGGTTTAGAGAACAAAAGTCAGTAACTTTATATAAAAAAGACAATTATTCCTGGCCGACTACCACTGAACACAGAAACTGTTGACTTTTTCATATTCCTATCAGGAAATCTTACCAAAACAACTTTATAAAACCAAGCAAAGGACCAGCATTGATCTTAAAATGGAGCCGCAAAAACAAGCTTTCTACAAATGCTTCAGTGGACGTTACATTCATGTCAAAACAAACAAATCTTTTCTTGACAAATGACCAACTCTGGTCCATCTGACATAATGACGGATAAGAGGGGGAGCAGATACTTTTCTAGCGTCCTCCTGACTTGCGTCCAGCCCAGGATCGGGACCGAGAACGTGAACGGGAGCGAGATCTTGATGCGGACCGGGACCTGGAGCGGGAGGGCGAGTGCGTCCGTCGCACTTCTTCCTCGGTGTAATGGGAAGTCGACGCTGGGTTTACGGTCTCTCGTGGCGATGCCGACTTGGAGTGTGATCGAGATCTCCCTCTGGATTCTCTCCGAGGCCTCTGCCTGTATCTGACAATAAGACAAACAGCTGTGAAACCTGTTGATCTGTTGGATACTACTTATATAAACTTCTGAAGACTGCGTCAAATGTTATGACACTTAATTATTGTGTATTTGTTCAGTAATACAATTTGACTCTGGTCTGACAAAACAACGACCAAGACAGAAAGAGAGTAACAGATTCAAACCACAACCTCCAAACAGTGTCAAAGAGAAGTTGTACCTGTCGTCCTCGCGGCTCCTGCTTCTTCCTCTTCCATACATCCGTCCACGAGATCTGAAGAAAGAAATGAAAGAGGTATTTTCCTTTTCTCTGTCATAGAAACATTTAAGTACAACATGTAAGGAGTTAGTCTGCACCAACATGTTATTGAAAGAATCACTCACTCTCGAGGACTCTCCGATCGTCTGCGATGGCGATCATAAGAAGGGCTACGCGATCTGTATCTGTCGTAGCTGCGGCTGCGTGAACGTCGGCGCCGACTGTCTCGATCATAGTCATCGTATCGAGAGGATCGGCCTGGAGAACGCCTTTCCTTTGACTTCATCTGGTTTGGTGCTGATGTGAAAAACAGGTGTGAGCCCAGATTACAAGACGCAAAGGACAAAACATTCCCACAGGTGACAGTTTTATTGGTATGAGCAACAAATGTTGGAATGCAAAGTTCTTTCTGCCCCATGAGGCCTACAGCATAAATACAGAGTGCGCCTCTATACCAGGTATTACAGCATTATCAACTTATTACATTATCAGGAAAGTGCCTGTCAATATTTGCATTATAAGATAAACAGACAATGAATCACAGAGGCCACAGTTTGAGACTGCAGTGGTTGAAGGATATTCTGATTTGTCATATCATAAATGTGGAACTAATAACTCCACTTCGACACACAGTGGTCCTCCTGTGTGCTTACACAGCACTCAGTATAACCTCCACTCCTCAGCTTCATCTTTGCTAGCTAGCTGTATATATTCTGGCGGCAGAAAATCAATTTATTGCTGATGCTCTTACACTACAACGCTGTTAAGGATGCTGCCAATAGTGCGTTGCTCGCTCCTACCTACAATCCAGGGCAATCATCTTAATCTATCACTGTATAATTCAAGTGACACTGATAATTAAATTTAAGCCTACAGCAAAAATACTTTCTGACAGACTCACAGTGTTTGATTGTAAAAATAAACAGTTTAACACTTACTCTTTCGGTCACCCTGTGCAAACTGGATTTCAATCTGCCGGCCACAAACCCACTTCCTGTCCAGGCTGTGAAGAGCATCTTCTGCATCACGCACATCCTCAAATATGCTGGGTGGTTAAGGGTTTTGTTTGCTCTCATTTTGGAAAGGGCCACACAAATTCAAATAAATGTTTTGAGGTATTTTGTCTCTCAGAAGGCTGAAGTCAGCAAAGGAAAAAAACAATTTCCACATTAAATATTAAAACATCAATTCCACTGTACTTTCATGAACTCCACTTTATTACTTACTTATTCTGTTTTTCAAACCCCCCTCAGCAGCACACTGCATTTTACATTTACGGTAAGAGGGATACAGGGCATTCATCAAACATTTGATTTAATTTGTGTGGCCTGATTCTTAGACAGTTTAAAATGACACAAATTGTATATTACTTAACATGATCTAACAAGTGAAAAAACGCTCAGTAGATTTTTGTAGAGATAAAAGATGAAGCAAGCTTTTCAAACACATCAAATAATTGTCTGAGGGATCAGGACCACAAATATATAAACAAATCAAATACATGAATAGTTGATTAAATTGCTTTGATTAAAATTAAAATGTCATTGATATCACAGGGAAAGCTGATTTTGTTGTCATGTCAAATTTGTGGATTTGTCTTTGGAGGATACAAAATAATTCAGACTTGTTACCTTTGCCCATGCTTGACTTTGAACTTCATCTTGATCTTTACATTCTTTAATCGACTCCCACAGAGACTTGGGTTTCCTGCTTGCCTTTTCCTCTTAAACCTCTTTTCTTTTCCCAATTCTTTGCCGCCATATCCAAGCTTTGTCTCCGTTCCCTTTTCCTCTTCATGCTTTACTTTCTCTTTTCAACCTTTTCCCTCCCTCTGATCCTGAAGGTCTGTGTGACTTGTCTTTACGGCTACTCTATATGGGTCTTTGTTACTTTGTGGCCGGTTCCACAACTGGATGCTTTTACATTTTCTGAAGCAATAACAGAGAAATATGCGTGTTAGATATTCAATCAAATTATGTGCAAGAAAAATACGTCATAAAAGCAATATCTTCTGTGCTGAAAGGAAAGTAAAAATTGTTAGCAAGAACACAAACACAGTAAAAAAAATTCATTGGGAAAGGATATTGAATGTATGCAAATCCTCTTGGTTGACGTGTATAGAAGTCAAGTGGGATGTAGACATCTACTATCGGCCCATAGCGGCCAAACTCACGCCGCAAATCCTCAGGCCTGAACACCGTAAATACAAGTATGACTTAACTGACCATCACGGGCAACTCTACCTACATCATCAACCAGTAACAACAGCTGGGAGAGTAGCTGGTAAGAGGGCTAAAGGGACAGTTCACCTCAAAACACAATGAGACTTATTGGACCTCTTACCTGGGATCCCACACACCTGTTCACATAGTTTGTGTTTTTAAAATGAACGCAAGAGTAAAAAAAAATATTCTGCAAGTTGTATTTTGTTTTGCAACATTTCTGTTGTGTTTTGGGGTAAACTGACCCTTTAGGATTAAGTATTTTGTTCCAACATGCAATTCAATGTAAAACCCACGAACAAGCCTATAACTGATATCAGCAGATGCAGCACTGTTGCCCCATTCAGGTTAGAAGTACAACCTTTCAGCAAATAAAAAGTATGTCTGGAGTGCAAGGGTCAATATGTTACCACGATGAAGAGAAAAATTCAGATTAAGATTAGCACCAACATGCTTTTCCCAACATTCATACACACACTGGCAAATCAGCATAAAATGTTAAGAGTTACTGAAAATGTCTATGAACTCAGACCGAGTTTTAACAATAAGATTTGTGTAGGAAAATAGAACTCCATTAGAGTCAGATGCAAAGTTCTCAAATGAGCTAAAAGAGCACCACACTGTGGACGAGGAAAACCAAATAAAACATTTTCAAAAATACATATTTTAATTGTAAATGTCTATTTTATATTTGTGACTCTTGGAGTACTTGTTTTCTTTTCTCTTACTTTGTGTATTTTGACTGATGAACAATCTTAATGGTATTAATATTAATTTATTTGGGCCAGTGGATTATAAAATTGATTGTTGTTTGTACACAGACGTGTATTGACCCAACCCAAGTGTTAGAACATACGAAACATTCTTGGCAGTCTGGTTTCAAACAGGATTTGTTAAATGGGCCGATAATGTGCAGGTAAAAAGTGAGGGTGGATGAAACGAACTACTGTACTGTGATATAATGTTACTATATTAGGTTGCTCATCTGTCCTTTTTTCTGAGCATTTCTGAAGTTAGTAATATTACTAGTTTAGACTGGTTAACTACTTGATTAACCCAACATGTAACATAGACATCATCATTTTTCATCATCCTTTTTTTTTCCTCTTATTTTATAGTATGTTCTGTTTTTACACTCAATGAAAGTGGACAACTTTAAAAGTCAAAAGACAAACTCTCCTTTCTTCAACGTTACTGGGTCACTGTATTAACATTTCTCCATCCATCACTGATTTCATCTGAAAGTAACTCTTTTGTAAAGCCCTCAACGTTTTAATGATAAACTAACGTTACATTTCATACATTTTCAGTAACGTTAAACTGATTTGTTTCTCCATTAACGTTGTTTACAGAGCTTTCTGGTGGCTCTCGGACCATTTGTTCATATGTAGCAGGTATCTAAATGAAAGCTAACAAGTTAAAGGCTTTTGTTAAACCTACATCTGAACATGTAACGTTAACTAGTTTGTCACATTACATCGATTCAAGGGTTAGAAAATGACTGCTAAATCAAATTAGTAACGGTTAACTGGAATAACGGTATGAAACATTAAGCGAACGTTAGCTGGGTTTGTCAAAAAAGAAGCCCAAGCAAATAAAAGTCGGATACTTTTAGTGAGTGAAAAGTCTTTCGGTGAAATACTGAGCTAATGTTTCCTTGTTAGCATATTTATAAACACGAAAACGTGTCCGATCAACGTGCAGCACAAATGCAAACAAAGAGACGTTATCAAGGAAAATTAACATCAAATCCCAACAAAGACACTTTTATTATCACAGCTGTTGTTTTATTTTAACTATATAACTGATATTTGATCATGCTACCAGATATTTGGCTCATAAAGCGCCTCTGCACGCTGCTTTAATGTAACTTGAGGCTCCGACGAGGAGGCTAAACTTAGCCGCTAAGCTAATGAGCTAGCTACCGTTAATATGAGTTAGTTAGCGTTAGTGGATGATCTGTGCTATGAAGGCGGACTCACCTGGATTCGTCGGAGATGTTTCTGACAAACAAAGACGTGTTTGGGGGCCTCATGTATCTGGCCATAAAGTTACACTCACTCTGAAGAAAGAAATTCTTTTGGGAAACGAAAATCTGAGGCGAAAATATGTGCAGCGCATGCGCACTCACAAGGCGCCTCTTGGTTCTTCCTCGCCAAACAAAATCAGGCAATAACAACCCACAGCGCCCTCTGTCGTTTAACCTCCACCTACACCACCTGCAGCGGTGGCAGGAACGGTGGGCTGAATAGAAACAAGCAAGCAAGTTGGTTCATTTAATCATTCAAATTTATTATTGAATGTAAAGTTTTTTTTCATTGTGTTATTTCCAGATGCCTCTCTGCTTGAAGCAGAGAAGGTTTAAGAGGGATCTGTAAGCTGCCAGGTGCTGATCAGGCTCGCCTGCTCCTGCCGATGTAGGTTACAGAGCCAGCAGTGATCGTCTGGAAAAGTGAGGAAGCATATGAGAAAACATGGCACATAAAAAACTCACAGTTTCTTTCAAACACTGAATCCTTTTTTTTTTTTACAGCAATTTTCAAAAGAATTAAAGCCACTGACCTCAACCATTTCGTCCCCATGGATCTCTCTGACAGAGGTGAACTGGTCAGTCTCAGCAATCAGCTTCCCATTCTCCTCTCTGACGGTGCACTGGTCAACACCAAAAACACTGCATGAAGACACTCCAAGAATAAACTGTGCATAGAAAATTTAATCAAATTAATTTCTAGCAACAAATAACAAATTCATGTACTAATGAAACAAGTAATTTAAATAGCACAAAATTGCCAGAGGTTTATTCCATGAAAGACACAAGTCTCTCCTATTGTTTTGATAATTTACACAAGAGCACGACAGGCTTTGTATGACTGACATTTCCCCAATAAGTATTGCCTGTTTTTCTTTACTTACTGTCAAAAATTCCCCCATCCATCCCAAAGACATCCATCCTTTACACATTGTGCCTGGATAAATTTAGCAAACCTGAATCTTGATTGCCTTGCAACCATCAAAGAAAACTTGGTTTCTTCATGCATCAGATTCTTACAACTTTGCACACATGGAGCAATACTGAGGAAGATCTCTGCATCGTTTACAACATGCTCTTTACTCACAAATGCACAAACACACGACTCACTGAAATTTGCTGACTGAAGCCGACAGATTCCTGAATGGAGACAATTTCCATGGTAAAATGTTGGCACCATCAGCTTACATGCAACAATCATGTCTTCAATTCTGTGACCATTTGAGGCTTGAGTTACCTTAAGCTTCCTGCCATCCAAAAAAGTCATCTCTGACTCCTTTCCCAGGCTGAATGAGTGGACTTTGGTGCTGGCGGGAGTCTTCATCGTGCAGGTGAAGTCGTTGCCATTCTGCTCAATCACGATCACCGGTTTGACTTCCTTTCGCATTTTGACAATCATTTCAGGTGCACCTTGAAGGCATATTTAAAAGATAATGTTTAATGCATGCAAACAACAAACAGGCAAATAAATCCTTTACACATGAGAATATTCTTACCAATTACTTTTAAAAGGTCCTCAACATTTTCCTCAGAATAAACTTTCCAGGTGCCGTTGAAGTCCATGCCTGCTGGTTGTGTTGCCTGAGGATGTTTGTTCTTCAAAATGTCTCTCTCTCTCTCACACACATACACACACTCTGCTGGTTGGCATGTTGGGGACTTCAAACTCCCTGTTATTTGGACTGGAATCTCCACTGAACCTTCCATTAGTCCCCATTCACAGACTGTGATGCAACATCTTTACAGACTGGAACAACAGATGATAAGTCATGTGTAGATGATAAATGGTGCCAGATATCAGGATCACTGCATATTAACATTGAACTTTGGCAATGAAATACCTTTATTTCAGACAAGAATTAAAGCTTTCCTTCATTTTGACAAATATTTATGACTCAAGATAATTTTTTTTCCCAAAATATAAAAAATACTTCAAATTCATTACTTCAAAACTGTCAAAACAGAAAGCAAATACATTTTAAGGCAAACATGTACAGGCAGCAGATGCTCAGGCAGTTCAGTGCTGTGAAGTGCAGATATGAAAAGGCCATTCACACTTTAACCTCCCAATAAAAGTCTCGAAGCATGCTCAGTTACCAGGAACACAGATTTGTAGAGCTTCGTTACAAAAACGGTGACAAACTCGATTACTGCTGGAATGTTACCGAAGCAGTGAAAACACTTTAGCTTACAACAGTCACATCATAAATAAAGCACATGTGGAGTATATTTAGGACAGAAACACGTATTTTCTTTCTGCAGAGGGCATCTGTTAAGACTGTGCCGTGTCGTAGTCCCTGAGAAAACACTGACCAGTCATGCAGCGATGTTAAACACAGAGCTCAGTCAAACAAAATGTGTAGTTTATTCTTGACTGTCAAGTTATTTTAATCTGCTTGGATCATCACCTTTGTGCTTTCACCAGAACACCTGTGCAAAACATGGATTCAAAGCACACAAAGTTATAGTTATATTTCTGAGGCAGTTAGTGATGTTGATATTTGAGCTTTAAATTCTGATCATGATATAGAAACAAACATTTTTGATAGTAGCATCATCTTCTCAAATTCGTTTTTTTTTTTTTTAGAATTTTGACCAAAATGCTGCTCGGTAACCTGGAGACAATTTCTGTAAGTGTCCGAAAACGACAATGCAACATTCACACCCACTTCACACTGTGATTGGTCAGCTGTACAGAGGTGAAAATTTTGCTTTCCCTTTTTTAGGGGGACATGAATCTCTGTATTAATTTACAGTATCTCACCAAAAAACACCAATTTTCAACCTCATGCTGGCGGCAGGAGGAAAAGTCAGAGGGTCACCAAAGTCATCAGGACTTGTCCTCTGGGGATCTTGAATGTTGGTGAAAAACTAATTTAAATCCATCACATAGCTGCTGAGATATTTCAGTTTGGACCAAACTGGTGGACAGACAGATATTACCACGCACAGAGTCACATCACAAGCACGGGTAAAAATAAAGCTGTCAGTCTCTGGTGGATAAACTTTTCAGTGGGGACACTTTTTCAAAATCACATCTTTCTTTGGCATTTCTGTACTGCAATATCTGATATATTTGCTAAAACTGATTATTCTGTGATAGGCTTGTATTGCCTTAATAATCAGCTGAGACTATTGAGATCGATTGAAGCTCCAACCTGATGCTCCAAGCTTGCTAAAATAAGTGCTCTGTCTTTACTATTTGAGGCAAGTCTGCTTGTTAAGACACAAAATGCTGACACTGGGCTCATTTCAGGCTGTGATAAAATCCTGAAATAGCAAACAGCCAGTGGTGCATGCTTTGGTTATGTGTTACATGATACAAAATCCTTATGAAGGGAAAAAAATTATACCCAAAATACTGAAAAAACAACTTGCATACTCTCATTACAAAAAAAGAACATGGAAAGACTAATACTCCCAACAATTTAAATTAATAAATATCAAGCTTTGCTACGACTCCCTCCGAATCTCCACTCGTTGAATACAGCAGATGACTTGAGGAGATCATGAATCATCCTCTGCTTTCAAGAACTGTACATATGTGCTTTATTGTCAGACGAAAGAGCCGTCTCCTTCCTCTTCCTTTTTTGGGCCGGGGTCACTAAGGCACCGTGATAGTTTCAGCTGGTCTTGCTCCTCCTGCTCGTCTGGCACTTTCACCCTCAGCTCGACGTCGCCTTTGTCTCTCTGTGCGCCGCTCCGGCTGGGCCTCTGGGGTGATTCGTTCAACAGGTTGACGGCATCAGGAGGGCTGACATTCGGCTGAACGGTCCGACCTCTGGGGGTCTCACCGTCATCATAAGTGTAAACCTGGTGTTCTGGAATACAGATACAGTAAAGTGTCATTTGTGCTTAAATATTGTCTATAAGCAGCTGCAAAATCATAAACAATGCCTTTTTTAGCCAAACAACAGTTTGTGCTTCAATGAGGGTTTTGAGATGTTTAGGTTCCTGATCCTATAACAAATTCTGTATTGTGTGTTTAACTGACCTGAATCAAAGCAGACTTTTCTCACTGGCGGTGTTTCCTGGCGGTTTGCAGGAACTGTGAGGTAGTGACTCATCTGTGAACAAGACGCACACATTTGTCAGGACTTTATTTCATGGTTGAATACCTCAAGCATTTGAAATTCACAAACAATAATCAGAAGATTGAAATTTAAATAGAAGAAAAAGATATAATTAGGCTGAACTGACACTTTTGTTCTATTTGAATCACTGGACATGTGGGTGTCATTCAGAGGTGTGGGGCAAGGCTACATTCACTAGAGTGAACTAATCTCGGCACAAACACCTTCATCGGTAAGTGAGGCTATAGAGCTAATTTAAATAAAAGCCCTGTAGAGATCTTGTATTTCCATATTCATGAACAGAATCACAGTCACTGTTAAACTCACCCTCCTCTCCATCTCCACCCTCTGCTTCCTGAAGCGAACTTCGCTCACATTGTCCTCAAACGGGTCGAGCATCAGGTCATGTCTGCTGTAGGAACGAAGCTGAGGAGATAAAAACATGAAGGACAGCATCAGAAACATATCTATTTGCAAAGTGATTATTATGAAAACTTGCATGCAAGCCGGACTCATCACATCCACGGGCATCGACAAGCTGACTGCTGTTACTGACCCTCTGTCTGGTCTTCAGCAGGTTGCCTCGCAGCATCTTTCTGATCTCTTCCTCACGACTTTTCGAGATGCTCGGGATTGCACGTCGTCTGGTCGGCCCTCTTGGCTGAATGTTTCTGCGGAGACACAGATTGCACATCACAGTAAGATTACTGAATACTTCACAAGGAAAACTTATAGGTTGGGAAACAAACGCTGATCTATATTATTGCCAATAGTGAACCTCTAAGCTTTTGGGACCATTTCTTTGATAGAAAGTTCACCCAATGACAACTTAGGATCTGGACTCTTCTCGTATTTGACCTCAGGACTATGTGAAAACCATGATTTGACCTCATGACTGATACTTACTGCATGGAGATGGGCGGCACAATCGTGGGCAGCTTGGCGGCGCTCCCGCTCTCCACCAGCATCATGGCCTGTTTCATCTCCATCTTGTTGTAGAAGGAGATGAGCTGAGGCTCTGTGGAGCGTTCGCCTGCGATCAGCCACCTCTTCACGTAGGCCTTATTGAAGCGGTTCAGTCTGAGTACAGCAGAGAAATCTCTCATTAGTTGAGCTTTTTAAAATTTTTTTATTTTCTTATGCATCAAATGTGAATCATCAAATCTTTGGAGCAACATTTGTGCTGGATCATATTCACACTAAAAACAGTCACAGTTAAAGACAAATAGATTTTTTTTCCTTTTAGCCAATTCCCACCTATTATAATCCATGTATTTTACAATCTATAATATTAGTAAGTATCCTCACACAACCTTCACACATTATTGAATCCCATCATATAAAACTTGCAAGTGGACACGAGTGGGACCACTTTGGTGTTTAAAACCAAAATCTTGCTGCAACTGAAAGGCTGTTTCTTTGTGACTTTCCTTATGAAAGACAGTAACAGGGAGGAAATCGAGGACATGTTAAGAAAATCATACTTGTCTTTCCAGTGATGATGTCCATAATGACCACAGATGCATTCAATTCCTGTGAGGAGATGATCCAAGAACTGAAAACAGAATAAGTTTTTATATGTTTTTAATGCTCTTTTGTGTCTTGTACTGTGATTCTGTTCCTCTATTGTACGCTGATCAAAATCAAGCTAAGTTGTGAAACAAATAATTAATGATCTCACCTGTGTGTGAATCTCCTCATTAATTGATCCCTTGTTCTCCTTCTTCTTCTTCACTTCCAGAAGCTCCACCAGAGGCCTGATTGTCATTCCCTGAAGACAGAAACAAGAGTGAGGACATGTACGTTTTGCCTGCATTATGTTTTTGGTCATGAGTAACTTCATGACTTTGCAAATAAAACTCAGAGATGCGAATGTTTTCACATGAACCACTCGACCCCTCTCACCTGCACAAAGACAGTGAAGAAGATGACGGTGATGATGGCGGTGAGGAACATGTGCTTCATCTCGCTGTTGGTCAGCAGGAACCCCAGTGAGAAGGCTATGGCACCTCGCACGCCCCCGTAGGCCACGATGAACTGGTCCTTTTTGGTCAACTTCACAATACGGAATTTGTTGATGATGAATGTAAGGCCAACGACTCCTAAAACACACAGCAAACAACATGATAGAGTTTAGAAAGTAAAGGACACAGAAGAGGAAAAAACACCAAGAACTAAAAATAAATACTGATAGTATCACAGTCAATAAATCTGTTCTTTTCTTACAGGAAAAAGATGCTCTTCTCATGGTATTTATATGAAAAAGCCTTGGGATGTCGACCCAGATAAAAGTCACCATATGAGCATATTTTGTCGTACTGACCCAGCACCCTCGATACCAGACAGAGGATCACAGTGAAAATGACGAAGGTCCAGTTCCAGGCGTGAGGGCCGGCCACAGTGGAAACACCGAGGAAGATGAAGATGAGAGTCTCGCTCACGCTGCTCCACATCTTCAGGAAATATTTTATGGTGGTGTATGACTTGTGGGAGATGTTGGCCTCCACGTATGGCCGCATCATCACGCCACATGCTATTAGCCTGTTTGGAAACAAGGAGAGAAATAGGAACTTACCAATATAGGAAATGACCAGTTGCAGGTTTATGAGGATTTTGTGTTGGATTATTTCTTGTCGCAGTGACTTCATGGAGTCTTGTCAACACCGTGAGGTTTCCACACATACAGATATAATGACATCTAACATGTTAATTAGTGAGTTTTAGAGGTGCTGAAAGAGTCAGGCTGAACATTTTTCTTGTCCCGTGTAGCTTTGTCCAACGACCATGTAAAAACAGGCTGAAAATAGAGACAGATTTTTGACTGAAGAAGAAAACAATCCCCTCCATAAGACTTACGACATGATGCCCGACAGGTGGAAGACCTCGGCGGAGAGGTAAGCCATGTAGCTGTAGAGGAAAACAAACAGGGGCTCGATGACTCGGGTGTGCGAGGTGAAGCGGGAGGTAAAGGCACCCAGGATGCCGTAGATGGCTCCCACCATGATGCCTCCCAGTGAAACCACGAAGAAGCAAACGACACCGAGAACGGCGTCGACCACAGTCACAGTCCCTGCGTGGGAAAACTCCTCGAACAGATGATACAGCACCTGCACAGAGAGACACATTTTATTGTCTGTTTTATCCAAGGTAAAGTGTCAGGGCTTTATAGCTCTCAGCCTTCTACATGTTATCTATGTTATCTTCTCTCCCGCCTTTCCTCTGTCTCTGCAGTGATAAGATCACTGAATCAGAAGCTTGTGAACTTTCTCTCCAAATATGTTACTCATTTTAAATAATCTTGATAATATTATCACATCATGTATAATTGTATCTAGTCTGCATTTCACTTTAACATTACTATAATAATGTGCATTTCCGGGCATCTTCTGTATTTGAAATATGTTGTCTGAATTGTTTGTAGCTCTAATGCAGATAGTAATGAGTGTTTTGGAGGCACTTATAAATATCAATAATTCATTCAAAAATTGTAAATTATTTTAAAAATTGTAAATTTCCCCACTGTGGGACGAATAAAGGTTTATGTTATCTAAAGGTTTATCTTATCTTAAAAATTTACTGTATACTATTTGTAAATCATATATTTTCCTGCATGCAACATCTTGCTGAGAAATGCTTCAGACAGTCTCACAAACAGCCCCATTTAATCTCTAACAGCCGCTGCAGCTCTGGAGGAGAGAACACACATGTGAATTAATAGGAAACTGATGATGGTCTGCAACACATTATCAGTGACTTCCTGTTAAGAGGGCTGACTCATTGATCACTGATCTGATTGGACATTAAATACAGAATGAAGCAGGAACAAAAACAAGGATGCGAGCACAGAAAATCTCACTTATTTTTGATCTAACTCATTTCAATTTTAAATAATGTGCTGTAAGACGATCCAATGTTTTTTATGTTGAAATCTCAATTTAAAATGTAACCATCTTCATAATTGTATTTGAGTAACTGTACTTAGTTACTTCCCACCACAGCACATCCAGCCTTCACTTGACTCACCACAGTGACGGCGTCGTTGAGGAGCGACTCCCCGAACACGAGGATGTGCAGCAGCTCGTTGATGTGAATCTCCTCGAACACAGCCAGGACGGAAACGGGGTCCACGGCCGAGATGATGGTTCCGAACAGGAGGCAGGACAGCAGGTCCACACTGGCGAGCCTGGCTCCCTCAATCTGACACACGCCGTACATCATCCCGCCGATGAAGAAGGCGTTCCACAGAGTCCCCACCACCGCGAACACCAGGATGGTGCCGATGTTCTCCATGAAGGCCCGGATGGGCAGGAAGTAGCCGGCATCGAGGATGATGGGAGGCAGCAGGTAGAGGAAGAAGAGCTTCGAGTCGAGGACGGGGGCTTCCTCTCCGATGGCTTTGATGATGCCGCCCACCAGCAGGCCAACGACGATCAGCAGACAGCTCTCTGGGACCACGTTCGACACTCTGGGAATAATGTGAAAACCTGCAGAGAGAGAGGGTTCAAAGATTTTAACTTCATGCTCATGAAAATGGAGTTCAGGGATAGAATTTATCAAACTGCTGCAAATATTTGACAAGAGTGAAAATCACTTTTACGCTTTCTTACAAAATTGGTCACAATGAATAACCTGTATTTTGAAGCATAATGTAATGTTATTATTCAGAATAGGGTAACTTCAGTCTACCAGTTTCAACTGCTGATTTCTCAGGGGGGGAAATGAGTAAAGCTGCCATTGATAATGTTTACAATCAAACAACTCATTGTGTCTTCACACTAAATTCCTCTTGTTACATCTTTTCTCTGCAGAATTTATTTCTTGCTTCTTTTAGTTTCCATTTCAGTCAATTTCCTGTAAAAGCAAAAAGGCCTGATACAGTGGCTTCGTGTTGAACAGAACATCGTAACTGCTCTGTCAGTTTCATATTTGGCCTGTTTGTCTCTCAGCTGAATGAGGCCTTGACATTCAGTCCCTCAGTCATGTGATGTGGGGTCCAGGCTGCTGTGACAAACGTTTTCTGCGATGTTTTCGCAGTCAGTGATCTTGTGTGCAGCCGTCCTCGCCCCCTCCTCTCCTCTGACTCTGCACACTGGGATCTTTGTTATCGAGCAGTGCATTAGGACAGGAAGTCGGACCGGCCCTCGGAGACAACAGCTGGACAAACAGATAAGATGCCAGAGACCTTCGTTCTGCTTACTCAGCCAACGACTAACCGCAGCAAGACTGAGTCCTGGAATCAGAATCATGTCTGCCCGGTGTTTTGAAATTCAATATGGTGGATAGTAAAAATGTCAAAATGCATCAGTATTTGTACTTAAACTGTCCAGTGGAAGAAATAAACTGAGGATGCCAAGGTCATGTCCTCTCTAATATTTTTGCGTTCTAAAACAGTTTATTTGTATGGAAACAACTCACACAAATCGTGTCCAATGTGATTTACAACAACAGAAAAGAAGGAAAAGAGAAGTTCAACAGTGATTAAGATGCAAAAATAAATTAATACTGAGAATGCTAAACTAAATATGAGTTGGTTTGGCTCTATTTAGTGTAGTGTGAAACAATAATTAGACCATAATTCAGAGATATAATTTACACAAAATGTACTCAAACAATTCAATAAATAATCAAATGTGATAATTTGTGAGTTTTTTAAAACACTAATTTTTTCAGAGTTTGGTTTGTGGCTGGTCAAAGATTTCCTGACTGTCCTGCCGTGTTCAGAGTTTGGCCTCTCAGCATATGAGGAGTGTAGTTTCGTCAAAGCTAAAGGTCACAGATGACATATCAGAAATCTCCAGAGATACAGTTAATCCCTCTAATTATTCTCAACAACTGCTTTCGAACCCTTTGCCAAGGCTGAATTTAAACTCTAATCCTTCAGCATTTGCTTCGACTACAGACAGACAGACGCACCATCGGGTCCTGAAATAAGGTTGTGGAACATAACTGCAGCAGTCTGTGGAAACACCATTAGTGCTCTGTTACAGTCTGCAGAGGGAATATTCAATCTTACAGCAGCGGTGAAGCTGCAGGATATCAACTATCTCTGCCCACAACTCTAACATTAATCTACTCATTCATGATTAGACTCATCCCTAAATGAACGTTTGGGGGTTGTGGCACGATGCTGAAAGTGTTAAAAAGCTTTCATAACCTTTTTTAACCTTCTGCGGGAGTTTGATTCATCCATTAAATAACAAAAACTTTTTCATATCAAAAATATATCCAGAGTAAAAAAAGAGACTTCTTGCTGATCTGCATGAAATGACTATAGGCTCATGAAAGCGTATTTAAAATGGTTCAACCTGACTTCAAACAAGAAAAAAAAACAAATCACACCAATTTTACTTTTGGTCCATAAAGCTCCACATGGTTCTGACCTGTTTATCCAATATGGAGCTCTCAGATCATCTGACCCTCTGGTTGTTCATTGGATTAAATCTCAAGTGGGCGAAGCTCCAGAATTAACCAGATTTCATTGTATATATATTAAATGCAAAATCAGACTAAAACATTCTTTTTCTCTCAGACATTTGATTCATTTTGATTGTCATGTTTGTGTTTGAACTGAATCAAATTGTTGTAGCTTTTAATATTGAAACCACTGGCTCTTGGTCAAAAGATGTGCAGATGTGCATGTGATGTTCATTTTTGGTCATGTATTATTTTTGCTTTTGTAAATATGGATGTTGGACAAAGAGACAACAAACGTTTAAATGAACCAGTGATTTGAGTACATGTGATCCTTCAACCTTCCTTTTGGTTGTGTGTGTGTTACCGGAAGAAGCATGTTATATTTTAAGTTTGATAAATGTGACATGGGTGAGATGTTCGGCATGACACAAACAAAACTAACAACTGAACTGGAGCTGTTTGTCCCTGCATATATCATACAAATGTCTGCCTTCATGTGTATGTATTCATATGAAGTTTGCTATGTTAATAAAGTTGCCTGGTTGCACAGAAAAAAATGCACTTAATGATTTTGCAGCTGGTCTGTGAAACTCAGTAGCTGCCAAAGTCTACATTGAGTTGATGTGTTTACATCTCAATCACAGCTGTGACAGTTTGGTTCTTCTTCTCTGTTGAACCACATGACATTTGTCTAAACAAATAAACTTGACCTCTGACCTCTGGATGACCTGTCATTTTTAGTCAGTGGTGTTGCAGGAAATCCTCACCCAGCTTCATGAGCAGAGCCAGCAGGATCCACATGGAGATCTCGAAGGGCTTCCTGACGTGCTCATAGTTGAAGGAGAGGACGGGGAAAGCCTTCCTGTGGCCGCTGGAGTTGGTCTGGTGATGGAGGTTCGTCTCATCTGTCACCGGCTCCGGATGTGTCCCGTTGTTCCCCGCAGCAGCAGCAGCATCACAGGCGGCGGAGGCGAAGAGGAGCAGCAGCAGGAGGACGCACACAGAGCCGGGCAGAGAGCCGGGCAGAGAGCCGGCCATGTTCACACGGTGTGACGGCTGAACCGCTGCTCGGTGAGGGTGAGGACGGTACGGGAAGCGAGGCGGTGCGCCGCGGAGGAGCGCGCACTTTTACGCACGAGCTCTGCAGACATGTCCAAATCACGCACAGCTGCAGAGAAACAAGCGGAGGTTTATGTCGGAGCTGCTGCGTCAGTGGGAGGAAGTTGAAAATGTCTTCTGACTCGCCCGTTGAGGTGATTTAAATCTGATGGTTTGTTGGCTGGTTTCATCCCAATATGTCGTTTTCTATCCAAACTTAACTCCGACAAGTTGCATCAACTAACTAAATCCATCATCCATCAACCTGTCACGCTGGTTTCTTTCTCTCTTCAACATGTAGCGCATTCAAACCAGAGCGACAGCGACATCTGCTGGAGAGGAGGACCACGACAAAGTACACATACTCAACTTCTGTACTTAAATCCACTCTTTAGGTACTTGTACTGGAGTATTTCTATTTTATGCTACTTCACTAGAAACTGGGAAACTAGAAAAAGAAAGAGGGGAAAAATAATCGTAAGCAGAGTCTCAAACCTTTCAGAGGAATCAGAGACCGTGACTGGCTTATCACTGGAAATCTATGTCTCTTATTTATAAAGTTTTAAGAGTTTTTAACTTCTCAAATAAAGTAGAATGAAAATAATGAAGTATTTGAAACAGTATCCAGTTTGAGATTAGTTCAGAATAAACAAATGATTCAAAGCTTTCACATCCTTTTCATCCCGGCAGAAAGAATTAGCAAAACCAACAACCATGTCTGGTTCCCACGCAGTCAGACCTTCTCCTCTGGTGCTGTCTGACAAATGGAGGTTGATGGAAACACACATCCAGGGATTGTTTGTATTTGACAGGGTTGTGAAAAGCTAAAACAAATATGTAATGAAGAGAGGTCCATTGTCAAAGAGCCTTTGAGCAAAGCTTTAAACTACAAATCTCTGTCTCAGGGGTAAACATACTGCAAATACATGACTCTATGTGTCGACAAACTCAGGCGAAATAGAAGAACATAGTCCTCTATCTCATCTGAAAATGCATCATTTGATGTTAAAGAACATGTTGACTTTCCTCTCAGGATCTCATTTATGTTATAGAATCACTTCCCCTCTCTGAGTTTCATCCGCATGAGTCGCTCCATACAGACTGTGCAGCCGCCCGACAACTTCCCACAAAACTTTTCCACATGGATGAAGGTCTGAGAACTACAGAGCTGTTTTAATGTTACAAAAAACACCTTGAAAACATCAGCATAGATGTCAAAACTGAGAATTACATAAATTTACCAAATTTGTTACAACACAAAGCAAAGTGTTCTTTTTTATTTCTTAGTGGCATTTTACAGACATTTTATTTATAACATTTTAGTACAAACTTGACATTTTATTTAGGAGACTGAAGATACCCTGATGAAAACAGCTTTTCTAATAGCTGGTTATAATCTGCTTCCTAAATAATAGAGACAGAAAGACGTGATGCTGCTTCAGGATTCTAAATTCAAAACATTAAGGTGCTAATGTACAAGAAACTACTGAAATATTTTCAAGGAAAAGTGCACGTTTGTGACTAATAGACTATATCTAACAGAATTTCCCACATTATTTAATTTCATTCTTATTTCTGTGGTTATTTTTGTCAAACATCTTTTCTGCGTTTTGATGCACTATAAAACACAGGAAATAATAATGGCTGCAGGTCAAAGTATCATCCTGAGATCTTTGTCGACAGATGATATGCTCATTTATTGCATTAAAATACAGTCACAGATGAAACGTGCAGTCCTCTTAAAGGCAACCTGCACAAAAAATGCAGCGGTCAAACTCCAGGCTCACTTGGATTTGCTTATTAATGTTGTGATTGCTAACAAAGTGTAAATTATTGGAACAAATGACAAATCCTCCTGCTGGGACAATGACTCACATTTTCCTCCTGGGACACTTAGATTTTCCTTCAAGCAACACCACAAACACATTAACGCTCTCAACCTCCTCCATCACAAACCTTCTCTGACGTACACAAACAAACAGTCTGTCACATAAAGCCCCTCAGAGCTGCTCTGACAGGCAGCGGTCTGAGTGTTTCTCACTGATCTCAGGCGTTTGGATGTTTCAGATGGACCCTGTCTGCCATCTGCCTGGTGCTGTACAGAGACACTCCCATCCCCACTGTGGCCATCATCATGGCGATGGGGTCGATCAGGCCGCTCTGTGGCTGCATCCGCACCTCACCTGAGACCTGCCTCTGTGGACAGGATGGACAGGAAGATGAAGACAGACAGATGTAGTTAAACAACACCAGTCTGACTAGAGAGCAGTTAAAAGATGTGGTATGAAACATTTTGCTTATCAATAAAGCCACAATGTGTATAAATTTATGTAATTATTGCAGCTTTTAAAGACACTTCTTCTCCATAACTGAATATTTCCATCAAAATTTCTCCTGCTTGTCTGAAACTGGCTTTTTCTTTGTTCATCATTGTGACCATGTGGATGTGTGTGTGGGGGGGGGGCAATGTGGTGCATGGCTGTTTATAATGCAGCGTATTAAAGCACTTCTTCTGACTTATATCCTTCAGAGGATAAGAAAAGATCTTAACTGAAGATCTTAACCTCTTCAATACAAATAGTGTTTCAGAAGAAAAACTGGGCCTACGTAAGCTCTGTTTTTGAGTTATTGCATCATGATGTTTCTGTGGCTTTCGTGATCTTTCAGCAAGCTTTTAAAGTAAAATTCAATATTTCAGACTTGGTAGTATCAGGAAAGACAGTGTGGCAGACAGCGATACCAACACTTTCCTCCCCCACTACCTCCATAACATTTCTCCTTCATGCAGCCTCTTCCATGAGACTGTGAGGTGGAGTCTGAACAGGTTATATAATGTAACCTCCTGAGACGAGCTGCATCAGCTCTCCGTAAAATATTAATGTACTTGTTGTAAATCGCTGTCCTAAAGCAAGTATTAAAACCAAACACTGATCCAAACGTTAACTTTCACCGAGTGGTTTATTTGTGCTCTCTAAACTAGAATGAGATATAATGCATTTGTCTCCACTGCAGAGACACAACATATTTCTCTGTGTGTGGAGACAAAAATGTTCCAGCCATGGGAACCAGTCAAAAGCATAAAAACAGAAATTATACTTTTGTTCTCTGACCCACCTGGAGGAGACGGAAGTATCCTGGTGTCAGTCTTCCTAGTCTGATGATCATTTCTGCTGCAGGAGCTTCTCAGATGAGCCAACAATCTTCCTACAGGGGAGGAAAAACTGTTATCAATTGATTTTTTTGGTTTGTGACCCCTCAGAACAAATCAACTGTGTCTACATGTGAATTTCTACTCTAAGATTTCTATCTTAAATATTTTGAAGGGATCTGAAACAGTAAAACCACCCAGTGTTTTGTTGAGGTAAAGCCAGACAATATGCACATACTTTTCTGTAGCAGAAATATAATTTTTTTTCTTGTGATAAATCATCTTCAGACCCCTTCTGAGCAACTGGTCTTTAAAAAACCTCACCCTGTTTGTCAGAAGATGTAATGACTATGTTTTGGACATTTCCCTGTTGAGTTGATCTACAGATAATCTGGATATAATTGAGCAGCACTAGAGGGAACTCATTCTCTGGAATTAAATTATTAGTACTTGTCAAATACCCAAACAGCTTTTCCATATCTAAACACTGCATGTTGAATCCAATGTCACCATTAAATGCATTTTTGATCCCTCTGTGTTTAGTCACGTTCATGTTTATCACGTGTTAGTACAGACAGAAGCCTAATGTGGAGTTTGTTACTAAGTTTCTTAAACACAGCAAAGTCATTACAGCTTCACTCAAGCAAAAGTGACACTGTTGAAACCTGAAACTTTCCAGTATTTTAAAAATGATTATTTAATTTCAATTAATTTAAATGTCTTTAAAATGTGAGTATAAAATCCAAATGAAGAACAAATTACTTTGAAATTGTATCAAATAATATTTCACAGTCTCACAGTTTGACATTAAGGGCTCCTCGGGGAGTTGATCCAAAAGCATCACTCACCCTCACCTTCATCAACGGCTGCAGCAGCTCAGCACCCGCAGACAGACAGGCAGCATGTGAAGCCCCTCGGCAGCCTGAACAAACAGTGGCAGCCTGTCACACTGAAGAGGCTCCTGTGTGTCCCTGCTCTTTTGTGAACATCCCAGTCTGACGGGCTCAACGGGCTCAGTCCGGCTCAACACACACTCACGGTCACACACTCACAGAACTGCATGAAAAGCGCCGGCCTGTCAGAGATGATCTGGTCATCCGGCCAGTAAAATGGGCGAGAGCAGGGAGAGAAGAAGAAGTGGCTCTGTGCTGCATGTTGCACGCTTGAGGGAACATGTGTGTTAATGTGCTGCAGTGACTTATGTAACCCCAAAACACTATGGATAAAATACTTTTAAACAACTGTCCTAAATGGACTGCCTGGGCGCTTCAGCTGCAGAACACGAGCTGCAGCCTCTGACATGCCATTAACTTTTATTAGACATGAAAGGCTTCATATTTTTCATGGTTAAAGTAATTTAGTGGTTGTTATTTTGATGTTACATAAGGCCTCAGTTTCCATGATGCCACATTGATTGTTCACTGTTCATGCTGCTCCATTGGTTATATAAAAACAATGAATGCGTAGAAACATATGTAAGCAGTGTAACTATAGATTTGAGGATTTCAATCTTGAGGATAAACTGTTTACAAATTAATTACTTTTTATGTTAACAAAATTATCCATGTGAAAAACAGTTTTGTGATATGTGCATGTTATTTTATTTATTTAATACAGATGAATTTTAACAGCTGTACTGTGCATCAGACAGGCTGAAATAAGGCATGTTAGTCCACAAAGGCCAGTCAGTTTACTACACTGTGTGTGTTTGTCTATGTAAGGGGACTGGAGGTGGATGAGACTACAAGGTGCTGATTGTGCACAAGTGACCTCATGTCTGCATTTGCTGCCAAAGTCAAATAAAACACTTCAATATCTACAGATGCAGGGAATGAATTAGCTTTAAGAAATAAACAACTGTTCATGATAAACATGTTAATGTCTGCAGAATTTGTTTTGTGTTGGATGTACATTAAAATCTATGAAATAAAATAATAAAGCATTAAACCAGCCATCAGTCCTTTACAGATACGGTGCTGAAGTATTCTGGGTCCTGTGCTGCGGGTCCCACTACGTCCTGACCTACAGTCTTAATGGGAGCTCTGGCCAGCGTCACTTTCACTCCTGCAGGCCCCTGAGCATCTGTGCTCTCTACAGACAAGACCTGGCCGATGAAATGCTGAAACACACAGCAAAGCACAGCGTGTGTAATCATCAGTGAGTCTCCTTCTTGTTCTGCAGTAAGTTCAATCAGAGCACTTGGTAGATACATTTGAACTGACTTCACTTGCAGCTGTAAGAGGTGTTTAGGTGAGAAAAGTACATTTCTTATAGCCTCAGTGCACAAATTGACCATATTGGCAATAACATTCATTATTGATCATCATCATCTCAATCAAATCATCATCATCTCAATTCAAAGGGAGGGGAGAAGGAGATATTGTAGATATTTGTACAGTTTGCCTGTAGAGGGCAGTAAAACTCTAATTACGTCTTGCCATAAAAACTGATTCCACCACCTTGTGAACATACATAGGTTTTATCTCCTATAGTCCTATAAATGCTGTGTGTGAGTGAGAGACCTCTGTAGGATGAACTGCAGCATCCTCATGCTTTGGTTTGGGTCTGGATGATTCAATGTACTTCGCCCTCTGTGCTTTTACTTCCTGTGCAAAAAAGTCACAGTTAAAAATAAAAGCATTGTTATTCAAACTGATTCTTTGTAACAGCAATGATGACTTGAGGTAAAGATAAAACCTTCAGGGTCTCATAGTTTGAAGTCTTGGATATGTAACTGTCCCACGACTTGGCTGTGAGCTCCTGTTGCTTCCAACGAGACTTAATCTGCAAATACAAAGACACCAGAAAAAGTGCAAATTATGAAAACAAGATGTTGAAAGTTTTGATCTCACTCCAGATGTGCCTCAAAATGCACTGGCAGATAATTGTGAGGCCCATGTTGCAGATTTGTTTCATTCAAGTTTGTGTGATAGTTAATGAGAAAATGTATCACTTTGTACTGCACATGGCCGAGACATTAGAATCAAGTTTTGTGTAAATCAAAGAAAAATATCTTCAGCTGACTTTCACAAACTTCACTGAGTGTTTCTGCTCTTTGTGACTTGATTTCTGTTGTCTATTCTTTGTGATTGCTGAATTAAACCCTCAGCACCTCCGTGTACATGAGCTCCTCCTCGCTGATTTCCTCCTTCTCCTGTTGCTCCAGGATGCTGTTTTGCTCAGCAGCGACCCTCATCGCTGTGTCCTCTGCAATCTTACAGATCGCACTCAGAGCCTCCTCATCGGGGGTGATCGGCCTCACACCCTCCAAACTCAGCTCCCTGCTGATCTCTTCCCACACCTCACCGACCTACAGCACCACGACAGACACCTGAGTGTTTATAGTGATTCTGTCTTTTTGTGTCATCTCAAACACAACTCTTTGCTTGTTGCATTAAAATTACACAACATGTTTGTAGGGGATGTGTTAACAATTTTATAGTTAAATATACAATGAGGACCACACACACCATTGACTCCTGTTACATCTTGAATCAATATATAAACTAGTTTTGAGCTCCTTCAAACAAACAAAAATTAAAGCTTGTTCATGGAGAATTTTAACGAGACTTCAACACCTTTCAAATTATTCTGATGGTGTAAAAATGAACATAATCTTTTCTTAATTAACAGCAGTTCTACCTTGAAGTCCAGATATCTCCTCACAATGCTCAAGGTCACATAATGTTTTGTTGACAATCCTGGAAGGTCTTGAAAACCTGCAAAAGTAACAAATAAAGCAAAGCAGTTTTAAAAATTCACCATATATTACTTTTTGCAATATCTGCCATAGTGCTAATATTTTACTAGCCTTGAATCTCATACTTTACATCATTAAAATACATTGTACTACATCCATGTAGTACTGAAAGATTAGAGATATTAGATTAGAGATAGACTAGAACTAACCTGTTCGATATTTTGGCTAAAATGAGAATATTTATGTACAACATTTCTTAGTTTACTGCTTCTGGGCTACATAATAAAAATAGGATTATCTACATATTTACAGAAGTTGATGTGATTTTTAACTAAAGTGGTTTTAACTTTACCAAGTTTGCAGAAGATGGAGTAAATCTTTGATCGCAGGTTCTCTGATAACTCCAGCACGGCAGTACTTGGTACACTGGAAGGAAATGACAGCTGGGTGTCCTCCTGCAGGTAAAGACTGAGGATGGGCCTGTGGGGATCTAAAATCAAGAGTGAAAAAGCAGAAAACAAGAGGGAAAAATGTGATATGATGACATATACTGTTCAAAAAGTCCAGGTTTTGTTGAATATGATTAATCAGTGATGAGATGTGTCTGGACCAAGACTTCTTTGGTCTGAACTCTTTCCTAATTGTGTTGGCTCCCTAATCGACAGTTTGACACTTAGCACTTTGTCCTGCACAGTGTGAAAAATATAACAGCTGGCTCTGGTTTACTCTTTAATTCAGAAAATAAGTTAGTTTGTTAAGGGCTGACTTTCCATCGCAATCACACCTGTTGGTCTCATGTTCAGATCTGACTGTCTATCTGCTGTCTCCTCCAAACCAAATCGGTCAGTCTAGATACAAATGACTGCAATATTTCATAGATGTAAATGTTTGTTAATGTAGTTCAACACAGGAAACGTTAATCACTCACAGTCTGGTCATTGATTCATTGCTGTTAGTAGTCCAGTGCAGACTGACCTGCGATCGCTCCGTGTTGGTTTCGGCTGACTTTCAGCTCCTCCTCCTCCTCCTCCACAGCTGCAGCAGGAGTCTGGGAGCCGTCTGACCACCGTCGTCCCTCCAGCTCAGGATGTGAGACAGGGTGTTCGGGTTGTCACATAACTCCAGCAGGGTGGCGAGGATGTTGCAGTGTACACATCTGGGGCTCGACTGTTGGAGAGAGAGAGAGTTTCATATCAGTACTTTTATATATACACATCAAATACAACAGTAACTTCAGTCAAACTTCAGCCATTGGAAATCAATCAGCTACTTACTCTGAGCAAGTCCAACAGAAGAAACACCCCCTCTTTAACCAAAAAGTAATCTTCTGTGGTGTAGCACCCCACAATACAGGACCTGATGGGACACACACAAACTTTCTCAACTGTGGGAAATCAGTGAGTGCTTTCCTTCATATTTGTTGACCAAATTCTCCAAGACCCACAAGGCAATTTTATTATCAGTTTATCAAAGTGTGCTGTGGTTTAGCTGAACTGACCACACACAGTCCACTGTGGAGAGGATGAGCTTGTTGTGTCCCAGACCACTGTAGAACTTGTCAGAGCCTTTCCTCAGGAAGTGAACTGCCATCTCAACTCCTTCGGATCCAAACAGTTCCTGGGGTACAGGATAACAGGACTGTCATGAAACTGTAAGAGGAAAATTTAGGTTCTGATCTGAACATGAGATGACATCTGGCTGACGAATATAAATGAAGAAAGTTATAAGATAAACAGGTACAGGAAAATTAGTGCTTTTATCAGGGTCATAATCTCTGCATTACCTTTCTGTGCATGTCGTTCTCACACAGAAATGAAAGTGTCAGTTGAATATCTGACTTTATCTCCAGACTGACAACATCCTCCTCATCAGGACTTGCTTCCATCTGCATCAAAATCCCTGAGAGAATACAACAGTTTCTCAAGTACAACAATTCTGCTGATGTGCAAGTCAAGCTTTAATTTAATTTACCTAAGAGGTGGTTGATGGCTCCTTGATCACAAAGGTCCTGGTTGACTGAATCGTCACCTAAAGACGTCATAGATCTCAGCACTCTGATACAGTGGCGCATCTGAGCCTTTTTACTGCCTCTTCCTCCTGTGGCATGGAAGCTGTGGCCCTGACCAAAGTAAGCATCTGGGACAAAGGAGGAAATATAATAAGCATACTCTTGAGAAATAGTCGAAAATTAGACAAGGTTACAATATCTTAAAATGTTAATGGTTTGCATGTGAGATGTTGTGTGTCAGTTGAAATTGAAGCACTTAAAGCAGTTGAAGTGTCAGTTGAAGTAGAAGCACTGAAAGGGTCTGTTGAAGTGTAATCCCTGAAAACATTCAAAATTGTAGTTTCAAGAATAAGCCCTGCAAGCAGTTGGGTTGTCAGTTTGTCCATGAAAATAGTTCAACTTTAAAGAGATGAAAGCAGTCGAACTGTCAGGTGAAATATAAGAGATTGTATAGGAGTTGCAGCTGAAGTTGAACTGTCTATTGTTTTAGAGCTGAATGCATTTTTTTTACATTCATTTTAGATGCAAGTTTAAGCCCTGTGGGCAGTTGATGTGTCAACTTGTATGTAAGCACTGAAAATAGTTGAACTGTCTGTTGATGTATAAGAGATGAAAGCAGTTGAAATGTCAGTTGACCTGTAAACAAGGAAAGCAAATGGAAAAAGTCTATTGTGGATCTTTTAGCTGACCCACAACATCTTAGAATGAGTCAGTCGGGACTCAGCCTTTTGCTCAAGGGCACTTTGACAGGACACATCAATGTTGGTGTTTGATCTCTGACCTTTCAGATACAGGACACGGCCTCTCTAGTCTTTTTTTGGTTCCTCCCATAGACTGTATAAAGGTTCCTCCCCATGTTTTGCTGTATCCTCACCTTGTCTGGTGCACCAGTCCAGCAGGAGCAGCAGACACGTATTTCCTTTACAGGATATGTAGTCATTCAACATGAGTGGAGCAACAGTGGCCAGTGTGGCCAGCGCCTGCAGCTGGAGCTCTTCCTGCTGGACGAAGGACCAGTGACGTGAACCTGACCGGCGCTCAGACGAGGCAGCAGGAGGCTTCACGAGTGTCAGCAGAGCCAGCATAACTCTTTCTTCTTTATAAAGCTAAGAGAGAAAAACACAGAGGGAACATGTAGTTAAAAATGTCACAATTAGACATATGACTACATTTATTGAAACAGAGATACTGAGTGTGTGTGACTGACCTGCAGGGCAGCTAAGTCCCTTGACATTAAAACCAACAGATTCAACAGCAACTTCTTCATTTTCAAGTCTTCGTTACTGAAACTGAGCTTGAGGTTGCGCACCAAAGGGTTGTGACCTTTCACTAAAACATAAATGAAGAAATTTTGTCATCACAAAACCTGCTGCTGTGCTCATAAATTATTTAGCGATAAAAGAGAAACAAAAATGTATAAGGAAAGAGTGGCCTCACGCTCTGGAAATGTGGCAAGAGCAACCAACTGTTTGGCAAACATACCCTCCTGAAAATTAGAAACATGATGTCAAGCAAATTTAGTGGCACATTTTACACTGTCCTTGCAAATTTCCATCATAAAAATACCAATCCTGGACTCACAATAAGCAGAGAGTTGGGATTTTCAGCGATGAGAGTTGTGATCACAAGCAGATCATTTGAGAGTTGGAGGTCAGAATGTTGGAAACTGAAAAAAAATGCTTCTTTCAAAGATCTAAGATACAAGTGATTAAAAAGAAAAAAGTATATGTTATAAGTTGTACAGAATGAGAGCACACAAGCCTTCAAACATGAAACAGTTTTCGAGGATGGAAGGTAATAGGTTCTTGACTCAAATAACTTCCTCTCGATCTTAAAGTTTATACATATTGGAAATGCTTGTTAATAAATCAGGAGATTTAGATTTCAAGATTGAATTAATTTCAGGACTTATTTTAGTGAATTAAAGGTCATTCAGTGAAATGAACTCTACAGGCCTCACACACCGTCCTCATCAGCCACATATGACAACATCTTAAACCCACACGTACACGATACACTCCATGCTGCTCAGCTGAGCAGTGACCTCCTCCTTGCTGCCTCTCTCCAGCAGGTTCCAGAGGATCTCAGAGGAGCGGAACAGGACCTGACCGGATGGGTCAGGTTCGTTCATGTGGAGACAGATTGTCTCTGCTCCTCGTGCATTCAGTATTAACACACAGTTCATATCTGTGATTGAATGAAAATGAAATATGATTAAAGAGATGTGATTAATGATAAAACAACCCGTTGACCTGCTGACTTTGACACAAGAACACTTAAAATCACTGTTTTGATTGTTTGTCTGATTGTTATTTTGTAATGAGCCGATTTATGCTCTTGAGAGCTGGCTACTTTATCTAATGAAGGAGGTCATCTGTTGGATTGACATGTCTGACAAATCCCCTCATCCACTATGTCAGTGGATCCAGAATAAAATCAGTTACTGACCAGAGGAGCTGGAGAGGATCTGAAGTGTCTGCAGGAGCTGAAGCTTGATGGTGGGCTGGTTTTCCAAAGCGGCCATGGAGAGGAGCAATGTTTGAGCCAAGTCACTGCGCTCCAGCAGCTGCAGCCTGTAACCTGGAGAGGTCGGCTGGAGCTCTACAGAAACAGATAAAATTTGATAATGATAAAATACATTTCTAGTATAAACTGCAAGAAGTAAACTAAAGAGAACACGAGAAAAGTACAAATACAAAAATGGAAAGAAAGAATTAAAGAAGAAAAACCTTAAACCTTATTGTTTACAAGTGTCATAGGAAATTGGGGAAACAAGATCAAAACCAATAACAAACACTGATACATTAGAGCATTAGGAAAACAGTAAAAAAAAAAAAAAAAAAGTTGTTAGAAATATATTGAAAATTAGGATACAAGTTGGGACAAATAGCAGATATAGTGAAAAACAATAACATTGAAGCAAAATTGATTCAAAAGAACAAAAACTAATTGGTGGATTTCTGGAAGTTGTACAAATACCTGCATCTGTTAAAGATGTATTAGAAATATATAAGTCAATGTTCATTTTGTTATATATACAAGACTGTGTCAGTATATAAGGACAAAGATGTTTTACAACTAAACGAGTTTAAGGGAGTTAAAGGAGTTTGTTACATTTGCCATGATTAAAAAGCCAGTTAAGGGTTCATAATATCAGCCTTGTGATGTAGCAGTAGGACTCTAAAAAAGGTAAAATATGAAAGAAAGAAAAAAGAAAGACAGAAAGAGAAAAGCAAAAAGAAAAGAAAAGCACAAGCATGACACCACAGAAGCCATGACAGAGCCTCACTCAGTGAAAGTCTAGAAAATCGGTTGTCAGAGGGGAAAGTCCGAGGCTTTGGCTTGGAGAGACCGTCCATACCATCGAGCAGCTGTTTGGGAGCCACACAGCTGTAGAATGATTTCACAGACTCAATTATCTGCTGTCTCACTTCAGCATCTGACACCCTCATCAAACACCCTGCCAACAGAAACACATCTATCAGAGTCACTCCTGTTTAAAGAAACTGCTTCTTCTTCTCTAAAGCTGCAAAAAGGACCAAATCAGTCTTTAGCAATGTAAAGCAAAAATCTAACTTTAAACAGTGCAAAGATAAAGTAAGTGCAAAATAAAACATAAACAATGGATCTGTGTACCCATGTGAGAGAGGAACTCTATGACGTCCTGAGCATAGTTCAGCTCATCTGATGCTTTCTCCTTCAGGAAGGGAACCCTGAGATGAAGCAAAGCAACATGTTCAGGCGATGGCATGAGAAAAAACATCACTTTTTCCATGTAGGTTTGAAATATTTGAGTTTCTTACCCACAAATTTTAAGAGCCTCACACAAAATGGGCACATATTCAGGGTGATCCTTCACTTTCTCAGCACAGATGTTGAGTATTTTAGTGATGCCTGTCAGCTCCTTCAAAAGCTTCAAGTCATTTAAGACGTTTTAACATTTTGGCAAAGTGTTTGCTTACACAGCGATAAATCCCAGTGAGGGAGGGGAAGTGATGGTGCAAAGAGTCATCATGACTGAGGTTATTTCTGAACAGGGAAAATGCTGACAGACACAGTGATGCAGTGGTAAATTAGAGCCTTGGGAACAATGTGTGGCTCTGTGTTCAGGTTGCATGAGAGCAAATCTATTTCCATCACTGTACCAGGGGAGAGTAAAGAGGAAAATTTGACAATCTGCCACAGAGTGTGACACCTGAGAGAGATTTATTGTGGAAAAGAGGATACAAAGCCAATTTGGCTTCTCTTCAGTAGTTTCTTCAGTACAAAGAGGTGCCTCTCCTTCAAGTTAGCCTTTAGTCAAACAGAAGAATATGATTACATATAACATAACTTAAAAGAAAAAAAAAGTTTGATGACGTTCAAGTTAACTTACAATCAAAGGATCCTCAAGGAGACGAATCACCTTACTGAGTTCAAGACTTTTAGCACTGACCTGTTGAGAAATTGCACTTTAGATTAAACGTTTGCCCAGTCTGTCAAGGCATTACCGGGATTATAATGACTCTTCTTTGGTGACAGAAAGACTTGAACACAAATTAATCACAAAGAAATGTTATTTTATGAATTTATTGTGCATATTCTCAAGATGTGACAAAATCTTCTGCATCAAAAAATGCATTCATCACATGTAATATTTGGTTGCACGTTTCCAAACTTTTTTTGGTTCAGTGACTCCTTTTGAAAAGCGTCCACAAGCTTCTGGCCACTTTATCACACCTAAGGTAAAAGGTAAACTAATGGTTTTCTGAAAAAATATTTTTTATATTAAGTTGAGCTCAATACTCTATATGACATGAATAAATAATTATATCCAACATTGTATAAAGCTTTTTAACCCATTTTTACAGTTTCTGGGATCATGATAACCAGAGCTTTTATTTACTCCATCTGGCAATTAGGGTAATATTTAAAATTGCAACAGCTCACTACATAAAAAGTAAATAGCAATAGCATCAACAGTTATTTTTTGCACATTTAATATGATAAGCATTGCCTTAACAATATTAATGACAAGTATACCTGTGTTAATAAACAATATATTGTATATAATGGATATATAAACTAGTATGGAATAAAAATAAGAATGAATGAACTGAGATAATGAAGGTATTAAAGGGTGTCAGCACAAATATACATATTTTCTCACTTGAAAGAACCACTTTAGTTTACTACAATCAGCCTTA
Organism: Holacanthus passer; assembly: GCA_025331565.1. Taxonomy (NCBI): domain Eukaryota; kingdom Metazoa; phylum Chordata; class Actinopteri; family Pomacanthidae; genus Holacanthus; species Holacanthus passer. Next base: position 481,060 of record JAFREQ010000114.1, on the reverse strand, counting down.
GTAAACGTTAATAACTGTTTTATATTCATCTTTTATAATTTAGTTGTCGTGTATCCAAATACCTGTAAAGATAGATTATTCCAGTTTATTTACATTCCCAGAGTTATTATACTAATATTTAAAAAGTTGGTGGATATAAAATAAGAAGTAGAGCAGTAAAGTAAATGTAAACCCTCTAAGTAAAGACAGAAACTGTTTACCTGTTGAATATGCTGGTTCTCATCTGAAGTTCTCGGTCTGATCACAGGAATGTCCGGTTTTCTTCTGTGAACAACTTTACCTGAATCCATTTGCAAATTTCGACGAACTTCTAGTTTCAACTTCTCACTTTATTTATTTATTTTACTTCATTTTTTACCTCACGTAAATGTTTTGGATGCAGTTGCTTTATTTTTAGCTAACGTCAAAAGTAGTAATTTTTTTTTACAGTTTCAAACATTACAAATAGTCCAAGTTTTCATTCTAACCTCGTTGTTTGTTTGCTAATAAAAACAAGCTAACCCTGACGGAAAGTTAACCTGAACCAGACTTGTTTTCTGGCAACAAAACAAAATAAAACCATCTTAAAATGTTAGCTAGTCGTCCAACATTTGCTCCTTTTAAGCTGCTGCCTGTCCGCGTACTGTCGTTGCTATGGTGATCTCATAGTACGGCAAGCAGCGCGGCTCAAAACTCTTCATAACCGAAACGCCCATTTCCTCTTTAAAACAGGAAGTGGTATTCTGGCAACAACAGCGCATTGATTTCCCCCACAACAATAAGAGGGAGGCGAATATAACAACCACGAAACGTCTCAGAAAGTCGCACAAACGTCAATAAAGCCCTGGTTTTGGAGAAAGTCCGCAGTCAGCCATGCTGTCGGATGCAGGTCAGAGTTCATTACGCAATGCTACATCTTGCTACATGCTAAATGTGACAGGCGGACGTTGTTTGGTTTAAAGAGCTTTGCTAATGTTCACATCTGTCGCACCTTTGCTGTGTTCACATACTAATTAACCTCGTGTTTGATTCGCTTTGGTCAACGTGTGTCTGTTAATAGGACACGTTAGTACATCTGTCATAAAGTGCCACAGCAGAGGCCCCATGTGATCTGAGCTCTATTGCCTTGTCTACTGTTAAACATTTATTGTTGGCACTCATGTTTAGATTATTCTGGAAACATCTCTGGTGCCCGGCGAGCTAAGAAGAGGAGCTCCGGGGAGTCACCGGGGGACGGACAGACCCTGCGCTCCTCCGGGAGGCAGACCAACGTCCGGGTGAAGCGCACCAACAACCCTCCACCTGGACAGGTGAGCTGCAGCCTGCGCCATCAGCCTCCGTCTGTCCACTCAACACACTCCTGTCTCATATGTTTACTCCTCTTCATCCTCGGCCCTCATCTCCTGTGGGGTCCTCCATGGTTCTCTACTTGGTCCCATTTTTTTGTTTATTGTGCCCAACTTGTTTTCAAAGATTATTTTTTGGGAACCTTTTTGGCTTTAATTGATATTATACAGTCAAGAGTCAGACAGGGATTGTGACCAAGATATGTTCTGAGGAAGGAGTTGAGGAAGAGAAGGAGTTTACAGCTGAAAAATAACCATGTTGGGCCTTTTTGTCCAAGGGTTTTAAGACACTGATCATGAACCACAATGTCCACGGTTTGCATCTGACTGGGGGCCTCTTCTCCCTTTCATTTCAACTGCTCAATAAATAAAGTTGAGTTGAGCTTGTTGATGACTTTCTTCACACTGTCTTCTAGAGCAAAAGAAAAGCAACAGACACAGAGGAAGAAGACGACCAGTCTGAGAAGAAGTACAGAAAGTGTGAGAAGGCTGGATGCTCTGCCACATACCCAGTTTGTTTTGCAAGTGCATCTGAAAGGTAGCGTGTTTCTTTGTATAATAGGTATCACTCAATCACTCTTTTTTTAGATACAGATAGTTTTGAATGGACCTGATTGTCATTTTGTCCTCTCAGGTGTGCTAAAAATGGATACACGTCTCGCTGGTATCATCTGTCATGTGGCGAGCATTTTTGCAACGAATGTTTTGATCACTACTACAGAAGGTAATGTTGATCGACCGAATATTCACATAACATTAATGAACTGTTTTTTTCAGTGTAGTATAAACAAATATTGTAAGTTGTTGTATATCAAGGCCATAAGATTAACTTTTTTTTTTTCCTCTCACAGTCACAAAGATGGCTATGAGACTTTCGCTTCATGGAAGAAGGTGTGGACTAGTAATGGGAAAAGTGAGCCCAGTCTTAAAGCTTTCATGGCAGATCAGCAGCTACCGTTCTGGGTAAGCGCATCTTTCCTGGTTCCTGTTAAACAGCTGAATGTGGTCATTCTAAGTTCTCCTTGTCACAAATACAGTCATGTTCACTGTGATCTGTTCCCTTCAGGTTCAATGTACTAAACCGGACTGTAGGAAGTGGCGTCAGCTGACCAAGGAGATCCAACTCACTGCTTCCCTAGCAGCAACATACCGCTGTGGAATGAAGTTCAACAACATTAAGGTAAACAGGAAATAGAAAAAGCAGCCATTCACATCTCACCTTTTTCCTTTTTTTGTGCTGATAATTTTGTGTCTGCCTGCAGAGTGAGGGTCCGGACCAGTGCTCCCAACCAGAGGACTTGGTAAGCTGGTGACATGTGTGATATGATCTGCTTTGAAATCCTAGCAGTTATCACAAAATGAAATGCATTAGTCATCCTAGCTTTAGGCAAAGTCTGACATTCATTATATTGAGAAGTTTCCAAAATCAACATTCAGTGTATACATTGAAGATTTACATCCTCTTTAATCTCATGCCCTTTCATTCTCGCAGAGAGTGGCCGAGGTGACTGACAGCTGGTGGCATTCAATGTTGATTTTGCCACCGTTGTTCAAAGAGAGTCCAGCCAGTCCTTTCCTCACTGCCTACTACCCTGACTGTGTGGGGATGAGTCCATCAGGCTCTCCCAGCAACATGTCTCAGAGTGAGATGAGGGCAGATCACTGCAGAGCCGTCCAGCCACAAAGTGAGAGGAATGGAATATTTCAACAGCCGTTGTTTACTGTGCTATGATATACAGATAATTACTCTTATATTATACAGATATACAATATATATATATCATTCTAAACCACATAATAACGTGTGGTAATCATGATTTTATCCCTCAGTTCCAGGCCTGTGTCCATACTTCCAGCCCTTCTACCAGCCCAATGAGTGTGGAAAGGCTCTGTGTGTGCGGCCGGACATGATGGAGCTGGATGAGCTTTACGAGTTTCCAGAATTTTCCCGTGATCCAACCATGTATTTGGCTTTACGTAACCTTATTCTGGCCTCCTGGCACAAGAATTGCAAGGTACACTGCAGATGCAGTATCTCCCATATTTTTCATGTTTTCACATTTTTAGGTTTTGGACTTATAAATAAAAGGCTCCAAAAAAACAGCAAATAATCGAAACAATGAACAGTTTTCCTGTTTTTCTGAAGGAGGTGCTGACTTCCCAGAAATGTGCTCTGAACATCGTGGTGCGGGGGTTGGTGCGTGTGCGCTGCGTGCAGGAGATGGACCGGGTGCTCCACTTCATGACCAGGAAGGGCCTCATCAACACTGGTGTGCTGGCAGTGAAACGGCCTCTGCTCCCGGAAAAACACTGCTCTGTGAGTGTCCTCCTCTTTACTTCATCATGACACAGCAGCACACAATTCATGTTAACTTTTTTAATCATTTATTTGGTTAGGGCTCACAGTACCTCCCACATTTTATCATCTTTGCAGAGGAATGTTATCGTCATCGGTGCCGGGGCTTCAGGGTTGGCTGCTGCACGGCAGCTGCAAAACTTTGGAACTCAGGTAGCTGTCACATATTTTCTCTGACCTCCTATTTTCCCTGTTTGGTGGATGCAGTGCTGTGCCTTTACACTCTTTATTTTCATTGGTTCACAGGTGGTGGTGCTTGAGGCAAGGGAGAGAATTGGAGGTCGTGTGTGGGACGATGCTTCTCTGGGCGTCACTGTAGGGCGAGGAGCTCAAATTGTCAATGGCTGTGTAAACAACCCCATTGCCCTGATGAGTGAACAGGTAGGAATTTGTCTGCAAAGAAAGAATTCTGTGTATTTCTGCTCTATATTAAACCTGATCTCAAGTCTGTGTTTTTCTTTATTTCATCTGCCAAATGGAAACATACACTGTCTTCTTCGTATGTGACTCTAGGATTTGTGTTTTTTCTAATCTGACTCTTCACTCTTCTGTTGCAGATGGGCATCAAGATGCACAAGTTGGGAGAGCGGTGTGACCTCTTTCAGGAGGGGGGGCAGGTCACTGATCCGGCCATCGACAAGCGCATGGACTTCCACTTCAATGCCATCCTGGATGTGGTGTCAGAATGGAGGAAGGACAAGTCACAGAACCAGGACAAACCACTGAAAGGTGCTGAGCTGTTATGTGCTGCTCAGCAAAACTCTTTCCTAAATAAAGAACATAGAAAAACAGCATTTGGTCAGTTTGTAGAGTATTTGACCTTTAGTTGTATGCATTTTTTCTCTACAGAAAAAGTCCAGGAGGTGAAGAAGAACTTTCTTCAGGAGTCTGGAATCCAGTTCAGTGAGTTGGAGGAGAAAGTGCTTCAGTTTCATCTCAGCAACCTGGAGTACGCCTGTGGAAGCACGTTAGACCAGGTCTGAAGAACTCAAACATTAATGAGCTAATGTTTCCACTGCATGGTACGACTCAGCCCAACTTCACTTTTTTGGGTTTCCCATTGTCAAAAGTGATAGATAGTACCTAGTTCCTTTTGGTTGAGGTTTTAAATGAGCTGAGCCGGTACTAAACGGTGGAGTGAAAATTCCAAATAAAAATATGGTTTTGAGTTGTACTATGCAGTGGAAACATGTCTTAAAGGGCTGCAAGATTTTTTTGGTTGTGTCTATTTTGAATAGTTTTTCAGTGTTTGTATAATCAATTTTAGGTGTTTTGATCAAGACAATTCAGACTGGTTTATTGTTGTAAAAACATCCTACATTTTTGCCTGCCCATGTAGAATCAGTAAAACATTCACCACATTGTTTTTAGGTATCATCAAGATCCTGGGACCACAATGAGTTTTTTGCCCAGTTCTCAGGAGACCACACTTTACTCACCAAGGGCTACTCTGTGTTACTCCACAAACTGGGCGAGGGCCTCGACATCCGCACAAAGTGCCCGGTTTGTAATTCAGTCTTTTCATTTCAGCTGCTACTTTGACTTTTGTTACACTACATGGTATATGACATAAATACATCCCATTGTTAAAAATCATGTTTACATTTTTGTTTTTCAATTCTAGGTTCAGGTCATTGATTACTCAGGTGATGGTGTCAAAGTTACCTCCTCCAATGGGTCCCAGTGGACAGCACAGAAGGTAAAAACATGTTTATGAAGGATTTAAAATGTATATAATAATATTATCTCTATTGTGAATCCCCCCTCCCACTGTGGGGCGAATAAAGGTATATCTTATTATGATTTCATTTATCATTTATCCTAGAAAATGTTGGATGTATTCAGTGATTATCATGGTATGTTAGTGAGTTTTTACATCCTTTCCTTTTTTAGGTTCTTGTTACAATCCCATTGACTTTACTTCAGAAGAACTTTATTCAGTTCAACCCTCCACTTCCTGAAAGGAAGCTGAAAGCAATCCACAGTCTTGGAGCCGGTATTATAGAGAAGGTAATAACATTTTTAATGTTTAATTCATGGTTGTAAATAACTACGAACACCAAGCAAATGTTGCAAGTTTTACTACTCTGTCAGGTACTTTTGTAGGCCCAATGATTAGAAAGTTGCTTCTTTGTAGATGCTAAAATATTATTTTGAAACTTCTTCCAGATTGCACTTAAGTTCCCATACAGATTCTGGGACAACAAAATCCAAGGGGCAGACTACTTTGGCCACATACCACCAGGTCCTGACAAGAGAGGCATGTTCAGTGTGTTCTATGACATGGAGCCACAGGTTTGTTTGTTTGCATTTTTGTCCACATAGTAAGACATTATCTTACCCCTCAATGTGCCTTATCTCTCCTCTTCTGACAATACGTATTCCTGCAAGAGATAATAGGCCATCAGCAGGATAACAAGAATCCAGAAGATACAGAAATATACAAAGATAGGGGAGCACAGTAAAGTATAAAAATAAAAGGAACATTTCTTGATTTTTATGTTTAGACTTAATGTCATGATGTGTGTGTGTGTGTGTGTAGGGGAAGCAGGCTGTCCTCATGTCTGTTATCACTGGTGATGCTGTACCTGCGGTCCGGGACATGGAGGACAAGGAGGTGGTAGATGAGTGCATGAAGGTCCTGCGTGAGCTTTTCAAAGAACAGGTAATGATGTCACATTTAATGTTAAGCCAGTCACATTCTGCTGAGGCATAACTGACTCTTTGGACTGGCATTTTTTTTGGAGTGTTGCTCACTCATTTATTCAAGTTAACTGTTAGACCAACAATGAAAGAACCTAATACTTTTCAACCATATTGTCCAAGGAACTAACCTTTAGAGCTAAATTAGGAGCCAAGTTGGGCTAATTTATGTGTGGACACTCCTAGAATAAGTTTTCTATTAACAACAAATAAACCATTTATACACAATTTTTGAAATTTACTTGTATTTTTTTTAGGAGGTCCCAGAACCACTGCATTTCTTTGTCACACACTGGAGCAAAGATATGTGGTCCCAGATGTCCTACAGCTTTGTGAAGACTGGGGGAAGTGGAGAGGCCTATGACATCCTCGCTGAAGACGTGCAGGGAAAGGTGTTCTTTGCTGGCGAGGTAACACTACTTTTACCATTTTTATCAAATGTGTCTCAAAGCAAGTGGTGATGTGAGATTTATTTTCCTTTTGCTTCTGATAATATTACTGGTGATTTTTTTCTTTGGAGTTTTTTCCACTTCACAGCAGACAGGAAAAGCACAGGTGTCACTAATGAACAATGGTTCTGTTCTGTATAAGCTATGACAGTGATGAGCCAGCATGAACAATAGCAGGACCCCGAAACTGAAGCAGCTAAATGGAATTCAGACATAATTATTTTTTTATTATTCCCACCTGTGCTATTTCCTACTGTGACATTTCAAGGGGACCTTTGTGAAAAAGGTAGATCAAACCTGGGCTCTGCTGTCAGTTAAAGGTTGGATTTCTGCAGGTGGTGCTTACTGGTGAACTAACTAGTTTCATTTTGGGCTTCTTGGATCCATTTAACACAGGGACCTTCAACCTGCCGCTTGTTGAGCATGAAAGTTCCATCTGGATCCTAGAAATAGTACTTTGACAAAATAGTCTTTACTGAAGGTCCACTTGCAGTACTAGCTTATTCCGGAGGTTTCATCCACACACTGTGAATGATACGATGTTGAAAATGAGATGAAACAACCAAGTAAATGGACCTTGAGTTAAGATTACTTTGTGAAACTGAATTACTATTGTTTTATATAAAGTTGCTCATAGCAGTCAAATATCCTCCATCAGATATTTTGTCACTTTCTAGCTATCATACATGAGTGTTTCATATTGCAGACTTTTAAACAGATTTTTGCTGTTTCACTGATTTGTTGGTGTTGGTTTTTGTTACCAGGCCACCAACAGACATTTCCCTCAAACTGTGACAGGAGCCTACCTGAGCGGGGTCAGAGAAGCCAGCAAGATGGCTGCTGTGTAAACTCTATCACTTCCAGAGCACTCAAAAACACCAGCATGGACACGTGGGTTGCACTGAGCAACAGACAGTTAAACAACTGCGTTACCTGAATTGCTCCACATGAAATGATATTTCGCTGTACTGTGATGTGTCTGATCAACATGATGCCGGTAGTCACTTCCCAATAGCGGTGTCAAGTCTCCAGGGCCTGGTTCTGCATATTTAAGACAAAAGAAGTTAAAGTGCTTTTTATTTAGGTCTATCAAAAATTTAGCTGGCAAATCATTTGTTGGTGACAAGATGCAAAAAAAATGAATAGCAAAGCATGAATAATGGAAAATCCCTGTGCAGCTCTGCCTGGGTCTGCTGTGCTGGAAAGCAGGATGATGTTATCTTAAATTTGAGTTTAATGAGTGGCGTATGTAGCACGTCTGTGATTAAATGGTTAGGAAATTTAATTTTGAGAGCTTATGCATGAAACATTGGTAAATTCTCAGTTGCATAATCACGAATTCACTTGAAAAAGATGAATTCAGCAAGGATCAAGTTTCAAGAGATTATAATGTCGTGACATTGAAAAATATTTTCTTTTGAGAGTTATCTACCAATGTTTCATACAGCTGTAATGAATTTGCATTGTATCATATGTGATTCATGTGTTGGTACAAACGGTGAAGAGAAATGGATGAAAGGTTAGATATACAGTAGGAGTAATTCTGTGATAGCACTTTTGATTTAAAATGACTATTTGATTTAAAAAGAAAAGAAATGAATAGTTCACGTTTATGACAAGTTGAATTCTCTGTAGGACTGAATATGATCAGATGACACCAGATTCTCCCCTTACTGTCTCAGGGATGTGATCAAGACAACAACACCTCACAGAAAATGATGGAAGAAAATAATGCTCGAATATTTCTGAAGATGGTTGGAAAATACAACACAACCAACCAAAGGAGAAAAAAAAACTCTATCTCTCTTGTATTAGTTGCGGAACAAATATGTTCCTGAGGTTTGGGGTTGGGGAACAGCACAACGATGTCCTCACTTTGTTTGATTAATGTTAACTAATGAAGCTTTACATGTAGGTCCTCATATCACTGTCTGGATCAGTACATCTAGATGATCATGTCCTGTTTGTCAAACATTACAGTGCTTGAATATTTATCTTGTATGTGTGTAATAAACTGAGCTATCAACTGCCATACCTATCACTTTCACTTGTGGATGAATATTTGTCTCCTTTTTTCCTTCTCAAGTTAATAATTCAAATCAGCATTAATATATTTATCGATTAGGATTTATGCCAACCTCAAGTTGTCAAACAATTAGCTAGTAGACAGAAAGTTAATTCTTGAGCTTGGAAACAAGCTCTTTTTTCAGGGTTTATCTGTGAAATAATCACTAGAGTATTGATAGGGTATGACATCCCGCCAATATAATTTCATTTCATGTGTATGGACTAGGTTTAGCAGCACCAAATTACTCGAACTGCCAGAAGTAATGTCAATGATCTGCATTGTAAACAAATGCAGAAAACAACAATGGCGGCTGCTAAAGAGATTAACATAGATGCTACCGTGTCAGTTATACCAGAACTGGACAGTATTTCTTCACTGGAATAAAAGCAAAGAACCACACTGAGGGGTTTTCTTGATGGATAAGATGTTGTTGCTTTTCTGCTGACTGGATAAAGCAAGAGAACAAAACTACTTGGTTTTAGCGCCAAAACTACTTGGTTAGATTAAGGCGATGATCTTAATGTGTGAGCGAAGAACAAACGTAGCAAAAAGAGCGACAAAGTCTATATATGTATGAGGACGAGGGAGGATTTGCACAGGCGAGACCAAAACCCTTTTTTCTTTCCCTTTTCCGCCTTTCTTAAATATCGCGCTATTATCACAGGAAACGGAAATACGACATACCCGGTGGCGAGCCAACCACGTCGCGGTCCTCTGCATACTAATGAGGTAGCATGTTCTGGATCGCAGCCACAACCAGGAGTCAGGAGGCGACAACAACTGAGGACCAAGTTAGCGTGTTTTGGATGAGGAGCTGATGGACTGCGGCTCAGCTGACATGCCCACTAATGTGGTCCAGGACTGTCCAGGTACTCAGATCAACTGTGTCATTGTTAACTTTAGCTGAGGAGACGGGTATTTTTATTGGACTGCGTTGAAGCTAAAAGCTAAATTAGCGAACAACTTGGAAATAAGGCATCGCGTTGTAACACAGCTGTTAGCATCTTTTTAAAATGGTTCAAATAGGAGAGTTTACACTGATCAAATCCAGTGACTTGAGTTTGTTAGCACTGCAGCAACATGAGCTTTAAAGCACAGATTGTACTGTAATACTAATAATGGTGGGAAGTAGTTAAAGTACTGCTACTTAAATACTGTACAAGTTACTCCAGTATTTGTATTTCAATGCTTTGCTACTTTATACTTTACTGTACACTTGAGAGGGAAAAGTTACTTGTGACTTTGCAGATTACCATTTTAAAAACATGAACAGACACATGAATTATCCAGAGTAACATTATATAAAAGTAGTTAAAGTTACCTCAACAAGCTACAACATAAAAAAAGCCTCTCACTTGTTAATGCATCAGTAGTAAGCTAACAGCACAATACATTTAACACAATTCTGCAAGGTACAATTCTATATAGTATGTACTTTAAGTATATTTTTCTTAAGCATAATTTTGACTAGGACTTATAATAATCAAGAATTTCCCAGTCTAGGACAAATAAAGTACATCTATCTGTCAAAATACAATTTTTACACTGTTGTAATGCTACTGTTACTACTCAAATGAGGTATTTGAATACTTCTTCACTACAGTTAATAAACAGTCCTAATGCTGTAATTCATAGTTTACAATCAACAGTCACATCTCTGATATCCCAATAATATTCACACATATGGATATTATTGATGGTTCATTGGTCTAAGACACATTTGATTGTCAGATATATTAAAGCCCAACAACCTGCACCTTCTTTTTAACCCCAATTTTCCTATCAACATATTCTGTCAAATAAAGGAAATGCCATTAAAATAAAAACCTATAAACAGTATCTTGAATATCCTTAATATTCACTATACTTTGGCCTATGCGTTACTGAGCTTTTATGACCATTTCCCAGAACTTTCCCAAACTTGACCTGTATTAACTGGTATTTATCTCACTGTGTCTCTGATTGATCAGGGAATGACAGCTCCAGCTCTGATGATTTGGTACCGCTCTCAAAGCTCCTGGCGAAGCCATGCAGCGAGAAACAGACATGTGAAGACAGACACAGCTTAACCTTCAGTTCCAGCACTAAATCAAAAAAAGACAGATGTGGTGAGGACAACAAATTAAACAAACTGTCAACAGTACTGCCAGTTGACGTAAGATATTGCCAACTTTAAATTCACTTTTGAAAGCAAAAGGTACAAAATTTGGTATGTTTATATCTCTTGTTGTAGCTTCAGATGACTCCTCAGAAGACGAGCCTTTGATAAAGATGAAAACAATCTCTGCACCAGATAAGAAACCACCTAGAGAAGACGACACATCAACTGGATGTAATGGCACAAATAACAAGAAAGCAGGTGGTTACAGTACCATATGTCATCAACCATATTTCAGCTGTGTTTTCTGATTTGTGTCTGTATGTAACTGTTTCACATTTAATTACAGATGAGACCTCTGACAATGAGCCTCTCATAAAGATTGCCAAGGTGTCGCTCATAGCTGTGAAGAATCCTTTCACAGCGCCTCCAAAAAATTCTGTTGATTCAAAAACGAAAGGTAAGATAATTTTCTCTCCATGGACCTGCACCATCAACAGAAAGTCACTGTTCTCTGTAGCAGCCACTTATTCTTGACCTTTCTTACACAGAGTCACTGGATGACAACGACAGCTCGGACGATGAGCCTTTAAGTGAACTTGCCAAGAAACTTCACTCCAAACATCAGAGAGAGGAATCTGTAAATGCAACCCCAGTTATGAAATCCAAGAGGAACGCAGCAAGGAAAACGGGTAAGTGTTACTTTGTGGAAATCAACTCATCTAAAACGATTTTCTCATAGCACAAAGAAATTGTTTTGTTCTGTTTTGTTTGTTCTAGTTAAATATGCAGAGTCTTCCAGTAACAGCTCAGATGATGAACCACTGGCAACAATGAAGAGGAAGCTGACAAAGGCTACTAAGGAGCAAAAGACTTCGGCAGACAGCAACAAAACAAAACCAAGACTTAAAGACAAATCACAAAAAGGTAGGCAGCACTTTTAGTTAGACTGGCCAGAAGGCTTGAATATAATTCAGGTTCATTACAAGTAGATCAAGTATTAACCTCTTGGATTTTCAAATACTCCTCATCCTCAGAGAGCAGCTCAGATGATGATGATGTGCCCTTGGTGAACCTCATTGCTAAGAAGAAACCAGTGAAGAAAAATGCAAAGACAAAAGCTGCATCGCAAGACAGTACATCAAGAAAGAGACAAGGTACTGCAGCAGTAATGATTACATGAACAAAACATTAGATTTTATATAATGATATATGATTTAAATTCTTGCTGCTGTGTGACTGTTGTTTGGCAGGACTCACTGATGAAAGCTCAGAGGATGAACCCTTGATTAATCTTGTGAAGAAGAACCACAAAAACAAACAGACAAAAACCAAAGCGAAGGCTTCATCTCTGAAGAAAAGGGACACAACTCCAAAAAAGCCAAGAAAGATGCCTGTGTCAGGTAAAGACTCTGTCCTGGGCCAATATTAGCTTGTAGAGGGTGACAGAAGGCAGCACTTTCTTTAGACATGTCAGAAGGAAGGAATTCAATTTAATTACAAGTAGTTCAAGTCCTAACAATATTTAAAATAAACCTCATCCTCAGACAGCAGCTCAGATGATGATTATGTGCCCTTGGTGAACGTCATTGCCAAGAAGAAACCAGTGAAGAAAAACACAAAGATGGCAGCTGTATCGCAAGGCAGTGCATCAAGAAAGAGACGAGGTACTGTAGCAGTAATGATTACATGAACAAAAACATTACAGGTTATATAATGATACTGTATATAACTTTGTTGCTGTGACTGTTGTTTGGCAGGACTTTCTGATGAAAGCTCAGAAGATGAACCCTTGATTAATCTTGTGAAAAAGAACCGCACAGACAAACAAACAAAAACCAAAACAAAGGCTTTATCTCTGAAGAAAAGGGACACAACTCCAAAAAAGCCAAGAAAGATGCCTGTGTCAGGTAAAGACTCTGGCCCAATCTTTGACCAGTAGAGGTGACAGAAATGAAAATGCAGATCATAACAACAACAGTGGAAGACTGGATAATGTGGTTCAGCAAAACCCTTCACTGGATAAAGAATAAGGATAAGAAACATAATATTGTGAAGAATTTTTCTCAATCATGCATTTAATGTTTCATTAATATTTTTTCAGGGTCATCAAGCAACACTTCAGATGATGAACCCTTAATCAAGGCAGCTGAACACCCACAAGTGACTAAAATCGTGAGAATAATACTAGAGAGATGTGATGACGAAGAGACAGGGACAACACACAGCCTGAACAAAACCCCTACAGGTACATAGCCAAGTCATTATTGCTTTAATAGAACCTCAAGATGAAAGAGTAACATTTTTTTACTTTCAAAACAGACATACAGATTGCTGAAAAGCCCTTGAGTGAGAAGTCAGAGGGCTCAGAGAAGTCACCAGAAGAAGAATAAGCACAAGCTGTAACAGGTTGAAGAAACATTTTTTGTTGTTACCTTTCACCTTCTGGACTGGGAAGTTCAAACCACCTTGTTGCTCCATGTTTGAAGGACTTCCTAAAGCCTTGTTAATCCCTTCAGAGAGACACCTCCTGAAAATCACATTTAATGTTCATGTAAAGTTCAACAGTGCATTTTATATACAGTATGTACATGTTAATTTAAGATGTTAATATTTTTACTCCTGTTTTTAAGTTTGGAATTTTGTAGGCTGCTAAAGGATTTAATGCACTGCTTTTAATGTTGTTGTAATATTTGTGCCTATTGTTTGCAATGGCTGTCTTTTCTGGTTTTATTTTGATTTTATGGCTTTTTTTTAAACCTGCAGTGTGAGACTTTTACATATAAAAGAACGTCCATTACATTCAAGCCCTTGATTTCACACAATGCCGACTAAGTCTGTCACAGCAACGCAAATCTCTATCACAGTACACCTGAGTTTCTAAAATTGGACTGCGTTCGAAGGTTCCTAAGTGAATGAAATGACCTGGAAGTATCTTAAGTGGCAGCCCTGATTAGAGCTGGCTGAATTCTTATGAATTTCCTTCACATCTTTCCTTGACTTCATGACATTTTCCATGTGGTTTCAAATGGTGGACATCATAAGCACGTTGACAGTGTTTGTGTCATTACTCTCACTGCCAGAACGGGGAGACAAAAGAATAAAATAATAGTAAAAGGCTATCAGTTGTCTGAGTGCTTACAGAGTTTGACAGAAATCATGTCAGCCATTCATCTCTGGGACAGCAGTGGAGAGGGAAACTATTTTAATTATAAGGCCAATTATGGGCAGAGATAGAACTTTCCAACTTTCTAGGTTTTGTTTACATTTTGAGATAACTGCAAAATTTAGGTTCAATATTACTTTATTAGTTATATTTGGGTGACTTCATATTCTTAGGGAATGGTTTTAATTTCATTAGAGAATAATTTAACACATTGATGTAAGTTACATTTCTCCTTTCATGCATGTACACAGCATGCAGCAGCGAAAATATGTGTGTTGGATTAAACACGAAATCAGTATGAAATTCATTTTTGGGAACTATTTGTTTTTGATTAATCTAATTAATTTCTCAATTCATGGTTTGATCTATAAAATAAAATGTAAAAAGTATTGAAAAATGTGTCAAAATTTGCTAAAGCTTAAGGCAACTTTCAATTAGCGTTTTTGTTTTAAAATTCAACATTTAAAAAAAATTAAACAGAAAATTAAGAAATCAATCCTACTCACATTAGAAAAATGGGAGGCATAAAATGTTTCAGCCTGTTTTAATTAATTGACTTTCAAAATGGTCAACGTTAATACACTGTTTTAGTACTAAAACTTATTTTCCCAAAACAATTAAAGGCGTGAGCAAGATAAGATAATGTGAGAATAACACCTTCAAAATTAATGCCAACACTGAAGTCATATTGGCAAAAAAATGAATTTAAATTTGACAGGTTTTTCTGTTTTCTTAAATGACACGAATTTGCAGTGAAGTTCGTCAAGTTTGGTTTTCACTCTTCTTCGTTGTTTTCTGCAGCCAATCGCAACTTCCGCCCTGCGCCGCCCAGCAGCAGCTGCTGTTCAGTCCTCCACACTCACATCACAAACACTCCTGGGCAAACGCTGCTTTTGTACTTCGTACAACACAAGTTTATCTAGAAAAAGAAAAGTTGTAGCTTAGCTTGTCACCTGTCTATTTTACCGCAAAGCCAGGTTTTGATTTAAGGGCTCTTGGGTTAGCTAACTGCTTGTTAGCTAGCATGCTGCTGTCTCAACACATCAGACAACTCTCGGATTAATTTTTATCTCATCATGACCGAGTTAAGATGTCGGAAAACAGAGACTTTGGAGGGAGATAAAGAAGAGGATGAGCATGAAAATAAGCCTGAGGTTCACACTTCACGTAAGTTTTGCTAACTTAGCAGTTTGCTAACTGAACAGCATTTAGCTTGCTGTGCGAGAACATCTGGTAACTTCAGTGAACTTTTCCAGAGGAACACCACATCTGACTTGGATACTTGTAAAGATTGTCACAAAGTCTGCAGTTGTTTAACTATTATCTGTCTATTTAAACACATAAACAGACATTAATGGGCCGGTGAACACAGAGGAAGAGGGGAGTGAGTCCACTGGTGGAGATGACAAGCAGCAGAAAGATGAGGATGTTCAGCAGAAAGAGGAAGAATCAAACAGACCTGAGTCATCTGTCAAAAGATCCAAGATGTCTTCTGCGTGTAAGTTTATGTCCTATGTACTGAGGTGTCACTATACTTTTAGCACTGCTCAGTGTTAACTTTATAAAGCATAACAGCGTCTGTTCACTGCCACTCCTACTCTCAATGATTGACTGATGAGCTGGTGATCTTTTTGTTGGACTATCACTCAAGCCACAGAATCAAAATAATCATGTACTTAAAGTGTAACTATGCCACATGTGTCATAGAATCCATCTTTAAAAAGGGACAGAGATGAGTTTCTCCAGTGGCTCAATAAACCCTTGATAAAGTGGTGGCAGGGTAGTTACAATGTAAAACTATCTGAGGGTGGGTTTGTCCTTTAAATACTGTCAAAACATGTCTTACACACTCATTATAACTTGTTAGTATTGTTCTGATATGTGAGGTTCGCTGTTACGTTTCTGCTCCTCAGCAGGTTTTTTGCAGTGCCTGGTGAGGGTGTTCTTTGGATGTCTGGCAGCAGTTGCCTGTGGCATGCTTTATGCCGTGTATCTGTCTACATATCATGACAGGAAGTTCTGGTTTTCAACGAGACAGGTGGGTGACTGTGTTTGTTCTCAGTTTGTTTCCTTCATATTTCCACAGCACTGCCATATCATATCAATTCTAAATTCACATTAATGTGTCTCAGGAGCTGGAGCGTGAAATCACCTTCCAAGAAGGGAGCGGGCTCTATTATTACTACTACAAGCACATGCTGACAGCTCCATCGTTTGAAAGAGGTACCCTTTCTGCTTTTCATTTTAAAAATACATTTTAAATAACTAACTAAACACAAATAACTAAATACAACACCAGAATGGACACTAACTTGAATTAAAGGGCCACTTTCTCCAGGACAATCAACTCTGTTCCTATGTGATTTGTGTTTTCCAGGGTTTTATGAACTGACGATCGATAACAAGACTGTTTCAGGTCAGACCATCAACATCGTGGAACGTTTGTCTCTGTATCCAGAACTCATCACAAGCTTAATATACAGACTCACAAGCAGCCAGGTGAGGTTTTTTTTTCTGATTCATCAGCTTCTGAATTGAGTTAAATCAAGTGCAATAAGAACAATATCAGTTCTGACCAGGCTACAATACATTTGTGTTGTATTATTATCAGATGGTAATATATGCTGGAAGGTGCATCAAAGAACAAAGATACTAAACCAGTACAATGTCCTGTCTTAAAGCAAACAAACACGGGCAAACAGATTGGAAATAGTAACATAATTCCTGTCTTATGCCTGCGGGCCTTTCAGCCTGAGCCTCCTCCTGAAGGGAAGTATTTGTTGCATAGCAAAACAGCAAACAATGCAACACAGTACGTTAGTAAAGACCAGTTGAACTTTAGCAGGGTTGTTCTTTGCTGTCTATGCAGTGACTAAATGAATGGAGCTGCGCAGGCCTCACTTTTGTTAAAACCTGACATTTCTCTCTCTTCCGTCAGGATTTCGTGGAGCCAATCTACTTCTATGTTGGGGCAGTTTTCGGCCTCCAGGCGGTCTATGTCACTGCCCTGTTTGTGTGCAGCTGGGTGATGAGCGGCACCTGGGTGGCTGGCATGTTAGCTGTGGCCTGGTATGTGATCAACAGGTGAGAGGAAATCTGCCACCCTGTTCCTCATACTTTAGTGTGAGGACTCTCTGTATGCCTCATTGTGTTTGTACATGGTAAAGTTACCTTCCTCTTATGAACGTTAAAATGGGACACTTGGGCTGCTGTTAGACAAATAAAAATCCCACGGGTGAAGCATAATAATAATATCCTGTTTCATATCCTGGATTCACTCATTTTCTTGCTGTTTTATGTTGATCAATCTGCTCTGGATCATTTCTTTCTCAGACCAGATACAACCAAGGTGGACCATGCCATTCCTCTACGGGACAACTGGGCTCTGCCTTACTTCTCTTGCCAGGTTGCAGCTTTGACTGGATTCCTGAGTAATAACATCAGCTCTGCCACTGAGGTGACCCTCTCATGAAAACAATTTTTTCGTAACCAATCCTCCATTATATCCAATTTAGGTGGAACACTGCATTTACACTGACTGATATACTGTATTTCTCTGTAGATGTTTTGCTATCTTACCATGAGTGCCACCACCTTCACCTTCCTCCTGGTCTGGGAACACAGCCACTACGTGCTCTTCATCCAAGGCCTCTGTCTTTTCTTGCTTGACTCTTTTGACCTGGTGCCACCACGCAAGGTAAAGCAGTCCTGGAATGATAGAGGAGACAGTCTGTTGGAACAGTTGAATCACATTAAACTGCTACATGCACAAAACTGACAAATTGTCATTTTTACACTTCAGTTTTTTTGTGAATAAACAAACAAGGTGTTAATTAGTGAGCTTTACGGGCACTGGTAGGCAGATTTTGTTACCTTCAGACAGAGCCACATTAGCTGTTTCAAAATATGTGTTCCCAAAATGGACCTTCTAAAACCACCTGTTTGTACAGCATTATCCCCACAATTGTCCTGAAAGTCATTGTGCTTTTTCCTTTGTTTCTCGCGGTCTCTTTCTCTCCATCATCCCTTCATCTGCAATGTTAAGATGGCTGACATTCACAAGGTGTACCTCAGCTCCTTGTTCCTGGCCTACGTGTTCCAGTTTCAGAACCCGACCCTGCTCAGCTCACCTCTGCTCAGCCTCCTGATTGGCTCAGTGCTCGCGAGGTATTTCCAGGTAGAGTTAGCTGCTCCCTCACATCAGCGCTCAGTCAGATTACACATTACAGGCAGTTGTTTTAACTCGCATTGAATACCGGATGGGTGAGCTTGAGTGCTGACACAGTTAGCTGAATAGTTGTTGATTATATGATCAACAGATGATAATCAGTGACTTTTGATAGCTGACTAATCATTTAAGTAATTGATTTGATTTTACAGGGTTTGAATGCAGAATGACACTGTCTCAATGCTGTTTTCTGTATTTCTATTGCAGCAAAAGATGAAGATGGGACCTCTTGTGGCCAGAGTAATGAAGCTCTTCCTGCATTTCCACCTAGTCTTTACCACAGGGATCACCTTTAGTTATTTGGTTAAGGTAAAATTACAAGAACATGGGTTCTAATTTGCCATTATTAAGTTCTTGGTTAATCATCATTGCTTTTCTATTTACAGAAGCTGATACCTGTGAGTGAGAGTGACTTCATATTGAAATTCCTTGAAGTAAAATTTGGGCTCAACACAACAACGTGAGTTACAGCCATTGCATTTAAAGTTCACTGTTAAAGTCCCGGCTGGACGTGGTTCAAACAAATAGTGGCATTGTTTATTATCCTTTGTGCTTTTGAAGCATGTTTGCTGTTTTCTGTCTGTATAATTCTAATGGCAACGATTTATTTCTGTCTGTGTTAGTGACTTCGTCACCAACTTCCTCTTGTGCCAAGAGAGTTTCCAGACACCCGGTCAGGACTTATTTCTACGACTGACGCAGGCTTCAGTGCTTCCATTCTACTTCCTGGTGCTCGCCGTCTGCCTGCTGTCCACCCTGCAGACCATTTACAGAAGACTCAGGTTAGAGACTTGTGCCAGACACAGTTCATGACATGTCTCTTTGGTGTCTTTCTAAAATTATGTTTCACTGAGCTGGTGATCAAAACTGGACTTTAACCGGCTGTAAGTCGCAGTTCTGCTGTAAAGAGTTCCTGTTTGATCATTTATCATGGTTCCACTTTTTTGCTGTAGGCTTGATGTCATGATGCTGAAAGCATTTGTACTTTTCTACAGTGGTCAGCCAATGAAAACCAACCTCAGACTTGAAGATGGACGAATAGGAGAGCAGCCAGAGGTCATCTATCATGTTTTTCACACGTTGCTTTTTGGAGGCCTGGCTTTGCTGTTCGATGGGTACGTCCTTTAGCATCGAATGTGTTTCAGGATTCGGATTTCTTATGTCTTCCTACAAAGCATTGTTTAAATGTTGAGTCCTCCTCGGTTCTGGCACAGCTAGACACTTGACTGTGTTCTTTTTCAATGCAGGATGAAATATTTATGGACCCCGTACGTCTGCATGTTTACAGCGTTTGGTGTGTGTTCTCCAGACCTCTGGATGACTGTGTTTAAATGGCTCAAACTGAAGTCCATCCATCCTGTAGTGCTGGTGAGTGGCCTCTGATATGTATAACATTCAGCTGCAGAAGAATCATCACATGTTACTACAAATGCTCATACAGGTTCTTGCTTAAGACGTTAATTTTAACCTTTTTTTTTTTTTTACTCTCCAGTCTCTGATCCTGAGCACTGCAGTTCCTACCATCATTGGTTTCAGTTTGTGGAGAGAGGTGAGATTTTCAGCTCTTTATGTTTTGAAGCTCCTTATTTCAGACATTTAAAGGCACAAAATATCATCACTACACTGCTCTCTTCTGTATTGCAGTACTGCCCTCGTGTTTTAGCAGAGTTATCAGATCTGCAGGAGTTCTATGACCCAGATACAGTCGAGCTGATCAGCTGGATCAGGTGGGTCATCAGATCTTTCTGTATGTTCAAAGATATATATTAAGTAGTTTTTATTGAGGCGTTTCTTGTCTTCTTCTTGTCTTCCAGGTCACAGGCTCCAGTGGCAGCTGTCTTTGCAGGCAGCCCTCAGCTGTTAGGAATGGTGAAGTTGTGTTCAGGTTCAGCTGTGACCAGTTTACCGCTTTACTCAGACATCAACCTGCTCAGGAGAACTGAAGATGTGAGTGACATGACAGACCCCCCGTTGTACTTGCCAATGTTGGTTTTAAAATTAATATCCTTTTTCCCTCTCCCTGTAGACTTACCAGGTCTATGCAATGAGATCTGCAGAGGACATCTACAAGATTCTGACCTCTCAGAAGACAAACTATGTGATCATCGAGGAGTCAATTTGTAACGAACTTAGTCTTAATAAAGGCTGTAGGATCAAAGACCTGCTTGACATCGCCAATGGTCATGTGAGTGTTCTGACAGTACATTGCAATAACTACAAAGAGGCCTCACTCTTGGACAGTATTGATTATGACATATGACAAGTTTTTAATGATGTGTTCTACAATTTTTATTCTCATTAATGTTCCATATCCTTCTGTGTTCAGGTTGTTTATGACAAAGGAGAGATTTACTCCTTCTCCAAGCACGGAAGATTCTGCCAGGAGATAAAGCTGAACTACTCACCCTACACAAACTACTTCACTCGAGTTTTCTGGAACCGCTCATACCACGTCTACAAAGTGAACTCTGTCATCTCCTTTCAGTACTGACAGCAGCTTCTGCCTCCCTGCTGAGACTTAACTGAGCCTGGCTCTGCTCGTCTCCAGTGTTTCACATCATATCCACAATGTAACACAGAGGACTGCAGTATGTTGTCGCAGTGTGTGCTCAGAGAAATGTCTAATCACTGTTACCTTACACATCCCGCTGTAGATGCAAATTCAAACCAGCTGGGATCAACTGAGCACACTGTACCTGTTTTATTTGATCAACATAAAAGGACCCTGCTGAAGTTGAAATATGCCATATTGATTACTGTACTGTAGTTTTATAAGCTATGTGTTACTTTTACTGTGATGCATTTAATGAAGGGAGAAGTTGATATGTGAGGTCTGTGTGTTTCCTTTGTACAGAAACCGAGAGCAGCTGAGATTTTTTTTAGGTTCACTATTTTGAGACAACATATAATTGTTATATTTTTAGTTGTTCTAGTGGCTTGGCTCTAGAGATGGCAATGTCAGTCTGTAGGTCCACCACTTTGGCCCAGGCTGAACTATCTCAACAACCTTTGGGATGGATTGCCATTAAATTTAGCACATTTATCAATGGTGCCCAGAGGTTTAATCATAATGATTTTGGTGAGCTACTTTTACTGTAGTGAAATATCTCAATATCTAACAGATGGATTGGCAAAAATATTTGTACAGACATTCTTGGTTCCCAGAGGATTAACAACAACTTTGGTGATCCCCTGACTTTTCCTCTAGCACCACCATGAGGTCAAATTTTTATTTTGCCCACCACTTTGGTTTATGACCAAATACCTGCACTACTAATGACATTCCCATCATCATCAGCTGTACTTTTTGGTTATGTGCCAATTAGCAAATGTTATCATGCCAACGTACTAAACTAAGATGAACATCTGCAAGTTAACATTGTTATTGTGAGAACGTTGGCATGCTGACGTCAAAGAGCTGCCAAGTACAGCTTCACAGAGTCACTACAAGACTGTAGACTCTTGGTCTTGTTGTTTTAAGCTCATTATTCTGTGATGAATATTAACGCTGTTATCTCAACATAACAAACATTATTTTCTTTTGATTTTGATTTATATGGCTCTCTGTCTTGGGATAGTCCCAGTCTATCCAACTTTTTTAATCATGGTGTGAGCCTTTCCTGACTAAAGAAAAACGGATGTCTAGTGTTACATCAGTGACTACAATTTATTATCCTGAGATAATTTAATTATTATGATTTGATAGGGACAAAATATTTAGATATTTGGGCACATGATAATGAAGTCCTGATCAATGATCACTCACAACAACAACAAGTTGATAGCAAGAAAGTTTGGTTAAGATCTATTCTGTAGAAAATGTGATAAGAATAATTAAGACCTTAAAAACATATTGGTAAGCACAGCTGTTCTTGCTCTCTGCTACATTCTGCTCTTGTTTCCCTTACAAAAGTACTCATGCAGTTAATGTGTATGTATTATGTACTTTAAAGGGTTGCTGCTTCACTTATGCTAAACTTTAATATGGAATATGTGTCTTTGTAAGCTGCCTGTAGTGGACACCCACCTGAGTTAAGAGTTCATTCAGATAATTCCTGGTCTGCCATCAGCTGCACACCTGCAACATTGGAAGACAAAGAAGTTGTGATACCAAACATGAAGTCCCTTCAATAGTCATGAATTGAAGATCAGTACTTGTGGACTGTTTGGTTTTAATGTGTCAAATGTGCTCTGGTTTTCCCATTTCATTCCTGGTTTTGTTAGGGAGCAGCTCTCTGTATAGTAGACACAGTGGTGCCTGTCATGATGGGAGGGGTTTTAAATTAATATTAATTGAACAACCCAGGACAAAAGAAACGTCTGTCTGTGAACTTTTAAACTCTTGTCTCTTTGAGCCTTAAAGAGTAGTGGAGGCTGGTTCTGAAGCTGCTCGTTTCTGCTGTGTTGTCTTCATCCTCTTCGTCTGGATGCCTTATTTTGAGACGTGGGAACTCAGTGACTGACTTCTCCTTATCAATCAGACCTTCAGATTTTCCATCCCCTGATTGTTACCTTGAAGTGTTTGGTGGTAAATTCCTTCTGGTGCTATCATGCAAGTCTCACCAAGAACTGTCCCTCTGCAAAAGGCCATGTAGTGAGTATAAGGTTTTATTAAATTACTTAAGGAAATTAAAAGTATGTATGAGTTAATAAATAAAAAGCTAATCTATAAAGTATGTTTTGGGTCAAAGTTTTTTTGTCATGTGCTGCCTTAAATGTCATTTTAATATTTTCATTTTACATAGTGTGCAGGTCAAAGGGCCAAATGGAAAAATGCAAGGGAAGGAATAAAGGAAACCAAAAGACAACTTTATATATTAGAGTTCATTACAAAGCTCAACATTATTTTAAGCTTTTTAGTCACTGAAATCTTATTTTTTATGACATGCTTTTCTTTCCCTTTTCTGTCTGTCATTTAAAATTTAAAGGCCCTGCAGATTCAGACTACACCAGCATGCAGAGATGTTTATAATTATTTTGGCATACAGACTGTGGTCAATTGACATGTCTCTCACTCTCACCTGCTGCCTGTTAACAAGTTACCTGGTACCAAGAAGCTCCACCCAACCTCGGCCTGAGCACAGGTCTAATCAGCCAGACTAAGTGAGAACACCTATGTGGGTGTGCAGGGCCTTAAATATTTCCTGTTTATGCTGTAAATTGGGGCAAGTCTTTCCATTTTAATGTCCACTTTAAAGAATCCACATTTTAGTTTCCATTTTCAATTTACTATGTCCCTATAGATGCACAAGTTAAAGAATATTTGAAGAGACTTTGGGAGTTTCCTATTTCTTTTTAATATTGAGTCACCTTGTATTTACCAGTTTAGGTTTAATCTGACCTTTAATCTTGTTTCTGGGTAAAATTATCTACAGAATTCATCTCATGGGCCTGAAGTCAAAGAGAAGGACAGAGCCAACATTGCTCATGAACTTCACCTCCTTCAATTCAATGTCAAGTTTTCATAATTAGCTTGACAGTAATTAAATAGTCTACATTACTGCCTTCTTCTTTTTTATTTTCATTGTATTGTTGTAGTGTTATTATCATACTTGAATCAAGTTCATGGCCATTAAAAACAGGTTGAAATATTTTTACAGCACTGGCAGATTTTATCACTTTTTATCACACAAAAATACATTAATCACTCAGTTAAGGACTTACATTAGTCAATAAACAAATTTTTTGAGCTGAAAAATGCGTCCTTTTTTTTTTTTTTACAAACTTCATGTTTTGAAAGTTAAATCTTACTATACAAAAAAACTATAGCTAAAAAAATGAATGAGGAATAAAGTAGCAGAAAAATTAAACTAAAATAAAATGCAAGTACCTCAATTTTGTACATTAAGTGAGCAAATGTATTTAGCTACTTACCACCACCGACGGTATTTAACGCCAGGTAAGACGCACACACCTGACAAACTGAAATAAATCTGCCGCTCGGTGCATAAATATGCGCAAATATGGCGCACGGTGTGTCTCCCTGGCGACGAGGCGGAACCGGAAATACGGAGGCGAGATGGCGAAACGCAGAATGAATTATGTGAGAATCAAAGAGTCTGTGTAGCTGGTCCAGCTCTTCATTTTAAGATTTTATCTGTATTTTTAGCTCACATATCTTCTACTTGTTCATTTTGGTCTGTTAAGGTAAGAAAATCCGTCCATTTGTGTCCGGACTGAAGAGTTTACCTCAGTTAGCTCGAATATTAGCTCAAAACAACGCCTGTTATAGAGAGAACGGTGGGGTGCGCTTGATCTTAACACTCTGGCAGCCCTGAGACCCCTGAGTTCGGTCATAGTCAGACTCTTCTCTAAGATATGTGGGGGGGGACCCCGCCCAGTCGGGACACACGTTATTTAAAATTAAAGCTCCCTTGACCAATACAGAAAATTAAAGTATCATTGATCAGTAGCTAACCAGCTGCTTTAAGCTAACATAGGTGGCTACTTATCTGTGTAGCATAGCACGAGTGTATGTGGGAGGTTTTATACTTATTGTGCTTCTATAAACACTATAACTGAACGTGAAAGCAAGAAAATGTATGTGCAGTAAATATACTCTGACCACGATAGCCTTACCTTAATTTAAATATAATCCATTACAAGAAATAGTCCTGCATCCAAAATGGTACTCAAGCACAGAAGTATTAACAACAAACACTGATCACATCATTAAAACATTATTTTCTCAAACTTAACAAAACTCCCCCAGACCCACAGAAGACATGACTGCTGACATTACAGTCAGCTGTGTTTACAGACTCATTTGTTGTGCCAGGACACTTGCTTGATTCATTTTTACTGACATAATCTAGTCTGAATCCAATCTAGTCTGTCTGAATCCAACTTGAATCACAATTTCCTTGTAACCCTTACTGTAGGTCTTTAAAGATAACACACTGTCACTGTTCACCAGGGGAGGATGAGTGCGGAGGCGGCAGACCGGGTAGCTGCTGTGACCAGCAGTCGGCCCAGCACGCCTCTTCAGACTTCTTGGTTTGAGTTCCTCCTGGACGGCAGCCTGCTGGAGAAACACCTGCAGAAGTCAAACCCAGGTCAGCTCAGCATTAATTATGAATGACAATCATTATACAATGCCTTGTGGTAGATTTGCTCTTAATTAAATAAGTTATTAACCAGAGTGAACAAAGTTTCACAGTTGGCTCAGTGATATTCCTCCTCCTCTTTGAATAAACATCTGGACTGTATCAACTGCCAGTTATTCCCCTTATGAATGCATGTGTTTGTGTATGTTTCCACAGACCCGACACCAGTGCAGCTGATCATCCAGTTCCTGGAGCAGGCGTCCAAGCCCTCAGTGAACGAGCAGAACCAAGTGCAGCCTCCAGCAGACAACCGCAGGAACCGCACCCTGAAGCTGCTGGCACTGAAAGTAGCTGCCCACATGAAGTGGGATCTAGATGCTCTTGAGAAAGGGTGAGAGCGTGTGAAAGGCCCTTTAAACTTAGAATGTGGAGGAAGTCAGTGTCACTTTTCAATTATTCATGCTTTTTAAAGTTGGTCCACCTTGCATTTAACCCAGTCTTTCATTCTATCCAGTCAGTCAGATTATTGCATCGTGGAATGATTTGTCCTTCTTCCCTGCCAGCTTGACCATTCCAGTTTTAAACATGTTACTGAACGAGCTCCTGTGTGTGAGCAAAGTACCACCAGGGGTGAAACATGTGGACCTGGACCTGTCCACTCTGCCTCCTACTACAGCCATGGCTGTCGTCATATACAATCGCTGGTGAGTAATGTCTGCTAGCAAAACTCAAAACTCAGTGTTCACATGCACCATCTAAAGCAGTTAAGAGAGCCTGGCTAATCCACTGTAGACTTGAGTGCATCTAGCACATCTAGTGATTTTTAGCAATTTAATTCACACCAGTCACAAAGAATGCATGAATAAATAAAATGAAGAAACTGCTTAAATTAAAAGAATAACAAAGAATTTTAACTGTCTTCATATTCAATTTGTCTTCTGTCTTTCAAAGGGCCATCAGAACCATTGTGCTGAGCAGCTTTCCAGAGAAACAGACCAAACCAGGACCTCACCAGATGAACATGTAATCTCCCTCTGATTATGAATATGCTCAGCACAGCTGAGTGCTCAGTTTGAATGACAATGTGATGAGTTGAGTTC
Organism: Holacanthus passer; assembly: GCA_025331565.1. Lineage (NCBI taxonomy): Eukaryota > Metazoa > Chordata > Actinopteri > Pomacanthidae > Holacanthus > Holacanthus passer. The sequence goes on along the minus strand of JAFREQ010000114.1, from coordinate 454,521 downwards.
TTGTTTTGTGGCCTCTCCTAGGTTAAGTGTTGTGCAGCAGGAGAAAGAGATGACTGACAACATCCTAACTGTGGTGAGTTAACAGTTTGCTGCGTATTAAGTGGAAATCCTTTGCTGTCACGAAACATACTTTCTCAGACTAATGCTGATATTAATAAACATGTTATTTGTTCACTGTCAACGAAATTACCCAGCAGGTGTTATAAAAGATACTTTCTTCTCATTCCCTCAGCTGAAAGAGCAGGCGACTGACTCCATCAGTGTCTTGGAAGGAGCTCTGCAGCTGAAGAAAGATTTCTATGTTCACACCCTAAGGACTCTGGATCTGCTGGCTGCTGATGCTGCTGCCAACGGAGAGACAGAATCCTCGACCGCAGGGCTTCGCATCAGTGCAGATGAGCTGCACTGTCAGGTTAGTGGTACATAGTGTTGTCTTGCTGGGATTCATTTTGGGCTTCTGGATGCAGGTTGCATCAAATAGTGAGTGCTTTAGAACAATGGAAATACATTTTTACTCTAAAACTTTGCATATTAAATGCGAAGAAATCTAACTGGAGTTGGATCTTTTAAATTGGGAGAGCTGAAATGGACACTGATCGAATTTGTATTTTGTGTTTCAGGTGCATTATGATGTAGGAGGTATTTTCTTCCAGCAAGGCTGCACAGACCAGCCAGCCTATCAGAAAGCCAGAGATCACTTCAGACAGACAAAGGAACTGTTAAAGAAGGTATATCTACCTTAAATTGCTTACATGAAGTTACAATGCTGTTTTAAAACAGTTTGCCTCCATCAAAGTTTGTGGATTTCACTCAGTTCTTTATAACTTTCAGCTGGACTCGACTGTCCATGTTCACCTGGATGAGAAACGTCTGGCTGGCTACTGGAACGCCTGCAAAGCTTTGACTGAAGACTGCGACTCAGACTCCCAGACCACATCCTACGATCAGATCAACAGCCTGATCCGGACGCAAAGCCACCAGGTTAGAGCAGATGCTGAAGTGACAGTAAAGCTAAACATTTGATTTGTAATAATTATGTAATAAATAATCTGGCATGTAGTAGAGCTCCGGCTGTAAACTGGGGGTAAATGAGAGATATTTAGCACTGTAAATCATGTGTAGTGTATATATTATATTTAAATTGTGTAAAACTTGTTAATAAATTGCCCCTCCTCTTTCTGACAGGCTGTTATTGAAGCGTTCATCAAAGACAATGTGACCCGCAGTTTGCCAAACCACTTCAGGCGGTCTGTTCTCAGGGAGTTTCTGTACAAAGTCCAACAAGGGTGAGACCACAATTCTGTCCAAAATCAAAACTAATTCAAACATAACAGTTTGCAGTTTGACAAAAGCATTGAAATAAAGTACTGCTTAACTTACTCGTTGTAATTCCATTGATATTGGTGATATTTATTACAGTATTTAGTTTTTTGCCCAGAGAGGGAAGTTACTTTTTCCACAAGCAGTCTAAATAATCTGTTTGTAACACTCTGCAGGGAGTCGGGCCTGGATGAGGTTTGCCACAAGCTGTGTGTCTGCAATGCTGTCCGAGATGCCTTGGAAGGAGAAGTCCTCAGTGTGCGTTTCCAGCAGCTCCTCCTCAAACCCAGTAAGAGGATGGTGGACTTCATTTTAGAGGTACTCGTCTTCTAATGTTGTGATTCGTGCAGGAGTAATTAGTACTCGGGACATTCTAGGGCTTCAACGATAAATTCACAAACCTTGGTGTGTACAGAGGATGTCCTAGATTTAAGTCTGACTCATAACTGATGTGTCCGTCTTCATTCACTCTCTGATAATCAATATAATACATTTGAATCCAATATTCTTTGTCCTACAGGTGTGCACACTTTCTCTGGATAAGGAGCGTCCATCTGAGACATCCAGAAAAAACATGGCCAATTTCATGAAGTGAGTGACAGCAGAGTCAGGGTGACTTTACTTGCCTAGAACAACACGTGTAGATTAGGTTGTCTTGAAATTAGTACACGCTAATGTACTCACTAAGTTGACAATAAAACCTATGTTTAGTCTCAAGAAATAGCGAACCCTACAGCTGGCTGAGCTCTGCATGAGCTTTTTTTAAACAGCTCTGATTTGACATCATTAAATCATTATTTATTTATTTATTTATTTTCTATTCATATCTTGCAGGACTCTGTGTGAAAGCTTGGAGGAGCTGTCCCTGCTGTTTATGGTGTCATCTCATAAGCTCTTCATGGAGCTGTTGAAGGAGGAGGAGAGGAAGGTCCTGGTGGAGCAGATGAGGAAGAGATCTGCTACGATCAACCTCAGCGCCAAGCCTCTGCCTTCTTTCTACGACATTCCAGGTAGAACGTTGAGATCTTCTTTTACTTACTGTTCAATGACATCCAGTTGATCTGTTTATTGCCAGCTGTCAAACAGCTGGTTATTAACAGGATATGGTGATTTATAACTGTTCACTGGTCTTTATCAGTGTCTTAAAGCCTCATGTGTTTTGGTTCATCCCTCCACAGCTTCAGCGAGTGTGAACATTGGGCAGTTGGAGCAGCAGCTCATCCTTTTACTGGAGCCACGCAGGATCAGACAGGTCCTCATTGAACTCCATGGCATGGCCGAACGACCCTTCTGGAGGGTCAACAGTAAGGTCAGAGGTCAACAAACTGAAACTGGAAGAGACAGTAGTGCTAATTTTGTATTATACATTTATATATTAGATATCTATAATAACGCTCCTGTTAAGAGTGACTTACAATATAAACATGATTTGCTTAGATTCACTCATCATCAAAATTTAGATTATTTGAACTTATTGTGGAAAATTTTATACTAATTTTCAGATATAATGAAATCACTGAAATAAATAAAATGCCACTTTCCATTGTACAGTGGGAGGTTCCTCCAGACTACATTAATGTGATCCTCAGCATTAAGGACAACCTGACAAAGGACCTGGTTTACATCCTCATGGCCAAAGGACTCCACTGTATATCCATAAAGGTGTGCTCACATGACCAGTGCTCAGAAATGTCACTCAGTTGGAAAGAAGAAACTGTTCAATACTTGTTTTCCCGTTCTCTCAGGACTTTGCCCATGCACGGCAGCTCTTCTCAGCCTGCCTTGAGCTTGTTACCGAGTTCTCCCCGAAGCTGAGGCAGGTGATGCTGAATGAGATGCTGCTCCTAGAGGTCCGTGCGCACGAGGCGATGGCAGCCGAGGGCAGCAAGGAGCGACCGCCCCCCGACCTGGTGAGCAGGGTCAGAGGATACCTGGAGATGAGGATTCACGGTGAGTCACGAAGACTTCTGGATGCACACTTGCTCATTGTAGATTAATATTGCAGTGGAATAAGGGATCATTTATAACATTTGGACATTAAGAATGTATAACAACACCTGCTCTGTCCATTATATTGTTTTAACAGTAGACTGGACAAAAGCCAAAATCTTTTTCTAACGTTTTGATGATCTCCTTGTCTTTGTCTCCAGATCTGCCTCTGCGTCAGGTGGTAGGAGAGGAGTGTGTGGCCTTTATGTTGAACTGGAGGGAGAACGATTACCTGACTCTGCAGGTGCCACCATCTCTGGTCATGAACAACCCGTACATCAAGGTAAAAAACACTTTCAAGGCCATTACTGAGTCATTGCAGCAGTTACATAGATGTTAAGATAAGATAAGATAAACCTTTATTCGTCCCACAGTGGGGAAATTCACATATCACAGCAGCAAAGGGGATAGCTGCAGTTAAATAGTAAAAAGAACAAATAAACAGGCTAAAAAGAAAATATTAACAAATTTACATGACTTATGTAAATTATTATGTTATGCTTGATTTCACCAATACATTGTTCTCTGAAGTGCACAACATGTCTAGAGATTATGAAATCGTTCTTCTTCTATTTTATAGGTGACTTAAACTTCTGTACTGTGATACCGTAATTGGGGCTCTAACAGATCAAACAGTTTGTGATGCTTGAGCTTCCACTGGGTGGTGGATGGTTGAAAAGGTCAGGGCCGCTGTGGTTTTCTCTTGTTCAATTTGTCCCTTCTGTTTCCTTCTGATAGCTTGGTCAACTCCTGGCTTCAACGTGCAAAGAGCTCCCAGGTCCTAAAGAGAGCCGGCGCACAGCCAAGGAGCTGTGGGATGTGGTGGTGCAGATCTGCAGCGTGTCCATCCAACACAAGAGGAACAACGACGGCAGAGTTGGCCTCATTAAACACAGAGAGTCCTCCATGGGCATCCTGCACCGGTAAACATGCCCACCACCACTTTATGTTTGCAATTATATGCTGTATGTAAGGATACACAGGTGAAAGAGTGATGCTCATTCTGGTATATTCTCATTGTCCATTTAGGAGCAAATTCATCACTTTCATCAAGAAACTTAGAGTAAGTATCCAATAAGCCACACTGAAACCCACTGTGGATGTTTTACATGTTCACTGGATGAGGTGCTGTTAATGTGAAGGTAACAGGATTCATCTTATTTCTTAAAGGAGCCGCTGGTGCTGACAACCCTCATCTCACTGTTTGTGCGGCTCCACAGCATAGTGCGGGTAAGAATGAGCTGTCAGATTGTTGAATTTTCCACACTGCATGTACACTGTAGAGTGAACAAGGGCAAATAAACAGATGGATAAAGGGGAAAATTCTCATTGGTAACCAACTGTTTTGTCTTTCTTCAGGATGATATTGTCAATGAAGTGACAGCAGAACATCTCTCCATCTGGCCATCTTCTCTGCCAAAGTAAAGAGATGATTTTTTTTTAAATGAAATGTTAAAGATTTCTCAAACAGAATCACTAAATGTTGCAATGCTTTGTGTTTGTTTGTGTGTGTGTGGGAGCAGCATACAGGCAGTAGATGTGGAAGCTGTGGCTGTGACGGTCAAAGAGTTGGTGTCCTATGCCCTCACCCTGAATCCCAACAACCAGTCGTGGCTCATCACACAGGCTGATATCTACTTTGGTAAGAAGATGTCAGAGAAGACAACATTTTGGGGTTTTAAGATTCAGTATTTCATCAGTGCATTTGGTTGATCCAATGGATTTAGGTAAAGCAGTCTCTCTGTACGAAACCCCAAACATCTGGATGCTAAATAATTCAGGGAAAGCATACACACAGTGTTACCCACACGTGTCAGTTTGACTAAAGCATTTCTTCTTTGTCTCTCTCTGTTTGTAGTAACCAATCAATACTCTGCTGCACTGAACCTTTACCTCCAGGCTGGAGCTGTGTGCTCCGACTTCTTCACCAAAACCGTTCCCCCTGATGTCTACACAGACCAGGTAGATCACACAGATTACATTTCAAAATTTGTTTCAACAAAATACTACTAATCCATCCTCTAATGACTGTGGTTTGCAGGTCCTGAAGAGGATGATCAAGTGCTGTTCAATGATGAACTGCCACACGCAGGTCAGAGGTCAATCCAGTTGCCCCATTTAAAAAAATTATTACACTTTCAGTTTCATGTTAAAGGTTTATTTTCATATGTTTGCCACAGTACTGTCAATTTTAATCAGAGTAGCAAATGTTAGTTTTGGCACTTGATTTTTCTCTTAAACCAGGTCGTCTCCCGTTTCTCACTAGGTTGCCGTTCTCTGTCAGTTTCTTCGAGAGGTGGACTACATGACAGCATTTAAAGCTCTTCAAGAACAGAACAGGTATGGCGGTCGGGACTGTTGGGTGTGTCCTGTCTAACAGTACTACTCTGAACATCCTTCATCTTTCCCCCCCCACAGTCATGATGCCATGGACTCGTTCTACGACTACATCTGGGACGTCACCATCCTGGAATATCTCACACGTATCCTTTCTGTTTTTGATGTATTGGCTGAGGGCAAACACAGGCCTTCAGATGCCTCGTCAATTCTCCTTTTGCAAACACCATTGTCTCTTTTGGGGCCCTTATATTAGAACTCTAGAGAAACATACTGTTGACTTCAGTGTGTCTTGTTTTTTTCCTTGACTGTGTTCAGATATTCACCACAAACGAGGCGAGACTGAGAAGAGACAAATAGCGGTAAGCACTTCAGACTCCAGTTAACTGTTTTTGCCCCGAGATAAAATAAATAGGGGGTTATATGCATCATAGACATCTGAAACTCAACATTTCAAAGACAGATCTGCACATCTCTAAGTCTATGCTTACTGAGCCTACAACACCCTGCATCAGTTCTCTTTGCTCCTCCCCAGATTAAAGCGATCGGACAGGCAGAGCTGAACACCAGTAACCCAGAGGAAGTGCTGCAGCTGGCTGCACAGAAAAGGAAGAAGAGATTCCTGCAGGCCATGGCCAAACTGTATTTCTAGAAGACATGTGAACCACTGTCAGACTTTTGGGGGGGTGGGAATGTATATTTTATTTTGTGGTAGAAAATAAACTTCTAAATAAATACAGTTGTTCATTTGTACACTTGTAATCATTTGAAATGAAGTCTTTAAAAAAAATAAATCACTCACTGTCCAGTGCCCTGAGTTGCAAACAATGGCTTGGATATAACAGCATAATAAAGAAAACTGAGCAACACTGAAATGGAAGAGTATGCACTTAATTCAGCCAGAGCTTTCTGACATATTCAGAGTTCAAGAAAAAGTGCACACTCTGCACTTTTGAACAGTGTTTAAGTTTTCTTTTGCAGTTCGTTTAGAGATTAGCTGACAAATGAAGTAGCGGCAATACACTCAACTATTTCCACAGCATCTATTTTAAAAACAATTTAACATCTCAACTGACCCTGAAGCAGTGTTTAAAAGACTCAGCTGTTGTCTGTACATATTAAATATGCTACAGAAGTAAACAATTGCACATCACTTTCAGTATTAGAACATTTCCTAGAAATGACACTCTTACAGCAAACATTGACACTTTTTTTGAAAATCATTTTTCTTTTCTGAATTAAAGCACCCAGTTGCTAAAACAGCTAAAAATCAACAAAAAAAGCTTTGGCCAAGATTTAAGAGTCTTTAAAACATAGGCACCATATCCTGGATAATGCATTCAGTGACAAATTTCACATCAGCAGGCGTGAAATAAACTCCCATCCAGACTCCGTTTTCCAGTTAACAGCCTCCACTGGTCTCCAGTGAACAGGACTCCTTTTGTGGGACCTCAACCCTGTGTCCTCTATGTCCACACTTCAGTCTTTCTCTCGTGGTTCACCGTGTGCAGGGTTTCTCTGTGCTGTTGGGAGGAGTGGGGAACTGGCTGTTCACCTCCTTTTTACTGGCAGCATCCTAAAAGAAACGAAGCCCAAAGTCACCAGAATCCACTTAACACAAACTACACATAAAATGTTTCCTCACTGGTAATGTTAATTGAAACCAAGTAAGGATCAGAGCTGGAACTGTTACTATTTTCATTCTTTAATCTCCTGAGTATTTTATTATTCGTCATTTTTCATTGGGAGAGAGACAACTACTAAGATATTTATCTCAACTACAGCTGCCATGAGGCTTTGACAACATGCCAGTGGCAATAATCACGAAAAAAAGTAGAACAATAAAATACTAACCAGCATGGTCATGTAGTCTGTGTGCGTCTGGATGTTGTGTCTGTCTTCTGTCTTTATACTGGCAAAATCCCTCAGTGTCGCTCTGCCAAACCAGCCCACCGACTCCACAAAAGGGGCCATCCAGTTAACGCACAGCTGGGTGGCGTCTTTCGACAGGCCTGAACACAGACATAAAGCACTGAGTAACCTCGCTGTGGACGCCATGAAATGAGAAACAAAACTGTCTTTGACAGGTTTTTTCCATTTATAGACACATTTCTATAAAATGCAAAAATCCCAAATCTTACCTGAAACTTTTTCAACGGTTTCCTGTTGAATGAAATGGGACAGGACTGAAGCAGCCAACACTCGATACTGGAAGTCCAGAGAGTTTATGTTGAGGATACACAGGTCTAAAAGCTAGAAAAGTCAAAAAGTCCAAAGAAAACAGCATTAGACTTAAACTGAAAACATCAATCAAGTAAATATAGAAGCTTTAGTTACTTTTTTTCATTAGCTAGACTAGGGAGACATAACCAGGTGACGATAGCATTCAGAGCTGCAACGATTAGTTGATCAAAAGAAAATTAATTACCAACTATTAATTAATAAATTCAGTCATTTTTTAAAAACAAAAATGTCAAACATTTTCTGCTTTTCGTTGTCATATGATGAAGGTTTTAGACTACTGGTTGGGTGAAAGAAGCAATTTGAAGATGTCACTTTGGCCTTTTCTTTTTTTGGACATGTTCTAGACAAAATGATTAATCTAGAATAAAAAAATAGAGTTGTAAATAGTAAATGGTAGTTGCAGCCCGACTGTCATAACCAAATTGAATGGGGTTCCATTGATGTCATGGTAGTCAGGTCTCATAATGAAAAGGAAATCCAAAAAAACAGCTCTGAAGGAAAACCCCTTTGTGAAAGGTTTGTATGCATGTGTAAAAAGGTGACATCCAAACACCTACACGTGTCATTTGTATATAAGTTTCCTGTGGAAACTGCGGCTCCAGCAGGTCAGAGTTTGTGTTCATTGATGCCATCTGGAAGTAAAGCTTCAGCCAAGACACTGCTGTTTCAGGACAAAGGTTCCAACTCAATGCCTGTATAACAGCAAAGAAAGAGAAGAAAGTATAATTAAAACTTCTTAATGACGAATAATGCATCAAAACGTGGTTATACTTGTGACAGAATTACCTTCAAAATGATTAACTCCATTTGAAGAATCTCATCTTCATAGTAGGTCCCTGCAGTCACGTAGGCCATCTGTGAGAGCTTTGGAGGACATGCTTCCTACAAGGATGAAAAATATAACTCAAAAACTTCTCCAGGCAGTTATTCACATTAGAAAGGTGTCTGTCCACACTGCTGCAATCAAGCCAATAAAATACATCAGGATCAATAAAGCCCCTATTAGAAAGGTTTCTAACTTGCTGCTTAAGTCTTTAAAGTATATTGAGATGTGTTGCTGTGATGTTAAAGGCGTCAGTGCTGCACAGTTGAAAAATAAGACCTGATCCATCCCCATTCTTCCTCACCTCCATCTTTGATGCTATAAAGAGACAAGTTATCCCAATGAGCTGCAGCATGCCCTTTTCAATGTTGTTCTGGGTCAGCATGAACCGGTCAAAGTAGTCCTGTGCCAGGTAGAATGTCTGCCGGTGAAGAGTGTACGCCTCACTCACCTGGTAAAACCAAGGACAAAAAAAAATGGTGGTCAACCTTTTGTTTCAAAATTTAGGTGATTACACAACTTAATTTTAAGTGAAAAAGTTGAGAAAAGAATACAGCCATGTTTTAGTAGCATGATGTTTAACTGAATTTAGTCTTAAGATAATCAACAAGGCTTGTCCCAAATATCTAAAACATGATAGATGAATATGGATCAAACAGGAAGTAAACTCATTTGGTTGTGGTATTCATGGGACAATCTGAAGTTTTGTATTTGGCAGTTTAATAAGTAACAACATCGCCACCATGAAAGGATTTTACACTGCTACTATTTTAAAAGTAATATTTTAAATCTGAGATGCATTTGAAGACAAACCTCAATTAACCAGTCAAGGAGGATTGATCTCATTCTGGGTTGTATGCTGGGGTGCTTCTGCATGAAGCTCTTGCTGTGTCTGTAACTATGCTCCTTGCCGACCATCTTCACCCACACGTCTTCAGAAGATCCCCATCTGAAACACGCAGAAAATATAGCTGCAACTGTGCAAAAAAGCTAATTATGAGTCAAACCATGGCTAAATAATAAATGATACTCACCCAAGATGAGGCAGAGGTGACGGCCGAACCAAGGAATGTCCTGAAGTGGGAGCTGCATAGTCGGGCTCATCACAGTCAACCCTGACTCCTTTCTCAGAAGTCTCGATGAGGACGCAAGGCTCGGTGACAACCTCAAGTACCAGCTGGTTCTGAAATGGAAATGGAAATGGAACTGAATGCAACATGTGCGCGTATAAACAGCTCAGACCGGATATTTCTGCTGGGACATATACATGTACACAATTTTATTTATTCACCTATTTTGTGCAATTGAAGTGACTTGGCTGTTTAATTTAGATTCAACTTAATTGTCACTGCAGAGAACAAGTACTGAGACACTGAAATGCAGTTTAGTATCTAACTAGAAGTACAATATGAACAGTATTAAGAATATCAATGAGGTGCATAGATGCCAATGCAAAACCAATAAAAATAATATTATAAAAGAAAAGAAAGGGACATACCTTCTCACACTGCAGCTTTGACAGGGGCTGAACCTTTTTTCTGTTGTTTTGCTGAAAGGAAAAGTTATTATTAGTTGGATGTCAGACTATCAACAAATGCTTATCTATATCACTAAAGCTATTCAGTGCACCTTGAAATGAACGGTTTGTTGGGACTCTTACCTTAGTTACTTTGCCTTTCTGCCCTGGAGCATTTTCACATCTTTTATGCATGCGACCACTGAAAAGACATCAGGCTGAATTCAACATGGAGCTGGAGATTTGACATCAGCCCAACAACTAATCAATATACAAACATTAATTCATGAAGGAACAGAAGAGGTCATTACCTTCCTCTAGTCATGGCTGTGGCTGCTTCTGTCTGTAAAACGGGAACAAAGTTAGTGTTTGTTAACAAACCAGGAAGTTAGTCCTCAGATGGAGAAAAACAGCTGTAGTTATCTTGACTTGCAACGAACATACTTTTATGCAAAACTAAGTCAGATGAAAACACAGAAACCCACATTGTTTCCGGAATATTTATGGTTGCAACTATTAGACCTGAACATACGCGCCAACTTTATTAATGAGCGCGTAAAATGAGCACAGCCGAAGCTTCAACATGAGGAGCTTTATATTAAAATCTGTGGACATTTGTGTCCTGATAATCCTGCAGCTGCATGAGACAAAACGACCATGAAGAGCACAAAGAGACATGAAAGCCCCCCAAAAGCTGCAACTGCACCCTGAATGCAGCACAAAGGCCCAGGAAGACATTTTGTGCCACTGATATAAAGCTGCAAATTCAACTCTAACCAAAGACCACACGATCATCAATTATTACACAACTCATCCTTCATGCTTTATTCTATAATTCCTGTGCAGTGATCAATTAGCTTAAACATGATTTAGATGCATTAATCATGCAACTTGTCGGGAAACCGATCCAGGATCAGACTGCAAAGGATGTGAAAGCTTTAGTTTTAGTTTAAGCTCAGAAGATGCAAACTCAGTAAAAACAGACGTATCTAAAACATCTCCACTGTCAAGCAGGCAACTTTACAATGAGTAATGTTAGCTAACTTTGATGCTAGCTTGCTAAACAAAACTACTCGAACTGCGACCGAGTTCACCAGCAACACAACAAACTGCTGCTTTAATTGAAGCATGAGACTAAACACAAATGGCTTATGGATGGTTCAGACCTGTAAAGGTAAAACTACAGAGGTAAAGAGACTTACTAACTCTACAGAAACACCGATGTTTGCTGCTTACCCTCCTCGGTTTTGAGCCCAAACTGAACTGGTTTCTAGTTTGGCGCTGGCGCCAACTAATATGAGTTTGCGGCGCATTGCGCATGTGTATAAATACCCCAACCCTCCTAAAGCTTTTAATAGGAGGTTAAATTAGGTTAACACACATTTCAGTTGAAGATGATTAATTGTGTTTTCATTATTATTTTTTTATTTATTCCCTTTACTTTAGTTTTATACTGCCTTAATAGGAGTTTGTGCTTTAACGGAACTAAAATAGCAACTGAATGAAAAGTCATTTTGTGAGAGTGAACACAGTTTACTTAAATCAGTCGTTTTGTTTAATTATTATTTGACTTTTGTTGTTTTATAACATACATTAAATAACAGAATTTTATAATAATTTAATCTCTTTTTTGTTTCTGTCAGTTGTGTTTTCCGGTTTGCCGGTAGTGGGCGGAGCTACAGGACAGGATAGCCAATAGGAGAGAGAGTTGAGTTGAGCGCGTGCTCCTGGATCAGGAAGTAAACAAAGCAGAAGCTGTCAGAGCAGAGAATAGTTATTAAATTGTAAATGTAGATGTTAAATTAAAACGAAATGGTAGAAACTTGCCTTGACTTCTATTTACAATCTATTTCTGCTATTTATTTAAGTGAATAATTCACACCATGAATATTTACATGCATAAAGAAACACTGCTGTCTCATAATTTTCATTTGTAAAACAGATTTCTACTAACTTCAACGGTTACAGTATAAACACAGATGTTCTGGAGGTTAAAGAAATGTGAAAGATGAGAACACAGAGAATCAGGCAGTGGCTGGTTCAGGAAATAAGCACACAGAGGTGTTTTTACGATGAGACACAACAAAACGAAAACAAAAGATGAACAGACACAGATTTGAAATAATGTCGCCCCCAACTGGTTTAAAGTAGCTGCACATTGTCTACTGATGGACTCCGTTAAAAACGTTTCACATCACGGTCAAATGATTTATTTTCCTTATTTCTCACGATTTAAAGTGAAAATAAGATAAAAAATAAAGTTGATAATTTCATATCATGTCAGTCATTTCCTTTAAAACACAAAACCAACAGATGCCTATATCTTTAACCATTTAGCATTATTTTTTAGTAATTAAATCTGTATGTGTAATTCAATAATCATATATTCAAGTGTGAATAATTTGGAAACTTTAATGTAATTGTGACTATAAATGCTCCACTCTCATCTTAAAGCCCCAGCAGTAATTTAACAGCATACATGATAATATTACATAACTTTCATATTCAATATTGTAAAAATTGTTTTTCAGTCACTACATTATTTGTAATTCAGTACATTTTATAACAGGGATACAAAGAGTTTACACAACTTTAGAAGTCTGGATAGTAAATCCAAATTAAAAATAGAAAAAAGTAAATTATTAGTACAATAAACTTCTTATATAGTCAAATAATTAATGGACTGACTTACTGATGTCATTTAAATATTTATGCAACACAAGAGGAAGGTTTCATTATCATGATTGTAGTTTTAGTCCTTCTGTCAATGTATCAGTGACAAAGCCATGGACTTCACTTCCTGTGATGTTGCACTGTGGTAAATGGGAAGTTCTTTCAAACGAATATCAAGGGAACAAGAGAGGAAGCCACAGCAGTTCATGCAGACAGTTTCAACTTTGAAGCAATAGAAGCAGTTTCCCTTTCTGTTGTCAACATGAAGCTGGTGAAATGCATTTTAATCGTCCAACTGAGCTGTCTTTGTCAAGGTAATACATACTGTTTTATACATTTATAAACTCGATATTTAAAAGTTATTCAGAAACTGTCAGTTCTGCTGTGAGATTTTATTATGACTTTATTTAAGCCGACTGTAGCTGAGAAGGTAATAGATTTTTTGGCTATATAAAGTTGTAACTATATTTAATACATATATATTAATATAATTAGAATACATTCAATTTTTCCATATTCTTTAACACCATTAGTGGTTTTCACTTAAACTGGATCCAGTTTGGCCTAAACTCAAACTAAAAGAACAGCAACACATAAACTTTATTAACTTCACTAACTAATTTAATTTAATTATTAAGTTATTAAATATAAACTGGAAATTAGCAAAAGAAGATTTTTGTTATCCATAAGGGGAGATTGTAGAGGCTGGTATTGTCTTCTATTTTACAATTTATGCCACTATTTACAAAGCTGTCTGTGAGAGTTTTTTTGGTAAAGTACTGGCAAATGTATTGTGAAGTTTGCTAAACCTTATTTAGTGTATTTCAGAAGAAAGACAGTACAGCTTGTTTGCGTAAAATGATGTTTGGTCTAGTTATATTTGCTCTTATTTGATTTTTTATGTTTGAAGTTTACGTGCATCATTTTCATGTGGGTAACCATTCTCCTTAAAGTCTCCTTCAAATGCTATTTACAGAGACAGTGTGGAGGTTAAAGGAATGAAAAAGTTGAAAACATAGAGAAACAGAGTTCTGAATGCAAAGTGAAAAATGTACATTTTAATTTTTGACTTGTAGTTATAATTTTTAATCTTTATTTTTTGAAAAATATATTTCATATTTCTAATCCTTATTTTCAACACTAATCTTTAAGCACAATCACAAGAACATGCCACATTGCATTTCACTAAACCTTTGACTCCTTTGAGTCGTTTTAATCTTTTGGTCTGTGTGTTTAAAAGTAGAAAACTTAAAGTTGGTGTCGATGACAGAGGGCAAAACTGAGTTTTACAAGATAGATGTGATGTAAAATGTGAAAGATTACATGTGGTAGATAATTTATTGGTGGTGTGATCTCTTTCACTGCGCTCCATCCACGTGCTAAAACACACTGATCAGACATTTGGTCAAGTGGTTACTCTTCAAAGTCCTGTGGTAGCTGCATTCGATGTGTTGTGTTGTGTGCTGGCCGATATTGGCTTGAAGTTCACACTGTTCCTGACAGTGAAAATAATGAGTCTTTTCTGTCTTTATTCTAGCTCTTCAAAACTCATCCACTCAAACAGAGCCGCCTGATGTCCAGGTGACAGCAGAGGAAGAGGAGTTCAACAGTAAGTTAAATGTTTTTCTCTCTCTCATACACTCACACACAAACATATAGTTAGAGCAGAATGTTGTACACCGCTTTTTGTCCAGAATCAGGATATTGCATGCAGAGGGTGTATAAATATTCTTGCTCTTATTGGCACAGGATGTGGGGTGACCTGCTTGTGAAACGCATCTTGATGAATTTTGCAGGTGCAAATCAAACAGTAAGACAGCGAAGCGTTCTCCCACACAGACTGGTGCTGCTCTGCAAGCAGCCTTTGCTCCTGCTCGCTTCTGTGTGGCTTTGTGCTCAACTGCACCCTCAATAGCACAGAAACATCTCAGTCCAATTCTTCTACAGTCACAAATCTTATTTGCTAAAGTTATAATGGTGTTGGCTACTGAAATTTACACAAAAAAACAGAGCTGAGAATTTAAAGATTACAGTAAATATGAAGTTAAGTGTTACTGTGAAAATGGGGAACTGCAGTGTATTTCTTTCACACATATAGTATAGTTGACAGTAGATACAGTACAAATAGGAAATGTGGGTGGAGAGAGAGAGAGAGAGAGAGAGAGAGAGTTGTGTGAGAGGCAACCAAGGTTCATGGCCAGAATCAAACCAGAGACGCTGACATGATGTGCGTATTAACCTCTGTGCCACCATAAAATACTATAAAATGTTGGAAATGTCATTCACCTTTTAGAAAATTTCATATAATTAATTCAAATGCACAACAGACAAATGCTCACAAATGTCAAATGAAAACTTACAGAAAGTGTTAAACCGTATATGTGTGAAACAGCCATTTTCAGTCACTCATCACAAACCAAACACTTAAATAGAATTCAAACAGAATTTCCTCAGAGGACAACCGGTACAACAACACATAAACAAAGATATTACATTTACATTTAATTTTTTTAAAAATCTAAATGTAGATGTTAAATTATTATTGTCGGTAAAAGTCATTGGGAGAAGCTTGCATTGTCTCCTATGCACAATTTATTGCTGCTATTTATTTAAGTAATTCACATCATAAATTTTACTTGTATAAAGAAACACACTGCTTTTCTGAAACATAGGATTTTTTTTTTTCAAAACCCTGGCAAAAGTATTGTAAAGTTGCCAATGTATTTCAAAGGAACTACAACATATTTCAGCTTCTTTAGGTAAAAATAAAGTGGCTTCTTTTGCTGTTATATCAGCTCTTATTCATCTCGTCTTTGGTTTGAGGTGACAAGTGCATAATTTTCATTTGGAAAAACCTTTTCCTCCTGACAACTAACTTCAACAGTTACAGTATAAACATGGATGTTCTGGAGCTTGAAAGAAATTTAAAAGATGAGAACACAGAAAATCAAGTCGTGGGGGCTTCAGGAAACAAGCACACAGAGCTTCAGGTTCAGTTTTAGCCGTGGAGAAAAGAAAAAGTTTTAAAGGTAGCAAGAGTTAATTTTTATATCTACTAGAAGAAGATAGAAGTTACACGTGGCAGATAATTCACTGATGTGGAGTCTGTGGTACATTTAACCCACATCGCTCTGGTTCACGTGCTAAAACACAAAAATCCAACACTTGGTCAAGTGGTTACTCTTCAACTAACTACTCACTCAGGACATGTGGTTAGATGTGTTTGATGCAGCGTGTTAGACCTGATGCTCACACTGCAAATACTCACTAAAGCATTAAAAGTGTATTAATCCTCAGTTGAAAATAGTCCCCAACAAATGTGCTATTTCCTCTTATTTGAGTAAAGATTGCAAAAGACTGCAGTTTCCAGCTGACGGAGCTTTTTTTCTAAAAATGAAACTATATATTTTTCACCTGTTTTTTAAGACTCGTGTTTTCAGTAGAATGCAATGGATTTTGGGTTGAGCGGAAGTAAATACTTTCAGGAAATATTTGTTCTTTTCATGTTTGACAATAAGAAAAATATTTTAAAAATCACCAGCCTTATCCATAAATGTTTTGCCATATACGTTAGAGTATTGACTGAATATTTCCAATCCACATGCTCATAATTCATCCTGTGTTTCTGCCTCAGATGATCCTTACGTTCACAAACTGGCTGGTAAATGCAGCTTCACGCTCAGGAGGCCTGGAGGCAGCAGCAGTGATGTGGTGGCATTAACAGCAGACTCTGCAGATGTGTTGGTCGAACAGATCTGTCAGGATCTGGACTGTGGCAGAGTTTATCATGTGAATAAAAGCAGCTCGCCTCCCAACGCCACCTGCTTTCACGACTGTTTGCACCAAGATGGTCGTCTGCAGAACTGTTCACAGAGTGTGGGAGGTCACTGCACAGTGATTGTCGCAGCTGTTTGTGGTAAGTTTTCACTCTAATATGTCTCATAGTTACACAAAAATCTGTTGTTTTTACAGTTTTACAGCTGAACTTGTGAACTTTTATTTCTCTGTGAATTGAATTTGAGAGAAATATGCCTTTTGTGTGCACAGATTTCATGATTTCATGGAAATCGCATGAAAAATGGCAAAAACAAAAGTATTCCATTTCCATTTTTTGTTCAGTATAAAGTAACTACCTGTGCTCTTCTTGGCTGATTCAGATGTGACTCATATCTTTCTTAAAGAAATTCTACAGTCACAAAGAGGCATGTTATGTATTACCGACTATTTTTTCTTTTTTAACAAACCAAACACAACAAGGATTCTGACAATAACCTCATAGTATAGACTGTAAAACATGACAGACTCAATGACTAACACAGACAGACAGCAGCTCTTCGTACAACAGAGTAAATAAAGTGTGCTTAGATAGAGATAAAACCTAAAGTCCCTTGACATAATAACACAACGTTGAATATAGCATTAACATCTTCTGTCAAGTAAATTGTCCAAAATTATGGGCAAAATTACTAATTTGGAAGGTTTGATATGTCTCTCCTCTGTTGTCCAATTACTGTAAATATGATCAAACAAACTGCCATAGAAGTATTTCCCAGGCTGCCCCTGCCCTTCATCATAAACAGATAAGCTGACAGCATGTTAATGTCCTCAGGCCACCAGGCCGTGCGGCTGGCGGGAGGAGCAGGCCGCTGTGCTGGACGGGTGGAGCTGTGGAGGAAAGGGTCATGGGGCACGGTGTGTGATGACCAGTGGGACCTGCGGGATGCCGACGTGGTGTGCTCCCAGCTCGGCTGCGGTTACGCCCTCAGCGTGACGGGACAGGGCGGCTCCTTCCCCCCGGGCCGAGGACCCGTCCACCTGGACGAGCTGAACTGCACGGGCAGAGAGGAGAACCTGTGGGACTGTCCGGCCGCACAGGATGAGACCGACTGTGGACACAAAGAGGATGCTGGTGTCATATGCTCAGGTCCAGTTCAAAACACATCTTCATACATACAGAGAAAACGGAAATATAACTGAGCTGAACAATGAGTAGATACGGAGTATACTGTACAGTTATTGCTGAAGATGCATGTGAATGCTGGCGGCTGAAATGAAAGGCAAAGCACAACTGGAAATGCAGAAGTGCTGTTTTGCATTGCTGAAAAAACTGGAAGCAGACATGCAAAAGTGTCAGAATTGGAAGCATGAATGGTTTCTGGGGCTGAAAATATGCAGAAGATGCAGCTGACAGTAAAACACGTCGAAGGAGGAATAGAGTAAAAAAGAGCGAGGAGAGTAACACTGTGAATGCTGAGTCAGCATTGGCAAAACATCCAATTGTTGAGATAATTGAGTCTGGAGCAAAGTGTTGAACTGGCAGACTTTTCTGATCCCACTGCCATTTTTGTTGTGGCCAAATATACTGTTATTTGCCCATAAATTATCCACATTGTGTAGGCTGTAATTACAAGAGAGAGATCAGAGTCAGAGTCAGAGTCGTATTAATTCCCCTCTGTCTGTATTTCCGGTGTGTTTCTGTGCAGAGCTGAGAGCGATCAGGCTGACTGGAGGCCTGGACCGCTGCTCAGGTAAAGTGGAGGTCCACCGTAATGGCAGCTGGGGGACGGTGTGCGACAACTGCTGGAACGAGCACAAGGCCTCCATGGTGTGCTCCATGCTGCAGTGCGGAGCGAAGGCGACACAGTTCTCCCGGTTTCTTCCTCCTCTCGTCCACAACAACGGGCCTCTGTGGTACTATCACTGCGACTCCAACACGCAGAACCTGTGGCAGTGCAAGGAGATCGTCAACAGAATACACCTGTGTGCCTCCTCAAAAGCATCTGGTGTCGTCTGTAACGGTGAGTGATGCAGGTTTTGTCCTGCAGCAACAATCCAAAGCAGGTATGAATATGTGTTTTACATATTTAATACAGATCATTTTCTTTTGTTTCCGGTAATTTGAAGCTCTCGTATAAAATAATATCCTCTGTCATTATTTGACCTTCTTTGTCAACACAGGTGACACATTTTACATGTTGTTTCCTACCACAAACAGCTGATAATTTCCAGATGCATTTTAAATTATGTATTATTTTATGATAATAGCTATATGATGGGATATATAACAAATAAAAAAAGAGCAAATCTGTAAATCTTTAAACTATTTGTAGGACTGGACCAGATGCTCGGAAATATCTCAGGGCATAAGTCTGGTTTAATTTGTCACGATGAAGGAGCTTTTTTTTAAACACATAAACATCTGTGGTTAAAGATGTATAAATGTGAGTCATTTCCTGATTGAATAATTATCAGAGCACAGTTGTCCTTCATGTTTGACAGCTTTCTTGACATGAAACTTTAAGTGACAACACTCAATCTTCCTGTATTTTCTAGTAGAAATTTTGTAGAAATATGAACTTAATCACATCCAGACTGTTGAACAAAGATGTGATATTTTTGTCCTGCAGGTTCCCTCGGGTTTCCTGTGCCCACCACAGCCAACACAGCCAACACAACTGTGACAACCAGTTGGACGACTGGTAAATATTCAGTTTTTTATCTTTCTAGAACAGACAGATACGTTATATTTATAAATCTTACTTGAAATATTCTTTGGCTTATTTGAGAGCAAAGCAAACAGAATATGTCAGGAAAGACCATGGGAAGATGTTTGATTAAAAATGATGTGAGTTTGAAACAACTGTCAGAGAACGATGTGTGTTTTTTCTCTCTGTCCGTCCCAGAAGGTGAAACCACACTGGGCCCTGCTGAAGGCTTCTCTTTACCGTCGACAAAGCTTCTCATCATGCTCTCTCTGGCTCTGCTGCTCCTCGTGGTTCTGATCACAAACACCGTGCTCTGCTGCCATTACAAGAAAAGACACGGTTGGTGCTCCTCACTTCAGACTCCTTTCATCTGGATGGCAAAGTGAACAAAAGACACTCAATTTGAGTGAATTAAATCAGTAAAGTCACATTTTTGAGTGTTTGATTTTATGTGGCTTCAGTTCCATATATGTCCCCAGATTAAACTAAATGGAAAACTGGTCCATTCAACTTCAATATACTTTTCATGATGTCAATCATACAAACATTTTTGTCTTCATTTCTATCAGTTTATTAACTTTATCAACACCTTATTGGTTAAATATGATTAGTACCTTTTTGCTTATTGTTACTTGTATGTTTGAGCTTCTCTGTGGATCAGACTGATGCACAAGTTTGACACAAGGCTGTTTTCACGTTCATCTACTGATGGAGGACAGTTTGTCTGTACTCACCTTAAATCTGAGTCTAATTATAATATTCATAGGTTTTCCAGAGAGGCAGAAGGCTTAGATGTAGTTTTAATAATTCTGAACAAGGTAATAAAGGTAATAAAAAAAATATTATTTAATTAATATTCCAAACTATTTTTATGTCTTGTCTGAGATTTAATCCCAACAACAAACTGCATATCAGCAAGTTCTTCGTCTCAATCTAAAATTCAAACCATATTCCAGTTTTTCAAAGCACAGCATATCTTTTTTAATCCCATCTCTTCAGTATATTGATGATGTTTTAAGATGAATAATCCTCGAATGCATCCCTCTGTTAGACAGCAGACACTCTGGACAGCATGAGTGAGACGTTTCATCCAGTTTACAATAATTATCTGTCTCTTGTTAACTTTGTCCTCAGCGCTCTTGCTCCAGCAGACGCGCAGCAGCCACCGACCTCCCTCTGAACATCATCACAACAGCTACCAAGACGCCGTCAGCCTCATCAAGGTCACCGCCAACCCTGCTCAGACCGATGGTCAGTGAACTGAACGTTTCCCAGAGTATTATAAATGAAAAAGCGAATGTGTGAGCACAGTTTCATAGCTTGGATAATAACAGAATAACTCAGGCTTTTCTTTCTTTATAACCTACATGTAAATGTGATTATATAGATGCACAGTGGTGAGAAAGTTGCAGAATTATACAGCATCTACAAAGCATCTCATCAAGTGGTTTAATTTTTTTTGTGTGTTTGTCTCAAAAAGTCCCCTCCAATCCCAGGTATCTTTGGACCCAGCTTAGTAGTGTTGACAGCACGTCAGTAGATACAGACTATGAGCAGTATGAGCCAAGCAATGACCCGTCTGTCCCTTTATCAACCTTTCGGAGTGAGCTACCTTCTTTTACTTCCTCTCCATTCGTGTTCATTCCTGTGTGTTTCTCAGTCTTTGCCTCTTAAGATGCCTCTCGCTGTGTTGCAGCATTTTGCGGTTCAAGCTGCTCTGTCGCTTGTGTGCGTGTGTGTGTGTGCAGATCAATGCACTGAATGTTTGCAGGATGGTTTGTGATTAAAACGACGCTCCGTGTGCATCATTTTGCATCTAGATTCTCAGAGGTACAAAACAGACATGAACCCTTTGATGAAGCCCTCAGGACTCGACAGCCTCTTTGAGGAAGGTGAGTCACTGTTGGTTTGCAAGAGACAAACATGTTACACTTTGCAGGTTGTGAAAATATTTCCACTGTGCAGCTCTGCAGTTCCCAGGAATCATCAGAGGACAGAGGATGGCAGGTTTAACCAATCCATAAAAGTCGGGAGGTTGTGTAAAATATAAATAAAGCAGAATATGATCATTTGCGCCCTTTTTGACATATAGTCAAATGAAAACAAAGAACAAAAGAACAAATTACTACATGAGCTCAGGAACAGCTCGTTGCATTCTGATTGCATTCTGTTTTTATTTTACACAGCATCCCAACTTTTTAAATGTCTTCACCAATTATAATATATTTTTATATTTATTTAACAAGAAAATCTTTTGAGTCATTATGTTATTTGCTTTTGGTTCCATTCTGTCAAAAACAACCGACACAAATACAAAATGTCCAAATACACACACACAAAAAGAAAAAAAGAAAAGACAAAAATTTGTTGTGACATGTAGATTTCATTAATTAATATTACTTTTGTTTGTTAAATTATTCCTTACATTTATATTATGATTTTCATTTTTCAGGCGCTGAACCCAGCAACGAAGCAATGGGAGCTTTTACAAACTATAACGGAGGCGCCACAGACGCTCAATACGCCCGAGTGTCAAAGATCTCAGTGGACTCGTTCGACACCTCCAGTACTTCCTCTGGGGAAGACTACGAAAACGCAAACGGCTACGTCAAGGTCGCCCCAGGTCAGTCTTCTTCATTCACCTGCTTCCCTTCAACCAGGACCTCGTTGGAAAGTTGCTGTAAAAATGAATAAAAAGAGACTGGACACACATTTTTAATCGCTTGGATCAAAATGAATTAGCAGCTCTTTACTTGAAAATAGACAGTGACTTGAATATTCACGCCTTCGTTATGTTTCTCAATTCAACTTCCAGTGTGTGTATTGGTGTTTGTTTTGAACATTATTTTTCTGTTATAAATATTAAAGGAATAGTTCATATTTCCTGAACAGATATGAGAGTAGCAGCAGTTCTCTCATGTCACTCTCTGCAAGACAATCATATATGTACAGTATATATGAGTGAAATGAGTTGTACCAACACTGTCACATCATCTTGAGATACTGGAGGAGGGTGTTGCAGCTCTTTTCTCTCCAAAGAAATTAATGATAACACTAGATCAGGTGTAGGTTTCTGAATATGAGATTCATCTCACCTCCTCACCCCAGCGATGTTGTACAGTCCCTAAACTCAATCTGTGGGTGTTTCTAGCTTAGAGTCGCACTCATGATTGGAAGCTGTGTTTCACTTCTTCAGGCAGGATATGAAAGTCTCAAAAAGCTTCCACGAGTTTATAAAAACTAAATGTATGACTCGAATTACAGAGCAAGGACTGTGCCAGTCATCTGCCGTCACTGATACTTTTGACCCTTCAGCCGTCTACAGGAGCGGACAAACAACAGACCTGCACAGTTTAGGTAAGTGTCACATAAAGATGTTGGAGGAACAAATGTTATAAGAGTCATAACATTTGCTGATCTTTGCTGTTGTCTGATCATAAGATGACGAAGACGAAGGTCCCATCTACTCCCCCGTGAGCCCCGACCACAACCCCTCATCTGAGGATGACTACGATGACATCGACGTCCAATAAGAACAGAGGAGGTGACTCCAGCTCGGCGAGACCAGGAGTTTGGGACTGAAGAGAAACTGTGTGAAATCTACAGCTTCAAAACTGCACTGAAAGGAAATGTGCTTTAAGACTTAGCACAGGTTATGTGTCACTTAGGTTAAAACTGGTCAATCTGGTTAAAAATATAACCATTAATTCAACAGTATTTGAACGACTACATTTCATTGTGTACAGTAGTTTGAACCTGCTTAACACTGAGATGCTGTGAATACAAGATTTATGTGGCGAAGGCATCTAAAAAAACTCTTTTCAAACTAAATCCTGCAACTTAACAAACTATGTTTCCTGTGAATCGCAATAATATAATTTCTCTGAGCTGTTGTTGAGACTCAGATGAACACAATGTGCTTTCATGGTGCTTTTAATCCGACATCAGTCAGACTGAGATGAAAGACAATGCACTCATGTATTTTTGGGGAAAAGATTCCTTCCTGGAGGTGAATGACATTTTGCTTGTGTTTTGTGTTGAAAAGTTACAACTTGCTCTGAAACATACAGACTTTTCTGAACAGACCCTGCTTTCATCTGCACTGCCAGTTATACGCAAATGTAATTTTACTTTAGCAAAAGTTATGTTAGCTGTGAATGTAGTCGAACTGTGACTTATGTAAACTGTAAGATTTTTAATATTTTACTGATGTGTTTGTATCAGTTTTGTGTAATAACTAGTATGTAATGTAAATAATGTGCTAATATTTGGATATAATAACTATTGTTTCAAACTATTAAATCTGTAATTGTGATATGCACAACCTGGCCAGAAATATGTGGACACTCAAACATTACACCTATATGTGATTGTTGAGCATTAATCTGCTCCTTAACTGCTCTTTTTCCTTTTAGAAATACTTTCCACGAGCTTTTGGAACTTGATCGGCTTCAATTTATCCACAGGAACATTATGGTGTTCAGTTAATTTTTGCACATTTCATCACAAGTAAACTCAATGTGCTTTTACAATAACATACATGTGCAAACAGCCACCCACCCACAAGACAGTAATCAGTCATACTGTACAGAAAGGCACACACAGTATTGTCTGAAATGGAAATGTGTCCTTACACTTTTGGCCATATTGTATGTTCAAACGTCCTGTTGAGTTCTACCACAAGGGGGCACTACAAGCTTGTAACTAAAGGTCGAAGAGCCTGACTGGAGTGAAGCCCTCACATGTAAACTACGAAAACATGTAATACCATCACATATTTGCCAAAGCCATCTTTTCCAGGCTGTAAAGCTTTGTGACAAACACCCACCAGTGCTGAGCGAGGGAGAAGTCAGAATAATGCACTGTGAAAAAGGTTGAGCGGTGGTGGGGGGGGACTCTGGATCCTGATCGGGGGCCAACATAAACCATCAGTGCAGTTTGAAACCAGACCTGGCTCGGCTCTTCTCGGTCCATTACATCTGCAGCAGCTGCAGAGCATCAACGCTTCCTCCTGACCCGAAGTGATGCCTTGAATCAAACTGATGTCTTGTTTCGTGGAGGCAAATATAACAAAGTGCTTCAAAGCGCCTATAAACTTTTATTAGTGCACAGCAGTGGTGAAGGCACAGATAAACATGGATTAGCTGCAGCTCGGCTAACGTGAGAAGTGGGAGTGATGATGCATTCGACTGATAACCGGCAGAATCGGGTGTTTTTTGACTGGAAGGTATTTGGAAAGGAAGAGGAGGACGAGTGTGTGTGGAGGCGAGAGGAGGGGAAGGCCGGGGGGGTGAAGCCGAGGAGAAAAGGAGGAGCTGGACGGAGAAGTCAGCAAAGATAAAACGTGTCTGAGAGAATCATATATTACACTCAAATTAAGTCCAGAGCTCTGCATCGAGATAAACAGTCGAATTAACGGCCAGATCTCCTTGTGAAACTGAATCTCTTTCACATGCCAGAGAATCCAGCACGCTCTCTCACACACACACACACACACACACACACACACACACACACACACGCACACACCAACCCACACACCACTTAACAGAGATTCCATCGAAGCAAAGTATGCAGTTTGATATATTACAGATCCTCCTCGAACAGTTTGCTTTTGTTTTATTCTGCTCTCAAAGATTGATAAGTCAGAATCTCAAAATCTGCGGATTTACAGTCCTGATTAACATCAAGGGAGAGAAATGTGGTGCACTAGTATTTCAAGTAGCTCGTAGTATTTGAGGGATTAGAAGATCAACCCTCTGTTTTCGCTCTGTTCATTAAATCAGTTACACACAAAGGATTACGGCTCCATAAGTCCGTAAGTTGCTTAAAGTGTCCCGACGACTGATCCTGGCCGCCTTTAAACTTTTGAACTGTGTTTGTTGCAGGAGGCTCGGAGACGACTGTACCTGCCTGCAAACAATGCCGAGCTCATGCTAAAACTTACAGCTGCTGCGCTTGACAACAACAAGACTTTGGCCACAGAGTGTTTTGGCCTTTTACTGTTGGAAATCTGTCGGCAACATGTGCCACACTCAAAGCTGTTAAAGTCCTTATCAGTGCTTTTTCTCTGTGATCAAATGTCTGTACTTCCTGACAGTGGCAGCGTGTGGCAGGTGTCATGTACCTGCTGAGCTCAGTGGCACCTGCCAACAGGTGAGAGACGCCGAACGTCCCGGGGAGAGACGTTTGCATGGTTGGTTGTCACTTCAGTCAGCAGCAGTAAATCCATGTTCTACTTTTCTGTTTTTTTAAAATTCATTTCGTGTTGTTACTTCCACCAAGGATCTTATGATTTCACCCATTTCAAACTAAAAAGGAACAAAAATACACGTAGAATAATTACTTACTCAGCCTTTCGAAGTTTTTCTGAAAGACGCAGCTTGTTCCTGATGCAAATCAACATCCACTCCAGCAGCTGCTCTTTGAAGCTGAAACCTTTATGGTTTTAGTTTGTGAGTGTAGAAAAACAACAGCGCCCATAAAAATGTTGTGTTCAAATGTTTTTTATCATTTTTATTTTAAAAGTAGCTAAAAACAAAAATATTCAACAAACAACAAAACATTTAGACATTTTGTGAAAGATGCTGATATTTTATTTTTCTGCATCGTGACAAATTTGAATGGTAATTTGACATTTTCTTACTTTTGGAATAAGATGATAAAATGTCAGATTTCTGCCTGATTCCTGCAGCTTCTGCTGAATTTCTTCTTGGCTTTATTAATATTTGGAGCAAAGTCTGAATTTCCTATCTTCTAATTATGAGTTTGCTGTTAATTCTGACAATAAAAATGTTCGCTCAGCCACAAAAAGCAAATGTGACTCTGTTAAGAAACGCATCACATCACTGAAGAACTTCTACTGAAATCCTGGTTTCAGCGTTACAACATCTGACCATTACACATACTTCAGCCCAGGTTAACGATAAGAAGAAAACGCACAGACTCCAACATGTTGCTCTCGCTTTGCTGTGACCTTGTCGGCGCTGCTCTTGACTTGGCCTTTGTGTTGGCGCTGCTCTTTGACATGTCGTAGGATGGACTGCAGCCAGTGAAATGCAGTGAGGTCATGAGTTTAGGTTGAGCCCCAGATGGTTTCAGACCCGGGCGAAAAATCCATTTCAGCTTATTAATCAAGGCCTTTTTTCCTTTGGCTGAGCAATGGCAAAGATTTATACCGAAGCCATTAAATTCCCTAATATTCCGCTCTCCTGATTAGTCTCTCTCACAGTGAATCAGCCTGCAGTTTGGCTGTAAATGACATTACGGCCCGCTGGGCTGCAGCTCGGGTGCACCCAGTAATAGTGTTGATTACTCCTCACTCATTAGGTCGCTTTCACTGCCGCCGCTAAGCCCTCATCAGGAGGTTTTTGGCTGAGCGGCCGAGCGGGGGCCCTGATCCAATTCACCTTTAAAGTTCAGTGGAGCTGTCTGGGTTTCCACGGGTCAGTGCATCGCTCTCCATGCTGTGCACTCCCAGAGAGGCCCTCATTACCTCATTTCCTGTTACTACTGTACCAGACAAGCATGTGAGTCTCACGGTTTGGTTGTGGAAAGTTTGCAATGTTTGTCACTGATGGTGCATTAAGACTCTTATTATGTCCTTGGAGAAGAATGAATATAATCATCTGTCATAATTAGCAGTTCTAAGGAGGCTCCGAGGTGCAAAACACTGAATGAAACACGGTGACAAAATGGCAAACACATAAAGAAAATGACTTCTGAAATCACACAATTTCAGAAAACATGAACAAATCAGAAAATGCAACAACAACAACAATAAGGTCAAACAGTCCTTTGTTCTGGGTTTGGTGGTTTCATAATTACGTGTACTGGGTCAAAATGGATCTGATTTGATTTTTAGTGTTGCAATCTTTTCTTTCCTGATGTGTTTCTACCTATCTACCGTCGTGTTTTGCACCTCAGGGCCACCGTACCTTTCTCACGAGGCACGTTTACGAGCCTGTATAAAGAAATGAATCCTAACTTGAAAGCCGGCCTGGCAGCGCAGCGTTTAGCTCATTAACCTTTTTTCTTCTTAGCACCTCGCTGCAGTTAACAGTCTGTGGCCTCTTCCCCACCAAGACACATTCATGTAGCTGCCAGTCAGGTCAACACTGCAATTAAGCTGCTTTAAACTTGTTCAGTGGTGCTTGGAGGCCGTAAAAATACTTCCGTTTGAGTGTCAATGGGAGCCTGTGGTGGTTAACGCTGCATTCATGGGAGAAGACATTGTGTCCAGTTAATGTAAGTAGTCTGGTCAGTGGGTCAAAAGGGCAACGGGACTGAAGGATACGAGGATGTGCAGTTGTTCCCAGCTGTTCGAGATGAACACAAACAGTCTGATAAATAGTTTCTTCCACACTTGTCCGACATTAAAATTTCTCAAGCAAGTAAGAATTTATGGACACGTTTCCTTGTTTGTCTCTGAGGTTTATGAGCGTGCGGTACATGTCGGACAGCGGCGAGCACCAGTCGCTCGGGACAGGCGTCATCAATCTCGGTCTGCAGTGAATGGCAGATTGGCTGCCATAAACCGGGCCTGATTGCAGTAGTGCTGTTCTCAGGCCAAAGGAGGCAAGGAAACAAAACCCTGCAGATGCAAACAATGTGTGTGGGACGCCGGGAGCCGGACCACATTGTAGATACACTGTACGTGTTTGCACCAGTGTTGCACACGAATCATTCACTCATTTATTATTCTTGTCAAAGTATTAGATGCCAACTGCTTCTCAACAGGTTTCAGATGGAGGGATGAAATTGGAGAATAATGAAAAGCACTGTCTGAACTGGGGCTGCAGGCGGTTCAGACATGGCCAGACTAACCTGTTCTGGAGCAAATACTCGTGGTGTAAATTGAATCGTGTTCATTTGATTAAACACAAAATGAAGGTCTTATAACTACATTCTGATGTTGGGCCATGACATCAGTTAATAACACAGATACACAATGGTTGAATTTGTACTTTAATGGTGTAAACTGGTAACAAATTTGAAGTTTCAAACTAGAATCAAAACGCATGTGGCCCCTGGAGATTTGATGCTCCTGAACAATTACAGTCTTGTAGAGTTAACAATCGACAATTAAAACTAAACCTTGGTGAATATTTGTTGAGTTGATTCTAGTATTCTTTAGACTTTAAAACTAAATTCAAAGGCTCTTTCAATCTTAATATTGGGAAATTAAAGTTACAGACAGTATAACTATACATTTGAGAGAACAGGTAGAAGAGGAAAAAATATATTGTTTATAATATTTCATGCAAAAGGATGCAACAAAATGTGCTTCACAAAATATAAAGACTACACATAATAAGACAGATGGAAGAAATAACAACATAAAGCATGAAGACTAAGACAAAACAACTTTAACATTATTACAGTCTTTCTCTGAACATGAGCTCTGAAAAAAGCAGCAACATCTCATCAATGGTAAACAGATTTTCCTCCAGTCCACCACCTTTTCCACAGCAAACATTTGGACTTGTCATCGCAGCAGAAGCGCAGCTGTATCTGATAATGTTAATGACGACTCAGTTCTGTTCAAGTGTCCCAGTAAGAAACACCAGCGAGCTGACACACACGACGCAGTTCAGTCCATCGCACAGAAACAAAGAGCTGATGTTCCTGGGTAAAATCATGACACCCAGTCAAAACCCCTCAGCGTCCAGCACGAACCAGGAAACTGTCGAGTCAGGTTTAGTGAGAGCAGCTGGCCGAACCGTGCAGACTGACGTTTCGACATCAGTCTCATCTGTACTGACCCTGATAAAAATGATTTTATCAGGTAGAATCAGGCTCGTGCACAGTTTATTGTTGATCAATGTCGTCTCTCCTATGATTAAAACAAGAACTTATTTAGAGCATTGAATTAAACCTCAGCAGTTTGCTCCCTCCACATTAAACCAAACACAAACTTTATGAGCACATCTCTCTGTGTCAGTGTGACTTACGGCCACTGTAACGTTAACATATGCACAGGAAAAGCTGCATTTGGCGCAGACAGCACATCAGGCCAGGTGAGGCCTCGCTGTGGGTATGAGTCATCTCTCCTGTCACGGTCGTACGGCTTCGTCATGTGTTTGTGCGCCCCGGGCGAGGTCGTTAATTACAGAGTCAATCCGGGACAGCGTTAGCAAATCATGTACGTAAATGTGAACGCGGACGTTTGTGCCAACAGAGTTCTCATTCACACGACTTCAGGTTCTTCATGCAGGGGAAGAGTGTTTCACCTCAGCTGCAACGAGGAAGAGAAGCGGAGGAAGAGGAGAAAAGAAAAGCAGCAAAGATTTGAGTCGGACAAGTGACTATGTAAGTAATTATTAGATAGTTGAATTTCAATTAAATATTTTAATTTGTAAACCATCTGTCTGAATTTATATTCTTTGAAACATTCAGCAGTAATTTGTGCAAACTGATTCAAATTCAGATGTTTTGCAGGATCATAAATCAAAGTAATTTTGTCCTGTAGGTTCAATGCAGGACTTTTACTTCTATTTCAGAGAATTTCTACACTGTGGTGTTTCTTCAGTAAAAGATCTGAATACTCTTTAAACTTTTAATTATTCTGGCCTTTCTTTGCTTCCATAGAGGTGATCACTTTATTCTTGATCACATGATCTCCACTGTTATAGGAAGTGTGCTGTTTTTCAGATTGAATGAGGTCACTGCAAGATTGATAACACGGCAGGGAAGGTGATGGTGAGTGAGCTCGGCCAGCTTGGAGTCTAGGAACTGAGTGTGTGTGTGTGTGTGTGTGTGTGTGTGTGTGTGTGTGTCCGGTCGGCTGCTCCATGCCACCAGCTTAACCTCTGGATTCTCCACATTCCAGCCCAAAGTCAGGCACAAGTCTCGCCGCTGGTCCGTTTAAGGTGATTGACGTTATTTGCTACCATTAGGCACTACTATGTAATTGACCTTTGACCCCTCACAAGCGACCTGTTGAAACATCTTTAAACCAGATCGTCTAATCTCCATGGGAAAAGCCCTCCATCTAGACTTAGGGCTCTAAAAGCAATCAACACCTAAAGGTGAAAGAGGGGAGCCGGGGTCGCGGCCAGCAGATCGCTCTGATCCAGTCGGGGGGCGACGACGACGACGACGATGATGATGATCATTTTGTTCAAATACATGTTATCACAAAAATATTGCCTGATGTTTTTTGGGTTAAAATATTGTAGTCAACTGAGGAATTTATTCCTTCAGCGGACGACATTTACCATCAACACTGATTAGACTTCCACATAAAACATGGTGAATTTTTCCTTTAACAAGATTATTACTTTACTTTTGCAGCAAACAGATTTTTTTCTTCCAGTTTGTTAGAAAAGCTTTTGAGGATTCAGGAACGACTCTCAGAGCAGTGTTAGGTCTTAGGTTCTTGGTATTATAAAGATCACTGAGTATTTCTCTTTCCCAAGTTTGGATGATTCACTTTGTGACTTGAATGTAACGGTAACACATGAGAGGCACAAACAGGAGTTGGTTGAACTCAGAGAGGATCAGAAAATATGAATAACTCTAATAACTTTTTATGGTGGCTTTAAAAACAAAACAGACACAAACTATCTCTAAAAGTGACTCTGTTTGTATGAAAAACTAAAAAATATGAGTAAATTTTTAGTACCTTTGAGCAGAAAGTGACAAACTTTAATTCATGAGTTCTTAAAAAACAAACCTGATGTTTCATCAGTTGTGAAACATTTTTTTATCTATGAATTGAACTACTCAGTTATATATGGGAATATAACTCAAATTTATAAAGTAAAAAATTGCAGAATCTAACTTTTAATCCCCCACAAAAAACAAATCGTATTCTCTCAGGAACAAGAATATATTTGAAAACACCTGGACTCTGCAGAGCCTCAGCGTGTGACTCCAGGCCGCTTCTGAAATCCACTTCGGTCGAGTTTTTAGCAGCGGATGTGATTCAGTCTGACAGTTTGGAGGGATTAAGTGAGGTTTGACAACAAGACACTGTGTCCAATGATATTCATCAAAGTTCATTTTAATCCTGTTAATTAAAGCAAAGAATAACACTGAAGAAATCCACGACCGAACGGACAGACGAAAGATTTTAATCAGAGATTTTTGTAATTCTGTTCATACTCAGAAGAGGACTCAGAAATGCTGCTTCCAGCCAGAGCTCCAGAAATGTGAGGTTGATTGACAACCTTATCAAGGACCTGGAGTAAACCTGCCTTATTAGACGAATGCCCGCGTGGTGGGAGGTCTGTCTGACCTGTTGTTAATGCCCATGATCGCTGACCTCTCCCATGCCATGTGCCTCCCAAATCCACGTATGAAAAGTGGCTTACAGATCAAAACACGCTTTCATCACCGCGCTCACACTGATAAAGGCTGAGCGAGAGGAAGGATGAAAAATCATTTCACAACCGTCTGTTCAGCCAAATCACCATGAGACTCGTGTCGACTACAGTAACTAATGTAGAGAAGCTGGACGATAAACCCTCATTAATTCTGGTCATCAAAAAGGAAAGAAACGATGTTAAAGAAAAAAGAAGCTAGAACATGCACATAAAAATCAATAAACTGTTGATGGATCTAGTTGATAAGAATTGGAGGAAGTATTGATTACAGGAACATAATGAATGCACCATATATAATTACATTTATTTAAAGATTGACTTTGTGACATTTGTCCAGATGAAAAAGCCTCTGCAGTGTTTATTCATATGTCCCTGTTAAATAAACCAATCAATCGATGAAAACTGATCATCACATATTCAGGTGGAAATAAAAAAAAAAATGCACCAAACCTTTAAAGGTGCAAATCCTCATTCAAACATGTTTGTGCTTCTGTTCTGTTCAGCATCTGCTCGAACGCTCCCTCCACATTTCGCACGTCTTTGTTTTCACTGCTGCGTCTCTCTGTGTGCAGATGAAACCCAGATCCAGCAGTTTATACCAAGCACAATGCTCCTCTATTACATCCATGACATGTAAAATATTTCCTCTTGAAGTTACCACACATTTCCTCAAACTGCTTAAAAGCCATAATTGGAAACAGACAGCTTGTGTACGTCTGAGTCACAGTAGCCTGAAATATGTTTGAATCTTTATTGTTTTCTTTCAGTCCGGGCGAATGAAGGTCATTTTTAGGCTTTAATCAAACTGCTGTGGGAACATTTGTATCAGGGCAGTTTGGTAAATGTTGATCGGATGGATCTTTCCTCTTTCAATCAGGCTTCCAGCTTCAGTTGAAACCAAGCGTTTGTATGTTTTCCTAAAAGTATGCACGGCGAAGTGCCCCCGCTCCGGCTTCCCTGTGAATAAATGCATGAATTTATGACTCCGTGTGTGTGTGTGTGGCATAGCAGCGGGGCTTTTCCGTCTCGTCAATGGAAAACATTAGTGTCGTGCCCCCACAAACCCACCCACCGCCCCCTCGGCCCCTTTTCCCCTCCTTGTTTAATTCAGTCCATCAACACTTCCTCCTTCAGCCTGTTAGTGTCACACTGCATTTCCTCTCCGGCCTCAACCGGAGCCACTCGCCACAATCGGCCCGGTTTTGGGTTTCCCTCAAACGGCAAAGGGCTTCAAAGTCAATAACTGCTTTTTTGATTTTTATTGACCCAAAGACTCTCCCACCCCCACCCCACCCCCCCTCTCTGCCCAAACGCCGCTCGCCTCCACATTTCTTTAAGGGGAATAAATTACAGTAAGGAGGGCGATTGTGCCGAGGTTTGAAAGTGGTGTTGTCTTGCTGATTGCACCTGCAACTCATTTAACAAGGTGTTCAAAAAATGTCCAGCCTTCAGCACCTCACAGGATCCTGGATGTCTGGTTTTCAGACTGAAGAAGACTGAGAAGGTGAAACCGATCTAAAACGTTACAGGTTTCAAGGTTTGTGAGTTTACTGAGAAATTAAAATAGCTTCTTCTATTACGCCACAAATATTTCAGCTCTCAATAAATGCAGAAGCATTTTTATTTTGTGGTATTAGTACTTTTACTTGAGTAGAAGATCTCAGTGCTTCTGCTCAGAGTAGCTTTAGTTCACATGACATAGATATATGGAAGTTTATGAAACATTGTACTTTTCATCTGACGGCTGCACTTTCTTAGTAGATAAAGATTTTACATTTAATGTAAGACGGGCTCATAAAATATTGGTTTTCTCTTGTAAAAATATTTCACCTCAAAAAGGTCAACTTTTCAGGGACTCTGTAAAACAGCCTTGATTTAGTTTGATGACACACTGACTTCTAGACTTTATTTAAAGGTTTAAGAAAATCTAGTCGAAACTCTTTTTCTCTCCATCCATTTCTTCTTCAGCTGATCTGAAAAGATGACAATCACTTTTCACCTTCACATTTCTTCACTATAAATACTTGCTTGTTTCAGTGCTAAATTTGTTTGCTTCAACTAAAGCAAGAACAGAATAAGAAATTAAGCAAATATATGTCAGGCCTTTGATGAGAAAATACCACTGTTATGTGTTATAATAGAGGTGCAGGTAGGTGAATTTTGTTACCATTGGATGGAGTCAGGCTAACTGTTTCCCCCTGTTTCCAGTCTTTATGCTAAGCTAAGCTAACTTTGTGCACGGACATGAGAGTGATATCAAACTTCCCATCTAACTTTCTGACAGAAAGCGAATGATCGAATGTCAAACTTTTTGCTTTCAGAGAATCTTGGGAAATGAAGGCAAATTCACTTTTTTATTGCATTTTATTTGATCCTGTTATTAGGCCTCAGTGGACGTTATGAAGTCCACCTTTAATTGACCAATCAAAATATGGTTTGAATACGAGACATCAAATCAGATCATTGTGGCATTAAATAGTTCACCTCCGTGTTTTACCACAGACGAGTTTGAGAATAAAAGTCTCCCTGCGGGTGGAAAGGTGGAGAAAGAACAGACAATCTGTAGGTAATCAACCGCCCAATGACTGCCTGTGATCTTTCGGGGGAAATCGACTCACTAATGGCTCGCCCTGTGTCCTGTGTCATTTCCTTTTGATGTGATCGGCCAGTGATGATCAGTGATCTGGCTGCGTGTAGTAAAGAGCTCTCAGCAGGCACTTTTAATTACCGGGGGGACTGACTCTGGCCGCGGAGCCCACCTCGTCTGGTTTTTATTTCCAACTGCAGACTGACTGTAAAACAACACTACCAGCGCTGTCACCCAAAACCAAAGCTGCTCATGTACAAAAGCAGCCTGGGCCCTGATTATCATTCTGTGTCGGGCATGTGAGCGACAGTTCCTCTGTTTTTACTTACAACCCCCTCCGCCTCCTCCTCCGCCTCCTCCTCCTCTTCTCTCTTTCCTTTAAGTATCTTTCTGCACACATAAAAACTGATGTCAAGTGCACACTCTACATGCTCTATCTCAGACAAATCAGAGCCAGGTGCGTCCGTACGAGCGAGTTCATATTAGAGAGATATTGCAAACATCTGCATGTTCTGCGTGTCCTCATCATGTAGATCCCTCTGTGACAGTAAAAGGCTGCGGAGAGGAGAAGAGGGGAACACCCGCTACAAAAGTAACTCTGCCCGGTTTGTTCTGCTGCCAAAAGGCCTGACGGATGGGGCTGTGCTGCAGGAGCAGGGAGCTGACACACACACACACACACACACACACACACACACACACACACACACGCACACACACACACACACTCTTCCTCAACATTATCATTTTCTTCCCCATTTGATGGCCTTCATCTCACTTTCTTTCTCGAATTCATTTTCATTGGCATCACCCTCACTCAAAGTTCAGTGTTTCCCAGGTGGTTACAGATGCATTATGGGAAACGTAGGATCCAGTGTTGTTAGAGCTTATACATCTGGGCTCTTGCAGCAGTTGGGTCCATCACCTTGTTCCAAACTGAAATATCCCAACAACTATTGAATTGATTGTCACGACATTTGTTGCTCACATTCCTGATCCTTTTACTTTTCATCGTGAACCATCATCAGGCAGAATTTCACTTTTTCCATTACTTTGATTTATGATCAAATATCTTAAACACTATTGACGTTCACATCAGCCTCATCTGTACTTTGTGTTTAGTTCTAATTAGCAAATGTTAGTATTAAATTGCTCTTTTCTCATCAGCTTTTTTGAGTACTGGCCTGGCTCTTCCCTTCCAAAACCCAATTTATTTTTGTTTCTTCTCCCTTTTTTCCTTCCCGTCACTCGTCTTTCTGTATCCTTCACATTATCTAACTTCCCCTCTCCTGTTATCTCATTCCTTCTTGCTCTCAGACACACACACACTCTCTCCTTTCCTCTGCTCTTTCTGTCCTTTTGTCCTTCCACATTTTTCTCTCCTTCTGTTTGTCTCTCATCAGAGAAGGAGGAGTGGTATCAGGACGTTTCCAATCTCTATAAAACTTTACCCTCATGAGGTGTTGTGGATAATGTGAGTCTTTAAGATGCCAAAAATATGTGGATCTGCCCCCGCTGCCCTCTCATGAAACCTTCGCTCGAGGCCACAATCTGTAAGATACCGAAAAGATCAAGTGTGGGAGAGAAACTGGAGGATCTTGTTCAAAGCACAGAAACATAACGTGTATCCAAAGTAAATGTGCTCGGATAGAGAGAGAGGTTAGAGCGAGGGGAAATAAGAGACAGGAAAGTGTCCAGAGTCCATGTTGTTTTAACAAGTGAAATCTAATTCCTGTCTTTGAACTTAAAGAGAAAAAAAGTGCAGGTATCACTGACCAGACACTTAGAAACACCTTTAACGTGCAGGAGAGGCTGATCGACCAAAACTCAAGTATTTAACAAGACTCACAATATCACCCTCCAGATGCAAAGATCAAAAATAGTAAATAAAAATATTTGCAAAAAGGTGCATGCAAAATAAAAATGCCGGTGTAGAGCATAACATTCTGGATAATCTGAAAGCCAATAACAAAGAGGAAGAACAGTGAAAGTAAGTGAAAAAATGCAGTGTTTCAGATCAGTTTCAGATCAGATTATCAACTCGTTGTTTGTGTTGGTTAAAGGCCTCAATGATTCAAGAGACTCAGTTAGTTCACGTCCCAGTTCAAGGGAAGGACAAACAGGGAGAAAACCAACATGACTTATAGCTAAAGATTCATTTAACTCAATAAAAATCAGTAACGTTGGTGATGTGTGATGTACAGATGAGGGAGCAAAGGTTGTGTAACACACAAAGGAAACAGCAACTCAAAACCAAACACAGAGAAAGAGACTGATTGACTTCACCTGCTTAAATACCTGAGGAGCAGCAGCACAGGTGTCGCTCATCCTGCTGATGGAGGGAAGTTTTCAGAGGTAAAACTCCTGCATTCAAAACCTTTCTGAAGTAAAAGTATCTAAGTAGTATCAGCAAAAACAAGTCAAAGTATCAGAAGTTAAAGTTCTCATTGTGCAGTAAAATGCTCCCTGTTACATCTGATGTTTGTGGATTAATCTTCCTGCTGTGTTAATGTGTATGTTGCATTTTACTGCTTTAGATCTTTAAGCTCATTTGAACTACTTTATACACCGTTGGCTGGTTTAATCTACAGCAACGCATCATATTCTATAAGATCGTCATGTGTTTGTGTTTTTTTTGGCTTAAGAAGCAGAAGACTTAAAAAAAAATCTAAGAACACTTAAATACTTCATCCTTCAGTTTATCAGAAATATTCAAAATCACCTCATTTGGAGATACATGGACAGGAAGGTTATGAAAAACTGTAATCTGAAAAGAAATTAGTAACTAAAGTTGCTGCCAAAGTACAATATGAGGTGCAGCAGAGTAGAAGTATGAAGTTGCATAAATACTCAAGTACAAGTACCTCTGATTTGTACTTAAGTACAGTACACGAGCAAATGGACTTGGTTACAGTCCACCACTGATGGAGGGCTGGGGGAGAGTTTCTAATGTTTGACTGTCACCACTCAACTGTGTTTTCAGTTTATAGTGAGTTCACGCTGGAAAAATGACTAAATTAAATACTCTTCCACATGCAGGCATGCAGACTGAAATCACTTGATCACTTTTTTAATGTGGTGTTGATGGTTCCCATTGTCCCAAAAATGCTGCAAAAGCAGACGTGAGGAAACTCTTCACAGCTGATTCACATTAGAAGAGATTATGGGCAGTGGTACAACCAGCTGCAGGGACATGTTGGAAAACACTTGTATTCCTCGAGTTTAACGTTTTGAAAATGACAGGGACTTTTCCAGCATCACACTTTAACTGGTGTCCACTCGAACAACAGCTTTTATGTCCAGTGTTGAAACGTAATGTGAGGGACAAAGTGACTTCTTCAGCCAGGATTTGTGTGGGTCACTAACCTGTGATATCTGTTTGTATAGTCATAAATCCAAACCCTGAGAAAGCTTCTGTGTGCAGAGCGACATTCAAGACGACGCTGTTTGTCGGCAGCAGTGACCCGCAGACGACACACCTGTCTGCAGGAATGAGAGAGAGCTGCTCCGACCTCCTCCATCGCTCTGCTTCTCGCTCAGCTGCGTCATCTGTCTGAGTCTGCATCAGTCTGCAACACCAGAGCTGCAAAATGAACCGCTGGGACAAAACATGAGGACTGTTAGCCTGCCTTAGTTTAAGCTCAGTTCACTCTAGAAACTGGCAACTTATTCACTTTCATTGTCCTGAGTACCATCTTACTGCTCACACTGAAGACGGTGAAGTGGTTAATAAGTTTCAACTAAATCAGCACTGACTTAGTGATTTGCAAGTTTCTCTGACTATGAAACTGTTCCATCAACATTTCAATGCCTGTATTTCAGAACCTGCTTAACATTGAGATTTTAATGCTGTTGAAACATTCATTGGATAATAAATATCTGAAAAGCTTTTTAAACCACATTCAGCCCAAAGCATCTGGACAAAAATCATCAAATCAAAGCTTTCTGGGAAACAGAGGAAAAACCTGAAAAGAGCAAAAACCTTCAGCAAAGACGACAAATAAAAAGTCACTAAAGTTTACTGAGCAAACAGATGAGTAACAAGTGACTTCCCTCGTCTGTCAGTCACAGATTCGAACCTGCTGCCATCTGACTCCACAGAGAGGATTTCCCCTCCAAAGCCTCAAACAGGCTGCGTTTACCAGAGCAAACGCAGAGGTCAAGACGACAACACATCACTTCTGCCCTCGACCGAAAGCAAACAAGGGAGACAAGTGTTGGACTTCAGTCTGGTAAATACTTCAGGGGAAAGTTTTGCCTCTTCGCTGTGACTGTCTGAGATTTCTTGGACCTGCGCCACATGTTTCTGCACTTCAGGAGATATCTAATTCCAGATCTCGGCGCTCATTCCTGATCCCTCCTCAGCTTTTCTTTTCCTCTTCGCCGCTCTCTGGACATGTGTGAAACATTTAACATCACAGAAAAACCTGGGGAGAAAACAGAAGAAAACACAAGCTCCTCGTTATTCACCCCCCGTCCTCTGATAACAACTGCACTCGATTTACGCCCGGCTTTGTTTCCCTTGCAAACATTTTTCTCTCCATCTCGCAGCAAATCTGCCACAGCGAGACGCGGTGCAGAAACGCCTCCGAACGCCACTATAGAGACGCCACATTCCAGGCTTTTGTCCTCGGCTGGCTGTTCAGAGCAGCTGCTTTCGAAACGCCCCTTTTTTATATCTCACCTTGTTGTTTGGGGAGTGACGGCGAGGCCCTCAGAGAGCATCACACGCATTCCTTCCCCTCGCCCTCCTCCCTCCCCTCTTGATTGCTGCCCTTTTCTAAGGGGACGTGTACGTTGTTTAATGTCCACAGCCCCCGGAGACAATGCCCCACTTGATCTTTGACCCCGGTGAGGAAAAGCCAGGCTTAATCTGATGTTGAGATCCTCCACTGCCATTGTCTGAGAGGCAGGGGACCCAGTGTGGCTCTAGACTAAAGAGGGGTGGGGGTGGTGGTGGTCACACTACATCTGCCCACCAATTTGTTTGTCACATATTGTCCCCCCCCCTCGCAGCGACCTCCAGCACACACAGAAACACAGGCCACCCAGGCAAGATGGCGCTCGTTCCACTTGTCTGCTGACCCTGTTTTCACCCTGCAAACTGTCACTCACCCCACTTTAACACCTCAGAGGAAAACGAGTCCGCAGGTTCCTCAACACTTGTTTATATTGATCAGTGACAGTTTAGGTGCGTCGTACCTTCAACAACAAAAGGTCAACCAGACAGACATAATGATAACCAGTGGGATTATTAGAGGCTCGACATCCAGATGTGTGACTCATTACGTCTGGAAGTTAATCATATGTTGCTCGTTTGATCTGTCTGAAAAACAAAAAGTATAAAAAGTGAAAAAGTGTGATTTTATTGGTGAATATGAGCCAGATTATTTATTCAGGCAGCAGTGGAAACTTCCTGGAATTACTGGTGATGATGCTTTTTACTGGTGTGTATTTTTTTTCTCTACAACCTTGATTCCAAAAACGTTTGGACGCTGTGTAAAACATAAATAAAACCAGGATGCAATCATTTGCAAACAAACTGTGTTTTCAGACAACAGTTTTCTAAAGTCTTCCTGAGTCCATGTATTAATCTCCTTCCTACAATCCTGTGTTCACAAAGTGTTGAACCTCTCTCCATCCTCACTTGTGAATGACTGAGTCTTTCCAGGATGAACCTTTCATCCCAATCATGATCCTATCACCTGTTACCAATGAACCTGTTTACCTGTGGAATGATCCAAACAGGTGTTTTTGGATCAGTCCACAACTTTCACAGTCTTTTGTTGCTCCTGTCCCAACTTGTTTGAAACATGTTGCTGCCATCAAATTCAGAATAAGCAGATATTTACAAGAATCAATGAAGCTGATGATCAAACATTAAATATATTGTCTTTGTGCTGTTTTCAATTGAGTATTTGTCAAAAAGAATTTACTGTTTTATTTTTGTTTTACACAGCGACACAACTTTTTTGGAATCAGGGTTGTTCCTTTTTTATTCTGTTTTACTGGTGCATGAGTCTGTTTTTGCTGTTAGAAACCAAATTTCATGCAGGACAATAAAGACTAAACTGAACTGAGATCTTGAATGAGCGCCTACATCATTTAAAGGTACATTTCACCAAATATTCTGACCTGATAGAAACTGTTAAAGCCTGACCATGAAGACCAGGATGAGTGAAATAAAGAGTAAATTAAGAATAACTAATATTACTTATTAGCAGTAATAAATGTAGTAAAATTACCATAAAAAGTATTAGTAAATTCCACACTTTGACAAGAAAACTTTTTTAAGTTCAAGACATTTTAATTTGCCTGTTACTCTACATATCTTACAGTTCACACAGTTTATAAGAATAGATTCATTTGGTTAAACAATTTTACTGATTATTTTCCTCTGTAAAAATACACTATCAGTTCATTTCCTGCTGTGATGATGAGTCACATGGTTGGATGAGGAGAGAAAAGGGTCCAATAAAATAAAACCACTGTGGCCTGACACTGAATCATCATCTTACTGACAGTCAGTATAATATATTATTTTCAGATTCCAGTAAATAATGCAAAAATATAAGAGGCTAAAATGTGCTACTAGTGTTTTAAACAACAGTAGAGTTCACCACAGAAAAACAATGTCTTTTCTTTGGTGAATAATTATTTCCTATTCTTATATACATCAAAAAACACTGATGATCCTCCACAGTCTATTTCACAGCCTGCGACCAGAACCGAGTCGTCACATTACCCATATGTGTTTATTTGAACCTGAACGTCCAGATGTGTGACTCATCTGGAAGCTGGAACGGAACAAAGCGGACAATAAAAATGAAATAACTTATTCGTAGAACATAAATTATTATTTCAAATATTTACACATGGTACCTCCGAACATCAGTGCATCACATCATTATGTAACTCCCCAACAACAACAACAAAAAAAGAAACTGATGAGAAACCTTGTGTTGGTTTGGACTGATGGTTCAGTCTGAAACTCTCTCCAGCACTTGAGGACGTTCCCTGAGTCTGAGGTCATGTCAAGTGCTGAAAATGCTGCTTCGTAAGATGAAAAGTCAAGTTTGCCTGAAGCTGGAGAAGAAACAGGCCACACAGGTGAAATCAGTCAAAATCAGTCATCAAATGTCCTGAATTAAAAACGACTGTTTGTGACCACTGGAACCTGAAAAAATAAAGTTATCAAGGAAAATTATAGTTTGATTTGACAACAGGGAGACTTTGTAGTTTTCAGGTTGTGTCATCTGCCTGGATTGTTTTTACTTCTCTTGAAAATGACAAGAACCAAAGAAACTAGTGTCATCATTCATGTAACTTTTCATAGTCGTAGTCCATTAAAGGATAAAAGTGGCACCAATTGTTTTTTATTTTTTAATTTTATTTTAAAGGGAAATTTATGGTCTCTTTTAAATTATTCGCTTTGTTGCTGAGAGTTAGATGAGAAGATAAAAACCTCTCTTCTGTCTGTTTGATAAATGTGATGCTGCAGTCCGGAGGTGATTAGCGTAGCTTAGCATAAAGACTGGAAACAGGTGGAAACAGCTAGCCTGGCTCTGTCTAAACAAAATCCACCCACCAGCAGCTCTAAAGCTCTCTCACTTTTACATAGTATTGATCTTCTCATCTAACTCTCTGAAAGAAAAAGTGTGTTTTCCAAAATGTTCTTTTAGACTTTTTGTTGCCTTGGTGGCAAAGAATAGAGGTTTTCAGCAATATCACATATCCATGAATACGCAGTTGAAGTGGCTGGGTAGGGTTTGTCAAGACATGAACACAGAGAAAAAACAAGAAAACAAATGTCTGAGGTATAAAACATGACCTTGTTGGGTGCATGGTTCTGAAAGGCATCATGAAGTTTTTTCCATCTTGCCAAACTAATCGAGCAAGATTTCCTTATTTCCTGTGCAGCCACCAAACTGTAATGCTGTTGGATTCCCACTGAGCAGGGTTCAGTTCAAAGCACCTGCCAGATCTACTACCTGCAGCCACACGACTCCACCACCATGTCCTCGTACTGTTTGTAGACCACATTGTTTCCTGAGTCGATGTAGAGGATGCTGATGGGGCTCAGCTTGGACGGGGCGCAGCAGCTGGGCGGCATGTTGCTGGGGTTCATTGAATTCATCAGAGTCTGGATGATGGCGTGGTTGGTGGGCTCCAGGTGGGAGCGCAGGGGGAAGTCACAGACCCCCTCGCAGTGGTACGCTTCGTAATCCAGCGGGGCGATGATCCAGTCGTCCCAGCCCAGATCTCTGAAGTTGACGTGCAGCGGCTTCTTGCTGCACCTGGATTTGGACTTCTTGCCGTGTCTCTTCCCGTGGCGGGTTTTGGACACAGCCGTCCTCCTTCTCCTGCTGGCCTTGGTGCCCGGGCCCCTCTCTCTGGCCTTCCTCCCTAGACCCAGCAGCGCCCTCCCCTCTCTCCTCTCGCTGAACAGGGTCTGCCTCTTCTTCGACCTGGTGAAGACCACCAGGATGGCCTTCTTCTGCTGGGGCCTGCCGTGCCGGTGCAGGCCCAGAAGGTGCAGGTCCAGCTCCCTCTCCGGGTTGTCCAGCATGGCCCTGAGCTCCAGGCAGAAGTGCTT
Source organism: Holacanthus passer (assembly GCA_025331565.1). Lineage (NCBI taxonomy): Eukaryota > Metazoa > Chordata > Actinopteri > Pomacanthidae > Holacanthus > Holacanthus passer. The sequence goes on along the minus strand of JAFREQ010000114.1, from coordinate 411,622 downwards.
CCCCTGGCTCAGGTGCTGCTGCTCTTTGAATATTTCCCACACGTCCAACACCTCCCACTTCGGCCTTTGGGAATCCTGCAAGTCCAGCGTTTTGGAGTCGAGCAGCTGCCGGTCGTGGCAGGAGAGGAGCTGGATGTCGACGGGCTCTGTTTCCGATATCCTGAAATTCCCAGACACTTTGGTGTATATCCTGAGCTCGGCTCCCAGCACCTCCGCTTTTTTGGAGAGCGTTGAGACGTCGAACAGATACTGCTGTCTCCTCAGAGGCGAGAGTGGGAGGTCATCTGTGGAAAGCATTAAAAACGGCAGGGTCAGATGCATTCTCATGGAGATGATGTGCATACCACAGAGATGTGGAAGCTGACAGGAAAAAAATCCCACTATTGTCTGCACTGAATTAATCTGGGAGGCAAAGCATGAATCATGGGTGCTCAATCACTCTGCACACACACACACACTCACAGTGAAGCTGCACATACCTTGTCCACTATCCACAAAACTTGCAATAGTGTTTGCAGCTTTTGAAGACCTGAAGAAGCTGGCATTGAGCCCCAGCCTCTCTGCAGTGGAGAAGGTCTTGTAGATGGACAACATGTAGTCATGAGGCTCGACCAGCTCTTTGGATGTTGCCTGACTGTTTCTGTCGATGGAGGCTGGTGCGTAAAACTCCTCCAGATACTGTCCATCAAACATCTTGGCCACCCTGCTGCTCTTCGGGGCAGCTGCAGGGAAAATAGCCAGAGTATGAAAGCAGGGCATTTCCCAGACAAACACCAGAGCCCCGCAGAGAAGAGAGAGGTGAGAGAGATCCATCCTCCGCTGTGTTGGTCCTGGTGCCGGAGCCGCAGCTCTGCGCGTAAAACCGGAGCTGGACTCTGCATCCACTGCGGAGCAAGTGGCTCCGGAGGACAGGCGGTGCAGAGCTGGAGGAGGAGGGGGGGCAGAACACGCCCACATTGTGCTGTTCAGGCTTAATGGAGGGCAGCAAATTAAGGCTGTAAAACTAATTGTTCCTCTGTCGCCTCCCTCCTCGGACGCAGCTGTGCGCTCAAAGGATGCGCCACAGCACAAAAACCCGCATGTGTCAAACTGGCTCTTGATTTGAGTTGCAAGTTTTCCTCTCTCTTCAACATCGCTGCAACTGAGTGCGTGATGAAGTGAGGATTAACGTGGAGTCTCCTGCCCTCTAGTGCAAAAAAAATGGCATATCAGCAAAAAGGAGGCGAGGACTTTCAGCCAATCAGCTTCCATCAGCACCATGGACAGAGGCTTCAATCAACATTAGACAAGTGATGGATTAATGAAGGAAAACACTGAGGCCATAAAGATGTTCAACAGTGAAACATAGATTTTATTGAAAAGAGAATTTTGCATCTGTTTGAAAATAGAAATGTATGTGTGGGTCTTGCCCCCGATGTCTAATCACATCATTTACACACAATAAAGAACTCAGAAGACACTGAAAGGTTTTTACAGACAGAGGAAGGATGAGTGCTTTAACTGTGAGCTTTGAGGTTGAGACTCAAACTTATAACCCCATAAATCTTAATATAAAGTGAAGAAAAAAATGTGCATGCAAGGATCTGCTTTACGTAGCAGACTTGCTGGTGTTAATATACAGTGTGTTAAATATCCTTCATTAAACCCTCTCAGCTTCACAGGGCCGAGCAGACGACGGCGTACAGAACACTGAGCAGACACAGGCTGCCGGCTGACACGGCCGTGCTGGAGCCGAAGATGCTGCCGTCAGTGGTGGACTCGGGTTTGCTCGTGGTCGTGGTGGACGTCGGCTCAGTGACGTTGCTGCTGGTCGGAGGGGTCTGTGTGGTTGTAATGTTCTTGACGGAGAAGCTGCGGGACTGAGCGCCCCACTCCTTCAGAGCAAAGACCATGGTCAGGTTCTCACCTGTGGGAGGAGGAGGAGGAGTAATTATTGTGGTAGCTGGAAAATGAAATGGATCAAACTCCTGCAGAGAGTTGAGAATAACTATGATTGATCTTAAAGAGCTTGTTGCAGACGCACCACTGTTGAGGATGGACAGGTTGGTGAAGTTCGCCCAGCAGGTGCTGAACAGGATGGTGGTGTTTCCATCCAGACCGCCCACACTGTTTCCACTGGAGTCCTTCAGGCTGGCTGCTGCAGTCAGAGTGGTCACTCCCACAGAGACACAGTTCCCCTGCAGACAACAACACAGGTCAGCCTTTACAGACAACATCAACATAATGTAAAAATCATTTTATCTCAAACCTGATCCATCAATGCCACCTTTATTCTAAAAGGTAACCTGAGTTTGATGTAGTTGTTCAAGTTAGTTTGATCCAGAATCACTGCCTCACCTTCTCGTCCACGGCCATGAGCCGGGGCTGCTGGTACAGAGGACCCACGAACTCCCCGGCTATCGGCTCCACCATCAGCAGCAGGTCGGCCACGCTGGACACGTAGCTCACTTTAGGCTCCTCCCTCGTCACTTCTGCCGTGGCCTCCTGAGATCCAAAAGCGGAAAAGCATCAAACCAGTACTCATGTAAAACTGACAAAGAGTTGCTTTTGTTTCTTTTAGCAAATGCAATGAGTATGTCCTGTTCACCTTATTCCAGTCGGGGTCAGATGATGGAGGAGGTGGCGGGATGACGCCCATCGAAGACACGTTGAAGCCGATGGACTGACCGAGGTTTCCGGAAACTGCTGCCTGACCCAGATTATTAGCAATGCTCTTCAACAACGTGAAGTCCTCCTCATCTAAGAAAGCAAAGGGAACAGGGAGATGACTATTAGAGGGCTGGATCTGAATTTATGGGCCACATATTAGACTTTAGATTTCTTCTCCCACTGACTGTTGGTGCTGTTGGTTTGCTGGACTGGAGGTTTTTTGATCTCAACCTCCACCGTCAGACCCGAGGATCTCTTCCTGCGTCGTGCGCCTCCATCCTCCCGGACGATCTTGGAGATCCGGATCATATTTGGGGGAACTTTGAGGAAGGTAGCGAGGTTCTGGACCAGGTTATCTCCAAAGAACTCGTCCTCAGTCATGGCCGGCAGCTCGAAGGCGATGAAGAGAACCGGGGAGGTGCGGATTTCCACCGGTTCTGAGCCTCTAACCACGACCTTCAGCATCTTGTAGTCCTGGTCGAAGTAATTGGTGCCCAAAGTGGCGTTCAGTTCTGGGACGTACTGACCTGGAAGGATAAAAGAAAGAAACCAAAAAATATGATACCTAAATGAAAAAATGGTCCTTCAGTTCTTAGCCATGTCTTATCTGTCACACATGACTGAGAACTTTGACACTTATTTTAAATGATGGAAAATCAGGTGGCAATGATCAAATTGTCAGTCTCTCAGCTGAAAGATGAAATTAAAAATTCTGTCAAAATTTACTGCAAATTGCAAACATATATGCTTTGAAAATGGTCGACATAAGGCCACATATGATTACACCTGAACAAAACCACATTCAACATGAAATCATAGTGTTTAACAGATACTGATACTACCTGATTTACATCCACATTATCTGTGTGTGTGAGGCATTAGTACCTGTGTAGATGGGCTTCTTCAGGGTGTAGTCAGTCTTGTCAGCGTTCCACTGAGCGTTAGTTGGAGCGACCAGCTTGTCGCCAACATACACATCCAACCGCTGCGGTTTGGAGTAGAAGACCGACACCACGATGCTCTGCACAAAGTGAAAAACAAAAATCTCTCACTGAAAAATATTGTTGCACTTAATCTGAAAATCTGAAAATGAAGCTGTTAGTTGTTAATATTTAGGGCAGAGTTCTCCACGGACCTCAGATGGATCAGCGTTGAGCAGCATGAGGCGAAGTTTCTGAGGACTGACGCTGGTGAAGTAGACGTCGAAGGAGCGACCGGTGGCCACGATGCTGTGGAAGAGAGACACTCTCTTCTGGCAGGTGTAGCCTGAACACCAGCCGTGATCCTGAGGACCTGGACACGAAGACACGCAACTGAATCAAAGACACATTCTGTTCTGGTTTTTGAGCTGATTTTAGATCCTTTATTTCTTCAGATATCAGAACTCCAGAACTCGTCCTACCGTTGATCAGGTCCAAAAAGTTGTCTCCGAGGACAGCGACGGGGGACAGACGTCTGGTCTCTGTGTCAGAGTCGAGACTCTCAATCACCAGCATCCTGTAGTTCAGCCCGAAACACTTGTAGCACTGCCAGGAGCTCATGTAGGTGCAGTCTTTCCTGATCACACCTGAGGACAAATGAAGAGTCAGTTGAACACATTTAAAAACTATGAACTTCTTTTCCTAGAATTACCAGTTTAGTTTTATTAAGAAATTAGTAATTAAAAGAGCAAAGAAGAAGTTTTAATCACAGGTGGTAGCGTGACATTCATGTATTTCTGCACTCTTACCAGCTACTGTTCATTTGGGGACTTCAGAATTTGCTTTAGTATTGATTATTTTCCCTCCCTCCGGTCTGGTTACCTTTGTGTGGAGCGATCTGGTCCACAGGGATGCGGCTGCCGTTGAGGAACGTGAGCATGACTGTGGGGATACGATAGTCGCCCAGCCCCCTCCTGGGGTCGCCTCCCCACTCGTACTCAGACTGAGGCACCACAGCTCCCTGTGCACCCAGGAAGGAACCGTCGGTGTCCTTCAACAAGCTCTTCTTCTTCGCATCGCAGTCCATGTCCACACAGTCAGCTGGGTTCACTTTACTGAAGCACAGAAACATCCAGTTATCAATTTTATTTTAGCACATAACAACACAAATTATATTTAATTAACATCTAATTGTGACATTATTTTCCATGTTTCTCTTAAAGACTATTTCTGTTGTTTTGTTGAATTTTCTGTCTTCATTCTTTTCTCCCTGTTTGATGTACAGAGAAATTACATCACAGACATTGATTTGATGATTTACCCCAGATCAGCCCTGTGGACGAAGACCTTGGCCTCCTCCGTGCTGTCAACCATTGTAATGCCTGAAACCTGCACCGGGTGCTGCAGGTCCTCGTTGAGCGGGTTGGTGATGAACATGACGTTCGTCTCGCCGGAGCAGACGTTTCGGAAGTTGACGAATGTCGTGTCTAGAAAGAGGAACGAGGAGTAAGGACTCAGTTCTTTGAATCATTGTGAAGATCGTTTCCAACAGCGTCCAAACATCTTCAGTGCTAAACCTCGGAGCCTGAACTCACCGTTGACTGTCATCAGTCCTTTGATAGCGTTGTAGTTGTTGTTCACATGATGGACCTTTACAGGAGCGTTGTTGTGTCCAGATCCAAAGGTCGGCCAAGAGATTCCAGATCTGCCGCCTGTACAGAGTGAAAACATGAGAATCTTTTTATTTTAACCAGCCTCTATTGGAAAAAATGGATCAGTGACGTTCAAGTTCTTGGTTGGTGAAATTATCAGCAGGATATGAGCTGGGGCAATTAACTTAGGGGTTTAAAAATGATCCTATTAAGGCAAATCCAAAAAGGTCAAGGTCTCTTAAAGCCCGTCTGAATGTCCTGGTGTCCCTAAATTAAAACACGTAACACAATAAATCCACGTTGTTGCAGTGTTGTGGTGTTTTGGCAGCACTGTACCATTCAGAGGTCTTGGGGCTCGATGGGTATCGCTGATGATGATGTTAAAGTCACTGGAGGGCAAAGTGTCTGAGCAGTTGAAGTTCGGGCTACTTCCAACAATCAAGGCATTCTGGGAAAACACGAGGAGGAGGAAACTCTGTCAGCTACTGTACAAATAAATGATATGTGATCAATATGAGACTGAGTGAATCAAACTAAACCCTCCTCACCTGAATATGTACAGTTTTATCAGCGTATGCGTGGGAGAGAGACGGTGGAGCGAAGATGAGAGACATGATGCCCAAGCCGTTGTCCACCAGGGTGACGTTGGAAACAATAACGTCCATGATGGTCTGAGAACCAAGAGGAGGATGGTCATCGATCAGTACTTATCTTAATTCTGCCGGTCTTTTTTTCTCAGGAATCTTAGACTCAACTTTTATAAATCAGTGAAGTTCAGAAATATATATTGAGTAAACCTCTGCATATGTATCTTTAAATGAAAACAGAAACAGACTAAACCTCAGTTCCTTCTTTCTAGTTACACACACTGCAAACAGTGGTAGTCAAGTTAAGTCAAACGTTGCTCTGTGCATGAATGAAGCACACAAATCAAGTGTCGAGAGATAGAACTTCAGTATTGAAACCTGGAAGTAGATGCCGTGGTCGTAGCTCCTCCAGATGAAGAAGCCCTGGATGAGGCTGCAGCCGGGCAAACCGTCTCTGTTCAGATAGACTCCGAACAAGCCGCCGTGAGCCTCGTTGTGAATCCACTTCTCATTATCGTTCGCATAACCTGCACAGGCAGAAGTCAGGGAGGAAAAACTTCTTTGAGGATGTCTGTTTGTTTTCCTTCAGTCTGAACATTCAGTGCACAAACTGGTGAAATACGCTCAATATGAGCTGGAATCACTTTGGTTAAATCATTTCACCTGGACACGGTTCACCATCGATGCGATAAGCGACTCTCTCATAACCTGCCACGATGTTATTCTGAAGAACAACATTCGTGCCCTCATTGACCTGAAAAAAAAAAACCAGCACAGATTATAAATGCAGCAATATTTAAAGCATCAGTGTCTTATTTTGTGTTTTGAGAGGACGGACCTCGATGGCAGCGTTCCAGTCGTAGTTGAAGGGCTCCTCTCTGTCCTGGTACGATCCAGGCCACAGTGCCATCATCACCAGGTTCCTCCTCAGCTTTATCTTGTCGCCCCAAATTCTGATACCTGCAAACAGGGATGCACTTTAATACTTGAAAGAGTTCTTGTTCGACACTCAAATTACGATAAATGGTACAGTGCTTACTTTCTCCCACAGTGCGATGGACGACATTATCATCAACGCTCAGTCCCTCTGTCCCAAAGACTCCGATGGCTGGAGAGAAGCCGTCATGGAAGGCGCAACCCTGAATGTACGAGTCTTCTCCTGAGACCTGTCAACACAGAACCAAACAATACCATTTTACATTTTACAAATTATACACTTTCTCCTTAGTAAACACAACTACAACAAGCAACTGATGGTCATTTGAAGTGAATGTTACTGGAGACAAAATATGAAGAGCAGTTACATGATGTAGATTTTTATTTCGTTATTTCTAGACCGTTTCCTCACTTAGAATTTTTTCTTTTGATATAAAACCTTTCTGCATCTAATGGTATAAAAACTAAAAAAATCCATTGTGTGTGTGAGTGTGTGTGTGTGTGTGAGTGTGTGTGTGTTGCTGTACCTCTCCCAGGTTGAGGAAGGCCACAGAGTAACGGGGGTCGCTGGAGTCGGTCCAGCCTTCCTGGCCAGAGCGGAAGAACTCCACATTTCTGATCTGAGCTTTGCCTTAAAATAAAACATCAAAGAATTATGTGCTTAATGTATTTAAATGTAAATGCAATGTGCAAATAATGTAAACAAGTGTGAAGGCAAAGTTATACCAGGACTGAATATACAGTGAACAGTATTTGCAATTATGCATTTTGTATTGTTGAAACAAGAAATGATAAAACTTCATAAATGTTGATTTGGGGAAAACGTGGCTGATGATTCACACTTACCTTTGTAGTCAATTCCAGCCCAGGAGTAGGTGCCCACCAAGAGTCTGGCTCCGAACGACTCCTTCGTCATCTCTGAATACTCTTCACCGATGATCTTAATGTTTCTGCTCAGGAGACCAACATCAGCTGCCAGAACGTAGGAGAACGACGTACCTGAGACGGAGTGAGTCTCACCTGAAGAGAGACAGAGGAAAAACGTCAACATGGATATTAATTTGAATGTAAACCTCACAAATTACTGCAGTAAGTTTGACATCGTTTTGCATTTCTAGAGACATTTGCTGTGTTTGCAGAGACACATGTTGAACCGACCGATGTGAGTGTGGCTCAAAGGCCGGTTCAGGGTCAGGACGCGACCGTCTGCTGACACGGCCGTGATCTGGCGTTTTTCTGTCTCCCACGCGTTGTAGCTGGTGGTGGAGACGGCGACCTCATCTCCAGCCTGCGCACGCAACAAACACACAAGGCAGGATTTTAACACACACATCTTCACAGTTGAAGTTGAAGTAAGAAGAAACCACGCAGACCTGCCAGTCGACAGCTTGTGTCAGGGTCAGACTGTTGGAGCCGGCGGCAGCAGTCGCAGCCAGTTTGGTGTGGTAGACGTTGTGAGGTTGTCCATAGAGCTCCAGAGTGCCGAACACACCTGCGGTCCAACAACGACACACACACAGTCAGTTCTAAAACACCACGCTGGAAATCCCTCTGCACTCAGATTATTTATTTTATGGCATCTTTCTGTCCTGGTTTTGTGTTTTGGTTTAGTCATATCTGATGTATATTGAAGGAGTTTGGCCTCAGGTGTGTTTCAGTTACTTTCTGCCTTTGTGATTGATGATTAGTTTCACCTGTCCATCGTTAACCTTCCCTCCTGGTGTATTTAATCTGTGTTCCCTTCTCTCTTTGCCACTTTGTCTTTGTACCAACCTGTTTCAAAGTGTTTGCTCCGAGTGTTGGATTTTTGCTTTGTTTTCCTGGACCTCACCTGTTTACTGTCTTTTAATTCTAATTAGTTCAGGTGAGCACATGAAGTTCTGATTTTCTTACCCAGGACTTTGGAGCCCTGGTTGGGTCCGTTGGGCAGAGGCCAGTCGGGCGTGCGGTGGTTCCCTCTCAGTTTGATGTGCAGCCGACCTCTGAACGGCTTGTCATCCCAGCCTGCAATCAGCCTGCCGCCCTGAAACAGCCGGACACGTAAACATCACCTCACATACTCAAGTACTGTGATCTCACTTTTGAAAAGTTCACATCCTCCCGAAGACAGGAGACAAAATAAGGAACATAAGGTTGCCACTTTATACCACCTTCATCTTCTCTTGTGTGCAGCATTAAGTGAGATTAAGTTCTCAAAAGAAGAAAATGAAACAGATTTATCTTTAAGTGATAATCTGGATGATCCTGGAGGTCAGAGATTATTGATCACACTGACCTGGATGGAGATGTAGACGGCGTCCACCACCACAGTGCTGTATTCAGGTGCAGCCCGGGCCTGTCGGCTGGATGAGCTGTTCATGGTGTCGGGGATCTCCAGGACTCCGATGACCGTCAGCTTGTTGAGGGGAGGAGTGTCTCCGTCCAGAACGACCCACTTTCCTGTGGTTTGACAGGGATACAAAGGTGTTACAGGTTCCAAACTGTGTCAGAAGACAATGTTGAGAGATTTATTACCCCTTCCTCCTCCATCTTACAGTGAATGATGTCATACATAAAGTGGCCAAACTCATATGGAAGACAAAATAGTTCTTATTAGTTTTGTTTTTTATTGGTTTATTCAAGATTTTTTTCCCACAGACATTACCTGTTGGGATGACCACATCAGCGCCCTCTGTTGGTACAGTGAAGTTATTTTCAGCTGAACTTTTCCAGAAAGAGGCATTTGACCACAGACTGGAGAGAAACACACAAACAAAAGAACATTTTAGTTTTTAGTGTTAAAATATCTTGTGATTCTTCTTTTGTCTGCAGCACGTGCTCTTTTTTGTTTATGTAATGTAGGATCAATAAAGTTTCTAATCTTACAATAATCCTAATACTATGAAATGGGCCATTCTGCATAATGAGTCCTCTTACTTTTAATGCTTTAAGTGCATTTGGCTATTAATACGTACATATTTTAACTGAAGTAAGACTTTGAATGCAAGACTTGTAACAGTGCATTTTTAGATTAGTAAAGTAGAGGAAGCTGAAGTGTTGTCTGATTAAAGCTTGTGAGTTTGAATTAGTTTGCTTCGAGCAATAACATGAATCAATAACATGTTATGCGTACATGAAGTCGTCAGGCCGGCCGGTGGGTAAGGGGGCGAGTGTGGCTGGAGGTGGTGGTGGTGGTGGGATGCAGTTGGGGTAGAAGCAGCGGTAGACTCTAAAGTTCACTGCAGTGTCCTTCATGGAGCGGTCCACGGAGTTCCGCCGCCGCCGCTGGCTGGTCTTCCCAGATACTGCAGACACAGAAGATGCCAGATGAATGAAGACATATATGTTGCTCAAACACTGAACATTTTCATGAATGTTTTTATGTTATTTAGGGGCAAAATAGGAAAAACTACGAATTCCAATTTGAGCTTATCATGAGGCAAACAATCTACTACTGTGATTTAAGAGCTGGATTTAGACCAATAACAATAAAAATTAAATTTATATAAAGCATTATAATGTAATTATTGAATGAGCTTGCCATTTTTTCAAGGACATGACAAAAAATATTGAATCTGTCAACAGCTCATGTTATGGCCTCGAAAAGTCATGTGTCAAATCTCTTAGGTATAATAACAAAGCAATCATTTGTGTTCAATCTGGTGATTTTTTTCATGAAGAAAATGTAAAAAAAAAAAAAGTGAAAATGCCAATCAAAAGTTCTTGCTCTGTCCAAAATCCAACATAAAATTTGAGAAGCTACAATGAATCCAAGTGTTTTTTTGCTTAATAACAACTTTGCTTCGTCAATCATCAACATTAGTACATTTGTCTTACTGATGTAGTAGATGTTGTTGGAGCTGTTGTTGAAGTACCAGTCTCCGTTGTCATTGCTGCTGGTCAGTGGCGTCGACGAGCCGTTCCTCTCATCGATGATACGGAACCTGTCTGGACTCTGGGTCAAGTTGTGGTTGATGATCACAAATTCATCCGGCTGTGTGAAGACAAAACATCAGTGTAAATAGACGATGAGAGTTTTTATTTACTCATGTTACTATGATGTGAGGCATCTTTCATTTACCTTGAAGCCGTAGAACTTTGCAGCGTATGTGATGTTGGTGATGTGGTCCATGTCTTTGAAGAACCAGTTGTATGTTTTTCTGGAGGGCATCAGGGCCATCCAGCCAAACTTATGAGTCATTCTCTTTTTCAGGTAGGGAATCACACTGGAGCCTGTAATAGTGAGTTTAAAATCACTTTCAACAGTAAAAATATAAGGAAATACAAATACAAATCTCTGAAAACAGGTGCAAAATGCTTATATCAAAGGGAAATGGAAAATGGAAATTCTGTTTGAATTTGCATTTTTTGTTTAGTTTTTCTTCTTTTGACTCTTTCTGACGTTCATGATCTACTGCACTTCCCACTAATCACCAGCAGAGGTCAGTAGAAGGTGCAGATAAGTTCCTGCCTCTTCAACAACAAACTGACATTTAAAATATCAAGAGTGTGTTTTCATACCATGAGAGTTGGTTAAGACAACGTCCTTGGCCTTCAGAGAGGCTGGCGATGGATTGTTGAACGACAGGCGATGGAAGTTGACGGTGTGGTCGCACACAGCGCCGGGGAAACCCACGCTCCACTCGGCATTCTGGGAACAGTGAGCAGGGTCCAGCAAGGGGCTCATAGGCACCACTTTGTTGTCAACCTTCCCTGAAAATAAAGAGACACAGATAACATTTTCAAACTGAACAGCCCCCAGTTCATTTTAAGAATATAACAACAGATGTTCAGCAAATATGATTACTTTTTGTTGATGTTCTGTCTTACTGATTTTTACACCCTGGCATTTAATATTCCTGTCGTTATCTAATTAATCTAATCTAATGAAATGATTATTAAATAACTTGTTGTATTGTATGTGATGTATCTTATTCCTCTGAGCCATCATAAACATGGGGACTGTAGTTTATAAAGAGTCAATCTCACACACACTGTCCTGCACACAGTCCCCAACAAATGCACTATTCTCTCCTGTTTGAATAATGTTTGCTAAAAAAAAGTGCCCAACTGTTTCAGCAAATTCCGTCTTCTTTTTCAAAAATGAAACTGTAAAATTTTTTTTTTTTTTTTACAGATTTCCACCTTCACTTGGAACCAGGGCTTAATAGGCTTAATAACAAAACATTTCTGAAAGCCCAATGGATTGAGGGACTGAATAAAGATATAGTTTGGAGATGTTATACAATGATGTCAATATTTGTATGACCAAGTGAGAATTATGTACAATACATAAAAAAAAGAAGAGTAAAGACTGAGTACCTGTGAGGGAGCCATCAGTATCCACCAGCTGCACCTCATGCTCCCACCTGAAGCCGGCCTTGTTGGGGGAGTTGAAGTACTGGATACCACTAAACCTGACAGCCCAGCCACCACACCGATCCACGCACGTCCCATCGATCGCGGCGACGCCGATGGCTGCACAGGAGCTGCGGTTGAAGTTGATGAACTTGGTGTTCAGGACACTCAGGCCATCGTCCAATGGCGCGATGATGCCTCTGCGCGTGCAGTAGTTCTCTCCAAGTCCGAGCTCATTCACATGACCCACGATGGTGCTGTTGGACATTGTCGCCCCTCCCTCCTCTCCGAATCCGCTCACGGCCCACTGCATGATGCGTTTGGCTTCAATGCCAGCTTTCTCATTGTTGACCATGATGAAGTTGTTGAACTGCACGCTGCCCACGTTGACCCACTCGGCACCTTTCTCGCAGTTCCAGGTGGTGAGCGAGCGGAAGACAGCAGGTTCGGGGGTTCCGGAGCGGCAGCCTCCGTTCTTCATGGGGAAAAAGTCTGCAAAGATCCAAAGGCCGAACCAGCCCTGAGAGTGCACGGTGTTGTTGTAAAACTCACCGAGTGGAACCCTTTTCTGGCAGATGTTTCGGTCAAAGGACGGGCCATCAGGGTGTTCGTGCATGCGGTACCAGAAGCCAAAGTGGGTGCCCCCCGCAGCGGCATTGTGACGGATGATGTTGTTGGGATTGGTGACCCAGTAGGCGGCGGGAGTGACGTCGTCGTTCAGCAGGCTGGTGCTCTGTTTGACAAACACAGCCAGGTTATACTGCAGGATGTTCTCCGTCTCAATGCCGTCTTCGATGAAGAACGCGCCGCCCATGATGTTGTAGATGACGTTGGCCTCCACCAGCAGCTGGTGGGTGTTGTGGATGGTTACGGCCCTGTTGAAGGTCTGATGGATGGCACAACCCTTCACGTACGACTTGTAGTTGATTTTTCCCATCAGATGCCAGTGGATGGGATAACGTCCCAGCCTGAAGGCCTGTCCTGCATGAAAGATCTGAGGCATAAAAGCATAAAGACATTAAAGTTTAGAATTTGTGTAAATGCATAAACAAGGAAAAAGGAACCAAAATTAAATTCGGCAGAGAAAGTTTAAAGTTTTTCACCTCAACATACTCCAGCCTGCCGATTGCCAGATTCTCATTTGGTCTGGGTGCGTGGAACATGATGCAGCCTCCAAACTGATCGCTGCCGGCCTCCTCGCCAAACCGTCCCTGCCAACAGGTTTGGGTGGCGAATTCACCTACAGCACAATGGCACAAAGATGTTGATACTGCACCTTCCTATGATGATATACATGATGAGTGTCTCAAAGGTGCAAATGATGCCCGAAGTGTCGGGATCAGTGATGCCAAGTTTTCATGTATAAGTTCAAATGAGAAAAACTAATCAAGTAAACCATCAAGTAAACCAACTGGAAATTATTACACATGGGCTGTTGTCTGTTTGAATATACACTAAAATATTAGAACTACTAAAACACAGTTACCTGTGTTGAAGCCAGCGGGGCAGGCTTTGATCGTGTCGTTCCACTCTTGGTGTTGGGAACCTCGGACCACGATGTTCCTGGTGAGGAGACCCACCTCAGCCCGGCCCTCGAACACCGTACCATCGGGCAGCGTGACCGTCACCCCGAGGTGGGTGTACTTGAGCGCTTCGGTCAGGGTTAGAGTCTTTCCGTCAGCGGACACGGCGGCGATCCTCCTCACCTCGTTCTCTCTCTGGCTGTGTCTGGAAACAGAAATAAAAGATTTCTACCTGCAACTTTGTTTTCATCATTGTCATTCTAAAGATGAACACAGTAAATATGATTGTCCGGACCAAACCATCCACCTGTGGTTTTGTAGTTTATTAACTTAATTTGAATTTTTCTGAATGACTTTGATACTATGTACCTGTGGCCGGTGGAAGCGATGACAATTTCATCTCCAACTTTCCACGTCACCGCCTTCATCAGGGTCAGTGTGACGGAGCCGCTGGTCGCCGTCTGGGCCAAGTGGGTCCAGGGAACAGGAACTGGAATACCTGAACAAACAGGTTGTCAACAATGATTTGCACCTCAGGGCTGAGGGAGGTGAGGTGTCACTGATAAAAGCCTCCCTACAGGACACATGACTCAAATTACTCTGTGAGCCCATCATTGACAAAATGACATCATCAGGGGTTTTTTGAGCCACAATTACTTCAGTTTTCTTTTGCTTAATGTTTAACAGAAGTAGCTGTAATTTAGTGGTACAAAGAATATTCTGATCCTTCACTTTACTACAGTAAAAGTAGTAATACAACAAAGTAATTCTATTTCATTACTAATTATCAGTTATGTTTTTTTCTAAAATTAAGTCTCGAATGAAGAATGTTTCAAGCTGTTTTTTTAATTTAAATCAGTTGGCAGGTTGCAGCACTAGGGTTTCAAACAAGCTGATTTGCTTTGATAACTAGGTGAAATATTCCTACTACATGTGTGTATGTATATAAGTGTGTATATGTTTGTGTGCATTCGTACCATGCAGGTCCAGCACTCCCTCTCTCACAGCCAGCGTCTTGGTGCCATAGACAGGAAGTTCAGGTGAGCGCTGGTGTCCATGAAGCGTGATGATGGCCTTGTGTTGGAATGGCGCCCCTTCCTGGCCGATCTGGAGCCGTCCGCCGTCTGTGATCAGGATGTTTTCAGCCTGCAGCTCGATGTCGGCTTCATCAAACACCAACGTCCCTCCTGAGCATGAAGAAACAGGAAGTTATGAACTAATTATATATAGTATAATATAGTATTGAGCAAAGACACTGAATTAGGTTCTGACACTCAGGAAGTTTGAATTTGGAACATTGAATTTAGAAAATGGTCATTTATGTCCTAAAAAAATCTACTTCTACAACAAACTCTGCACCCAAAAAAATTATATACAGAATATATTTCACTTCTTAAAAATCTTGAGTGACCAGAAGATGAGGAAAAAAAGAAAAACATACAGGTAAATACAGAAAGTGAGTAATATTTGTACCTTGAATAAGGAGCATTTTCAGCACTGGAGTGCTGGTGTCCAGCAGGATGGTCTGGTTTTTAGTGATGACAGCAAACGAGCCTTTCTCAGGTGGAGACAGACCCCCCCACGTGAACCTGGACGACCACAGGTCAATGTAGAAGAAATCTGCATTTTCCTGAAGAAAGAGACAAACACTGGATTCAGATAAACATGAAACCCGTCTGATTATATTGTTGATGTGAAGCTGAAACAGGGTCAAAGGTCGGGAGCGCCGACTGTCCTCTCTTACCATCTTGGCGATGCCTTGGTCTCTGATGCTGACTCGGACTTTGGCCTCCTGAGACTGTCGCTGAGCGTTTGTCACACAGATGATGTGTGTGTTGTTGGTGGACTGAACGTCACACACAGAGCCTGCGATGGTCACGTTGACTTCATTCATGTTGGTGCTGTAAGGTGGGAAAGAGAGAATCAATGAGAAAGAGTGAAATGAAAGAACATAATAATAATAAGTACCAAAATATTACTAATTATTATTAAACCCTTTATGTTATAATTCATGATAACTAAATAGAGAAAATAAAAAATAAAGCACAGCACATTAGATAACACCATAGTATACTATAATATAGAATAATATATTTCATATTATATCAACATTCTATTCTAGTTATTCTATTATTCTAGTGTTTTCTATTATCTTGCGTTATATCATCGCATATATGAAATTAGATCAAATGACAGCACATGAGACGAGAGAGAAATTGTGTTATGGTTTGTTATTGTCTGATGCTGCATCATTTATGTCTTTCTGTGGTATCTGTTCACTATAATGTCTTGTTAATGGGCAGTATTGAGTGAGTTTATGAAACTGTACAGCTTTATTTTTGGCATTTGGTGTTGATAATGAATGAATATGTGTAGAAATACTGATATTGTTTCTTATTTGTATAATAAACTATTTGTTTCACATATCATTCACAGTAAACCAAATGAAATCAAAGACGTCCCATGAAACAAAAGCAATTGTGTGATGTTAGCTGATCTCAGTGGTCCATAATCTGGGTGTGTCTGTCCATTGTGCCGTCTGTACACTGCAGCGTCTCTTCCTTCTCTGCACCTGAAACCGGAGCCGCTGATTGTGAGCCGGGTGCCTCCGGCGGTGCCTCCTCTGCGTGGAGAAACCTCCGCGATCACCGGCGTCAGCTGAGATTTGTAAGTGAAGCCGCTTGACATGTTGACGGCATCCAGCTGGTTGATGACAGCGACCACGCAGCTCGTCTCCGACTGAGAGCCTGAGAGAGAAAAACACAGCAACAAAAGGACAGGACGAGTCAAGATGCAGCTCAGAGAGAAGAAGCAGCCTGAGATAATTCATCCGTAATTGTTTTACCCGACAGACCTGTCATCAAGGCTGACGACATTCCTCAAGATCAACTTAGACAGAACTGGATGTTTATAATGAGTCAGGAACCAAAAATATCACAAACCAGCAGGAACACATTCTTTCCAAGGAAAAACTTGAGAAACCCTTTGACCGTTAACCTTTACTAGAAAGATGGAAATCTGCTGATTGGAGCAGCATCGTCTTTGTCTCACAAGCAACCGAATATGTTAATTGACTGAAATGGAGCCTGTCTCCAACCTCTAAACCTCCACATTAAATCAAGCTTAGTTTCCTTGATAGAGACGTGACAGTGAGCTCATGGTAATAAACTGAAGGCAGCTCAGAGGAGTGCATCAACAATTTTCAAGATCTTTCCTCATCTGGATTCTGGTTGCTGTTTACGTTTAATGAGTAAATCAAACTGAAACTCTACGAGTAGAAGATCAAATATAGGATTTTAAAAACTGAAAGGTCCATGTCCCCCCATCATAATCTTTTTTTAATATTCTGTAGACAACATTACAAAATCACTCTCAAAATATTCAAACAGACAATTTTTGAATCCTCCTGCTACTCCTGACAGAGGATGTCTAAAGCTCCATGCCATGAAATAAAGAAGGATTGTTTGTTTGCTCTGAGTGAATTCTCATGGTATAATAAACCAATCTAAACCCACCATTGTTGAACGGAGACCGGCAGTACAGACGGCTCGATGTGGACATTTCTCTGTGAACTTTACACTCCTCCCCGCAGATCATCACAGTGGAGTTGAGCGGGTCGAAGCCAGAACCCTGCAGGGACAGCAGAGCACCGCCGCCGAAACTGCCTGAACCACGCACGAGAGAGAAAGAACTTATTCAGGAAGATAATATAAAACGTGAACTGTGAGATAAGAGCAGTGAAGAAAATAAAAATAAATAAATGATGTGACTGTGCATCGCTGAAGAAACACTAACAAGAACACTGCAGTTAAATGGATTGTTGCCTGCTCACCCTCACTGGGCTGCACGCTGCTCAGGGTCAGCTCATACGTGAACGTGACATCTGACTGTGCACGACCTTTGACCTGGTGATGCAGCACGACTGGGTACGCCCCCCCTGGGTTGTCTCCTGCGCTGCACTGAACCTGTGTGTCAGAGACTGTGGACACGTTGCAGGGGACGTGGTTCATGGTGACGGAGACGAGCTGAGGGTCGGTGCCAAATCCTGAACCCGTCAGTGTGACGACTGTGCCGCTTGGCCCTGTGGGAAATAAACACACAGAGCACAGTCTAGTTAAGAAAGTAAATACATTCAGCATGATACCAGTAGTCCCAGAAACAAAAATCCACACTGACACATGCATAATCAGGCTGCTGCTTGATAACAGTGTTAGTGTGAATACAGGATGGAGAGGACCATCATTACCAGAGGTGGGGCTGATGGAGCTGACGACAGGAGTGTGGGCTGCAGAGTAGGTGAAGTTGAGAGGAGGATACTGCACCGAAAACACCTGGATGTTGACGGCCACCAGGCCCTCGCTGCGAGGAGGCGTCAGGCAGCGAAGCTGACCCGGCCTCACCTCCTGGATCTTGCAGGGTTGACCTCCGACCATCACGCTGGTGTTCCCCGGAGCGAAGCCGTTTCCAGTGAAGACGAGAGGGGTTCCTCCTGCCAGGCTGCCTGCATCTGGGCTGAGGACAGCCTGGGCGCGGCTGCTCAGGGTGACGACACCGGACGCGAGGCCTTTAGGTCTCACGATCACTTTGATTGGGTGGACGCCTGCAGGCAGAGCGTTAACTCTCAGGGAGATGTTGCTGTCAGTCACAGCAGCGACTTCCAGCTCTGTGGTGCCGGCAAACACTGCCACCTCATCCGAGCGGCTGCCGAACCCTGAGCCAGAGATATTGATGGTGGTCAGATTGCTGATGCTGTCTGGGGAAATACTGGTGACGGTGGGAGTGACGGAGGAAGAGTACGTGAAGGAGCAGTTTGAATGGCAGGAGCTTTGGATCCTGCCCGAGTGGAAGACGACATCGCCAGTGTGAGGCTGAGAAGGTGAAGTGTCACAGGTGATCAAAGTGTAATTGACCGACACAACAGAGCATGGCTCGCCGGCTGCAGACACTTTCCCTTGAGAGAAACCAGAACCGTGGATGAGAAGCCTCGTGTGGCCGTTGGGGCTGCCGACAGGAGGCGACACTGAATTGACCACGGGCAGAACCACAAAACGGCGGCCGAACTCGTTTGGCACAGCGATGATGGCGCTGCCAAGGTTGTTGACTCGGATGGCTATCGGGAGAGCGACACCGACGGGAAGCTGGCTGTCGTAGCTGAGACGGCAGTTGATCTCCGATTGAGAGCTGTTGATCACCTGACAGGGCTGATCTCCCACTGTCACCTACAGGACGCAGAGACACCAGAGTCAGACACAACAAGCTCTGTACAAGCATTCACTCACTTTTATAACATACATATTGATTCAAATCAAGCCATTCAAAAAACTTTTTTTTCTTAGTTTCAAAAGTAGAAGATTGACTTTTTATTTAAGATGTCTGTACCGGGAAAAAGAGTTTGAGTTTGCAAAAAGATGTGTGCTCTCCAGTACATCTCAGAGAAGGGTTAGTAGCAGATATCAATTTACCACAGGAGCTCGTATCACGTTTATTTTGTCATTAACCACAAAAACAGCAACCAAAGCATTTGAACATTGCATACATTTGTAATTGAGCATAAATAAAAAGGCAGCTGACCTCATTAGCGCAGGCGGTGTCACTGAAGCCACTGCCCTGGATGTGGATGACCTGGTGGTATGACCCCTGGTTGGGGGAGATGGAGCGGACCGTGGGGCTGGCGCAGGCGGAGCTGCTGAAGGAAAGACTGTTTGAAGTGTTGTTGGGCTGCTGACACTGTGGGGAGGCCACGCACTGAGAGGCGGCTCTGGAGACACGTCGAGAACCTGGAGGGGAGACGGGTTCATCCATTGAGTATTAGATTGGAATCAGCTGGTTGTTGAGTTTTTGTCCTGTTTATCTTTGATATCCAAAGATAAACTTCATTCACCTGATCTGACTTGATTTATTTTCTCTTATACGCTCACCTCCTATCACGTGTCGGGCCTCCACGCCTCCCACGCTGACGGAGACCTTGCTGCTCTTCGTCTCCCGAGGCTTGACGTTCACGACTCCCTGCAGAAGCCTGAATTTGGCATTGTCTATGTAGCCGCTGCTGTAGTAATACACACCGGATACAGTGAAGCGGTAGCCGAAGAACCCTGAGGGGAGCGAGAGGGAGATTTTAAATGTGCATTAAATCGTGACATGTTCTATCACACATGTTGGAAGGACACATATCTTCTTCTTCACCACATCTCAGGCAGTTAAATGAATGAATTTATTCCATGGAGAAAAGGATGAACATGGATCATAATGCAAAGCAAGAAAACATGAGCTTTACTTTCATTCAACACAAACCTGGATAACAATATGATGCTTCTTCGGCACTGAACACACAAATTGATGATATCTAACAGCATTTAACTATTTAAGGGTGTATTTTTCCTTTAATTCACGAGAAGCTCAATAACTCATTCTTGTTGTGTTACAGTGACTCAGTCTTCTACCTTTGGCTGTCTTGGTCTCTCCACTGTTGAACGGTCCCCCTTCGTAGGTGGTGCCACCCGGGCTGGAAACGCTGAAGACCCGGTACCCGACTCTCTGGAAGGGCGGAGCCTCCCAACGCCACATCACTGTGTCTCCAACATGCACAGTCAGTGAGGCAGGACTCCATGCATATCCCTGTCCATAAGCTGGAACACAGAAAAGTAAAGTTAGACTGAAAACAGAACACACATAAACACAGGAGAGATTTAATGTAATTTAAATTTCCACCAAATCCTGTTCTAGATATGGCTAATTATGGATGGTCAAGCTGGTTTAGAAACAGTTTCTCGGTGCAGTGTCATGTTTAATCTCCATCTGACAGCTTCCTGGCTCGCAGCAGTTTTCAGTAAGTGAATCTCCTTTCTTTTGTTCTCTATTTCAGTCGACTCAGATTTAGATTGGCACCTGCAAAAAGGATGGAAATGTGAACCTACTGCGGTGGGATCCCTGGTTGGTGACAACGTGGGTCTTCTCCATAGACTGCA
Organism: Holacanthus passer; assembly: GCA_025331565.1. Taxonomy (NCBI): domain Eukaryota; kingdom Metazoa; phylum Chordata; class Actinopteri; family Pomacanthidae; genus Holacanthus; species Holacanthus passer. The sequence continues at coordinate 391,053 of JAFREQ010000114.1, read as the reverse complement.
CAATGCACTGCAGTTCATTCTCTGAGGCGGCCTTCACGTCACACTCGGCTCCTCCTGTCGCAAACCAACACGAAACATCTGTGAGATCATATATAAAACCTGGGGCAGCTGCATTATACAACTGCGTTTCCATATCTGCACGTTGTTACATCACATATTTCGATATCTGATTCCAAGGTTGAAATCTCATTGTTTGCTGATGTTTTTGTCGACAGAGATTATCGCTGTGGTAATAAGTCTGTTAGAAACCGCCGGGCCTCATGTTGCTCACCAATGGAGACTTTGTTGTCAGAGGTGTTGTTGCTGAAACCAGATCCAGAAACAGTCAGTCTGGTTCCTCCCAGCAAAGAGCCAAACTGTGGGGAGACGCTGTAGATTTCCAGGATGTATTCTATGGTGGCGTTAACACCGCCGCTGCGAAACGAAAACACAGAAAAGACATTTTCTGGCTTGTGAGCAAAATTGATTATGTTATATTATCTATTTTAAAAGCTCAAGGTTGAATCAATGACAGCTGGACTTGGTCGTAGATGCTTGAAGATGTTTTCACTTCTCGTCCAAGAAGCTTCTTCAGTTCTGGGTCCAGTTGCCATCAATTCATTCATTGCCCTTATTTGAACATCATGACCTGGATGAACCGTCACAGATATTTTTCCAAGCATTTTGGGGTGACTGACTTTTGTGAAATGGCAATATAAGTAGCTAAATATAAGTAACAAATATGGAAAAGTTTTATGCAAATATACTTTTTTGGTGTGCATGCCCCCTCTTTTGCTTTATCGTTATTATTTTTATCATTGGATTTTGAAAAGTATGCGTCAGTGTGTTTATCGTTGTATTTCTATTTGTGTATGTTTAAAAATCCAAAAAGGACATTTTGTACAAATTGATACCTAAAAGTCCTTATCTTCAGATCTTACATCTAATCTATGACACAACGCTCATGTGACAGCATGTGAGAAAAAATTCAAAACACTTGTTACAGCCGGTGACTACCAGCATTCTTTCCTTTGTTACGTTAACGGATGGATTGTTGTCCAGGAGAGTATTTCCCAATCACTCAAAGCGTCTCTCACAGTAGCTGTACCTCGTCTGTGGGTAGCCACTGTTTCCAACCTGTACGTCCACCCTGTGCCGGCCGGGCGGCAGCACGGGGAGGCGACAGGTGATGTTGGACGCCGTCCACTGCAGGGTGACGCACTCCTTCCTGCCAACAAACACCACGCTGTCATTGTCTTGTCCTCCCAGGTTCGAACCCTGGATGGTGAGAACTCGGTTTCCTACACAAAAGGAGACAGAAGCGTCAACAGATATTTTCAAGAGCTCAGCCATTCAAGATAATTAGCACTTGTCATCTCTTTAATTTCAAAGCAGCACCAACTGACATGCAGGTTAACAGGTTGTCCTGTTGTGTGGATGCTTCTATAGTGTTTACTATAATTACGTGAGTTAATTCTTCAGCTCAGATTCTCCAGGTTTAGCAAGTGCAATGGAGCAAAAACAGAAAGAACCTGTAAGTTGACATTACATGACACTCTATAGATGCGACAATGACAACAAAAGGTTTTCACATGCTCCTGTAATCTCCTGGTGGCGGTGGAGTCACGCATCAACCTTGAACAGCGAAGCCCGAATGAGAACATCATGCCATTCCTCTATCCTTCACACACATATGTTCTTATAAGATCTATTATGTTTTTCCATCAGAGAGGTAGTTCAGATGATTCCCACACCCTGAACCTGCAACCTGTTACATTTATGGGTTTAGAACAGGAAATGGCTGCTGATGCTGTTGAGGATTAAAGAACAATACACAGCGTTCTATATTTTCTATCAATTTTGTTTTCATGGGGCAAATTCCCTGAGGACTAATGTACTGCGGTGCATTATGTACTATACTATAAATAACTGAGTGGTTTGCTATGAGGCGAATCCTTTTCTTTTCATCAACAAAGGACAAGCAGACTATCAGCTTCAGACTCTCTGTTGCATTCACTAGACAGATGGGATTTCTATTGACCTTTAAGAACAAAAAATGTTCTCCATTAAACTTTACATTTCCTAAAGAACACAATGCAAGCACTCTTCTCTGTTTGCCCGTCTCCGTAATGCTTCACAGTGATCCTGCCTCGCTGAAAGGTTATTAAATGCATGAATAGAATTCATGAAGGCCAAAAGAAAAAGACTCACCGATGACAGTGGTGGTGCGTGGACTCAGGCCTGATATCTGGGGTGTGAGGTTATCATCGTAGGTGAAGAAGCTGCTGGCTGTCTGACTCATGTTTCCCACCATCACTGTGATGTTTTGGGATCCTGCAGTTCCCTGAAATGAATAAAATGAGCATTTATTTATTAAGAAGTAAGTTAAATAAGTGACAAATGCTTTATTCAGAGCTCAGGCCCAGACACGAGGCAATTCAAAGTGTTTTACAGGGGCTTGGACATGCATCAGAAATAAGACATCAAGAAAGCATAAAAATGGATTTAAAAGATAAAAGCAAAAAGTGAAAACAGTTAAATATTATAAACAAGTTATGTATCTAATGTATTGGAAAGCTGCGGTGAACAATAATGTTTTAAGATCTGATTTAAATGAACTGACTGTTTAACAAGATCTCAGTTTTCAGGAAGCTTGTTCCTCAGGTAGGAAACTAAAAACTGCTGCAGCTTGCTTGGTTTTGATCCTGGAAACACTGAGAAAACCTGAACAGAGCACCTGAGGGGTCTGGATGATTTGTAACATACAAGTATGCAAGAGATGTATTCTGGCCCGAGGGCATTTAGTGCTTTATAGACAAGTAATAGGATTTTAAAATCTATCCTTTGACGCACAGAAAGTCAGTTTCTTGGTAGAAGGATGAAAAATGTTCGGTCTCACAAACAGTGATATACCGAAGTTCATCTGAAAGTATAATAAATAAGGTTTTGCAAACTGATGCTTTAGCAATTTTCTGACATATAAAAATGTATGGAAGGTGTTTGAATTGTGAGACACTGCAGGAAAGCTAACATCCAGTTTGCAGTCTGCACACTTACTGCTGGTGTTGTGCATTTGATCTCGGTGTCACTGGTCTGAACCACCGTGCACTCCTCACTGCCAACAGTAACTGTGCTGTTCGGACTGAAGCCGAAACCTCGGACCGTCAGCAGTGTGCCTCCTAAGACAGCGATCAAAGAAGATAATGATCATACTTAATAATAAAATGAATGAGAGCAGTGAAGATGTTTTGTGTGGTCTCACCTGCCACACTTCCAGACAGCGGAGAGAAGGACGAAACAATGAGCTGGTAGGTGAAGTGGAGCACGTTGCCGTCTGGGTACTTTGAATTACCCAGAGAGGGGAAGCTGACCAGCACGGGGTAGGTCCCAGCACTGGCGCTGCCCAGTCTGCACACCTGAGTGGTCGCTGCAAGACACATCTGGTTAGAGAACACATTTTTTAACAAGATGCAGTGTTCACGTCTCCAAACTTCTTCCACTCACCTGTGATCTGTTCAACACGACACCTGGCCCGTCCCACAAAGATGGAGGCATTTTCACTACTGAAGCCAGTCCCAGTAACGGTTAGAAGAGTCCCCAGGCCATGAGATCCTGAAGAAGTCAAGTCATTTAATAGATCCACCATCAACACCTCTTATTATATAGCATACGTACAGGAAGTCTGAAATTTTACTAAAAAAATGTCAGATATTCAGTACTTGAAAATGAAATATCTTGTATTTGGTATTGAATATTTTACACATTAAGTAATTTGTACTTAATCTCTAATATTTGATACAAATTTTACGTAATGGTTTGTTTTGATTTAGAATAAAGAAAAATGGTTTCATTTACAACCCCAATTACAAAAATGTTAAAACAGATTTTGATGGTTGGCAAATCATTTAAACCCTTTATTGAATTGAAAATAGTGCAAAGACACATATGTGATGCTGAAACTGAAAAATTGTATTGTTTTTGTTGAGTTGGAGTTGTATATGTTGCAACTTAAAATCAATCAATAACCAATAATGCCTCATGTTGACTGAGCCATGATTTTAGAAGGACACCTTGAGATGGACTGATCCCAGTCACAGCCGGAGTCTTGTTCTCAGACCAGTCAAAGCCACAGTCACCAGAACACTTGGAGGGGATCCCATTGATGTAAACCTCCACCTGCAAACCGCGACACAGAACTCCTGATCAGAAACGTCACGTTCGGAGCAAAGTTTCACAACATAAAAATGACACCGTGGGTTGGAATTCGACTACAGTCACAACAACAGACCAACAGAGGCCTGAAGCTGCCAGTCACCTCAAAACAAAGGAGTTACTAAAGAGCGTGCAAACATATCAATCAAATTCTGCCCGGAGGAACGAAACATGCCGATACAGCTGAGTTACTCAACAACACAGACAAATACAGGACTCGCACAGATTGCGCAGGATTTATAGTCAGCAAACACATCAAGTAATCCTCAATGGCCAAAACAGACATGTGACAGACTGATAATTAGTGGTGGGAAGTATATTTACTCAAGTACTATACTTAAGTACAAATTCCAGGTACTTTAGTACTTCTACTCCACTTCATCTCAGAGGCAAATATTGTTACTCCACTACAGTTGTCTGACAGCTTTAGTTACTTCTTACTTCTCAGATTACAATTTTTCATCCCCTTCCAGTTCAGTGAAAACCACGTATGTAAAAATTGGGTAATTTTGAATGTTTCTGATGAACTGAAGCATCAAGTGTTCCTTTATGGGTCAAGAAAATTCTCCTACTTCTTAAGCCAACAGTATATAAAGTCGTTCAAATAAGCTCAACCTTCAACATCTAGTAAAATGCAACATACGCATTAATGCAGCCGGAATATTAATCCAGAAACATCAGATATAAGAAAAACATTTTACTGAACGTGTACTTTTGCCTTTCATACTTTATGTAAATGTTGATAATGATAATACCTAAATATTTTTGTCTTAAGTGAAGTTCTGAATGCAGGACTTTTACTTGTAGTGGGGTATTAGTACTTTAAGGTAAGGATCAGAATACTTCTTGCAGACAATGCCTGAAACCCAAAACCAGACAGGCCAGAAGATTTATGAATGACGATTGTACCTGTGGTTTGGTTTCCCAGACACGCAGGAAATCTCCTGTCAGGCTTCGTATCAACAGTCCTCCCTTTTTCTTCTCATGAGCTGCAACAACTGCATTACCGCCGACAACTGACGAACTGTTAACCTGCAACGAGAATAAATCACAATCAGGACCGAAGACCAAGCTGCTGGTGTCTTTTCAGAAACTTTGATGGCTGGAAGAGAAGAAAACAACAGAAGCTGTCGGCCTGTACAGCAATTGAAAAAAACACGAATTAGTAAAATAAAATATATATAAATACAAATGAAATAAGGTAAAAGAGACAAAAAAATAAACAGAACTAAACAGCACCAATCAGCTGACGATAATAGACACTGTCAAGATTCATTAGACATCATGAAACTTTGAAGGAGGAAGGAATGAAACAAATGTTCACTATGTCTCATTTTGCAGAAGCATGTAATTTATGTCATATATCATATTATTACTATCACCGCAGCTACAGATACTGCTTCTGCAAATACAATATCGGATGCAACCCCCCTTTATTACTGACCTGGATCAGAGGCTGGTCTCCAGGGTTAGTGAGCCACTTGACCATCCACTTGGGGCGTCTGCAGCTTCCCTGCTTCTTAACGCTGACCTGGCCCATCCCTGCGATCCCCTCCAGAGCGTACTTCAGCTCCTCCTCACTGATGTCCACCGGCAGACCTGTGGAGCGACATGTCTCACTCAAAGTCTTAACTACGTTTCTAACTGTCTCTTTGCAGGGTATCTGAGGTACAGGGGTCCATCTCCACCAGCAAGGACTGTTGCATCAATATCGCGAAGGCAAACTCCTAAATAATTCTTCCATTGAGAGCGGTCGATGCAACATTCAAATCAACCTGTCATCAACAAAGCAGAAGCTCAGAGAAAAACATGGATGTATTTTATAGTCATGATGTTATTTTAAATTGCAAGAGACACGAGAGACTCCTCTTCTTTGATCAGTTCTGTGTTGATGTACACAGTCTTTCACTCCTCAGCACTGATTTATTTATGATTTATAGGCTTCTGTAAGTTAATTTTGGTACAGAATCCAGACCTGAAAGTTCAAACACGATGATTGTCATGTGTCATACCATCAAGTGTCATCATTGTGTGAACTAATGGCTTTACGGAGCCAACATTGTCTGAGTCACAGTCTGAGTCACTGCTGTCATTGTGTTTTGACAGGAGGAGCGATTGCGTGCTTGGAAACTGCCCAAACTTCTCATGCAAACCATTCAATTTGGTTTAATGTTGCTTCTCATCACTGGCACACGAGTAGCTTGGTCTAGTCACTCATCAAAATCAGGTCACAGGGAGTTTAACCTCTGGGTGTTCCCACGGTGCGTCCGGACAGGACCGGTAGAGATGTCACGATGCAATTAACACCCACGTCTGTCTGACCTACCTTCAGCTCGGCCTCCGTAAATCTCCACGTCGAAGGTGCCGTTCAGAGGCGGGGTGGCTCTGTGAGGGCGGGTGATGGTGACGGTGGCGGCTCCTTCCCTGAACTCAGCCGTGTCCTCGCTGCTGTTGGTCATCTATGAAATACAGGTGGAGAAAAATCTCTATCATTTCTGTAATATACAAGCCTCTTCTCACAATCCTAACTGTAGACCAGACTGTATGTCTAGACTGAAACATGCATTTTTTTCCAAAACAATATCCTTTTCCGATAACGATATCCCGATAACAATCTGCCTTCTGCTACAGTCAAATAGTTCACATTTTGACTCATCAGTCCAGAGCACCTGCTGCCATTTCTCTGCACAGTTCCTGTGGTTTTGTGCAGTTGTTGAGTTGCTTGGCCTTGTTTCCATGTCGGAGGTTTGGCTTTTTGGCTGCATGAAGACCACTTCTGGCCAGACTTCTCCGGACAGTAGATGGGTGTACCTGGGTCCCACTGGTTTCTGCCAGTTCTGAGCTGATGGCACTGCTGGACATCTTCCGATTTCGAAGGGAAATAAGCTCGATGTGTTTTTCATCTGCCGCACTAAGTTTCCTTGGCTGACCACTGCGTCCACGATCCTCAACATTGCCTGTTTCTTTGTGCTTCTTCAAAAGAGCTTGAACAGCACATCTTGAAACCTGTCTCTGCTTTGAAACCTTTGTCTGGGAGAGACCGTGCTGATGCAGTATAACGACCTTGTGTCTTGTTGCTGTGCTCAGTGTTGCCTGGTGTATGACCTGTGACATGAAACTGTCTTCCACAGCCTCACCTTGGCAGCAGAGTTTGGCTGTTCCTCACCCAGTTTGAAGCCTCCTACACAGCTGTTTCTATTTCAGTTAATGACTGTGTTTCTACCTACATGTAAAACTGATGATCATTAGCACCTGTTTGGTATAATTGCTTGATCACTCACCTGACCATAATCCTACAAAATCCCTGACTTTGTGCAAGTGTCCCTAGAAGAATCGATGCTGGTTTGAAAGCAAAGGGTAGTAACAGCAAATATTGATTTGATTTAGATTTTTCTTTTGTTCACTCACTTATCATTTTGTAAATTGATAAAAATAAACAATTATTATTTATATTTTTGAAAGCATTCTTAGTTTACAGCATTTTTTCCACACCTGCCTAAAACTTTTGCACAGTAAAAATGTAACCACAGACAGGTGGGCGGGAAGGTTATTAAAATCATTATAAATACTACAGACCGAGGTAACGATGGATTAATATCAGGTTTAACTGAAACAAATGTCCCAACAGATTCTTCACCCTGCAGTCACACTTTTCCATGTCCTTATTGAGTCCCTGCTTCCACCGCGATCTGTTAGGCAAATGATGACTGCAAAGCATGTCGAGGCTTGAGACGCACGCAGGATCATGGTGGTGCCGCTCTGAACTGTTATATCACATGGCCGGGGGCTACAGATCATTTCCTCTGTTGTTATGAATCACGCTGCTGAAGCAACATTGTTCTTTTAAATCTGACATCAGGTGGTGAAAAGTGCGTCCTTGTCTTTGCTGTTCAGAGAAGCTGTATTTTTTGTCAATTTGATTGTCCATAGTCTGGGAGGCAAGACTCAGTTGTGGCTCCAGCCTGTTCTTTGGGTGGATTTTATTTCCAGAAACACAAGCTGGGCACATTAGAGACTCCAGATTGTTGTTTTTAACATACAGCCCCATCTTCTTTCATTCACTAACTCACAGTTATTTTTTTCATCAAGAAGTCTCTCAACATCTAAAGCACTTCCTTTCATGCATGAATTAATATTGACCCATTAATAAAATACTGAGGCTCCACCGAAGCCCGATGAAGATGAGCCTAAAGTGGATGGACAGTACATTCAGTGTTTTCCTGCAGACTGCACGGCTGCACAAAGAAGGAACACAGTCTTTAACATGACACCAGTTACCTGCATGAAGCCGACTCCGAGCAGAGGGAACCCGAAGGCACAGTCCACTGGTTGGGCTTTGATCTCATAGCTCATCTGTGAACCAGTCAGTGTGTTTTTGTTGACGGCGATGACCTCGAAGGAATAACCCGAGCTCTCAAAAGGTGGAGGCCTCCTCTTGCGGGGAACAGCTGTAAGGAAACGAGGTGGAGAAAAATAAACTGAACATTTAAGTCTTCAGCATCTGCACAGGCCTACTGTTACACATCAAGTTTAACACATAGAAAGGGATTCACATGCTTCACAATGTTGAATTTCTGAACCCAAAATCAAGCTGTGTACCGTTTTCATCGCTTGTCGTGGCTCTCTTTCCGAAGTGAACGACATCCACGAAGAAATCTGCACCAGACTTGTCTTTGTAGAGGTAAAACTCCCTCAGACTGTATCCGCTTCCAATGTATTCTGTCTGCAGGGAACTCTTCAGGTCCATGCATTTGTAACTCCATCTGTAAAGAAATAATCATATTCATACGCTGCAATTTTCCTGGAGTGGTTTGCATATATCTGACAAATCAAAAGGACTTGATGGTTTGCACTGACTTGTGGCCTTTGGTGAAGACAGTGTTGATCTTCGTGGTCTCTGTCTTGGTTATGCCTTTGCTGTCGCGGTAAGTGAACTTCAATCCAACTTCATCCTTCAACATTCCCTTGTAGGCAAAGCAAAGCTGCAAGGAAAGGATTGGAAAATGGTTCAAAAATATTTTATTAGTAAGTCACAGTTTAATAACTTGCATGTTTCAGTTCACCTATCAACCACTTTATTGTTGCATCCATTTGTCTATTTACACTATAATTTCAAAATGAACCAAACATACAAAACGAACAACAATAAATACAACAGTGGGGGTTTTACCATGGGGTGCTTGTCCAATGAAACGGGTCCATAGGTGCTGCCAGCCTCTTTGGTGTAAGTGTCCTTGAAGAGAACCTCAGCGTTCTTCAGTGACCGTTGGCCACAGAAACCAGAGGAGTCCACTGGAGTCCCTTTGACACCACTGAACTGATGAGTGCAAGAAAAGAGAAAACCATGAGAATCCAAAATCAGGCTCTCCGAAGATAATTCGAAAAAGTAAGAAGAGCGTGTAAAGTCAAAGGTTTTGTGAAGCAAACAGACAGAGGAAATGCTTTTATTAGTTTGTATTTCAAGGTATGAACTTAACACACAAGAGCTTGTCTCACTCATAAAATCTGTTTCTTTTGGTCCCCACTGACCTGAAAGTTGTCATTTTCAAAGTCATTGAAGTAAACCACATCAGTCCCTTCAGTGGTCAAGATCTCACCAGGACACTCGGCTTTCATCAGGTCGTCCAGAGCCGCCTGCACCTGATCACAAAATCACACAGGCCAGATGTTAGTGCTGTTTCTGCACAGTACAGGCTGACACATGCGATGACTTCAGTCCAAGATGAGAATCTATTTTGACAAAATAGTTTAAGATGTGGGATATTATTAAGTCATTATTTCAAGGCTTGTTGAGACACATTTGTAAATGCCTTACAGATATCATCCCACTGAAACCCAGATTGCACATTCAGTGTCTGAATCAAGAGACTTCAGCATTTTAACACAACAGACCTCAGACTCAGTTGCATTGTAGGCGATGGGCTTTGTATGGACCCCCGCCCAGATCAGAGTGAATGTCTCCATGTTGCTTCTCCCCTTTGTAACCTCAGTAACAGTGACGTTGGTGTCAGAGCCCAAAACCTCATAGCTGAGAGGTTTGAAATCCCCTGAAGTCAAAAACAGACAGATGATCAATTAATTGATTATACAAAAATCAGGGTATATGTGTTCAAACAACAGCTGTGTTTCTGTCTCTTCACACCTCGGCCAGAGTTGAACGTGACTGTGTAGTGAGATCCTCGGCTGTCGTCCTGTTTGGTGACCTGGACTGTGTCGGGTTTGATGGACCAAAGACTGTTCAAGGCTGCTTCCATCATAACTGCAGAGGTGCTGACAGGGATCGGTCCTACAGAGAAAGACAAAGCTTGTGAACAAACATACTGGCACGTGTAATAGTTTTGTTATATTATAGCATCAGGTTAAGGTTTTTCTTTAGTTGCTACCAATGTTAAAAATGTAGACACTCATGTTGCTTTAAGGTAATTAATGTGTCATGGTTATGATGTGGCATAATGTGCAATATACAAATACCAAAGGATTTCTTTTACCGGTCTTGGCGTCTCCGTAGCCCAGGCTGATGAAGGTGCTCCCACAAAGATGGCTGGCACAGTTGCTGCTGACGGTGACCTTCTGCACCTCTTTGACTCCGGCGGCGTCGCTGGGCCACGACTCGAAGGTTACCACCTGGGTGAGAGAGAGCGAAGGTGAGTTAGTAATGACAGAAGGGAAGTGGAGAGCTGTCTTACAGAGGGCTAAATGAGAAGATAGATATCAGCTTAATATAGAGGTGAGCAGTTTGGGAGTTTAATGCAACAAAGATACAGGTGAGCAACAGGTCAGCAGCTACGCACCTGTTGCTCATTGAAGACGTCGTATTCAGCCACGATGTTCTGAACCTCGTTGACAGCATCGTCCGTCTGGTCTTCAGTGAAGGAGCTCTCCCCTTTGAACAAGGCGATGTTGACAGAAGCTGCACTGCCGTATTCTTGATGCAGAATTTCCAGGTAGTATCTGCAGAAAAAAGGTTTTCCTCTTATCTTCAAGGGAAACTGTAACTTGTGATGAATGTTGTGTTCTATGGTTTAATTATTCGTACAAAGCTGATTGCAAAAAAAAGTTGGGACGCTGTGTGAAACATGTTGCTGCCATCAAATTCAGAATGAGCAGATATTTATAAAAATCAATGATGAGGTCAAACATTAAATATATTGTCTTTTTATTGTTAAATTGAGTATAGCAAATTATCAAATACTGTTTTATTTGTGTCTTTCACAGGGTCACAACTTTTTTGGAATCAGGGTTGTAGTTTTCAATCGAGCTAATTAGAACCACAGGCCTGAACTTACGGTTTTCCTTTTTCAAGAGCCAGTACTTCAGACTTCTGCGACGCCAGGCTTGTGAAATGTGAGACAAAATATGGCTGGAAAGCAACTTTAACCTGAAGCGGAAAGTTGTGAAAAAACATTATTTTATTTGTCAAACTATAACACATGGAAACAAAGCACGACTGTTGTTGCAGCCTCAGATGATTTTACCTTATCCTCTGGACGGCTGGAGTTGCTGAGGTAGAGCTCGCATCGGTCGTCACAGTGGAGGTAGATGGTGTAGTTGGTGCTGTCTGGAACGACAAGGAAGCCCCTGTGTCGTGTGCTGAAGAAGTTCACTTCTCGAGGGAAGGTCAGGGGCATGGAGTCGCTCCACTGTGCCCAGTATCCAGTCGTGTTCTGGGTGTAGCTGCGGATGTCGGTCAGGTAACGGGGCCTCGTGTCGTTCCACACCTCCGTCTTCAAGCCTCTCCCACCTGGGTTTGAAATGGACAGAAATGGTGGTGCATCAGAATTAAGACTGAAAGGATTCGTTGATTAATGAGCTGACCAGCGGAAAATGAAATGGTAAATATTTGATAATCAATTTTCGATCATTTTTCAAGCACATTTTCCACATGTGAGAATTTGCTTCTTCTCTTTCATTATATGATCTTTCAGTTCTGGACTTTTTCATCTTGGTCATCTTGGGTTCTTGCAAATTGTAGTGGGCATTTTTTTTTACTATTCTCTGACATTTTAGAAACAAAGTTATTAATCAATCCAGAAAATAATCAGAAAAGTAATCAGAAATAAAAAATAATCCTTAGTTGCATCACTAATAAGAAGTTAACTGTAATGAACTCTTACACAGAATAAATAAACATACATTCATAGATTAAAGTGCCTCTTTGCTTCGTTTTCTTAAACATAATTAGATTAAAATAAATGATTTTCAGCTGAAACAAAAATTCCAATAATGAAACAGCATTTGCAGAATCCAACATCAACGCAAGCTTCTGCATGATGGAAGCTTTTACAAAAACATCCTGATACTAAAAGTTGTAGAAATCAAAAACCCGTGTCTGTATCTTGACGTCATCTCGACGAGAGATCTGTTGAAAGATATGTGATCAAAAATATCTGGTTTTGTCACAGTCACAGATTTTGTCACAGTCACAGATGATCTTGTTACAGTACGCAGCACATCAAAGTCCCTGAGTCTGGACAAGTGGATGCTTTAAATTCCTCCAGTGATCGACATGTCGACTGATGTGAATGGGTTGTTCAGATAATGACACAGCGCAAGATAATGCAACAGGACAAATGCTGGTTGCATGACATCAAACAACAAAAGGACAGAAGAAGATGTGAAGAAGAAGGTGTGCTCTCACCTGGGTAGATGGTCATGTTGTTCATCTCACGCTCGGCAGTCCTGCACGTTATTCTGTCGTCAGACACGCTCTGGATTTCACAAGGCCGGCCTGAAGAGGACAAGAGTCGGTGACTGAAAGCAGCTCAGCTCACATTAAACTTTACACAAACAGCGCAGGTTTTATTTAAGGGATCAGTTAAAGTGAAGATGTACTCTTTTACTTAAAATATTCAGGTGTACAGATGATCAAAATTTGGAATGATTGAGTGTTTTTTAAGATGCAAACATGGAAGTAAAGGCGAGCTGGACTATAGTAATCAGTTACACATGCTTTATCAGTAATATATACTTTTTTGTGTTTGAAAAATATAATTAGGTAAATTGAAAATATGAACACAACAGTTATACTAAATGTTTTTGTGCTGTTTCTGCGTTCTGTGTCTGGTTTATGTTCATTTCTCTTGTCTTCATCATCTTTACAACATGAACATGTGGGAGAATAATCCAGGTTTTATGATTGTCTCAAGAAAAGTGACGTCCTTTACTGTCAAACTTGTACTGTAACTTAAAGCCAAACATGTTCAATGACCTGTGAAAGACCAGTTTGTTTGTCACGGTCTGTTGGGCGTCTAAGCTTTCAGAAGGTTCTTCCCTCTGTCGTGCGACGACTCTCTGGTTTTCTTTTGTTTGTTGTGCTTAACAACATATGCACATTGTGTTGTGTTGAAAAGGATTATCACCACATTCACCACATTCATCTGTTCATGCTGAACACTTTGTGCTGTGTGGAAACAATATGAGCACAGTGGTGGTCATGGTGTTGGAAACTGGCTTTAGCTGGTGAGTTTCTGGTGAAGTTTCCATTGTGGCGGCGGCGGTTACCTCCGACGAGAACACGTGCTGGCTGATCGGTTTGGTCAAAGAAGCGGCCGTGGACGGTCACCAGGGTTCCACCCATGACGCTGCCCTCGGCCGGGGACACTCCTGTGACCTCTGGACAAGAGACAAATATCTCACTGTAATAAGAGTAAATACTGCACAGGAAGTACTTCTGCATTATTGTGAATAAATGTCTACTGTACCTGCGAAGGTCTGAAACATGGAGCTCTTGCCCGCAGCTGAAACCCTGTACAGTTTCTTGTCTGATAAACTCCTAAACAGTTTAAAGACATTAGATAATATTACTGCAGTTGTTCATACATTAATGTCGTTGTAGAGCGAAACAAATATTTTAACACAGCTTTACCTTCCAAATTCATTATCAAGAATGTAACTCAAGTTGTGATGCCCTGTTGGAAACAAAACACAATTACTCAAGGACGGTTTGCACAGTTTCACAATGGATCTTTTTAAAAATATATTTCTATAGAAGAGCAGCTTACCAACATACGTCCCAGTCATTTTGCAGCTCATGTATCCCCAGTGAGAGGTTTCAGAGTCCAGACGAAGGTTATAGCTTTAGAAATATTTGAAAAACTTTTAATACTGTACAAAATACTACTAATGAGTATTATTATTATTATGTCTGTAGTACATTTGCTGTGTTTTTGACAGTACTTACAGATCGTCTGACTCTGGTTTAAGCAGCTCACAGGGCATCCCTCCCATGTAGGATCTGTGATAATCAAGGTCAAATTCATTAATTGATTACACAAAGATATATAGCTTCAATTCAAAATTATACATTTTAATGCTTCATTCAAATTGGTAGTAAACAAGTTGGCAAATAAACTTCTTCTGTAACGTCCACTTCTTAAAAAAAAGTGAATAGATTTCAGTGGCTTGAACTGTTTTCAAAGCAAATAAACATTTTTAAAGATTATTATTATGTCAAACTAGTTTCTTTAGCCTTTATCATTGGCTCAATCTGCCTCCTTTTACAGGATATTGGCATCATCATTTAGCAGAACTTTTTAATTTCACTTTAATACCTGAGGGAGACACAATTCTTCACAGCGATACAAATATTTTTAAAGTCAATTAATGTTTTATTTTAGCTTTGTACCTGAGAATTCTGACGTTGAGGCCATTGGAGCTCTTGGCCGTGTTGCTTCCATACACATCAGTGTAGATCCGTCCCTCGAATCGTCACCAAGGTGCCTGCAGTGATTTTGAAGTGGGTTTGATATAGTTAAGTTCAATAAGTTCAAAGTGGACTCTGTAACTTAAGTGCATGTTTTAGAGTTATACCTGGGGGACCGCTCACTGGACTCTGAGAGTAGATAGTGGGCGTGCGATACCACACAGTCTGGAGAGAGTTACAGGAAGAAAAGGAAAAGACTGTTAGAAACTTGATATTGGATTTTTGGTGATATATGCCAATACAGTCCAACACAAAGTATATACAATAATACAACAAAGTATTATGTCTAGTCTCACGGTGATGGCTCATTCACAGATGTAGACATAAAATACACTGGGCTGAAAAACAAAACCAGGCCTACTGCTCACGGTTTTTATTTTCATCACTGGTGCCTGTTTTCCTTTCTCCGTCGTGATCAGGATGATGGCTCCTAAGATGGCCATTTAAATTTGTTCATGGAATGTGATTTGGCTTCTCCTAGTGTCACGATGCTGAGCAGCAGTTGAAACTTTGCTATCTGTTTCAGACGCTTAATAAAACCTTCACACGGCAGACATGTTGGTGTTGTGTGTGTGCATAATTAAAGTGTCACCTGTCATATCGCAGGAATGTTCAGGCCGACACCTGTATTTGATTTTTAAGCCCTTACACATTGATACTGATGTTGTGCCGATATTATCGTGCACCCTGATTAGAAAGCAGTCCAACCTGACTGCAGGACTTAACGTGTAAGTGAATGTCTGTGTTGACTTACATGGAAGCTGCAGTGGTGTGATTTGTACACGCCTCTGCACAAACTACTGTCAGGAAAGGGAACACCGTCCACGCTGACACGGACCATATAGCGACCACTGGGCATGGGTCTGTCAAGGACAAAACATTACATGCTTTTAGGTCGATAAATGCATGAAATGACTCATGTGCTCTGTAAGACATGTGTACATTGAATGACCAGCTACCTGGTGTAACACAGGATCTGGTTGCCGTGTGTTGAGTCTCTCTCCACGTCGCAGGGGACAGACAAGGTGTCTGACACCAGGGTCACTCGGTTCCCAAATGTGTCGTCTTTTGGATTCAGCTGGAACTGTTTCTCCTGAGCAAAACCTGGAGAGGACAGATAATCACTTTGAAAACATTCAATGCAAAAAGCTTTTTGTGGATAAACACAGGACGAGTCAAGATGAAGGAAAATAGTTTTGCATCATAAAACAGGTGAAGATTTAATTTAACAAATTTGGGATTAAATTGGACTTTTGTCACAGTTTAGCTCCAATAATTAGGTCAACCTAACTTCTTCAGTTGCATCTCTTTGCCTAAACAAAATCCTAATAGTTTTTTGTTTTTTTTTTTTCCATTTTGAACCAATATATATACAGTGGTGGGTAGAGTAAACCATACCGGTACTCAAGTAAAAGTACTGTTACTTTATAATATAATGACTCAAGTAGAAGTAAAAGTACTCATAAAAATAAGTACTTGAGTAAGAGTAAAAAAGTACCTCGTAAAAAACTACTCAAGTAGTGAGTAACTTCAGATGCAATTTATTACTTCAAAAACAAAAACTGTTTCCACTGACATCAGCTGAGACATTGACCTGTTCCTCAAAGGAGTTTAGCTTGAAGCTAAACAGTAGCATCAAATTTGACGGTGTATAATCTCAAACGTTATTATTTATATTTATATTATTGCTGAAATAGAAATTGTAACTGACTGATTGTGATCGGCTGGAGGCTGAAATGTTGATATATAACATTACGCCGGCTTATTAAAGTACCGTAACCGGCGCCGAAGCCGGCCGGTAGCACCGTGTTAGCCGGCTAGCTCGTTGAGACGCCGGCGGTTCATCTTCTGCCATGTTGTTGAGCTACAGTGAGGTGAAGGAGGGCCGTGGAGGGGCGGGGCTACCTCCGTCCACCTGCGGTGCTGTTGCTGTGATTGGTTAAGGATGTGTCCCTCAGCCGAGAGCTGCAGAGCTGCGTCTGAGCTCATCTCAATTTATTTATAGATAAATTAATGTAACGACAAGCATGTAGCCCAAAGTAACGGAGTAAAAGTACATATATTTTCTCACAAATTTACTCGAGTAAGAGTAAAAGTATTCTGCAAAATAACTACACTTAAAAGTACAATTTATCAAAAAAATATACTCAAGTACATGTAACGGAGTAAATGTAACGCGGTACTACCCACCACTGTATATATATATTTATGTGTCGTAACCTGTTTAACTGAATAACTCATACCTGCATTAAAACACAATATTCAGTTATTCTTCAATATGACTTAGGTCCATATGAAGAAATCCTCATCCTTTTGGATTAAAGGTCCCATGAACAGAAGTGTAACCTGTCCTGTCTCATTCAGTCTCTCACCAGCTCCTGAGATAGTGAGTCTTGTTGCTCCATTGACGCTCCCTCGATGTGGAGCGATGTAGTCAACACGTCGAGCACCTGAATAAATATAATCAAAATATAATAATATGATATAAAGATATTTCCTGACACTTCCATCCAGACTACAAACCTATTAAAATAAATGCATTATTATTGTATTTGAAACGAGTCACTTACTGGAGCAGGACCAAACTGTGAGGAGGAGGACAGCCAGATTGAACAGGACGTCCATCCTGGAGATCTGACTCTTTCTCCGGCTGTCTCACCTGCAGGCGGCTGTAATGATCAATGACCTGCTGGGAAACAATTAAACACGTAAATACAAAAGTGATATTTTAAGAAGCCTACTCAGTTCTGTCTGTAAATGGTTTGAAAAAAGTCCACATAAGACAGAATTTGTCATATTTCAGGCTGCATTATGGCAAAGTTATCTGAAGGAAAATCATTGGAAATGAATATACCATGAAGAACAACAAGTAGAAAAACAACAACACACAACACTGATGAGTAGATTAGACTCAAATTCCTACATGATTATAATAAAACTACATCCATTTAATAATTGGATCCCAGGCCTGGATCAGTGTGGATGGTTCTGTGTAAAGTTTGTGCCAAATCAAATGTGTGGATCAGTTGGTGACCCCTAATGAGCAGCGGCAAGAAGAGGAAGCCATATTGTGATTAAATGTATTGCAGCAATCACAAGAAATGTTGAAAAGATTTATATTTTCAAATGAGAATGTGATTTAAGAAGTGGGTGAAACCTACCTGTTGAAAACGCTGTTCACCTGTGAAATGTCTCAGGTGTTCAGACAGGTAGAGACACAGCCTGAGGACAGGAGAGAGAGGCAACTCTTTATAAAGCTGCTCAGTGATCCGCCCTCACCTGAAACAGGGAGGAGCAGACTGTTGACATCAACCCATCCTCGTGTCCATGTTAGTAATCACCACCTCAGTCTACATGTTTCATACAGTCTGTGGTTAAAATCTGCTGTTGAAATCCAGCCAGACGTGTCAGCTTCCTGTTACAGACTGGAGGAGAATCTACAGCGAGACTGTGATGGATGTGAAGAGGAAGTAGTGAAACTATAAAAAGCCCAAAGCAGATGTGTCAAAGTTCTGTCAGAGGTGATTGAGAAAGTAATCAGATCCTTTACCCGTGAAAGTACTCCTACCGCACGGTAAAAATACTCTGTTACAATAAGAGTCCTGCAATGAAAACATAAAGTAAAAGCAGGTATGTATAATCAGAAAAATGCACTTAAATTATAAAGTGTACAAGTACTCAATGCACTCATGTACTTATTAGATAACTATTACTCAAGTATTGATGTAAAAGCAGGATTTTACTGTTGTAGTTGGTTGAGGTGAAGCTCATTTTTAACTATCTTGTAAAGGACTGCAACAAATGATTATTTTCATTCTTGATTAATCTGCTGATGATTTTCTCCATTAACTGATTTATTTGGTTTGTAAAAATTCAGAAAATAGTGAGAAATGTGGTCACAATGACCCAGAGGCCAAAGCGACACCTTCACAATACACAGTTCACAGTACTTGTTTTGTCCAACCAACAGAAAAAAACTTACAAAAATAAATTAGAATCATTAAAATACTTGAAAGGAAAAGCAGCAAATTGCCACAACTGAAAAGCTGGAACCAAGAAATCTTCTGAATGAAAAATTATTTAAAACATTATCAAAATTGTTGCCTGTCACTTGATTAACTGACTGATCGTTTCAGCTGCACTTGTACATTTTCGTATTTCTAGATGTAAACATCTTATAAAGTAACTGAAGCTATCAAATAATTGTGGTGTAGCTCAAGTAGCTCAAAAAATAGTCAGATGTTCCTGTTATTTTGTCCACATGGATGCAACCTGAGCTGTAAACAGTGATTCTCTCATACAGCGAGTGTGTGCACATGTTAAACTATGTGGTGCCGTAAAAAAACCCCTCTTGTGTCAATTCAGTGACGACACTCTGCTGCTTAGGAATGTTTTCAGCCTTGTAATTCCAACACAAACTTTCGCAACAACCACAGAGGAAATATTCGACTTTTCATACTATACAAGGCATCGATCTATTAACAGTTTGCCATGAAATGCTGAACAGACAGAAATCAGAGTGTTACAGTAACATCAGTGTTAATCATCACAGACGCTCTCTGTCACTGTCCTCTCTGTGCTCTTTCCACATACATCCCCATTTCAACACTCCTACATGAAGAGTGACATCAGTTCCTGTATTAACAAAAATATCAACCTGTTTTCCAGAGATTGCGGTGACTTGAACTACTGAGAAAAGTCAGTGGCGACACCTGAACTCTAACCTCTGCAAGACGTAATAAAGAAGAAAAAGTCAAACAGAGGTCGACAGCCACTGGTGGTCTTATGAGATTTATGCTTGTGACACACCAGAACAGCGACGTCTGTCCATCAAACACGGTGAAGTCAGGCAGGACTGTCGCTCGTAAACCAAAGTTACATCAGGAAGCAAACAAGGAGAGGCAGAACTCTGATTAGCTGATGAGTGATTCAGATATAGTGGGAGGACAAGTTTGCAACATCAGCAGCCTTGAGGGTTAGTGAGGTTACTGTTTAAGGTCTTGAAAAGTAGGATGATAAAATAATCACCTCAAAACCATGAACATCCTCTCCTCCAGGGGTGGATATGTGATATATGGCAGGTTCAGTCAGAACTGATGAGCTCAGGACCCTTTTGTCTGTCTGAAATACAGGATCTGGTGTCTGCAAACGAAGTCCTAGAAAATCTGTGATGCATGAATATCAGTGTGGTCTTGAATTGACACGATGCCACGACTTTCATATACTGATCAAGATGTTTTGTTCCCTCGTCACATTGTTGTAGTTGTCATGCTGCTTCCAAGCTTCTTCCTGTGACCTGGATCTATATCATATCTGTACCTGCTTGTCTGCAACTCTGGACTTTATACAAATACTGTTTGGCCTCTGTAGTTTCTTTTATTTCATCTTTGAACTTTTATCCCATATATTTATTTTTCTGTAAAATGTAAACAAATTTAAATTATGCAAAATAATAATCAGTCATAGTAAGAAAAGCACAGGTGTTGAGAATAATGCAACACGTGCACAGACGGCCTACGCAGTCATTTTTCTGTTTGAGCCAGCATGCACAATACCAGGAGCCTGAAACTGAAGCAGCTACATTCAGCCATCATTATTTTTAACTTAATGCTTTGAAGCTTCAGGCTTCCTACTGTGACATGTCAAAATGTCTTCAGTTAAAAAAAAAAAAGCTCATTAACTGTGTAGTGTTGCTGTTTACAGGCTGCATCAGAAATGTTGGATAAGGCCTTTGTTGACTGCACTACAAAGTATTACATACGTGTGTGTAGTAGACGTTCACTTGCAGTACGTCACAGTATTTGCTCACAGGTGCCTCTGGGTTGGAAAAGCTGATTACCCAAAGAAATGTTACGCTTTCTTACATAACATCCATGAGAACATAGCAGAGCCCCACAAGCCTTTATGATAAGAAGAGTTCTTTGTTCTGTCATTCTTTAATGTTATATTTCCTAAACCATCAATCATATTGTTTTACAGGAAAAGAAATGAAGGAGATGAGAGAAAAATCACCTGCTCTTGGAAGTTTATTTTTGTTTTGAAAGGTTCACTCATCAACTCCAAAAAAATCACAAGAGAAAAAACATTAATTGAATCTACAAATCTCAGAACCAAAAACCTAAATGATTAATTCAATAAAGCCAAACATGTATATTTAATTGATTGTCGTCCACACACAGTAAGAGATCAGAGAGGTGAAGCGGCTTCGACAATTGGGGCTCATAGATTCAGAAAAGAACTTTGAATGAGGGAGACGGGGTTTAAGTGACTTTAGGAGAAATCTGTAACATTGTGCAGTTGTGGCCCCAGATGATCAATTACTGTACTTTGTCCAAAACAAAAATGCAAAACAAGTATTACAGAACAGACCACAAGCCTGAGAACCCAGATTTAAAGACACATCACTTAAGAAAGGAATCAGATTATATGTGTGTTCAAATATTGAGGAGAGACTCAATATATTGCATAAAGACCACAAAATGAAAATCCCATCTCATGACCAAAGTGATTGACAGTATGTGAGCAAATCCTTTGTTCTTTATTTAGAGTAGTTCAGCAGCAGATGTTCCAGTATACAAGCAACAATCTGCCAACCACATTTCAAAGTCTATTATGTCATCCAATGCATAAAAAGCTTTATTGACTGAGGTGTTCAGCAAGATTTTAGTGCAGAGAGTTTGGCTCTCATGTTTGTATATGTAATAGTTAATATGGACTTGCATTTGTAAAGTCTCATAAATGGCCTTTAGATATGAGAAGGACAAGTGAATGAGTGATGTTAAAACTTCAGTATTGTGGGTCAAAATCTTCTGAATATGTGACCAAGTAGCTCATTATTTCAATGGGATTGAGACCAGGATTCTATGTGAGCAATCTCCCACCAAATGGTCTGTTAGTGTGTTGGACAGAGACCGACTGTGTGCAGACACTCAAATACACTTGTAGCCCACACACAAGCTCTCACGCTACCCACACACCAAACTGAAAACTCAGTCTAAAAATATAAATACCCATGTTGCTGTAGGTATTATTCAACTGACAAGTTCCACGAAGTCTGAAATTATGACAAAAGGAACATGAGAAGAAATGTTGTCCAGCAGGTTCAGGCAGCGATGCAAGATGTGAAGTCAATCTGACTCAGCTTCCTCTATTTGATAAAAAATGAAAACAGCAACAAAATTCCTGACAGAACAATTCACTAAACATGCACTGGATGATGTAAAACCTGGAAATAGTTGCTTGTCTACATTAGAATCAACAACACTTCCCTGCTCTTAAATTATTAAAATCTAGATTTAAAAAAAATGTATTTCTCTATTATGTATTTCTATACTTACAAAAACACTATTTACTGGCAAGGTAACTAAATAATACAATAATTATAGACCCAGCCCAAACAAATTTCTTGTCTTCTTATGTAACATTCTAAAGCGCCAAAGAGCTTCACAACCTTGCATGAGAGGGAGACAATGACATTTCTGTCATACCAACAACAGTCTAATTTTTTAGCACTGTCACTCATCATGCTGTCTGTCAAGGGGAAAAAAAAGATATGTCTGCCTGTTTTGGACATGAACATGAACATTGAACATGGAAATCAAATAAAGGTTGAACGTCTCTTCAGCAGCATTAAAGAAAAAGTCAGGACCCCCAAATGACCAAAATAGGCATGACTTTATTTTTTTTTCCAAACTGCTGCATAACAAACTAAAATCAATATGAAAACACACAATACAAAATAAAAATAACACTTCAGCATTGCTCACAATGAGAACAAACATCAGTTTGGATTTTAATTGTGGATCTACAGTGAGTAAAAAAATGTCTAGACGGGAATCGTCTCATTCACAAGGTTGCATGTTGAGCTAGAAAAGCTCTGATTCTCTGCAGGAGCTCTTTCTTCACGCTGTCTGGTACGAGTGCTGCAAAGGAGAGAAGAAAGACAGGACATGCACTGAGTGATGGGGAGAAGGGTACACTTACGGACTGTGATGTCATCCAATACAATAGTAGTGAAAAACAAACAGTACAATTATGGTGATACCTTTTTGTTTATGTGTGATGTTATTGTACCAGATTACTTAAGCACTTTTTGACTGATGTGCTGCACTGTGCTAATCAACTTTGACCGAATAAAAATCTTTTCCTATTTCCTGTCAGAACCAGGCCAGACATAAACAAACGTGAATCCATTTGCAGTTTATGTCTGAAAAAAGACATTTGTTTTTAATGTTTTGAACTGAAGAGTTTGAACTATGCAATAAAAAATTATTGGTTCACTTGAGCTGTCAGTCACTTTTAACCTCTTAAAACTTCCAGTTTTCTCATATTTTCCCCATTTCAAAGCTTTGAGTTTAGAAAAATCACTTAAGTCTTTCTGACTTACAGTATCACATAAATAATCTGCATCAGCTTGTTCCAGCTCTTCATTAAAACAATATCATATTTACAATAGCTGAAAAATGCAAAGCCAAGACTCCATGTTTCTTATGCACCTTTCTATCAAACAGAAATACGGAATCCTTTTATGGCAACTATTATACTTGTTAGACTTTTATTTCTGTTTCTTAAATGTTTCATTTTGTGCTAATTTGGATGTTCATATTGTAAATAGTATTCCAGTTTTTTTAATGTTGCTTGAATTTCTCTGCAGTGGTCAATAATCAATCACATCTCATCTAATCTGATTCTAGATGTATTGAGCTGTTATTTTATGTAAATGAAACTTTGGGATCTCGCCCACAATTTAAAATACAGTTCTGTGGCTCTAATCAAAGTTTGACTGTGCAGCAGGAATTTTCACTGACTGACCCAAAGTTAGCAGAGTTTATACACCCAACCTGATGATGTTAACTCCAGTAACAGCACATCTACTGGAGTATGGTTATTCTTTCTATACTTCTTCCACCCCCTGCTGTTGTGTTTGCACATGAACATCAGTACCTCTGCCTTTTGGTGTGACTTCTGTGACCAGGTCCTCCACTGTGACATGCTCCAGGCCCTTTTCTTTGATCACGTCTGGACAAAACAATGAATAGCATTAATAATCCACTATCATGGAAACACCATTATAAAGACACACAAGCCCCAACACTTTACCTTTGCAGTGTGCTTTCAGCTGATCCTTCCATCCACACTCCACCAGCTTCGCCCTGAGCAGCTCTTTCAACCTGCAGCCACACATTCGGTTGAGATTATTTGTTGTCTGTAAACCATTCATGAGCAAACCAGTGAGGAGAAAAGCTTCCTTACCGCTCCCGTTCCCCCATTTCTATCAGCTTCTGGTTTATTGCAGCCCTCATCTGCGAGTCTTTGCTCATGATCTGAAATCAAACACAAGCGAGAAAAGTGTCGGTTTGGATTCAACAATTTTTGGAAAATGGGCGAAAAATGGTTTTATTTAGCTAGCTATCAGGTGGACGTTACCTTTTGTCGAGATGGATCAGCTGGGGAACACACGGTCCCTTCACAAAACCTTACCGTGTGAAATATTAGAAGCATAAAGGTTCCGCTTCGGCGTTGGTTAATTTGCCTCAAACTGACTCCACCATCTCTAAAAACTTGCTCATAATGGGAATGTAATCCTTTTAAGGATAACTTTTGTCAGCACGACTAAGTAACAACATTTATTGAAGCACACACGCAAACGTTTTGAGAGAAACTACAAACAACTCAAACCCCGATGAGCGCCCGCGCGGGTCGCGTCCGCTGCAAAATGGCTCCGTGTGCGGCGAAACAGGAAACGTGTGTCCTCACTGACTTCTCCAGCATCATCCTGCTTCACATCAACTTGAGGACAGAAGTCAGTCATATTTAAAAGACATGGCAGCGTCTAATTATTCCCTGAAGGTCAACAGAGATCTGCTGGACCCAAACTTTGAAAGTTACAGATTATCTCTGGACGCCATTCCGACGTACAACGTAGAGCTGGATGCAGGTGAGAGAAACTAACTGACCAGTGCAGTTAGCAGGTGTGTTAGCCTAGCACTGATACCAGGCTAAAGACTCTGGTCACTTCTGTCACAGCTGGATGAAACAAACACGAGTAACAAGCTGAGTTTACATGTTGCTGATAATTGAAAAAAAAAAAAAGTCCTTTGGTTTTTCTATTAATAACAGTGAAGCTGCTGTAGCTGTTAGCAAACTGGCTCAATGTCCTGTACTTATACTTGATGTTGTTCAGAGGCTAATAAGAAAATAAGTTAGTGGTGATAGCAATGTATACATGATATATATGCACAACTTCATTCATGTTGCTGTCTGCAGAAGAGATAGTGAAGATTTTATATTGTTTACATTGTGGAAAACTCTCTTTAAAGCAGTGAAAACAACACTAACATGAGAACATAAATCCAGTTATGAAATATAATTTAAAGCAGATTGGCTGGTGGCAGGATTTAGTTTGTGAATGAACCACAAGGAGGCTGTGCAGTATTTCTTTTTTTTTTTGCTTGTCTATAAGGGCTCACTGAAAGTTATGAAGTGCCATTACTGAAATCACACAAAGAAATAGTGAAGTGAAAAAGTCTGTGAAGTTGACATTTAATAAAAGTAGAAAAGATGTGAAAGTAAAGGTACAAGTAGACAAGTAATCAGAAATACAATGTTGCTGCAAACAGGTTAAGCTTCTGTGACA
Organism: Holacanthus passer; assembly: GCA_025331565.1. Lineage (NCBI taxonomy): Eukaryota > Metazoa > Chordata > Actinopteri > Pomacanthidae > Holacanthus > Holacanthus passer. Next base: position 365,524 of record JAFREQ010000114.1, on the reverse strand, counting down.
AACTCATCTCAAAGTTATTTTCTGTTGCAAATGTGACATATTAACTGACCTACAAAAAATGATTAAAGAAATGCTAATTTCACAACCTGCCACCTGGAGGCCTGGCACCGAGATAAAAGTAGATGGAGGCAGATATATCTCTTTAGTGTATTACAGTAGCTATCATACTCTCACTCATACAATACTTTATAAAAGCTGATTGAGAAATAAGAACGTTGTGACTTTTCGTCTCTGCTGCAGCTGTCAAGGAAGTTAAGCTGAAGGATACTCAGTACACCCTGGAACACATGCGTGCTTTTGGCATGTACAATTACCTCCACTTGGATCCCTGGTATGAAGACAGTGTTTTGTTTGTGGACTGCAAAGGAAGGGTCCTCAGTCTCACTGTCACCCTGGTAAGCTTTTGAATAAATTCTCGGAAGTCCTTGATTCTGGAAGCTTTTTACATATTTGTGTTGCGGGAAAATGTTTGTATTTATCAATACCTAGTTGTCAACACGTCCCACCAATATCTATTAGGCTAATTTCTGTGAATCTCTTCTCCATGTCAGAAGAAATGCTTCTGATACTGACGTTGTGGAATTGTTGGTGGGCTTTAATGCATCTCTCACACCAGTAGGTGGTGACCAAATACTTGTGTAATAGCAGCATCAGCCCTAGATGTATTTCTGGCAGGTGATGGCAAGAGAAAATTATCTTTGCAAAAATTCCACGATATTAACATTTTACAAGTTGCACAGTGAATGTGACTCTTTATAATGTCCCTAACTTGCCGGTCTGTTGCTTAAGATGCATTAGAGACAGTCAGAGGGAGTCAGAATCTCAGTATTCTTTGAAAAACATAAATTTGTATTACATTTATTGTCCATTACATGAATCAGCACGGAAGTTTTGGATGAGTCTGTATGTCTGTAGTGATCACATAATTGACTCAAGGTACTGATGCACAGCACCAAGATGGTGAGACAAGGAGCAAAATCAGCCCAGTGACCTTTTCAACAGAGACTTCTTTTATGTCTTAGACATCATTGACCATGATTAGAGATAATTGGTGCCGCATCTGTGTTTTTATGTCTAAACTGGCCTGAATGATGATCATCAGACTATAATCTAGTGAGACAGTCTGGCTTTCAGCTGCATCACTGAATGACTCTTTATGAAAATGTGTCGCTCAAGTTCTAATTACAATCATCACATGATAATTATCGTCCCTGGCAAGCCTTTTACGTACATTTGCAGTGTAGTGTCACATTGTGCATAGGTGGTTCACGATCTGCTCGGGGCATTAATGACACAGATGCTGGAGAAAACGATCTCAAAGGTGCATCATACACTAGGTAGCGATATGACACACAGTGTCACGCTCCATGGCAACAACAGGGCAGCTGCTGCATAATCCTTTTCAAAACCTGTCACTTGATGCAATGAGTAATCGATGCTCATGTGGTGGCATATCTGTCTATTACTAATAAGGCTCTGAGAGTCATGAATCACATATGAAGCCAAGTCACATGACAGTTGGTAACTTGGTCTCTCCTTGATGAGTATGTGTTGTTTCCTCTTATGTAGGTTTTATGTTGAAGGTAACTTCTTCATGAAGAACATTATGGAAATAATGTTTTATTGTGTGTTTTTTTTTTTTATCAGATGTTTATTACATAATTTTCTTATGGCATTAGAGTGCCCCCATTCAGTATAAAAGCAGTGACCTTTTCTCTTCTTCTGTAGTTCAAAGCCATCTCTTATTAAGTGCTTGAGTCTTTGTGTGTCATGACTGGACTGCTTAAAGAATGTAAATTCATTGTCTTAGTCTTAGTGTAACTTGCAGTGAAGCAGAGATAAAATCCATTTTGTACCTTTCTGATGCTTTTCTCCACCACCTACTGCTCAAACAAAAGTCAATTAATCTATTAGTTGATCCACATAAAATTCAGTAGCAACTATTCTGATGACTGATTAAACTTTTGAGTCACTTCTCAAACAAAAAAAGCTATTTTTCTTCTGATTCCAGATTCTTAATGTGAAGATTTGCTGCTTTTCTTTCTCATATATGATAATAAATTGATATCGTCGAGTTTTGGACTGTTGGTCAGACAAAACAAGTAATTAGACCTTGGGCTTTGAGAAATTGTAATGGGCATTTTTTTTTGCTGTTTTTTGAAATTTCATTGACCAAATAAGTTCAGTTTCATCCCTATCCACCAGCACAGTCAGTTTTACTCCCTGCAGATTTGTATGAATCAGCCACAGCTTAGACTGATGTCAGAATAGTTATATCTGTCTGTTTTCTGGATGCAGTACTGACTGTTGGGTCTGTTGTATTGTAAATCCAGGACACCGCCCTGGGGAAGCCGAGAGAGGTCTACCGTATAACCACCGACTCTAGCCAGTGTGAGGATCGTCTTTGTGCCTCACTCAGCCTCACCTCAGCGACCTGGGCGGCTCTCTCTGACGGCGCCGGCCGACTGTATCTTCTCCGCACCGGCAAGAGGGGAGACAGCTCCCATATGAAGTGGGAAGTAAGTGTAACAGCTGTATTTACTGCTTTAAGTAATACACAAAACACATTTTCTATAATTAAGACATCTTTGATAGCATATTAAGTCTATTCTTTACAATTTAATCTAGCAGTCATTGTGAAGGTGAAAGGGCAGAAACTATTCATGACCTTTTATGGACCTCTGTTGGCAACTAAATGGAAGTGCAACAACAGTGATTGAGGCTACTTTGTGCACAAGCGTCTTGTACAGATCACATCCCTCTTATCGCCACAAAGTTTAAAATTAATTTACATTTGGCAAACAGTTTCACAAAAGAGATGAGTGGCTGAGCAGAGATCCTGCATCCTGCATGTTGAAGAAGAAATATGTCATCGTAGAATAACAATGCTGCTTTGTCATCTGCTTTATTGGCTTGACAACACTATTTATTAGCATTTGTAACTGACACTTGTTGATCATTGCTTTCTTCACAGCTGAAAATGAGACCAAGATTGAAGGAGATAAGTGACATTTTGATAGCCAGATATTTCAGGAACTGGTGATATAATGGTTGAATCACTCAATAACACAATCAAAGTCCCACAGGAAGAATATTACTAGTTATTCTAAAAGGTGAATAATAATGAGAGTGATAAATACGTTTGTTTATGCCAGCAGGCACTTTGACTGGTGACAAGCCAACATTTGATATTTGTCTCATTTTTAAGAATCTTAGGTGGCTGGTAAAGTCGTTGAAAGTTAAAGCTTGTGATATTATTAGTGATGTAGAGTGTTGTAGTGTGTATATGCAACTACCATCAACAGTTAAGAAATGTGTTCATCCACGGCTGAAAATAGTCAAATTCAAATGCACTATTTACTCCTGATTGAGAAAAAACTTTATTGCCATTAGTTAAATTTAATTCATTAAAAAAACATTCATTGGGGCTGAGGGCCACGGACAGGGGAGGGATGTTGGAAAGTTTGAGACCAGGCGAACACCTTGTTGGTTTCAGTCTCATCATAGCAGCAGCCCAGACGTATTCTTTAACCTGACATGTACTGTGGATTCTTACCCTATAAATAGTTCAAGTACTGTATGCAAAATTTAAAGGACTGTACATGTACAGCGTATAAGGTAGAAATATTTAAACCAAGCCAACCAAGATAGACTAGAAATCCACAGAGTCTATAAATGTGCCTCTGCATTGTGGGATATTATTATTCAGCGTAAACTTGCCAAATAAAGCATTTTTGAGCTGTTATGCAAATTCAAGCTTTCGAAAACAGTTTCTGTGTTTAAAAAGCTTAGCCGGCCTTTGGAAATTGGCTTGTAGTAGTGGAGGATGAAGGCTTTGATAAGACGAGTCTTTGTGCACTTCATCCTGTTAACAGCCGTGCAATTGGGATTAGCTACAAATGAGAGTTCACTCTCTGAACAAGCGCACTTGATGCGATTCTAAAAGCAAAGTTCAAGAGTGGAATTTGTAATGAAGATTTAAGCCCTCGAGTCTGTGACTTCCAATGTTCTGATTTCAAGTTTCAGCACTTGGGGATCCCAGCCGAGCCGTATTACATCTCTCACTCTGATTTGTGCTTTAAAGATACCGGCAATAAACTGACTCATAAACAGGATATACTTTTTATGCAGCCACATTAAAGTCAGACTTCTCTGCATCACATCACCTCCTTCCACCAGATACATGTTGACACTGATTTAGAAATACTAGTTTGAATAAGCATTTCATTGATAGAATGAAGACAAATGTTTCCTTTCTAAAGAGAAGTATCGACCGCTTTCTATCCATTAGATGCTCACAGTGAATGCTGTGGCCTTCTATGCATCTTTTACAGCTACATTAACATACATACGACCTTTAATCTTTACCATTAACCTTTTATCTTTTCTAACAGCAAAAAGATAATACAAAGATAAAGCCTCTATTTTTATCACTGAATTAAGGGTTATTCTAGATTTTAAATTCAAATGCACCTTCACCTCCTCTAAACTTTGCCATTCTTGCTTGATATTTTACTTTAATCAGTTGTCGGAATTTTTGCTGATTAATTAAATGTCCATCGACTCATCAATTTATTAACTAATTGTTTGGTCAGAAAAATACAAAATCTGGCATTAACTTGTATGAAAAGTTCAAGATTTATTATATTAACATTAATACCAGACAACAGATTTTGCCCAGTCAACTGTAACCTGTTAAAAAGTTTCTATTTATTCTGTGCTCGTAGCCACTGTTCAGTGAAGACCTGGGGGAGCCGTTCACCGTCCTCCACAGCGTCTCACATGTCCAGGATGGAGTCCACACCATCGAGGTCCTGCTGCTCCGCATCCAAAAAGACCCGCAGGAAACCAAAGGAAGTGGATACTCAGTGTCTCTCAAGTGGATCACAGTCGCCAACGCTGCAGGACATGGTGGGTGGTGCACTGACCTATCCTCATTTTGGTAATTGAGCATGAAGATAAAACAAGCGTGCTGTACATAATTAGGCCTGAAGCAGGATATAAATTTCAAGCCTGTCATTTGATTTTCATGTTCATTTTACAGAATTCAAACCAAGTAGATGACAGAAATCCTCGTTAATTAAACCATACTAGAAAGTTAGTCATATCTGCCATTAATGGACTTTAATTATTATGTCCCAGATGAGATTAGTGTACTCTGAAGCAAACATTGGCAAGAAGGACTTTCATTAAAGTTTTTGGCACTTGCTGAGAAAGATCGACACCCTGACTAATGATACAAAGATTGGAAAGACACAGAAACAGAGGCAGCCTTTGGAGAGTCCCTCCCTCATTTAGTTGGATTTAAGGATTGAACCCTTTGATATCTGTGAGCTGTAGAATAATCTTTTGTTGTTTGTTTGCTGTTTCAATGTTTGACCAAATCTATGTATTGATAATGATAATCAGCTATGCCTGGTCTGCACTTTGAATCTAGTTTTATCAGTGATGGTTTGAATATCACTGCAGAGAAGAACCCGCGTCTCCAAAATCAATTTTGTTGTACAATATATTTTAATGCAGGATCAAGGTTCTCACTATGCACATGTAGAGTTTTCCTCAAAGACTCTTTAATCAATACTCGCAAACATAAACAACAAAAAATGCTTTAATCAGTGATTTTAATCAATGGCCTCTCTTTTAGCATTAAACTGAGTTGACAAGGGACTCTGTTAATGTTTGTATGAAGTATTATGTCTTCTTGGAAGTGGCTTTACATGGAAAATGATATTATTAGGAGTAGGTCACTCACTATAAAATACAGAAGATACAGACTATGTCATAAGTTTTAATACCTCACTTTGGAAGCTTGTTGAACCTTAGATGAGAAATATGGATAACACAAAATCATTTGAAGCTGATGAACTTTTTCTTCAGGGACAGTGTAACATCTGTCCATGGTAAAGAATATACATATTTTTCAGATTAGATTCTTTCTCTATGGCTTCTAAAAATTAAATGATGAGATTCAGCGTGGCAGTACTACAAATGCTAAACAGAATATTAATTAGTGGTAACTGATTACTCATTCAAATAATTGTCAGGTACAAATGTGCTGATTTCAGCTTCTTAAATGTGAAGGTCCCTAAACTGACAACCTTTGAGATTTTAAGACAATCAGTAAAAATATGAAACATACAAAAATAAATAAAACAATACCAAGAAAAAAAAAGCACATTATACACATGTCGATTCCATCACTGATAATCAAAAAATTGTGCACCAACAGAATAACCAGGAGACACCAGCCTCACTTTCATCACTGGGTGCCGACCAGTTAACTTGTTCAAAGAGCTAATGATGGATGGAATAAGAGACTGGATGTTTCCTCTAGGGAAGTGAAACCTTCGTCCTGATGGAAGCGACTGGATCTCCTTGTGTACTGGGAGTCCAGTAAAATAACCTGACCTTTCTCTTATATGAAACATGTTGATGTTGTCATAATTCATCTTGGTCTCTGTCAGAGTTTAATGGAAGATAAGATTACTTTACACCTTCATATGCAGGTCAGGAGAAGAAGTATGAGGTGAAGAAGAAGAGGGTCCTCCGGGGGAAGTCTGTACCTCACTATGCGGCGGTGGAGCCGCAGGGGAAGGGGCTGATGGTGGCCTCGGAGAAACCGTTCGTCTTCACGCATGTGGACGGTCGTCCTGTGGAGCAGCCTGAGCCAGAGCCCATGGAGGTGGACAAGACAGGTGGGTCAGAGGTGCTGCAGAGAGATCTCACACTGCAAGAAAGTTATTACTGTGGTTAACAATGTCTCCACTTCGCTTCAGAACTCTACAAGGTGTTTTGACACTATAAAAACTATTTTTTAGTCCATGGCATGACTAAAAAACTGTTACTTTCTATGTTAGAAACCAAAGTGGATGGTAAACTACAGTCAACCACCATCACCTGCAACCAGTGGGTAAAAGTTCTTCGAAAACACTCCAGCTGACATATCAAATACTTACACAACAGACATACAGCAACATTATCATTCATCTGCAGTCATGTTTCTGGCCCTCTGACAAATTGAATCCATTATTTTTGGCTCTGTTTTGGTCTCCACCATCTCCATGGAAAAATATACTAAATCTTACTTATGTCTTCCTCATGTTTCAGACTTGAGGTGAAAACGCTAAAAGAGGTTTGGACATGATTTGGCATTGATCATATTTATAGTGATAAAGTGCCATCTTTATTTATTAATTTTCTTGTTAAGATCACGGTCTGAAAACCGGCCAGAGAGTGAACCAGCCTGTCTGTAAAACTGTTGAAACAGAGTGAAATGGAAACATCATCTGTGCTCTGAGCCGCTGTCCTGCCTCCCTCCATGAAAGATATGACATCACCTCAACACTCAGTTCTCTGCATTTCTGCGCTGAGACTATTTCCGGTCAAGATCCGTCGTGCATTTGCATCTGCTTGTTTTCAGTCGAGCAACGTTCACTTCCTCCGCTCATTACCTTTAAGAGGCACAAACTAGTTGGGTTGTAGTCATAGAAACGCCTGCAGAATATTCCCAATCAGACCAGGTCTTTGTCAGATCTGGTCCTCTGTATCTGTGCACATGGATACGATCCAGAGCGTTTATTACTGCTCATACAGACGTTATGTGTGTGACAGAAGCACAGAATAATCTTTCTTCTCTCACTAACAGTGATGGATTAAAGCGTCTGTTCACTTAGAACTGGAGGTTTATGTTGAGGTCTGCAACTAATACATATTATTCATTAATATATTTGTTATACCGGTGATTAATTGATGTACTGCTTTGTTTAAAAATGACAGAAATAATTAAAAATACTCATTGAGTCAAAAACCTAAAAGTGTGAAAAGTAGCACATTCTCACATTTTAGTGTTAAATGACAAACAATGATCAAACTGGCAGTAATTTATTACTAATCAATTAAAGGAAAAACATTTTGGGAAATATGCTCATTCTCTTTCTGAGGTAGACGAGAAGTTTGATACCACTCTAATGTCTGTATGATAAATATTAAGGTAAAGTCATGAGAAGCTTAGCTCAGCATAAAGATGTGAAACAGTGGGAAACTAGTTGGCGCTGTTGGATAGCTCTTAAGAGGCAGACAGGAAACAGGGATAGAGAGAAGGGTGTGACATGTATTTTATTTGCATTAACTCTATAACCATATCAATAGGATGTTTTTTTTTTACACCACCAGCACTTTTCTTAAATTCACAAAACATTCTGTGTCTGAACTAAACCAAACATTCACATCCAGCCAGTTTTTACTCCCTTTTCTGCTTTCACACTCAGTTATGCTCACAACCTCTAAACGAGCAGACAAACAGCCGCCCTCTTTTTCAAAAGATATGAAAAACCTTAAGTGACCCAGACAGGGCAAGGTGTGTGTGTGTGTGTGTTTGTGTGTGTTTGTGTGTGTGTGTGTTTGTGTGTGTGTGTGTGTGTGTGTGTGTGTGTGTGTGTGTGTGTGTGTGTGTGTGTGTGTATGGTGTAGAGGCAGAATAATGGCAGCTTTTTAGTCAGTCCTTTTATCAGCACTCTGCCTTCCTTCTTTCAGAGTGGAGGAAGTGGATTAGATGTCAAGAGAGGGGGCATCTTCAAACAGACTTGTAAGTCATGAGAGAGGAAATGCAAAAGGGGGCAGGAGAGATGAAGGTGACTTAATGGTGCTGTGATGGAGATGAGCTGCAGATGCATTCATATACTGTAGTATACGTATTGTATAGACAGAGAAAGAGCCCAAATAAATGAGTCTCTGAAATATGGTTTAGATAACACTGAAAACACACCACTTATAGTCAAATACATGCCAAAAGTAATAACGCGTGACTAAGAATAATTTATGTAGGTGGATATTATTTTAAAATTTTCCATGTGCTGTTAATGCAAAGTTGGCATCGTATGTGTCTGTTCAGCAGTTTGGCCCACAGAGAACTTCAGATAGAGACGTAAGGAGAATATTGGGAAATGAAATGGAAGATTTGGCAGCTCAGCTTCTCTCCTTCTCATTAGTTTTTTTTGTTGGTTCGGTCGACAACAAAAGGTGATAATGAACATGTCTCAGTTCCTCACATCTCTGCCAGATATGGAGCAGATCTGTTGGTTTGGTGCATCATAATTGGACCAATTTCAGTCCTCAGGCTGATTCAGTAATTACAGAATGTTGTATATGACAGTTCTGGCACATGAGTCTCTCTATAGGAGTGTTGTGTATGAGAGCATTGGCACAGGGTTGTCTCAGTGTGAATCAGATGATTGAGCTTGGGTTAATCTTTCTCTTCAGTCTTATCTGAATATTCTCCATAGTGCCTTTTATTGTTTTGTTTTTTAAATTATAGTTATAACACCAGCCTGAATTGAAGCATCTCTAAATTTGTTAAATTTATAGCTGACTATATTTGAACTCTTCAGGAAACAGTTATGACATTTTAAGGTCAGTATGCTGCACATTTGTCTTAAAGAACATCCTGTTTAAGGACTATTGACGTGAACCCAAATATACGAGTAATCATCCTTTACGTAAGTATAAGCACCAATACAACAATGTAAAATACTCCATTACGACAGTCCTGCATTCAAAATCTTACTTAGTAAAAGGGTCAATGTGTAAAAAGCATTTGACTGTTACACTTTCTTACCCTCAACCACCATGTTGTTTAAAAATCCTCTGCAGTATTTCTGAATTAAGTTTTGATTTTTATTCTGTTCCCCAGCTGGTGAGATGAGGTGCACTGTTGAGCGATGGGGTCACTGTATTCTGCTCCTTGATATAAATGCTTGGAAGCTACATTACAGGAAGGAGGAAACCTTTCACCTGAGGCAAAACTCCAAACAAAGGGAAAACTGGAGCCTGAGAGAAAATAATGTATGAATCTCCCTTCTGATCAGCAGCGGATGAAAAGGACTTTGTTGTTGAAAGAAGAGACTTTATTTTAGAAATATTCATCAGAGAACAACCTCTGAGTCGCTCTAAATGTGATTCAAGCGCAAGGCTGCAAAATTGTTTCAGATCAGATATTGTGATGGGATTGTTTGCTCCGTTTATGGTTATGTACTTGGCAGCCAAAGTCATTTTATCAAGCATCTGTAGGCTGCTAGAGAGAAGTTAAAGCAGGACACGAGCCGTGCTGTTCGTACGTAGGCTTGTAACAAACATGTCCCAGGGTGTACATCTGTTCCCACCATCACCGGCAACATGCAGAACTCTGTCGGTGATGACCTGTTTCCACACAGTATAGGTGTCATCACTGACTACTAGAAGGATGTGAGTGCAGATCACAGACTGCTAACAGGCCAGTGGAGGTGCTGAGTCAGAGAGTTGGCTTCTTGACAATGTGGGCAATGCTGAGAACAGATTTATTCTGTGTTAAGAAAGAGAGGAAGTGCGGCTGTCGTGCTTGTGAGAAAGGTCTATTACTTTCACAACTAAAAAAACTCTAGAGAGCATAACTGCATTTTTGTTATTTGAATGTTATGTTTAAATCTGCATCTGGATCTGAATTGAAACACATATATATTAGTGATAGACGATAATGGGATATATGTGCCGCATTATTTTATTCTAGTCAGAACAGCAGGTCATGAGAAGGAGCCGTATTTACTGTAGTAATATGGAAAGAAAATCATGAATCAGCACTTGGCTTGGATCCACATCAATAACTGCTAACGTGTTCCTTGGCCGATGGTCGAACACTGCACTAAATTTAATTGAGGTCTCTTAACAAGGTTGTCAGGGATCATTCTCACCAGCGGATAAACAGGACTGAAACCTCTCGGATCCATCCCTGCCAGAGGTGGTTTTCCATTCTGTAATTATTTGTGCTTTGTGTACAGTGATCTGTAAAAAGCTGAAAATGAATCAATAAAAGAATGAAGACTTTAATCACTTCCAGTAGCACAGCAACATTTGCACTGTAGGTTAACATGTCAAATTGTGCAGGAGAGTTGCTCAGCGGCTTCACGGTGAGCTACGTCCTCGTCGTCCCCCTTTGCACTATGATAATTCATTTATTTAATAGTCTGCCATCTGCATTGTCACTGAATATTCAACAGTAATTCCCTTCAATTCCTGCACTCTATTAGATGTTTTATGTATGACTGTGTAACAGCTGGCCCAGGACTGTCATTACCTTCAGCTCTATACATCTCTCTCCTGTTTCAATTCAGATCCCATTTACTTCTGGCAGCAGACGGCGGAGGACATCACGGTGTGCGTGCGCATGCCCGAGGGCATCACCAAAGAGGAGGTGCAGTTCAGGCTGACGGCTGACAACATCGGCATCGGGGTTCAGGGTTTCCCTCCTCTACTGGAGGGCCAGCTGTACGAATCTGTAGACCCCGAGGCCAGCGCCTGGATCATCAAGAATGACAAAAGGTTTGCAGACCATCAACCCTGAAGAACAGTTTCCATCTCTTCTTGTATATGTTCACTTTCTTTCACAACCTTGTATCAAAACCAGAGCTCACACACGACTGCACATGAATTATTTCACATCTGTATCAGTGTATGGAGTATCGACTATGTGAATGTGCAGTGTGAGCTTGGCTCTTGTGTCAGATTAGTTTCACTTAATCATAATGCACTGTATGGAAATATATTAGAAATTCTTTTTTGGTTTACTTCTTTTGTAATTTTCCAAAAAAATGTAGTTTTGTATAGTCCCACTAACCTATGACAGCACATTTTCTGTCGTCTTACATCCACTTATTTCACATATTCTTCATCTAAGCAGCGATGTGGTCAAGTCAACAGTCAAGAAATGCAGCTCTACAAAAGGTGTCAAAGTATGAAATGAAAATGTTTTGACATAGTGCAAAGCATCAAGTGGTAGAGCTGATTTATTCATTGCCTAGAAAAAAGGTATTCAGCTGCCTTTCAGGGGTTAATGTTTTTGTGATTTTTTTTTTTTCCCCCAACACTGAAGCACAAGATGTGTCGCTGGGATTTTTTTGTGACACTGAGCAACAGAGCCGCTCTAAATTGCCACCTTATTGCATGTCCCTGTGACGCTGGTCGCAGCGTCCTCGTCGGGTCTCTCAAGGCAAATTGGTCCCAGATAATGAGCCAGACCCACAGCGATTCAAGAGGTCTTATACATTAAATCAACACTGCTGAAAAGAGTCACCTCGTGTGGAAGAGCGAGAGGGGGGCAAACTCCAGCAGGTGAAGCTTTCGGGCGAACATCAGACAACTCATGAAGGGAACGTCGGGCCTCGCTCAGAAGAGGAGGAGAGCTGCTGACCTTGATTGGGGATGTAGTTGGTCAGTAAAGGGAGAATTTTATAAAACGTCTGAAGCCGGACGACGTGAGTCAGAAACTTGTGGGCAGTCAGGGAAAGAAAGATTGTTGTAGAACTGGAACTGAAACTCGGTGTGACTGTTGAACACCTGATTCAGGTGGACATGCTGTCCCCGGTGTGAAACAGTGGACCAGCTCTTCTTCTGCTGCTTTTTAAATTACATCTGCTGTGATTCAGTGTTGCAAATCAATCAAACATAAAAATAAGGCAGAGCGGATTGAATACTTTTCATAAGCATCAGATCTATTAATCCCGTAGTCAATATGAGTTGAGTCATATCCGCCACTTGAAGACCTTTCATCAGTGTCTCTATCAGCTCTCCGTCTCTGCTTCCTGTTCCTTCAGCATGAGTCCTCCAATGCTCCATTCAGTGTGAAAACATGTTACATAGCCTGTTTGTTAGTTTCTGGTAATCCTTGAGTTTAAAGGCTTATGTGTATGTGTGTGCGTGTGAGGGAGAGAGAATAGGTTTGTCTGTGTCTTGTTGTTGCAGAAAGAAAAATCTAAAAATAAAAATGTGCTTCGGGGGAAGAACTGAGAGGTGGATATGAGGGCTCATTCTGCAAGTTTGATTTATTTCTTTATTTTGTATTCTTTATCCCTGCTTATCTATATCTATCAAAGATAAATTCTGCCGTCATGTGGCATTTGATGGGTTGATAATTCTACACTGTGACAGACTGCTCCATGCATCTCGATGCCTTTTTAAACTGTGAAGATCTCAGAAAATCACATCTTCAGTTTGGGTATTGACTGTGTTTTCCGGTAGATGCACAAAGGACATTATGGTAGTCAAACAAAATATAGAATAGATGCTTTGAGTCTTTCTGTGAGCTGGGGAAAACATGTATGTTTGTCTGTGTGTGTTTATGCATGCAGACTGCATGTGCATGGCCTTTTACAATGTAATTGTAACCCTATTGTTTGTATGGAGCATGTTTTTCCATACCAATGGGTTATGCTCTTTATAGGCAGACAGCTGAGCACCATCCAGCTCTCCTCTGCCCAGAGCTGAATTAAGAAGTTGCCCTTTGTGTCTCCTTTATGTCTTCTCATTGTTGGCTCCTGAAGGCCCACGTTGGTATTCTTCGATCCCGGACGTCTATGCTCAGGAGTGATTGTGTTAATTATTGCTTTACGTAACAGTAGAGGTTGTTTGTTAGCAAGCAAGCTTCATTTATAGCACTTTAAAAAACAAGTTTGGCTTTACAGGAAGATGAAAAGGGAAAGAAAGAGATAGAAGAAACAAAGACAAATTTCAAAAAGTGGCATAAATAAAAATATTTATTCCAGTTAAATGATCAAAATCACTATACTGATACAGTAAACTTACATAATCTCAAGTACTTAATTACTTTGTGTCTGTGCTTTCTGATTTTTGTCACTAAAAATTTGTTTATATCACATGCTCCTAATAGTTTGCACATGTGCTGCTGCAGCTGTGATACTGACAACACCTTTTCATGGTTCAGCCCTATTCAGTGGATAAAAATGCAGTGGAGAGAACATGATGCATTCAGTACGAGAAAACATGATAAAGCACCGACATACAGTTCATTATGCTCTCTTAATGGAAAACTGCAAATGCTGCACTATGACTGAATGTAGTCACAACCTCGACTGACGTCCAGGGGAAAATGTTGCATTAAATCACTTTGGGCAAATTGCACACATGCAAACATACTGTATGTATAACAAGGAAGAAAATGTTATTCAAATTTAATTCTAATTTATTCATTTTTTTCTCAAAATCCATAAAGACTGAGCTTCATTGCCATGATTTAGTGAAACACTGAGAATTGATGAATAGGCTCACATGTCCTTGTATTGAATTCACCCTCCAGCTAAACAGGATTGAATGTATAGATTTCATGTTGTAGAAAGACAGAATAACATTATGCATCTCCACAGCTGCAGCCTATGAGTAATACATGATCTGAAGTGTTTGTACAGATATTTATTGTCAATAATTAGTGGCCAGTTGTCAAAGTTAGCCATGAAGGAACAATGACTGATGGTTGCATTTATTTGATTTTCAAAACTAGGTGACAAAAACAGTTTGACTTCAATGTGTTTAAAAACTATTTTTAAATCTTTTGGCAAAGAATTCTTCAAAGAATGTCTTGTTTTCGAGTAACAGTCCAACCTGAAAATATTCTATTTAAAAGCAGCACTAGAACTGGACATATTTTGCTATATAACATTTTAGGAAAAATTCAAGAGGTGTGTGCGATATTGGCTGTTATTTTGAAGAAACAACTATAGTTAAATGTCAGTAAAAAAAACTATTGTGTAGATGACAGAAATTTAACTCAGCACAGACCAACATTTAGATTTTTTGTATCTCTTCCTTGACATATTCTGCTCCTCATCTTCTCACTTTCTACCAAGGAACATAATTAGTGTCAAAACCTGATCGACCACAGCCTCGTCGGCCTGAATAACTCTTCAACTTCTCCTCTGACCTTTCTCATCAAAACTGCGTTTTAGCCCTCTAGACTGCTCCTGATTGGATGTTTACTGGTTGATTGCATCATTCTCATTCTAAGTACGCCGTTCGCTCTGTAGTTCATAAAAATCAGGCTCTTTCTGAAACGGTGGAGCTGGAGAATCTGGCTTTTCACTGCTTGAAGCAGCTTGACAACGCTGCACGTCTGCACTTAAGCTTTATCATTTACATATATACATGTTGTTGATCATCAGCACTTTGAACGAGAGGGAACGTGTGCTCATTTGTGTGTATGTTTTTGTGTACGTGTCCATATGAATGCGTCCCCAGCCTGGAGGTGACCCTGCAGAAGCGCAGCGAGGGACCGATGTGGCCGGAGCTGGTGATGGGCGACAGGAGAGGGGAGTACGTGATGAGCGACGAGCAAGCCGCCCTCGTCCAGGAGAGGCTGACATACCTCACCTCTGAAGACTTGGTAGACTCACTCTTTACAATATGCTGATAAATCAAATACTAAATGTTATGTACAGTCTCTTTCATCTGTGCCATCAACAAATATCTCACTGAATCTCCTACAGTTAGTACCAACTTACATAATTCTTTCTTGGAAACTTCCTATGAAATTAAGAAATTGTTATGAAGATACAGACGTGTATAATAAAGTGTTACCAAAGGTTATAAAGTCAATTTTGTATAAGAGTAATAGATGATAAATAAACATCAAGATACTTCATCATATTAAAACAAAAATTCCTGTAAACCCAATATTACCATAAAACAGTCATGCTAACAAATTTGAAATGACTTAACACACCCAGAAATATTAAAGAGATAGATATCTTAGTATAAACAGTATGTCAAAGTCTAAGCTAATTTTCACTGTATATATTTTCATGGCACTCAGCTCTATTGGTAAATATCTGGTTGAGTCACTGTGGTGTTAAATCAATCAGCAGTGTCTATTTGAAATTATTACTCCAACATAAAACTTTCATGAAGCACGGCTTTGGCTCGGACTGGTTCCCCAGGAGGTTTTCTCATGACCTGCTAGACATTTGTTATTTAAGTCCACCTTCTAGCTTTTAGCTTCCTTTCCCTCTTCAGCTGCTCTGAGGCCTCTTCTTCCTGACGTCCTGCACACATCATCACACTCAGGTCTTCAGAGTCGCTCTCATTTTTAGCCACTTCCTGTCTCGGTCCAAAGCTTCATTAGTATCATCTGGACCCACTCGAGGCCCTCGGTGCAAATCAAGCCTTTTACATGTTAATAAATGCAAAACAATTGTAACCATGGTCTCCGTCTTGTTTCCCTGCTCCTCTTTTTTTTATCCAGAACGGAAACCCTGACAAGGACAAGCCCCCTTGTAACTCTCAGGAGCTGGAGGACTGTGATGGGTTCCCAGAAGACAGTTTCAGCCTCACACACTTTGACGGAGAATCACTCAGGCCCACTCAGGTGGTGAGTAACACCTCTCTCCTTCACTAGTAAACACTTTGCTCCTCCAATCCATCAAGCCTGAGCCATTTTCAGTCATTTCATCAGCTCCTACCATCCTTCATTCCCCTCAAGTATGCTGTTGGCTACCTGATGCTTGCCGCCTTTGTAAGAGCATGTTTTTATTCAGCCCTGCCCCCAGTGAGCAAACCAGCTCCGGCCTTGCCCTTTAACAAGCCACTTGACCGGAGAGCTCCACAAAGGCCCGGTAAAGAAGGAGCAGGCACACCCACTTCATTTCCATCACTCTCGTCATGACTCGAATAGCAAGAAGCTGAACCATTGTAGCTGACGTCTGTTTTCCTAAATGCTCATTCTGAGAATATATCTGTCGGGGCAGAACTTGTCACAAAGGTGTTGAGCAGTTAGAAAAGTTGAACTATAATTGAAAAGCCACAGGTTCCCTTCAGTGGTTTTTAGCAGGGTGTGATGCAGCAAAGTGGCGTCAGGTTTGATTTTTCATGTCCAGTTTCTTGTTTTTCACATTGTTGTTTCCGGGTGTTTCTGTTGTTGTTGTTGTGAAGGTCACAGCCGAGTTACATTTGCTATTGTACCATATGCTTTTGTGCGGAGAAAAGAGTGGACAAAGATAAAGTATCATTCCATCTGATCAAGCTCTGTATCGAGGACTCATTATCAGCTTGGTGAAATTCCTACTCTGTTCGGATCAAAGACTCTACTGGGCTGTCCATTAAAGCAAAAGGTCAAAGTGGAAATACAGTATATACAACAATACAACAATCTTTATTATCTTTAGTTTATGTTGTCAACAAGAGCCATGCTAGCAGCTCCTTAAGGCTGTACTTAGGTACATAAAGGTTATCATGCTCACCATCATACATTAGCATGTTAGCTTACTAACATTTACTAATTAGCATATAAGCACAGCTGAGGCTGATGAGAATGTCATTGTTTTTTTCAGATAAAGTAAGTCACCAAGGGGAAATACACAAATTCACATTTGGTCTTAAAACAAACCATTTGGACCAGATGAAACGTGAAGGGATCACCAAAGTTTTTATAACTCATCCACAAAGGGAAATGAGTGTCTGGGTCTAATTTTATGACAATCCATTCCATTTTTTTTTGATTTTGTGAAACCACAAATGTGAACATCATGTAGGTGTTAAATGAAAAGTCAGTAGGATACATCCCTTGGACACTGTGGATATCTATACCAAAGGTTCATGGCAACCCATTTAATAGTTGTTGAAATATTTCAGTCTGGACCAAAGTAGATGGGCCGACTGATATTGCCATCTCGAGAGTCAGGCTGCTAAGCACGGCTAAAAAACACAAAACGTCTTGAGAAAAACAGGACATTTTTGGATATTGTCTAGTTTGAACATAAAAGAAGCAGATTTTTTTTTTTTTGACTTGAGGTAGCAAATAATGCCAGGTCTTTTCCATTATTAAACAAGAGTCGGATCTGGAAGCCAACATGATAAATCCTCCTCCTTCTGTAATCCTTGTTTTACCAGGTGAGTTGAGTAAGACGCATTAGACTTCACAGCAGTAGCCTTCATGAGAAACTGTGGTATGGTAAGGAGGTTTGCAAACATTTAATCTCGAATGCTGCACACTGAAATCTCAGCCTTTTATTATGTGTTGTTTTTCAATGTCTGTCAGGCATCAGGAGGTTTTGTGCACAAAAACAGCAATTATTGAGAAACATGGGAGCCTGTCTTGTTCCTCCATCTAGAAGGGATGTGTGAGGATAAACTGCCACCAACGTCCTTCCCTTGGCATTATTTCCCTCAAGGTGAAAAACACGTCATATGTTGCAGACTTTCTTGAGGACAAGGTGATCTGTTTTTAGTTGGAGAAAATAGGTGAACAGTTTATAAAAAACACAGATTTATAATAGTTCTATACTCATATTTCTATTTAGAAAGTAACGTGTACACTTTCACAACAATGGCATAAAAAGTCCAATTAAAGGACTTAAATATGACATAAACATTTCTTTACAATTGTAGTTCTGTATTGTGGAAATACAGGATAATGAACATAAGTGAAGGCTTTTCTTTCCCCAAAGTAGATATATAGCTGTTTGCAAAGGCTCTTTTCATTTGTGGACATTAGTGCACGTCCATCACTGATGCTCCTCTTTCACTTTCTCTGTTTCATTTGCACAAAATAATTTCCGTGTTTATGGTCAAGAATTCCCCTCAACAAAAACTCTCACAACAGTCAAAAATAAACCCTTTCATTATGTAATGAAAGGCTAATAATGAGTATTGAATGTAAGGCGCTGTGTTTCTGCCCGGGCTGTGATGAAGGGCTTGATGTGAATACAAGCCCTTTAATGTTTCTCCCTCCATTTACTCTGCAAACAGTGCAGCCAGGCAAGCTGCTGCCTTTAAGTAAGGTGGATTGTAATCATGCCGGTACCATCAGCCTTTTGAAGGACAGCTGGGTCTGTTTGTTCCACATGTGTGTGAACATGTGAGTGTATACAGGTGTGTGTGTGTTTATCTGTATCTCATCCAGGAAGCCTTGCCTCTCTATTCTTCCCTTCCTACCCTCATTGTATCTGCCTTAATGCTTCAGTCGCCTGCCTGCCCACTAGGACATATGCTGACCTTTTTGTATAAAACCTTTCAGCTTAAAATTGTTGCGCCGCCTATTAATTTGGCACCTTTGTCGATGTGCTTCTCTTTGGTTCTGATCCCAGTTGAAAAGACGAAGAATGGTTTTTTTATGCTTGTTCCCCACAGGGAGGCTGAGTCATAGCCACTGGCCATATCTGTAATACCCTTTTCAATGCAGTTTATCTGTACATCTGTTAACTATGTTTACTGCAGGCTTTGGCTGCGAAGGTTTTCTTTCAACAGGAAGATTTGGGAAACATTGAAAACATACATGATTACTGATAACACCACTGAAAATCAAATGGTGATCATTCTAACAATAGAGATATGTTGATGTGTGTTAGTGCCACGTGTTGCAAATATGCATATTCTTTAAATATTGTTAGTAACATGAGCTGTGTCAGTCTGGTGATGGAAGTGTTTGTCTGTTGTTCCACCTCTTTGGTCCAGACTCAAATATCTCAACAGTTATTGGATGGATTGCCAGGACATTCATGGTCCGCAGAGATGATCTGCTGACATCTCCTCTACTGCCACCATGAGTTTGACATTTTTGCATTTTGGTGAAAAGTCTTGACAACTATTGAATAGATCACCATGTGAAACTGTTGACATTCCCATCAGCCTCAGCTGTACTTTCTGTTCAAGTATAAATTGTGTGCTAACACACTGTACTGAAGATGGTGAGATATGTTGAGATATTCAAAGCTGAAATCCAGAACCATCTCTCCTCTGTTAGCCTCTTTGGTGGTGAGAGTGACAGTAATTGACACAAAGTGTTAAGTACAACAAAGATTTTTTTCTTGCAGTTTTTGTGGAAGCTGTTTCACTGTTTCTTTGAATCTGAGCCTGAGTGACAGTAAAAACATGGTGTGAAACTTGTCTCATTCATGGCGTCGGCGCTGTCGACCAGGACAGGTGTGACTCCACGAGCCAATCAACATCTTCCAACAGCAGAGCACAGACAGCATCTCTGAACACAGTGATTGTTTTTGTGTAAAGGACACCAGCTTTAAATGAATCTGGTTTCTTCCCCTTTGATTTAAGGGAGTGACGCTAGTTAAATGTGAGATTCCAGAGATTGACGCAGCCATTGAAAGTAAACTTACTGTCATACGTTTATGATCACATACCAGACTGAGTGATAAGGTTATCTTGTTGTCTTTAAAGTCAGTCACTCTTGGGTGGATTTAAAAGACAAAGTTCAGCATCTTGAGCAGGAGTCACATCTTAATATACATTTTCCTCTCGCTGTGAAGGCGAGCGAGCGGCAGCAGAAGGAACATGACGGAAGCGATGATGATGACAGAGAGTTGGCATTTCAGGCATCTGGCCTCTGTGTACAGATGCATTTGCTTTTGGTTTCATAATGCCAACCTCTCACTTCCTGTCCTCCATCTACAAAGCTTATAAACCCTTTGATCAAAAGAAAAGAGCATTCACTAAAAAGCTTTTTTCAGACTGAGAACATGGACAAGTACTTTATTCTGAGTATTACCCATAGATAGCCCAATTGTAGTACTTCATACTGTGTACATCAGTCATCATACGTCATCTCCCTTTGCCATAACCAGAGAAATGGACAGAACAACGGGCATAAAAGTGGGAGAAGCAGGGAGGAGATCCACCCAGCTGTGGTACGTGGGGATCAGACAAAAACAACCTTGTGTTAAAACAACGTTGGTACTAGTGAGAAAATACAATACTGTCCAGGAAATATACAGAAAATGACAATACACTCCAGCACGACGTTGTCTTTTACCGGCAACAAGGAGCCAAATGGCAAAATATGTTCACCCCATTCTGCTTCTATAGATGGATTTAACAGTCTTGCAGTATCCACAACCTTTAATAAAAATCCTCTGGTACATAAGAGCTGAGCTTATCTTTCATGTCTTTTATCGCTCTTGCGTATTTCGGTTTCACGGGTAACACAGGAATTAGCAGGAATTTAGATTCTGGATTCATGAGGTTAATCCGATGCTTTGTTCTGCTCCTGGCAGTTCAGTCCTCCTCTTTCAATAAAGGCTTTGTAGAATAGAAATTTCTGTTATGTTGAACCTTTTATTGAGATTTTGATTCTTCTGATTGCCTCCGTTTGTGAGGTAAGACCCGAAGCCTCTGCAGTACAGATCTGACAGGAAAAACTGGAGCTGGGGAAAAGGTGTAAAATAGTCCTCATGATTGGATTTTTCCTTTTTTAGAATGTGACCATTAACAAGCCACAGAATATCAGAGGAAATGTTCTCGTGGAGGAAAACAGAATAATCTTACAGAGCGTCTCGCCACAGTGTTTGAGAATCTAGTTGTATTTTCTGGGTAATGTGATTCTTAATAAAAGTGGCAGAGAGTTGAGCTCGCTGACAAAAAATAATTAGTTTCCAGTTCCCAGATATCTTTATCAAGCAACAACCAAGTAAACATCGGAGCCCACTACCACAGAGCATCTCTGAGCAAGAGTTCAGAATATAACTGTGTCTCAGGTGTCAGATGTTGGCAGAGAGGTAACTAGGTTTTCTGAAAGTATGAAAGCGCATCCACGAGACTGTGTCTTTCCTTCACTGTGAGTGTCAAGTCATGAAGCCACATTTCTGTATCTGTGCCTTCTTCTTAGGGCATGTGATGTTTTTACTATGTCTTGTTTTGTCCAGCCAAAAGTCCAGAACCTAAAGATATTCAACTAACTGTCATAGAGGACTATTTTCCAACAGAAAATATTCAATTTGAGAAGCTGGAAATTTTGCTTTAAAATATACTGAGATGATTAATCAATAATCAAAAAGTCGCCTATATGAAAACTCTTTGAGCTCTGTGGATTCTTCTAAATAACGGGAATGTTGTTTCTTGAAAGACACGTTGATGAGTTTTTCATGTGCATTTTATCAATCAGTTTTATTGGTGTGGTTGCAGATGTTGATGGTGATTTCAAAAGTTAGATCTCAAAATCTTGATCAGAAATCAACATCATGTTTTTTTTGTTTGGTTTTGATTTCGTCCTTTGGTTGAAGTGACCCTGTCAGGACCCCCATATCAAGAACTATATTATTTATTATTTATACATTTTATGGTAATAGGAAATAGAAAACGCTAATACTCAACTGTCTGTGTGAAATGAAGGGTTTATACATCGTTTTAACATCAGCTGATTTCACCAATTGATTGTTATTTCTCAGAGCATAAAGGAGGAAATAATTACTGAAATCTCTTCCAGGAAGCTTTGAAACCCGCACAAAATCCTCTGGTTGAAGTCATTTTAATTCACTGTACTTACTCTTTTTTTTTTTTTTTTTTTTTTTTTAATGTTTTTGTTATTCGTCTTCATTGTTCACAAATCATGACCCGGGCGGTCGCTGGCGTCTTTGTCCGTCAACTCGTACACACTAAAACATGAGTGAACGTCTGCCGCGCGCTCAAAATCAAACACAAGTGGCAAGAAAATGAGTTTTGGAGTGGAGGAGTGATGGCTCGCTGAAAGACTTGTCATTGTGTGCAACCATCAACCACCAACATATGTGCTGGTCTATGCTGAATTTTCAATGCCTGTCAAGTGTGTATTGAGACAGGGAGGACGGCGCTGCTTGACAGCCTCTGAGACACGTTGGCAGTTGGAGTCGTGGGATGTGTGTCGACTCCGAGCGAAGTATCGGTGTGAACAGTCAGATGTCGAGGAGCGATTATGTCACAGCTACGGTCATTTTCTCTCCAAAACAAATGGAGTCAGACTAGAATAGCATCGAACCGCACACACGCAATTACGCCAAGCACATTCATCAGAGTGAAGTGAATGTGGGGCAAATACGTTGACTTTTATGGCTGTTATCACATACTATTCAGTACAGCTGGATTTCAAGATGGAGATCTGCCACAAACAGTCATCTTAATCCTGTTGATATTTTCTTACTATCGTTTTAATAAATCAACCAAAAGGGCAACCAGAGAATTCCTTCTGTCCACACTCCAGCCAGAAAATATAAGATCAATAGAAATTAAAATGTATTTGCAAAATCCACCAGTGGAATTGACCAATAAATGGGCAGGTAGAAGGAAGAAAGGAAAGACTGAAAGGAGGAAGGAGTTAAGGTAGTAAGGAAGAAAGTAAAAAAGAAAGGAAGTAAAAGAAAGAGGAAAGGATCAGTGAAAGTTAGTCATGACTGAAGGAAAAAATGAAAAGAATAGGGAAAGAAAGCAAGAAGGAAGGTAGTAGTTAGGAAGAAAGAAAGGCGGTAAGTAAAGAAGGAAGGTAGGAAGGATAGTATGGAAAGAAAGTAGGAAAGAAGTACACAAAATAGGAAAGAAGGAAGAAAGGTAGTAAAGACAAAAAGAAGGAAAGAAGGAGGTGGTAAGGAAAGAAGGAAGTAGGAAGGAAGGAAGGTAGTGTATGTGTAGTATGAAATATAGATGTGGGTGTGGCCACACACACTGATTACAACAGGATGCATCAGGAAATCAATCCCTCATGTCAGTCATGCATTTCAAAAGAAGTCCTTATGAGGGCAGATCCTGTGTTGATTGTATGAATTTTATGTCTCAGCTTGTCAATGTTTTCCTCTGATCCATCTGTTCATAGATAACTGGTTCATTTTATGGTGTTTTATTAATGCAATCACAAGTCAACAAACCTTTCAAACTCTGGGTTAGATACAAGAATGATGGGTATGTTACTGTCGCATTGCATTAAGGTGGTGGAGGAGGTGCAAAGGAAATCACCTCCAGAAAAACTAGAAAGTCACAGGTTTAATCCTCAAGGTAGACAAAGTGTCCATCACTGATCCCAGACCTGCTGCTGGGTCTCAGAGTGATTCACCCAGAGAATAGCTGTTAATTATTAAACAGGATGACTGACAGAATTCACACCTCCATCTTTTCCTCCGGTCCCCGTCTGTGCAGGTGAATCTGGGCAGCCATCAGTACCTGTTCACCGTCGACGTGAACCCGTCGGACATGCCGTGTCTCTGCCTCAGGCACGATGTGGACGCTCTGGTGTGGCAGCCTCGACCCGACCAGCCCAGTGACATGTGGGAGCACATCGCCACGTTCAACGCTTTGGGTAAGAGCTCCAACCAGAAACACCTGTTCTCATGCTTCCAATCAGACTCCACAGAAATGTATGTTATTGTATCAGGCAGTGGTGGAATGTAACTAAGTATATGTACTCAAGTACTGTACAAGTACAAATTAGAGGTCCACTTTTTGCTTCTACAATACAATTCAGAGGGAAATGAACTTTTTACTTCACATTTATTTGACACCTTTTGTTTACAAATTCAGACTTTTGCATACAAATAAATGATCTTATAAAATATCATATTTTGTTATAAATTAAACTACTGAGCAGTTTAGAAAAGTAAGCTGAAATGTTTAGATTAGTAAATGAGTCAATTTACAGAAAATGTATTAATTATTATAGAGCAATTATTTTGATAATCGTTCAAGTATTTTTTCATGCAAAAACATTTCATGGTTCCAGCTTCATAAATATGAGAATTTGCTGCTTTTCCTTTCAATTATTTGATAATTTATTTTGAATAGTATTGAGGTTTGTGCTCTTGGTTGGACAAAACAAAATGTCAGACAAAATGTCTCGTAGGTGCAAACATGAAAAGTGAGGACATCACAGATCACAGATCGGTTTTAAAGCTCCAGCTTTAAACTCTGCATCTGATGAAGCAGGGAAATGTTCTTGCAGACTCAGCTTTTCTGCTCAGCTCCGTAATAAAAAAAACAGCATTCTGCTCCAGCTTCTTCTGCTACCAACCAGTGCACCTTGGCCTTTGGCATACAGCAGATAAAGCCAAGCATCCAAGACTTGTCGGCATCTATCCCTGAACTCAGACTATGAAAACACTTTTGTTTGACAGCGTGACTTTCCCTCAGATTTTCATTTCATTGCTGTGAGATGCCACAGTAGAAGTGCGAGTCTCACAGGTAAAGACTTGTCAGACCTTGACCAGACTTCTGCATTCAGCAGAAATATATGTCACATCTTCTCTTGGCTTGTGGCACATGCGCATCCTTGAATGTGAGCTAGTAGAACATATACAACCAATATGAGGACAAGCTCATGAAAACTCTACAGCTCCCCTAGTGGCCAGAAACTCCACAGGCTCCCTTTAACATATGTGACATGATGCATGAATGGCAGCGTGGGGGAGCTGTTTGAAGGTGTAAGCAACATTCTCAGCGGAAGCCAATTTCCATTTTTGATGAATTCTGACAACTGGAGTTGAATTATTCATTCTTACAGCAATTAGTTTTGTTTACATCCGCTGTCGTGCTGCTGCGGAGCCTCTGGTGCTGCGGCGGATAGATGACAGAACATCTTAAATGGCTGCAATAAAACTGCACTTAATGACAAGAGGGAGTTAACTGACACTGTTTGTAGCCTATGAGGACAGAAAAAAATGTACAGAGATTGTTTCCATTAACAGATCTCGCTTCTGCTCGGCGTATAAACCATTCACAAAGGTCTGGATAATAAAATGTTGGGTGATAATTGGATTATATTGCGCCTCTTAGTTTAGTTAGTGACTGATGTGTTGAGACTGGTGTGTTCATTTAACTCAAGTAAAATACTGCACATTTCTAGTCTCTTACAATCTGTGTCTTCGCTTACTTTATCTACTCATCTATCTCTCCTCAACGACGACATCCGGAACAAGATTTATTTAAATTTTCCACTTTGACAGTTGCAACATCTCCATTTTTTTAGAGTTTTACAATCTCTATTTGGAATACATTATCCAGTCTGATGGATCCCTGGTGATATTTTCATAAATTATCTCAGCGACTCTAAATGAGGCTCGGAGTGAAATGGGCTTAAAACATGCAGGTTTGAACATCATCGAGCTTGTTAAGGTGAGAGAGGGAGGACTGTGTCATTATCAGTAGCTTTCCTCTTGCACATGAGAGAGAGTCTGTGAAACAGTCATTTGGTGGATTATTCAAAGTTTGCATATTCTCATATAGAAAAATGTTCTGCACTGTTGAAAACATTAGCTTTTTGTGTATATAAAACAGAGATGATGAAGCAGTGAAATGCTTTTGTGATTTTGTGATTGATTAGTCTTAATGACAACATTGAGCAGCAGTAGAGAAAAGTGTCCCATCTTCTGTTTTTGAAGGAAAGGGATGGACCAGATGGAGGGTGTGAGCGACACACAGCAGGCTCAGGAGTCCAGCGACACTTTGTCCTGGAAACATCCTGCAACAGGCTGCTGATGTGCTTTTTCACAAAGTCCTGCAGCTTTGCTAATACAGGTTCTGTGATGTGGTGACTGTGGGAATCTCATGCTTTGGCTCCAGCCCATTGAGAAGATGACAAAATCCTTTCATGTCTTCAACAGACAACAGCTGGTCATTAAGAGCTGGGTGAGAGCTTCTGTTATGTTTACAGCCCGTGGCTTGTCTCCGGACATTTCCTCTTGCTTTTTCAACGTTTGGTGCAAAGTTGCATGTTGTTGTTTCCTGCTGCTAAAAGTAGCAAAGTCCTTGAACTCTGTTAAAGGAGCGACTTTTCAACCCTCCTCTTGACAGTTTGGCAGAGCATCGTTTGCAATCTGCTCTACTTTGTCATCACTTACCTTAAAGTATATCCAACCTGCTGACACTGCTCCTCCTCCACCTGCCTGACAAGAGGTTAACGTCATGTTGCTGTAGAGTGTATCTGGATGTGGTTGTATCACAGTAGTTTTACAACGAGTACCTGAGCACAGTATCAGGCCGATACCTGATACTAGTATCTGTATCAGTGCATCTCGATGAAACACCCTGGTGTCAGATGGGAAACTTCAGCACACAGGAAGTGACTAATCAGATTGTAAGAGTGAAAGATAATGTGTTTTCTGCAGCGATGGAAACCAAACAAAAGCTCAGTTCATCAATATCAGGTCTTTTGTCGTCTCTCTTGTCGTCATCGTGTAAAGTGACCTTCAGTTTTAGCAAACAGGAGCGCGCTGTATGCAGTTTAAGGATTTTTCAGTTACCTCTCTGCTACTTGCAATCTGAAGACCGGAACAAAGACTCAAGACTCAAGCTATATATTAATGTAATGAACAGCTGATGAACTGGAACCAGTCCATGTTTGGACTTTTAGCTTGTAAACGACTTAAACGGTTAATCCATTATTAACATTAACGATTTATTTTCTCCTAATCAACTAACTATTTTAGCACTAATGTTTTACTTTATTCATGTGTTACATCTATAAAGCCCTTTTCAGTATATGTGAATATCAAACATGACCAAAATCTGGGACCCCCCGCTGAGATGTTTTCAGGTATCTACAACCATGTGAGTGTCCTGTTATAGATCCTCTCTGCGTGTCTGTGATCGTACCTTTCTGTGTCCATAGGTTACGTCCAGGCGTCCAAACGGGATAAAAAGTTTGCCACCTGCGCTCCAAACTTCTCCTACGCTTCCCTGTGCGAGTGTCTCCGCCGCTCATTCATCTACCGCCAGCCGTCGCCGGTGGAAACCGTCCTCTTCAACAGGAAGCAGGGCCGCCAGGTGGCGCAGGTGGCCAAACAACAGGTGGCCAGTCTGGACTCAGATAAACCAATCCTGGGCTTCAGAGCCACCAATGAGAGACTCTACATCCTGACCTCCACTAACCTCTTTGTTCTAAAGGTCAATAACAATTAGATTTGGGACTCAGATTTTCATCTCCTCACCCCCTCAGAGTTAAATCATTCCAAACTGAAGATGTGCTTTCAGGTGGAAACAGGTGGAAAAAAACAACTTCCTTATGTGTAAATGTGTGTTTCATCTGTCTGTCCTGGATTTTGTCATTCAACCCCCTCCTAATGTTTACTTTTGCAAAATGTCTACACGATCAATAAGTAAGGAACCGTGTCCTGAAAGACAAATAATAAAAACATTCACTAGAGTGGATTTTTCCCCAGACATTCATTGAGAAAATGAACGTCAATTATTAAATAATCATCTTTAAATGCTTTAATTCAACACACTGTTGTTTTAAAATGAATCACATTTGATGATTCCGGATGTTTTATAATACACATTTCCTATATGTAGTGCCCTATGGACGCTCACTACATTATTACAGACATTTATAATGAATTCATTAATCCATAAATTCTAATTCATGAATACAACTGTACACCTTTGTCTTGATGAATGACTGATTCATCGAAGGCTGGCTGCGCGGCGCCGATGGCTGATTGTAGTATTTTGTCAGATGGTCAGTGGGGAGGAGGACGCTGAGGAAATCCCTCCGCTTGGCTCATTTTACAATCATTACTGTGGAAGTATGAAAGAAGTGAACATTCATTTCCATAAATTTACATAAACATGTTTCACACATCTCACTGGCTCCTGTTGCATTAGTTTCAATCTTGGACGGATCAGATGGACTTGAAGCCCAAAATCTCAAGAGGCCTAAAAATTAAATTGCGTCTGCTACCAGTTTTTTTTTTCCTGTTTTTTTTTTAATGGTGATGAAAGTTGAAGTGGAAATGCTTCACATCTCAAGTTAGGAGCATATTCATAAATGCTGTTGATGGCATCTGATGCATTGTTGTGAGTGAGAAGTGAAACCTGGGACAGAAAGTTTATGTTTTAAACTTTTAAACATTTCATTAAACATGAGAAGAGCTGCAGTTTGCTTCAGCTGTGAATTCCCATTTTTCCGCATCTTTATGCCGAAGACAAAATCCTGCCAGTAAACCATCATGGGTGCTTTGCTTGTTCAGCAGTGACATTTTTTTTTTCCATTTTAAGAAACCTCAAAAAGCCCACTCGTCCGATCGACCAACTAAATATAAAAAGATTCAAGAGGGACACTAATGGACTTTTTTTCTTTTTAAGAAAAGGATGGTCCGCTTCCTCTTTTTATATTTTCTTCGATTGTATCACATGAAGAAGGCGAGATGGACACAAGCAGAGGAGATACGGGGATAAAGGTTATCACCGGATCGGATCCAAAAAGGCCAGAGGCTCAAACACAACATGGCATTCGACTCCTGCAGGAAATAGATTCATATCTGTGTCCTTTCATGTTCGACTGAACAATAAACAGATGCCGGCCAGGCTGCGTTTGCTGTCTGGTAAAACTTGCAGATATTCAGAAATTATGGGAGAACTGCTCAGACCAATGTATTGATTACGCTTGAAATTGCCAGTGTTGTGTGAACGGGAACAACCAATGAGCATCAGTGCGAGTCCCAGTCAAAGGCAGTTTGGGTCACAATTCAATAGTCTTCATCAGGAAGAGCAATTTGATGAAGACTATGTGCAATTTGTGTCCTGGCCTCCCCCGAGTCCTGCCGGTTCTGAGGTGATTTGTTTTCCTCTGCTAAGCCACACTATAGGCTGCGGCTAATCACCCTTTTCTCTTTTCTCTCTCATTGTTTTGCACAGGAAAATCCACATTTACTCTCAGTTTTATTTAATTATCAGTGTGCGATTGAATTAGACCGCACCACTTGTTTTTATTAGCTGCTCCAGCATCCCTAGATGACTCGAAGGCGGCCTGTCAGAGCTGCTAATGTCTCCGAGGACGGGCTCTGTCTTTACTCAGACGCAACAAAAAAAAAAACATGTTGTCAAGCCGTCGGACCACAGAGAATTGGATAATGAATGATAGTTACTGCTCCACGTCTCCTTTTCCCAAACCTTCATATCGCTGCTTTCAGGTAAACACAACATCTTTAAAAGTTGGCTTTTTCAGAACTTCATTAAAAGAGCGTTTTCCAGATTGACAGCCGAACTTTTTAAAATTTAATCAGTCCATCTGAATGAGTTTTAGTGGCTGCAGGGTCAGGAAACTTGATCTGGCACTAAATTAAAATCAAGAGACAACAGCGATCGGCTGCTGGCTCATGATTCACCACCAGTGTTCACATTCAGATTCAGATACACAAACGCTCTTACTAATGCAAAAATCATAATCAAATGAAGATGACAACAAGGATCATACAGCACTGAACTAATTGACACATATAACATTCCAGTAAAATTAACATGCAGCTTGAATGGATTGAATTAAGTGAGTTTTATGACATGGTTAATTGTGGTGTAGGGTCAAGCCCAACTGAGATATTTCACAATTAAAACATTACACTTTAAAGAAGAAAGAAAGAAAAACAAACTGAAACTGAATAAACAGAAATCAAAAATTACAGTGTCATGAATAGAGAGATAGGAATTATTTAACTTTAAGGCCTGATTGAAAAAATAAGTAACAAATGAAAGTTGAAGCAGAAGTTTTTTGGAGTTTGTTCCTTATAGTTCGATGCACTTATAAATTGAATGCTTCTCCTCCATGTTAATTCTTGAATCATCACATCATCCTGAATATGATCAAAAACTGACACACCTGTTTGCATGTTAACAGACTCAAGGTGGAGCAAACACGTTTAAGTAATAAGAATCATTCATTTTACTCAGGTTGTTGCTCAGTTTTTTACTCTGTTACAATAAACCTTCAGCTGACCAGGAACCATCCTTAGGTTTATCTGGTGCACTATCAGTATGTGAGAGTGTTGTTGTGTCACATTAACTGAACAGAGAACTGAGGGGCCTCGAGAAAAACAATGGGTTTGTGATTAAAGCTCAGCTCCTCGCGATGAGACACCTTCTCTTCAGGTGTAATTGCCACCTTTTAAATGATTAAACGATTAAAGTAAACAAACCCACATATTTCTGCAGCAGGAGCTGATTGCACATTCTTCAGTAATGAATAGAGCTCCTCCCCGATGGGCTCTGTGGATGGAGGGAAGGTAATTAGATGTAAAGGGTGTCATGGTTGCACGGCCGTCTCTGCAGGCAGCCAACGTTACGACGAGCTGGAAACACGGCAGATTACTGCAGATAGACAGGCTCTAAAACCTTATTTCCATTGTCACATTTATGTTGCCGGTGTTTTCATGTTTTCAATTATATATTGTTCACAGTAAATTACAGATATTCACTGTCAGTTCGTGGACGGTCTGTCACAGAGCACTGTAAATCTTTACAGCTCTTTAAATTCTCAAGACATTCTGGGAAATTCAGAATAAATCTGAAGCCTGTAGCTGGTTAGTAGTTCAGTAGTAAGTCATAGAATATTTAATATAATAAACACATGGACCCCAGTAAAACCACAACATCATTTATGCACTTTTTCAGATTCAACAAATGAAATGAAACATGTATGTCAGTGAGATTTAAAGTTGCTCTCAGATGGATTTTGTCGCTTTCGGATCGAGCCAGGCTAACGGTTTCCCTCTGTTTCCAGTCTTTATGCTAAGCTAAGCTAACAGGCCGTAGGTTCATACTTTATTGTGCAGACATGTGCGAGGAAAAGTAGACAAACAAGAACTTCTGAAAAATGTTATATTCATTCATCAAACATATATTTCAAGAATATGAGTAAATACTTATGTTTAAGTATTTATCGATATTCTCAGCAGTAACTTTGTTTTAGAGCAACATGTGGCTCATCGATGTGTTATAGTTCGTCAGTATAACAGAAAATCACATCAGGCTTTGTTGACACAGTTGGATTGATTCATTGTTGGTTTTAGTGTTTTCATGGGATTTGTCGACACGTTGCAGCCTTATCTTCTGAAATATACATAAATGGCCACATAAATTCTTGACTGATTGCTTTAGGGCACTTGCTTTAATTACTGTAGCTGTATATGAAATTGAATTGTCCGTCACCGTCGTTGGAGGAAAAAGTGACTTCTCTTTGAACACTGTGCTTCCACGTGCAATTATTCCTAAAAGCTGAGGCTGCTATCTTGCTGCAGGAGAGCTGTAATTACGCCAGCCCTTGTCTTTGTTGCTGTCTCTGTCCGGGGTGTCATAACGAACATTACGCTCCCATTATCACAGAACAACCTCTTTTTATTGTGCTCAAACACATTTATTTCAGAGTTAATGAGGCAGAAAGTTTCTAACCTCCATCGCTCTGCATCTACCTCAGTAATGCTCCTCTCTCTGCTCCTCCCTCGTTTTCTTTTTTCCTGATCATATTGTGGCCTCTCGTGCTGTATTTCTCTCTCGACTCTCACGTCCTCCTTTGCACATCGTCTGTTTTGACACTTGATTAAGCAAAATTCAGGATGCACCGTTATTGAACTTCCAGAGGGCACTAATGTGATTCATCTGATTCAAGGCTGCTAATTAAAGCCTGTCATACTAGAATATAACTTGAAGATGTAATCTGCAGTTTTTATTATGTTTTTGATTTTGTCTTTGTTGTTTTTGGATAATTGCTGTGGTGTTTCTGCTCTGCAATCGACCGAAACCATCTTTCAATCAAAAAGTATTGGTGGTCTGTGATAATGTTTTTTTGTGTGTTGGGGAAGTTTGAGTTTCTTTAAGTTGTGCTCTTATCAAAATAGTTTGAGTACCGCTTATTAAGGTTGGGCCAAATTGGGCTTAGTTACGATGAAGGAAGTGCAAAGTTACAAAATGGTGGTGATGTTGTAAAAAATCGAGTCTAGACTGAAGAAATCCTCCACAACTTCGTTCCGCTAGGGGTAAATAATAAAATGTGTCTGTCGTCATTTGGGTGAATTAACCCTTTAAATGAGCCGATGTGGACTGAATACAGTTCTTCATACGATACTAAGTGATGTACAGGGATGAGGGCTCACATCAAAACACAGACACTGTTTGGACCCTTTTGAAATTCCACTCACGCAGTTTAGTCCTGGTAAATTACCAGTTAACTGAAACTGCTCTCAGGCTTAGTTTATATTCTGTTATGTTTGATAGATACAGTGACAGAATTTACATTTATTGGTGAGAAAACTATGTTTATTGTCTTCATATACTCTCTTAAAATGAATGCCTATTTTTACGTCTGGTGTAAAGTGATGGATGAGATGGAAGCTGTGGTCTGACACATTTACATACTAAACACATTAAACACAGCAGAAAATTTCCAGTCTGTCAAAATCAGATATCAAATTAACTTTCTGCCAACAAAACACTACATGAAT
Source organism: Holacanthus passer (assembly GCA_025331565.1). NCBI lineage: Eukaryota > Metazoa > Chordata > Actinopteri > Pomacanthidae > Holacanthus > Holacanthus passer. The sequence continues at coordinate 332,759 of JAFREQ010000114.1, read as the reverse complement.
ATGATTCACGATTCTGTATGGAATGTATCAATAAATCGTAAAATAATTAACTATCATAGTGGGGTTTTATAAAATAACCAATAAATGTATTAGTGTCACTTTAACATGCGTCCTGACTTTTGGGGATGATATAAATGATATAAAATAAAATAATCCTCACTGTGTGGAGCAACAGGTCAAGACGACCTCTGTCTGTCTCTCATCTCCTTCTCTTTAGTCCAAACTGGCAGTCGGTCAGTTTAACCCTGCAGTTTGACATCAGGAGCAGGATGAACCTTTGTTGGCTGCTACGACTCTTGTTTGATTCACTCAATGTCCGAGATAGAAATTGAATTTGTTGTATTGAATTTTCATTTGACTTAAGCCAAACTAAGTGTGGAACAGGAAGAACAGTTAATAGAAATTCAACTTGACACGAGCATCAAAGATTTCTTCGTCTTTCTTCTGTGCTGAAAAAGAAAATTAGAAGTAAAAATCTTCTCCTCCAATTTCAGAAACAACTTTATTTGCAACAGAAAGATCAAATGTACAAATGAATAATTTCTAGATAACCATCGAACATGACAGGATCACGTTATTCTACGAAGCAAGACTGAGGCAGCAGCTTCCAATTTCTACATCACAAAATCATATCTATAATCTCACAACGCGCAGTAATGAAACGCATGAGTGGCATCAAAATATATAGATAACTTCCACCTTACAATCAGAAGAGTTACCATAAATAATCACCTTTAAATACACCGGGAACACACGAGGGCGTGAAGCTACTGATACTGATACAATCATTGAACAAAAACTGCAGCTGCTATTTCACATTTTCCACATTCAGCCGTGAAGGAAACCCTGTTTTTCCTCTGCTGCTGCCCATGCCCAGTTATATTCCCCTGCGTGGTCGACTGGGCTGAGAAATTCCTAAACAGCCACCGATCAGGCAGAAAACACTACACACAGCATCGGCATATCTAAGCATCGCACGTCCGTCCAGCCGAGGTCACCCACTCACTGGAACTGAGACGAGCAGAGAGACGGTTTGTTAAATCCACAGCTCACATGATACGAAACGACGTTCACTTCACTTTGCTTCAACACTGATGCTCGGATGATGAAGCTGAAATACGCAAACATATTCTACATTCACTGAATCTCTGTAACACTATATACAATCTGTGAGGTTTATGAACGGTGAGGGAGTCGAATAAGGCATCTTTTACCAAGGGTTTATGAGCTATAACTGTCTATGAACATTTATAACTGTACATTCATTCATTCATTTATAAAGGTTTCAGAAGCAACTTAACAGCAGTGAAAGTCTTGTTCTGTCGACCTCCAGTGGTTTAACTTTTCTCACCTCGCTGCAGCGATGACTTAGTAACTAACTCATAAATATTAATAAGGTGTTAACAGAGGGATTTTGGTGTAGATGCAGTCAAACTATTCAATTTAGGTTCTTCATGTTCACGAGCATTTTCTGATTAGAAGGAGGAGTAATTCTGCTCTAACCAATCACTGGTGGCTTCTAGGAACAGTTCACTCAATGTTTGTCTTGTTTATCAAAAAAATCATATCAAAATCACCAGGCTGCATCCATCTCATCCACACCTCCACTGCCATCTTTCTTTGGATTCTGGTGGCAGCAGACAAAAATCATGTCCCCATTCTTGAAAGCTCTGGTTGTTTTTCCAGGCTGATATCAATGAGATAAATTTACCAGCATTAGCACAAGATTACACACATACATCATTTCCTGTGAATCCCTTGTTCGAATCCCACGGGGGGTGGCGGACTCCACCACTAGAAAGAAAATTACTGAATGCAAATACATTGAATTGCTGCTGCAAAAAAACCAGTGTTTGACTTTGTAAAAAACACAAAGAATATCCCTTTAAAGTAATGACCAAAGTGAAACCTTCTCACAAACAGCTTCTTTCTAATCTATAAAGCATTATAAAATTATTTCTTGCCTATAAATAGAAACCATTCATTTCAGCTTATAAACCCATGATAAATGATGCCTTGTTAGAAACACGATGAGGCTGTGGAAGCTGTAACATCACATAATGAACTTCAGTATGGCACTTTTTTTTTAAAGATTCAAGTTACAAAGTGCTTCATGTACTTCTGTTTCCTCTCTTTTGTCAGCGAACACTTCACAGAGGACAAACTCAACACACCAATCAAGAGACCTTATAAAGACTGAACCCAGCCTGCAGAGCGCACTCAGCACAGTCTGTCTTCCCCCGTCATGCTCGAGGCCGTATACACGTCCTTCACGATAAAAACAGGACCTGTTTTGTCCGTGAAGGTTCAGGTGTGACTCACCCTTTAATGGACCGCCTGCCCTGAAAACATCAGGGGGGCAGGATGGCATACAGTTATTAAAGCTGCACAGGGTTTTTCTTAGTTTGAATCCCAAAGTCTGTCTGAAGCTGAGGAAAATGACCCGTCGTGAATTTCAGTATGTGCAGCACGATGAATTCACTCTGGGTGAATCAAAGCATCAAGACTTCCAAACCTTATTCTCTTTGCTTCTCTTATCTCTTTTGCATCATTTGGTGTTAAAGCATCGCTGAGTGGCTGCGTTGGTGAACGTGAACGTGTCGAGATCACTCTCACCTTGCAGGATTTCTGGGTAATGGAGTTCACATTATGTCAGTTATGTGCTCGGTGCCGTCAGAAATGAGTGTGTGCTGGACCGCGACACAAAACCATCAGCGTCTTTGTTCACATTCATGTTTAATTGACTCATACGCGGCGCATTATGTGGGCAGGTCCGGGATAAGATAACAGCTATGAGATAAAAGAGTGTTGATGTTGCTTTACAATGTCCTGTATCATTCTGGATGAAGTGTTGTTTAGCTTTGTGCCTCTAAGACGGTCATTACTCATCAGTGGCTGTAATCTGTGTTTGCATCTCGAGCTGCAGCGGCCCTGCTTCGAAAAGGTCAGCAGTCACTCAGGACACCATATTCCCACTCAGCAGACTCCATTAAACAACAAGTCTTCAATCCTCCGTTGACTCTCAGAACCTCAGGCCTCGCTGAAGTTCACCTTCCCGTACACACAAGGGTCCGGGAACATCATCTTCTGATCCGACAGCAGCTCGTCCGTCACGGTCAGCTCCTCCAGCTCTGTGGTGAAGTGATCCGTGCTCTCCACCATCGACGTGTCCTTCACCGCGCTGTACGTGAGGGCCACGCTGTAGGTGGCCGGCTTATCGGAGCCTTTCCTCCCGCAGCCGCAGATCTTGCGGAAAGCGGCGCGAAACTTCTGAGACATGGCGTTGTAGATGACCGGGTTGATGGCGCTGTTGAGGTAGATGCAGATCCGGCAGAAGAGCAGGAACCAGCTGTCCAGGTAGGCCTGGTCCAGGAAGGAGTTGACCACCACCAGGGTGCGGTACGGCATCCAGAGCGCAGCGAACAGGATCACCACCACGGCCAACATCTTGGTCACCTGGAGGGGGAGAAGAATCAATTCTGCTGAGCTGTGAACGAGTGAATAAAAATCACAGATACAGGAGCAACACATCTAACTCATTCACTTCATAGACATCTAGAAAGAGGCAGGTCATTTTTTAGGTTGACATCAAGGGAGTTCTGGCCATTTCTAGTCTGACTTTTAAAGGATCAGTTCACCCAAACTGCAAAAAACAAATGTTTAGTATATGAAAAGAAAATTCCTTTAATAGCTGAAACAATGAGTCAATTAATCAAACAGCAGGAAATTAATCTGCAACTGTTTTGATGTGTTATTTTTTAGGCATAAAAGACATTTTGTTTTTATAGTCTTCAATTAGCAAATTAATATATTTAGAACAACACAAGACATTTGAATTTGTAAACTTGGACATTTATTAGATAAAACAGTTAATTGAGGAAATAAATGCCACATTCATCTATAAAGAGAATAATCATTAGTTGGAACACTCACTTATTTAATTGTTTGTTTGTTCATTTATTCATCCACTCATTCATTTTCTGGCTGAATCGCCTCTTAAAGCCTCTTTACCATATTTCCCCTCAGAAATTAAAGCCTCTCTCGTCATGTTTTTCCTGGAAGATGAGTTCGAAGAGGAACTTGAAGAGGTACAATAGGATTTAGTGTTCATGTAATAAATATGTAGTTCGGTGCAAAGCAGCAGATGTTGATCTAAAGCCGTTCAGTCCTGTACTGACTGACGGTAATTTAATTAAGACAAGTGGGAAAATGCTTAATGCAAAGAAAGTGACAGTTGTTTCTAATTCAATGTCTATTCTTCTTTTCTTGAATTTAGTGGCATTTTGGTTGAACTGTTCTGCCTCACTCATCTTTTTTTTCCAAGACTGTTTAGTGAGTTACGCAGTTTGTAAGTTAGTTAATTTAATTTATTTATCTTTTTATGTAAAGAGATGGAAGAAGTATTCAGATCCTTTGATGTTGCAGTACTTTTTTTAAGTAAAAGTCCTGCATTACTTGATGCAGAAAATGCTCCTGTCAGTGTTATAGTGTAATAGAATACTTGAGTAAATGTACTTGGATACATTTGAGCATCATTCATTTAACTGAATTTTTAAACTGTGGTGCATGTGAGGCGGATTTCACTCTTTTGTTTTGTGATCAGAAACATTTAAAGCCACACTGTGGGACTGAATGGCAGCAGTGTAAAGTGAGGCCTGATGATGTGGTGGAGGGGAAAGATGCCAGGCTGCCTGTGCCTCCACCCACCTGCCTGCGGGAGGAGGCGGTGGAGCTGGAGTGTCTGGAGTTCTTGCAGCTGCTTCTGTTGTTGATGTTGTGGTTGTTGTGCCCGTTCTTCTTCTTGTCTTTGGGGTCAGAGGGCAGCGGGTTGAGGAAGAGGATCCTGGCTATGAGTCCGTACAGAACTGCAGAGAGAAGCAGGGGCACCACGAAAAAGACCCCGAAGTCAAAGAAGTAGATGGGCAAGTAAAACTTCCTGGAGACTCTGTAGCCGCAGGTGGTGATGGTGATGTTGTCATACACCAGCTCCTGGATGTCAGACAGGTAGAACCACATCACACAGTACAGAGAGGTGAAAGCCCAGACAAACAGAATGATCTTCTTTGCCCTGGACAGAGTGCACAGAAACTGGGCTTTGATGGGATGGCAGATGGCGATGTATCTCTCTATGGTGAAGGCTGTGATGGAGCAGGAGGAGGCGTTGATGCCAAGATACTGGAAGTAGGTGATGCACAGGCACCCGTAGTGTCCAAACACCCAGGATCCAAAGATGCTGTCGGTGATGGAGGGCAGACCAGCTGCGGTCAGCACCATCAGATCAGCCACAGCCAGACTCACCAGGTAGCAGTTGGTTGGAGTCCTCATGTGTTTGGTGGTCAGCACCACCAGGATGACCATGACATTACCAACGATGCCCAACGCGCAAATCACCAAGAGCAGCAAACTACTGATCACTTTGTACTGGATGCTGTAGTCTGTCCAGGTCCCCAAAGTGTGGTTCACCTCAGGAGCTGCTGTAAAGTTTTCCATCTCCTTGTTTCAGCTCAAATATCCGAGAAAAATTAGAGGAGAGCTGCAGCAGGTTTCTGCGCCCTGACGCACCAAACTGGCTTTTACGCACGACAAAAGCGAAGGATCAGTCAACTCTGCAGGTGTGGAAAAGTGTGCATCGATCTCAAAAAGGCTCAGAAATGTACCAAACTGCGTGCTGCACATGAAAACATCGTAATATGACAGAGAGGAGGTCGGACTCTGGCGGAACTCCGCGGTCGTGTCGTGCGTAAAAAGCGATGCGTCGCCTTGTTCTCCTCCGAACCGACTGTGCGTCAGACAGATGGAGGTCTGGTTTTGAGCCTGGCTCCTGGCACCAGCTCTCATTATGCATGCGAGGGGATTAGCCCATCAGACAGCAGACCTCCCCCCATCAACCAAGCTGGCAACATGTGACAACACATTGTGTCTCTCTGTTATTCTGATTCTTTATCGCATCCAAAAAGCTGCAGGAGTCAGAGTCAGTGCTTATCAACGTGATCTTATTCTGCCACAGCTCGTCTGCAGCTTCACATCGATTCTAACATTAAAATCATTATTGATTATGTAAGATCTGTGTGTTTTTACATGGCAGTCTCCTCTCTGATGGTCAGCTCAGCTCACCAGGCTGCCACTTTAATGAAGTAGGCAGCTTTATGGAATAAGCTGCAGTCTGCATTATTTTTATGCCCCGAGGCGAAGCTACAGGCAGTTTCTTATTCAGCTTCTTATTTGGAATCTAATTCAAGTTGATGGTTTTTTTTTTTGGAAGATGATGGAGCAGCCTGCACATGCTCTTTTGCTGGACTGCATTTCAATCAAGTGTCATTACATAATCTTAAATAATTCATCATGAATTTTGATTGATACATTTCCTGGTTACAGCTGATGGATGAAATCTTGGTATCATCTAAGTTGTTTGACCAGTGTCCATATCAACACCATGAATATTTTCTTTCTGCCCAGTTGCAATTAAGCCTTAGTCATGAGTCCATGTTCACCTCAATGCAACCTTTTCCCCAATCAGAAGATTTGACCAGTTACCAAAAAGGAAGTGTTTCCTTAAAATTGAATTCCCTGCATGAAGAAAACATTGCATTCTGCCGGAGTTACATTGAATCATTGTTATCCAAGATGGCAGTTATTGGCTTAAAGGTAGTCAAATCTGAACATATGAAACCTAAAAAAATGCCATGTACAAGTTTCTGACACACACAAGCTCAAAGTCTCTAAGTCGTACAGCTGCAGCCTTTATTAAGATAACAAAGAAGATGTAGATTCAAAGAAGACAGATTCAAGAACAGTTCAGGTTTATGTGAAAATTAATTTGTTCTTCATTTCATTGTTTCACACTTTCAGTCTTATTTGCTGTAAAACCTTCTGTCACCATCAGATCTGACACACGTCTTTATATCATCTTCATCTTTACTTCGCTGTAATAACCAGAGATGTTCAAACAACAGTGTGACTAAAAATGTCCAGATTCAATTAAAGTGCCAAAATGTGAGAATATACTTCACATGTCAAGACACTGTACTGACATTTGTTGCTTCATTAAAGGACTAATTAGACTTTCAGCACCTCAGTATTGCAGTAATACATCAACACTGTCTTCTGTACTGTGCATTTGATCAACTCATTTCCCTGAACAGTAAACCGATGGAGTATATTTTACTGTGTGAGCTGCAAAATGAGCCAGCACTTTATTGTAAAGCCAGCATGAAAAGCAGAAAAACACAGCTCAGCAGTGACCTGTATCAGCTGCCGAGCCGTCCAACAACATGGGAGGCTGCAGTTGCCTGTTCTCTGCACAACACTGTGGAGGTGGGAAACTCTCCTCCACACCAACTGTGCACATTCTCCAGGACCTGAGAGCTGAGGACGGTGACCAACACACGCCAACACACACTTTATTCACGAGATTGTGCTCTGAAGCTGCCAGCCGTCCATCTCGAGCAACAGGTGGACGAGGACGACAGGGAATTACATAATACTGACGCCCCCCTCCTCTTTTCTTCCATGATTTCTCCCACCAGTCAGTTTTAGTTCTGTTTCCTGTTTCCATTTTTGTTCTGCTTCTGTGTCTTGGATGAAATTACCTTATACAAATCTGCTGTGATTATTAGGCTGTGCTTACTTTAGAGCTGGAGTCAGGTATTACTTAGAAAAGTTAACAATGTGGATTTGAAAAGAAGAATAGCACAAAATAAACCTTTAGTCTTTTGTCACTACAAATATACAAAGTAAAAAAAGCTTCTGTCACGTCCTCAAAGCAGCTGAAACCAGGCGTTATACTGATTATATCTATGCTGAAGACAATGGTTCTTATCAGAGACTCCTCATTATTGTTTAACATGTACAGTTCCTTTACTTGGTTACATTATAGAAATCATAGGAGCAGTGGCAGAAAGAAAAAGAGTGAAAGAGAAAATCAGTGAAAGAGTTTTACTGCCACCCAAAGGACACACCTGAGCAGCACCCAATCTGAGAGGAACCTGAGGATCTGAGCACAGGACATTTCTGTTCTCTCAGTCACTTCATCTTAAATGCATGTTTTTGACCAGAAACTTGAATCCAAAGAGATATTTTACTTTTATTTTGATAGAGAGCAGTAGAAAGGTGAGAAAAGTGGCGAGAGAGATGCAGAATGATGAAGCAAAGACCAATAATCTAAAAGTGCAGTTGAAATGTGAAATTTCAAACTGAGTGAGTTTGAGTGAGGTTAGATTTGATTTACATGTAACTGTAGCTTGAAACAAGAAAGAATAAGACAATTTTAGGAAACACTGGAAACAAAATCATTGACATTTAAAACAGGTTGGAATATTCTTTCTGCACTAAATAAAATACTGAATGATAATAATAATGACATTAAGGACTGAAATAAATAATTGAATTAGTCAATAAGCAAAAAAGCGTCATGTTTTACAAATAAGATAAACCTTTATTTGTCCCACAGAGGAGAAATTCATCAATTGTTCAAGTTTTGAAAGTAAAATCTTAGAATAAGTGTTAAAAAATGTGTTGAAAATTAGTGAAATAGTGAAATACAAAATTTTCAATTCAAATTTTCAGTCAAGTAAAATATGTAGTAACAGAAAAGAAAATAGTCCAGTAAAGTACCTCAGTATTATACTTCAGTGCAGTACTTGAGTAAATGTATTTAGTTACTCTCCACCGCTGAAAGCTGTCAAACAATAATATTAAAGGGACATTTCAGTGAATTAGTGTTTGCACAACTTGTGGGAGACTGATCTAAAAATCATAATTCGATGCAGCAGAGGGCGCTATAACGTGATTAGTCATTAGTGTGAGTCGAGCTCTGGAAATGCTGGATCCTACAATTCCCATAATGCACCTTGCCACCTTGACAGTGTCTCTCTTTCTTCTCTCTCCACTTGGTCTTTCAAACTGCACCACATGTTTTCTGCTTTCTGCACCAGAATAAAAAAAAAAATTGGGTCTCCATGCTGAAATAACCCCGATGACGTCACCAGGATTAATTTCTCAGAGTTCATCCACTGAAGACCATACAAGTGTTTGCCCTCGTACTCCTCATGACTAATAATCCTCGAAATCCTGTTAGTGCAGAGAAGTACAGGAGAACGACGGTGTGTAATTTTGTTCCTGGCAGGTTTATATTTAGAAAGAGGCAAAGAAAACAGGAGACAGATATAAGCTTCAACCTGAAGCCAGCAGGGGAACATGTGTGACTTCAAAGCTGGGGGACTTGATGATGTCTGGGCCCACGGATCATTAAAAACACTCAGTGCCACCAACATTCAACACGAGTCTGACAAAAATACCATAAAATATCAGAGCAGAGGAAAGATTATGATATCCTCCGCAGGTTCCTCATGAATATGGCCTGATGATATTTTGCACCATATCAGCGTGTGTGTGTATCTCGTCCTATAAACCATAAAATGCATCAATTCATTTGAGTTACACTGTTGTTGCACAGCAGTTCAACACATAAGCTCGTTCCTATTTTGCACCATAAATCAAAATATAAGAAAAAGAAGATTTGCATTTTTCCAGACTTCTACTGTCGTGCACGATAACTCACCGAAAGCATAACAGGACTTTAAAATGTAAAATGAGCCTCCTGATTTACTGAGACGGTGGCAGGTCATTTTAAAGGAAGTCAGGCCCAGTCAACTGAGACCCATATGGCTGTCAACCTCACACACACACACACACACACACACACACATGACTCAAGGTCGGTCATAAACAAGCTGCCCGCTGCTCCGACCATGACCTCCTTCAATTAATGGTGAGCACGACTGTGGGGTCCAGTCCATAACCTCCACTGACAGAAAACATCACTCCTGCTTTAAAGACAGCTCTCTGTCTTCCTCTCCACCCACCACCTGTTTCCTCACACACACACACACACACACACACACACCGGTGGTCGCTGCATAAACATCAGAGAAGCCTGTTTGTGCTCACGACAACAGCAGATTGTTGGGTTTGTTCGGGGCAGCTCCCAGGTGTGACAGCGTGGAGGCGTGTGGGCGTGAAGGAGCAGGCAGGAGTGAGAATCACATTCATAATTCATACAAGTCAAGCAAAAGATTTTAAAAGTGGAAAACGCTCACTGAAATGTGACCCGTGCTTTCAACAGAGACTGTTCTGAAAGAGATGTTTTGCCGTTTGCAGAATTGCATTATATGAAATTTCCAGTTTCTTTCACAAGAGAAAGTCATTGGAGAACAAGCTGCAGAACACGACGACGGGAGCTCAGTGGAAACACAACCGCTGTGTGTTTTCCAAGACAGGGTCAAGAAAAGATAAGGCTATGGGAAGTTTTGTTTAAACGTTTTGAATTTTATTTCTCTTCAAATTGAAACAGGAGAAGGAAAGAAAAAAAGAGCAGAGGAACCTTTTCTGCGTGCAGCTTCAGCCTCGGCCAGGCTGAGGCGCCACAGCGCACAAACCTGATGCTTTGACCTGTCAGAGGCCAAACAGATGACTGAAGGCTTTAGTTACTTCTTACTTCTCAGATTACATTTTTTCATACCCGTAAAACCTTGAATTGGCTGGAAAAAGCCTTGTCACAAAGCTGAGAACAGGCTGTTTACAGATGTGTGGTTCTCACAGCAAGACTACAAACATATGATGATCTTATAGAATATGATGCATCGCTGTAGATTAAACCAACCTAAAGCAGCAGCACTCTACAGCAGGAAAATGCAACATGCACATTAATGCAGCAGGAAGATTATTGCACAGTGAGTACTTTTACTTTGATACTTTACGTAAATTGTGCTGATAATACTTACATACTTTTACTTCAGTAAAGTTTGGAATGCAGGACTTTCACTTGCAGTGGAGTATTTTCACACTGTGGTATTTGTACTTTTACTCTATTAAAAGTTGAAAACTTCTTTCACCACTGTAAACAATAAATATATCAGGTGAGATGAGACGTCATAACAATCATGACACTGTCTTTTTTAGTGTCTTATTTAGTATAACTTGAGATCAAGAACATGTAGAAAGTCACACTTCAGAATTGAATCTTGTCACATGACCTGGCAACTTAAAGCTCTTCTAATTTATATGACATTGTGTTGTGACGATAAAGAGACAAATTTAGCATCTATTCTGAAAACAGCATGTTTCAACACTCATCATAATTCACTGTAAGCTGGCACCAACACTTTGATTTCACACTGTCCCGCTTTAGAAGCAGGATTTGTCTGGATTCTGCGAGCAAACACAAACTCCTCAGAAATGCGATGCAGCAACTGTTTAGACAATCTGGCGCAAGAATGAAAAACACAATTTGGCTCCGTTTCTCCTGCGCAAGCTGAAACAAACCCGCCCTCCCCTGACAGACATGGAGCAGCAGAAAGTTCAGCTCAGTTGCTCCTGAAACCCAGAAACGAACTGAAGAACATGTCTGATAATAGTTTGTTTGTGGCTGGAGCTGGAGAAGTCGCTCCCAGATGGATTTGCAGTGAGATGAGAGGAAGCGAGGAGCGGCCTTCGGTGTCGGCTGCCTGTGCTTTAGCTGCTCCTCCTGCTGTCAGGGCAAATGTTGGCTTTGATGTATGCGCTTGTTTTATGCTTTTCTCCATCCAATACATCCTTTAAAATTTTTGCTGAGCGACACCAGGGAGATAAATCAGGCTTCTCGGCTCAGCTTAGCTCTGCAGCTTGACTCAGCTCTTATGCGCCCTGCCTCTGGTTAGTGTCCGCACAAAGCATCCAGCAGACATATGTGTGTGTTTATCCCTGCTCTGTCCGATCAAACCCCACTCCCCGCTCCCTGCCTGGCTCAGGCGTTCCTGCCTGCACGCCTGTTTTCCGGTGTCCTAGTCTAACCTTGGACCAGCGTCTTTGCCTCCGCTGCTGGCTTCCCATCAGCTATTCTTAGCTTTTACTTGTGCTCTGGCTTCACAGCAGATCCGTCAGTGTAAAATGCCACACTTCGCCGGATGGCGCAAAAATAAAATGGGCCTGCTAGTTGGGAGCATCTCTGGAGGAAATGACAAATCATTTCAGATCACAAACAACAGTGCAGCGGTGTTACTAGAAGAGCATCTCGTGGGAATAGCCTGGTGGTTTTCTCGGGCTGTGATGGAGCAGAATATTTGCGGGCCCTCGTCTCGATCCGTCTCTCAGTGGATAGTTTTAATTTCCCTGCAGTGCTGCACTTAAAGTCGTAGTTAGACAGATGAATTTTTCCTCTTTCTGTTTACTGCCTGAGGCGAAGTGGTTGCAGGGGGAGATTAGGTTACACACACTCACAGGCCAGGATAACACATCAGTAACAAAGCGCTGTCGCTGTCAGCTGCTGAGATGCTGAAGCTGGATTCGCTGTTCACTGCTTTGCTCAAGGGCACTGACGGCAGCGTTCTGCACGCGGACAGAGGGCTTCATCCTCATGCTCATTGTTTTCTGTTGAATCAGATGTAAATGTTTGTGTGGTCAGGATTTATTTGTTAACTTTCAAATGCATGGTTATTTAAAGTGGGATCAAATGTGCATCTGTATTTTTAGACGATTTTAGTTACATACTGGACAAATGATTCCACGTTTCGCTCTCGACTTCCAGCTGTTCCAGTTTGGCATGTGGACCATGTTACGTGCTGTGTTTAACATTGGACTGATGACAGCGGCCCCCTCAGGCCTCTCTCTCTCTCTGTGTGTGTGTGAGTGTGTGTAGGTTATGAAAGCATGCGTGACTCTTCCTGATATGGCACGGTCATGGTTATGTATCACAGGCTGCTATAGGCTGGAGTGACGCTAATGTTGCAGCTTCAGGTTCAGATTCTGGGTCACTGTTTCAAGAATTAAGGTCGGACAGAAGAATATGAGGAAACACTTCAGTTTGCATCTCTTTATTTAGCATTTATGAGCAATATACAGACATTTAATTAATGATTCCTAACAGTGTGTAATGTAGTTGGATGGATGTAATGGATGCATTTATCTTTGCTGTGTTGCACTAATATTAGGTTTGACCTGCACATCCTGATCATTGCTTTTACAAATGTTTAATCAAGTGATTTGAGATTAAGATTTTCTCAAAACTCTAAATGTAAAATGCAAACGTTATTTCTTACAAAAACAAAAACTGTCGTGGTTTTGGATTTGAGTTATTTCCTTTTTTATGTTGAAAGAGTTTGTCCTCTCGTGCGCTGGTTTACTTTACTTCCTGTCGCTGTGTTTCCCACCTTTGTGATGGCTGATTAGTTTCACCTGTCCCTCGTTAGCTTTAGCTACGTTGCCCTCTGTCTCGACCAGTTCTTCTTCCTACCTCATGTGTCTACTGGGATTTTCTGCTTTTCCTCCCTTTGATTTTCCTTCTTACCTGCTTCCTGTTGGATTTGTTTCCTTGACTGAATTACCTTTCCTGGATTTGACCTTTGCTGCCTCACAATCCCATAAACCTTCTAAACCTTTTTGTGTTCAGACGTTTGTTTGCACCAGCTTTTCCTCCACAGTCTGCATATAGGTCCTCGCTCTCGTTTCCCTGTACTCTTTTTTTCACAAGCGCGATAAAAAAAACACCTTATATTCATGTGCTTACCAACTGAAAACTGGTACTGACTATTGTTTTCAGGTTCACTTGTTCCACGTTGTTCAGTGTGGACACAGGCTGCTGAAGGTCTGCTGAAACAATAAACTGAGTGCTGCACATACTGTAACAACGCTGAAGGACAAATGTACAGCAGACAATGAACAGACTGTGGGCTGCGTGTACGGTACAGCAAGGAAAGAAACTTTGACTGTATCAGTCAAACATTGCCTGGAGTGGCGTATGAAACCTTGGTTATCGCCCACATCAGTGTGACCATGTATCCTCCATTGCCTGGAGAGAAGGCATGAGTGCATGGAGCTGCTGGCCGCACACCTTCCATCGCCAGGCTGAAAATAACTTTTCTGCCAGAAGTGGACAGTATGGAAAATATGACAGGACACAAAGAACTGTACGTTCTGCTATAGAAACTCATGCAGCCACAGATGATGAAGTGTTGCCATGTGCAGTGGGTTCAGATGTACAGTATGAGCAGTACTGTAGGGATCCACGACGCCACGATGATGGATGAGAACATTCTGATTCATACACCACTGGAGCCTATTAGTGGAAAAGAATATGTGGACGCCTGGATTACACCCGTGTGAATGTTGAACGTCATAATTCAAACCACGGCAGCATCAGTTTAACTTCTGAACACTATTGTTTAAAATGTTATTGTATGTTGCAGTTTCCTTTTTTAAAAAAAGTACACAGACTTGGCTGTCCACATACTTTTGTCCATGTAGTGTATTTTCACTGACCCTGAAGATTCCTTTCTTTTTGGTTTGCTTGCACAAGATGAATTTATGGTGCTTGAGCTTTGGCTTGAAAATATGAAAAGCTATGAATCTTTTAGTGTTTGTAAATGTGAGAGGTGGGTGAGAGGGATTTCATTTCTGAATATTGTACATAGCGTCGAGAACGGTGTGGTCTTTAGAGCAAAGAGTGTGATTTAGAATATTTAATTGACTCCAAAGCATAAAAAAATACAAGAAATTTGATGTAAGAGATTCAGTAATTTTATTTTCTAAAGACTCGATCGATCATTTAGTCGATCACGGAATCAAACCGCCAACCAATAGAAGGTCATCTGCAGAGGTTTATTTCCCAGCATGCCTGTCTCTGCTGCTCGCTCTGCAGACCACACATCTATATGCTTTGATATACAGCTGTGAAATGTGTTGCTTTAAACGTCTCCTTTCCTCTTTCTCTGTGAGAAATGTCAAAGCCACCCTGAAGCCTTCGCTCTCTTCTCCTCCCTCTGAAAAGATCCCGACCGCTACATGTACAGTGAGCAGAGCGTACAGTACGTAACGAATACCCACGAGCACCAGGACGGTTGATCTTCGTAAAACAGAAGGAACGACCTTGAATTGCGGAGCATTGAAGCGCTTTCTAATCGTGACCTTTGGCTACCTGTGGCCTACATCTGCTCCACTGCAGAGACGCAGAGAAGATTTCTATAAGCGACTCGGCGAGTGGAATATCTCTGTTCCCTTGATGTGTATGTTACCACTCTGTGAAACTGTTAATTGCACGACGCGACGCTGAGGTGGATGTTTTTGTTAGTTTCCTGAAAAGCTGCCAGTTCGGAGCTTTTCACTCAGATTTGACTGTATAGGATTTGACATGGTTTTGACTGAATATCAAAGTCGAGTTTTCCTCTGGCTGCTCGGTGTTTCTTTGAAAATGGGCCAGTCGGGAAAATGATTTCAAAGGAGGAGAAATCCCTTTTTCTGGACTTAAATAAGTTTCTTTGTCACAATAAATATTGTTTGAATGCACATTAAACCCATAATGATGTTAAATGTTCCCAGAAAGAAGGACGCTCCAGTTGCTAATCAGACTTTTCTTTTGCATCAGAGGATCCATTTTTGCTGATATATTGTTTCTGGGGCTCATTATATTTAAAGGACTATTTCAACATTTTGGATTACACTTATTTGCTGAGACTTAATGAGATGATTGATACCACTCTGGTGTCCATTCATGATAAGCTGGTGATTAGCTTAGCTTAGCATAAAGGCTGCCAAGACCTGCGTTTGTACTGCTTCAACAAACGAGATGTAAGATGTTAATTAGAGAGTTTCAGACAGAGTCAGTTTTTGTAATTAGCTTCATATCTACCTTACAGACATGAGAGTGGTGTCAGTTTTCTCATCTCACTCTTGGCGAGAAACTGAACCAGTCCTTTTCAAAAAGACAGGGAGGATTCAGTATTTCTCACCAGAATTGATTCCTGGCAGTGTGAGGAGGTCTTTGAAACCACATTTAGACCTTCACGTTGCTCAAAATAAACAGAAAATGGAAGTGAACATTTAACTGAATAAATAAACCATCAAAATCTAAGCTACTTAAAAGAAGGGTGAGCGTGTGTGTGCAGTGCTTCTTAAATCCTAATGTTTGGATTTGGAGGACTTGTTGCCTGAGCTGCTCCTGCTCTCCGGCTGACCTCTGACCTCTGACACTTTCTCCTCAGCGATCAATGAAGCATAAATCACATTACTACTATCTCATGAATATAAGCTAATTGCCCCTTTGTCATGAAGGCACACATAGAAACATTTTGATATCACTTTTTAACAAGTCAACTTTTCTTCCTATCAACATCTAAAAGGCTCAGTAACTAATGAATTTATTAGTGGTTGATAAATTATTTACTGATACTTCATAGATGAGATATACAACATGATTAAAAACACCTTTTGTTTACTGGTGTTTTTCCTCCTCCAGCAGAAAACATGCTTTGTTTCTTTAGCTCTTTACTTCATGAATCATCAGGCAGCATCTTTCATTGCACCATTGACCTCTGACCTTCTGCAAAATGGCTGCAGGGCATCTGGACCCAAATCCATTTATTGACATTTCCAACCACAGACTTGATGATTTATTGTAAACGTCTTATTAGACTTATTAGCCATGTTAGCAGCGCGGCTGTATGTGTGGCAACCTCAGCCCACTACTTTGATCCAGGCTGAAAGATCTCAACAACTTTTGAATTGCCTTAATATTTAGCACAGACCTTCATGGTTCCCACAGGATGAATCATAATGACTTTGGTGATCCCCTGGCTCTTCCTCTAGAGGTTTTGAGTGAAATGTTTTGACAGCTATTGGATGGATTGTCATGGATTTTCTGACATCCCTTACCGGCTAATTGCAGATGACTTCTTAACTTTTGCGATTAAAAAGTGAGAAACTTGTGACCCTTCATTAATGGCGCTATTAACGCGTGTGGTTCGTTACTCTCATAACTTTATTTGCATTTTTAACTGAAGTCTTAATGGATTATTAGAAAGTGAAAAAAAAATGACTTCACCATTAAATGACTCAGCAGAAACATAGATTTTTCACAACCTGGCAACCTAACTTTAACTTTAACTCGTGCACATCATCATGCACTGTCACTGTCAATCCTGCACTGTACAGAGTCTATATATAGACATGGCTGCATATACCGTACATGAGCATCCCGTCCATGTATATCCATGCAATATCTATTTCTTTGCACTTCTTGTATTGTTTAGAACTGACAGGACACTTGACCTTTGTACACACATACTATTTAGGTTATTGCTCCTTTTTTTATTTACACCTATTTTTTTCACATACTTGCACTTAATCTTGCACATCACCTCTACCTCTACACTATTACTGATAGAGTCAGTGGTTTTTAGGTACTTGTTAATTGCACTGTATGGTATCTATCTATCTATCTATCTATTCTTCACCTCCATCTGTCCATCTTTGTTGTCCTTGTTCTTAGTTTCTATGTCTGGAAATGGGGGAAAAAAAGAGTCACATGCTTTGCCAATAATTCTGATTCTAATTCTGACCCCAGAACTTATTGATGACACAATCCAACAAACATCTATGAACTATAAATCAAGCCATTAGTCACTGCTCATATATACAGAGTCATAAGAGAAGGTGTTTCTGTCATGTGAGATATCTCCTCTCTCTTACCCACAGTGCAGCCTGCCTCCTCCTGCTCTCATCTGATTAGTGTGCATGTGCAGGGGGAACTGAAGTTGGCTGTGTAAGGAGCATTATGAGGCGGTGAGCCGGAGCTCGCTCTGTGGGAGGGGTCTGCCAAACCTTCCACTCTAATTGACCAGGGAGCAGAAGCAGCCGGGGATGCGAGCAGCCGCAGCCGGGGAGGAAGGTACTCAGCAAACCGCATTCTGGTGCTTAATAAGCGACTATTGAAGCACATTAGGTGGAATGAGATTTATTACTGTGTTGCATGGTTACTGTGTGTTTGTGGAGCAGCGGTTTGAGAGCTTGCAGGAGCCAAATATAAAGAGTTGGTGAGCAGTGGAAAATGGCATTATAGCACTGGATATTATCATGGGGATTCATTGAAGACTTGCTTAGCTGTACTTTAAAATGCTTGCACTGCACCCAGGAGAGGGATGTGTGCAGATTTTGCTTGTGCAAATACTTCATGCACAGATTTAAAGTGGTTTGCGTGCAAGAAAGATTGAATCCCAGGTAGTTTACAGAGCTTGTTCGTTCTCTCTTTTCCTGCATGTGTCACTATCAGGCACCGGCGCATGGGCTTGACCAGACGGGAAACCCAGCCTGGTGTCCAAATGGCTGATCTGGAACTGTTTTACTTTGATCAACCCGAGCCGAGAGACGCCTCCCTGGCTGCGAGAGAGCAGAGTGACAGAGGCGGAAAGTCGCTTCATCCCGGCGGAGGAGACGCTTCAGCACCACGGACAGAGACCCGGAGAACCGCGCGGCCGCTGGAGCGCGAGACATCCTTCACCTGCCCACAGCAGGAGGGAGGCGATGAAGGTGGTGGTGATGATGATGATGATGATGATGATGTGCAGCTGATGGAGACACAAAGCTGCAGACTCAGTCACAGCTCCTCAAGTGAACTGTATGAGGAGGAGGAGGAGGAGGAGGAGGAGGACATCCCGGAACTTTACTTGCTGTCCGATGATGACCTCTCCTCTGAAGCCTCGGGGAAGTCGGTGGATTACGGCTTCATCACGGCGGTGACTTGCCTGGTCACCGGCATCTCTCTGGTCGCCATCTCCTACACGGTCCCCAGGGAGGTCCGGGTGGACCCGGACAGCGTGTCCGCCCGGGAGATGGAGCGGCTGGAGCGGGAGAAAGCCCGGGTGGGGGCCCATCTGGACCGGTGCGTCATAGCGGGACTGTGCCTGCTCACCCTGGGGGGAGTGCTGCTCTCCACCCTGCTCATGATCTCCATGTGGAAGGGGGAGATGATGAGGAGGAAAGCCTTTGCTTATTCCAAACATGCAGCCAAGTTGTACGGCTCGATCAGCCTGAGAGGAGGCTCCAGCCCGACCCTGGAGTCCTGCTCTCACCTGGCAGCAGCTGAGGAAGACCTGGAGGTGCTCAGCTGAATGTATGGACAGGACTCACAGGTGTTGTCCTGTAATCTGGGATGAAAGGGGGCTGTAATGCTTTTTTTTTATTTCTAACAACTGCAGCTACATTTTTGGTTGATCCAGACATTTATTTAAAGGAGAGGTTCATATTTTCAACTGTGTCTTAATACAAGTCTCATGTGCCCTTAAATGCATTAAAGGAGTTTGTGTTTGCTGTAATGGAAACTGGCCCTGAAGACTTTCAGCCCTAATCCAATTTCAGTGTAAGTGATTGGGGACAAAACACAGAGTTCTTTTTTTTAAATGAAATTTTAAAGTTCAGCTGGAGCCGATATGAGAGTTCAGTGGTTGCATTTGCAGGAGTTGAGAGCGAAAGCAGACCTGCATGTTGCTTCAGGTGCTGGAAATACAGAAAGTCCAGATTGAGTAAGAGATCAATGAGTTTGAATGATGCCCAAACCTTGCAGAGAGGTTTCCAAAACTCTGAGACAAGATTTTTTAAAAAGTCAGCACACTGTAATTATTTTATCTTTCCTCCTTGGTCACTAGTCAGTAAAAATCATGGTACAGAATAATCTAGCAGAAACGTGAGTGTGCACGTTTTTGATTAGTCAATGCAGCATCTTGCCGGATGATGTTGAGTCACTGAGTCAGGTTCATTGAAATGAATGAGCAGGCTGAGTTTGTTTCATGCTGGGCTGAAGTCGGTGTGAATGCAGTCACAGTCACAGTGGGTATGTTTGAAGTTGCAGCCTTTTCAGGACAAACTCACCTCTTTGTGTTATTATAGCAAGGAAGCACTGACTGGGAAAACACAAGGAGGAAATCTGAACTTAAAAGACTGTGATTTTGAAGGCTCATGTTAACTTCATAAGAACTTTGAAATTCATTATTTACATAAAAAGATGACCGTGGATTCATCACTGATTTTGAAATGGATCTCTTGCACATCAACCACTAACTCTTTTTCATGCACATGGGCTTGTTAGTGTTGTATTAAGATTCAAACCTATACATTAACTTCAAAGTAAATTATCCACTCTATTAGAAAAAGTTTTTTTTTTAAAAGCTAAAACATGAATTATGCTTTCCTGAGATTTACATTTTGTTCACACTGGCAGATGCTTGTTTGCCTTATGACGCTTTCTGACCCACCTTTCTGTTTCCCACTGCATCGCTGCTTCTAATGATGCTGCTGTTCCAGTGGCTTCGTGTTTACATGCCAGCGCAGACTTGTATGATGAAGGCCTGTGCGGATACTGTAGCTGCAGGGGAAATCAAACCCGTACCAGGGGTGGTTTCGTTGTTACTGCCTTCACTTTTTCCACCTTGTCAGAAACAGCACTTCGCTGCAGACGAACGAAGCCGTGCAGATGTGGTTCGCAGAAACAACAATTGCATGAATCTGTGTTGAACTACAAAGTAATTCTGCTGGATATAATTGTGACATGCTGAAGTGTTTGCTCGGATTTGTTGAAACGCAAATAGTAATACCACAGGAGGCGTAATTAGATTTTGTGGTTAAGCACCGACGACGGGGAAGCTCAGTTTACCCCAAATACACTTGGGGGTTTTGACTGCAGCTGTTCAAAAGCATACAGAGAGAGACAGGGAGAGAGTCAGCAAACCCCTGGGGGGACGCTCTCCTGGTAATTGGTGTTACTTAATTGCTCGTGGGAGGCCCGGGAATCAGTGAAAAAAAACATTTCAACAACTGCCTCAATCAAGCCCCCTTCGCCCTCTTATCAGAAACCAAACCACTCCAGCTGCAACACTGAAGTGAAATGTGACATGGCGTTCGAGGGGAGGGAAGTAATGGATAGGCGGCTCCGTCAGAAGATGCTGTGAATGAACAATTGTATCCCCTGCTCACAGCAGAACGCTGTGCTGTGCAGCCTCTGTAATTGGAAGTGCTTACGGCCAGCAGGATCACATTATCCTCCACGCGACCTTCGCTCACTCTCACCTCGTTAATGTAATTAAATAGGTGGAATCAGCTGACCTCTTAATGAAATATTAAGTTGATCTCTTAATGCCCTCATGTAATGTCACGGAATAAGAGTTTTTCCATCTTGAGGGTTTGTCTGTTTTCCTTCGCCTATATTGAAGGAAAAGTCCCGTCTCAGATGAGTTGTTTTGTGATGAAGTGTTGAGAATTCCCCGCTTCTCTTCAGCCCGACTCGTCTGCTTCACTTTTTTTTTTTTCTCACATTTTCCCAGATTTACTTTTTCGACAGCCATCAGAGAACAGCTGTGAGCTTGATGCATGAAGTATGTGGGATTGGAGAGAGCGGTGAGAGAGTTTTCTCAATTGCGAGAAACATGAAAGTCAGCCGTCTAAATCCAAACACAACCTGCACCTCTGGCCTACTGAGGCTTCAGTCTGGGGGGATATCAGCCTTTCCGGCTTTTGTTCAGTACAATAAATTTCTCCCAGTTGATGTTAATTAAAAATAATTCAAGTCTAGAGAGAAAATGTTACTCAACAACACTTGACATTTACTGCTGCGGTGTTGGATACTTGGATCTGTCTGTAACGATGCTGGGAATTTCGACATCACATTGTCTCTGTTTATGGAAATTAGAGCCAACACACGGACCTGGAAATAAAATATTGACTTTTTAACAACATAAAGTCTATTTTTATTCATTAAAGCAGCTCATAAAATCATCTCAACACAAGGTCCATTGAGTGGTAGTAGAAGTATATTTAACTCACTTTACTGTGCTGAGACTGTTTTTGTCAACTACTGTTCCCAAGGTCAAGATTGGATGTTGAAATCATTTAATATTTGTGACTCAACAAGTAACAACACAAGGTTAAAAGTAGGGGAAAAAAACACATTTATAAAATAAAAGTTTTGTACACAACTTGCTGACTATTACGTCATATATGGAGAAACATGGCCGATGAAATTGTGCTTGGTCGATGTTAAGAAACCTTTTATTAATTCACACATTGCAGATCCATTTTTTGCTCTCATGTAATTTGTAAAATAGAATTAGGTTATAACCATTAGTTGCTCTCTGCATGGACTGATCTAGACTATATTTACAACACATCTGCCACATCATGAATTAAAACTTCCTGAACACCGAACTCGGAAGAACAACTTTTGAACTGGAGAAATGGGACCATTCGACGAGCCTGTGAATGCAGCAATAAATCCATAATTAATTCTGTGTCCCAAATTGGTTTGTCAGGAAACATCCAAAGCAATTAAAGTGAAGCCAAAGTCACTCTGAGCTGTTTCGTCCCGAACAGTTTTACAACCCATTAAGGTTTAATGTTATCAGCTTATCGGCGGAGTCATTTAAAATCTCAGTTTACATTATTATTAAACAGCATTATGATCAAGTGTGTGGGCAGATTTGTCGACCATGTTACCTGTTTTTCAGTTGGTTCATTTTAGCTGTGCATCAGTTACACCTGGCAGCTAATTAGTTATTGTTCAGTTCTGATTGGTGCATGTAAGAAGCTGATATCCTCTTCTCCCAAATCTGGCCCGCCCATTTCAAAACCTTACAACACAGACCTCTCCCATGTGAAATGACCAGGCAGATAATAGTGGGTTCATGTTGGATCCCATTGGGGGAAAAGCTGAGGTGAGGATGAGAAGGGTTAAAGCAGCTTGTTTCTTCAGGCGCATTATTAGTGATGTAAAGGGGCTGGGACACTGCAGCAGCTTTAATTGGTGTCTGTGTTTGTTTTGCCAGGGGACTCTCCCAGACACAAGATCAAACCTGTAATAAAAAAGCGACACACACACGCACATGCACACACACACGCCCACACAAACTGCCAAGGAGCCCAACAGAATCCCACGCACCCGAACGCACCGCGAATCGCTCGGGCTTGTGCACAAAATGTGCGTCTCTTGCAAAAACACACCCTGACAGACGGGCACGCACACACTCTCTCAGCTGGCACGCACACACGCTCGGCCCCCGCCTCCTCCCCTCCTCTTCCATGAATGGAGTTAGTTTAGTCGGAGTAATCATTCAGGGCAGCTGGCAGCAGGAAATGGAATTGGATTGCTGAAGGGGTCACTCGGGGTCAAGAGCCGGGGTGTGGTTCTGGACTCTGGGGACCAGGAAGAAGAAAAGGCTTAGCGGCGGAGCTTTACATCAGCGTCTGGCAGCCACTTATCATCAGCTGTCATAACCACTCATCACACTGAGTGGCAGAGCACCAACTGCACTGCACATCAAACCTACGTGGGTATCACATACTTGCATACTTTGGTGTGTTGGCTTGATCAATTAGGAGTAAGATCATGTCTCCAGGTCTGAAATGCCTCTCTTGAACTATTGCCTTAAGTTAATGACTTATTCAATAATGATTCTCGTTACTCCGATTGTTGCGTAGCAACGGCAGCAGACTCAGTCGCAGCTCGGAGGAAGAAGGGACTGAGCCGAGCGGCGGCTGAGAAGGGAAAAAGAAAAGGGAGGAGAAGTAGAGGAAGTTGGAAAATAAAATCACCATCCACATCATTTATCAGCTTTATTCATTCAGCTCAGAGGTTTTAAAACCCAAATCCAGCACAAACTGACATTCCCCCTTTCAAGCTGTCTTTCAGGAGGTTTTCAGAGCTGAAAGCCGTCGAGGCGGATGTACCTGTAGGCTGCATCTTAACTTGGTACTGAGGCGAGAGGAAAGTCAACTATCTGGAGGTATTCGCTGATCAGCCTCAGATTAAAAGCTGAATCATCTGTGTTTGAACTCGCTACAACCCCTTAAAGCTGGGGCTGCTAATGTTGGAGAAACCAGCACGAGTCAGCTGGATTTCCAAAGTATCCAACCGAGAAAATCCCATCTCCTCCCTTCAGGCCTTCCTCCAAAGACACTACCCCGAAAAGCATTAATGTGCATCGCCTGACTCCTGAGTCCACCAGCTTATTAAACTGGTCCCACAGTCACTATTTGAACTGTTCATGTGACTAATGCTCAAAGTCCTGCGTGCAAACTTCATTCTGGCAAAATTGATTTTAGGTTTTTGTGCTGCACACACTTTTTCAAAACACATTTAAACTTAACACAATTGTACCAACAGATCATTTTAAAACCATGATTACAAACTATTCTGCTCTTGAATGCAACATTTTTTTCAACTGTGTTCTGTTATTTGTTTTCTTATTATTTTTGTGTGCAATTATTCTGTTTAAGCGTACTCTCGACACTGGAAATGAGGAAATGCTCTTAACAATTCTTTCAGATTTAAATAAAGGTTGAATGAACGAAAATGAATATGGCTACTGTTCAAACTCATAGCTGTCGATCTAGATCGTGTTAGTTATTATTGGGAAGTTTTGGCTGCACAAACTAGCCGGCTATAACTTTAGGAACATGTCTGCACAGATAGAAGATGAGCGTCATTTCATTTTATTTGGACTGAATGAAATGACTAGAAAAGCTTATGACAGGCAACAGCCACACATACTGCTTTTTGTCAAGTCAGAGCGTTGGATTTATTAATTGCTGTTGA
Organism: Holacanthus passer; assembly: GCA_025331565.1. NCBI lineage: Eukaryota > Metazoa > Chordata > Actinopteri > Pomacanthidae > Holacanthus > Holacanthus passer. Next base: position 308,374 of record JAFREQ010000114.1, on the reverse strand, counting down.
GATGTAAAGAGTATTTCAACAAACAGAATAAAAAAAATGCCTCTAGAATACACGACCTATCCCAGCTTTAAGTGAGTGCACCGCAGCGAGGAGATGCAAGCTGCTCTGTAGGTGCAGGAATCCACTGATCCTACTCCAAACTCACATTTATTAACTGCCACTATCCTCCTTTGTTTGTGGTGATTACATGAACCACCTGCTGTAGGTTGAGCAGCGCCCACATACTAATGTCCCTTTTTTTTTTTTTCTCCTTCTTCTCCTTTTGCCGTCGTTGTCCTGGAAGAAATGCAGAAGGGACACCATAACCATAGAAACGGGGTCAGCCTGTTGCTACAGAGAAATGCCTGTGCGCCACGGTGGCTCAGTGCAAGGGAGTTAAAGACGCTCTGCTTTTGATTTGCCGCTCTAATGGCAGCCGCGGCGTGCGTGGAAACTGACACGTACCTTCTATTATACCCTCCACAAAGAGCTTTTTTTTTTTGAACTACACACCTCATTTGAGCAGATGTGTCAGGTGCTGTCACCGAGTGTCTTCTGTCAAACATCCTCCTCTTCAGAAAAGATGGGAAACACTTCCTCTGCAAACCTGCACTCTATTTAGATCAAACATGAAGCTGCAGTGTGGGAAGCTGAACAGACAGTGTTTCGCTGTAGCGCAGCATTTTCATCTATAGATTTTTATGCATACAGACATAATAGACCTTGGTCAGGACTCTTGAGAAGACAAAACTGTCACTCATTCCTCTTCACGTTTATCGTACTCTGGTGTACTCGTCGTATTTTATTTGCTGGGTTGTGAGTCAGTCTCCTCTCTGGGTGAGTGGGAATTGGTCGGGGTGTAGATAAGAATCAGAGCCTGATCTTGTGACAACATTTTTAAATAGAGTTTAAAAATGGCTTCTCACCATCATTAACTGTCCTGAGGATACGAAGCCACCGGCAGCCCTGGAGTCAACCAATCAGCCGGCGAAACCACCTTCCCTAAACTTTCTGCTGTCACCATTTTTTATGTTTGTTGCATCTTAAACAAGGAGGAACGTCTACAGCAGATTTTCACACCAATGATGCATCCTCAATAATACATAGTGTCCAGCTGCAATGTTTATCCAAAACATGAGCAGATGATGAGAACACACATCAATAGACGCGTCATAATTGCTGTACATACCAGTTGCAAATGAAAGAAAGACAAATATACACAAAACAAAAACGAAAATGCAACTCAGAATTGCAAGATTGCACGTGCAAGAAAATAGCTGTTGAACAAAACTAACTCTTTTTAACTCGAATGTATTACCTGCTTTAGGATGAGGTTCATTTCTTGACCTCTGCTTTGCACTGGCTGACTGAGTGTGGTCCCATCTTTCCACCACAGATACAAACATGGGCTCAGTAAGTGATCGTTGCTCCTTCAATGCTAATTCAATGATGGAAGATATCTTGTCGTCTACAGCTGGTTCGTCCATGTCAGGTTCTTCATTTCTTGTTTGCTTCTCAGTCTTTCAGCCAATGTTCGGCAAACAAAATTTATTTTAGCGAGAGTAGTTCTTGTGAAAGGCCTACATTATTCTATATATGTCATCATATATATGCACAGTACAGTATGCACAAATGCAAATGCAAAACTGGGACTCATTTTCTATGCAATGGCTCGTTTTAATATTAAAATTTAATGTAATAGTTCGACTCTTCGGGAGGACAATCATTAAAAAGCTCAGAAGCATAAAATGTCCACGGACCCTCGGGGGTACTGCTGACACGGGCAATAAAAAAGTATAAAATCTTTAAAATACTGTTAAAAATAACTGATTAAACTATGAATCAAAACGATAGAATACGAGGGCTGTTAATGTTTAAACCAGTGTTATTCATAGTTTAAGCTGCACCGATTGGTCTTGATCCATCAAATGCATCAGGAGCATCTCAGAGCAAAAACTGATGTAGCCTCTGTCTGTAATTCCACTGGACAGATATTTCAGCACTTTGGGGGGTGAAGTGAAGGGAGGAGGGTAAATTAATCTCGCAGCAGGACAGCTTTGCTTACCTTGTCCCTGATTTATGCTGCAATTTATCCAGCGTGCCAGCTTTTCATATCGGTACAGATTGTGCCTTAGCAAGAACATAAAAGGTTGCCACAGAATACTAATTCCATTTAAGTTGTTCTTTAAGACTGGATCTAAATCTTCAGGTGGCTTTGACGTCACTCTGCTTCATGTTGACTGACTCAGTGGAGGCTTTCTCAGAAGCAGGCGCACACAAAAGCCTTGGGCGGCTTTATTTGGACTGAATCAATTGAGTGCAGTCTTTCAGTATCAAACGCTACGAGAGTGGTTTTTTTTTTCCTAACATTGATTGTGTCTATTCTTTTTGTGCCGCTCTATCAGAATCAATATTTTTATATTTCTACAGCGTGGCTTGTCTTGACATCCGACACAACCGCCGTATGTACAATTACCTGGAAGTTCAAAGGCGTGCTGCTTCTCAGGTGCTTTGATGTGTGCTTTTCAAAGTGCATTGTCAGGAAGACATGTAACTAAAATAAATGAACTACCCAGAGGTGTTTGTAATTGCTGGCTTCATGGCTCACCTCCATGCCTGCAAGTGGTAATTTGTTACAGAAATGTGCAAAGATAAACTCTTCTAACATCGTGCCTGCTTCAGTTTAAAGGATCAGTTCAGCAAAATTACAATTATAGATAGTTTCACTCTTTGCCTTTGTTTTACCGAACCATGTCGGTAGTGATGGAATTCGAGAGTACATTTACTCAAGTACTGTACTTTTGAGGTACTTGCACTTGTGTATTTCAATCTTTTGCTACTTTATGCCTCTGAGAAATATTGTACCTTGTACTTCACCACATGTATTAGTTAGATGCATTTACTGGTTACGTTACAAATTAATATTTTACATACTGAACATTTGATGAGCTTGTAAGAACATGATGCATCGTTACAGATCAACCAATAGTTAAAAAATACACAAAATTAGCTCTACCTTGTAAAATGCTGCATAAAATTGATGCACCGTAGTAGTAATCTATTGATATAATTTGTTTAGTACATTTTGGTAGAAATTCTTGTTTTTACTTAAGTAGCATGGAGGGAGTTTTCTTGTAATGGAGTATTTTTTTCAGTGTGGTATTTCTACTTTTACTTCTGAATACTTCCTCCACCCCTGCAGAAAATATCCATCTCTGAGTTTTCTGTCTCCACCACAGACCAAATGGAGGTTCACAGCATTAAAACCATGCTAAACTAACCTCATTAAACCTCTCCTGAAGAAATGGTCTATGTGAAAACTGTTGGCAGCGTGTTTTCTGGATGAGCAGTAACGGCAACACTGAAAAGAGATGTTGCTGTTGGATTTCATAACTGTGAATTTTTTTTCCTCAATGCAGTGAGCGACACAAATTAAATTCACTTCCAGGGTGCTGAGATGGAGGCAGATATTTCAAATAAAACCAAAGCTATGTTCATGGCAGGATATCATTAGAGGTAAGTGAGAAAATATGTTGTTTTGTTATTCAGGTGAACCAATCTTTGACAAGCTGTGCTCAAAATACTACTGAATATTTGCAGGATTTCTCTTCGCAGGCTGGCAGATGTTTGCTGAAGAGTGCAGCTCTGTGGAGTTCAGGATGTGTCAACTGACTCACGAGCTTGTCAGCGACTCATCGTGACAACTTATCCATCACTGTGCTGCTCAGGAAATAAAACACACAATATATGATGGTGTTTCTTTAATAGAAATCTCCTTGATAATCTTAACAGTGCTGCATTGGCTTTTTTGGCTGTATTTACTTTTATTCATGTTTGACTGTGGCTCCATGCAGACATGAACATCAGTGTCCTTTAATGAAGAATTGAATAGAAGAGTCCTCATGAAATGGTTCAGTTTGCAAATCCAGAAACAAAACAACGATTCTTTGTTCCCGTTCACTCGACCCCATCTGTTCTCCAGGGTGCATTATGCCGCCTGTCATTCAAACCGCATCAAACTGAGGTGATTCACATCTGCATCATGACCGAACACAAGACAAGTGCTGCAAAAATACATGCGCTTACAAACACTGCACTTTGTTTCTCCGGCTTTGCACAGGAATATAATGAGCCTTTATGACGAGCAGGAAACTTCACAGACCTCATTGAGTCCCAGGTTCCTGTCATTAAAATCGTACACAGACGACAACCATCTCGTTCCTTTTCTCTCTGATGTGCATCTTCCAGCAGCGTAATTGCAAATATATACATATATTTTATTTCAATCCAGTCAAGATGAATTTCTCCTTCACATATTCTTCATAATGGTTTCTGTCACATTTATCGGGATAATTAGCTAATCAGAGTTTCTGAGATGTTAACAAGCAGTATTTTGGTTTTGTAGCTTCCTTCGGGTCATATTCTGACAGGGAAATAAAGAATCTCTCACTGACAGATTTATTTTAGGTTGTTATTTTGTCCTTATCGTTGATTTCCCTTAAACGGTGACACATGTCATGTGAGTCCAAAAAACATCCTTACATAAAATCCATAAAATTGTGGGCTATACTCGGAAAAGAAGACACGCGAGGGATTCACTGGCTATCGATTTTGTAAACGCTGGAAAACAACTCTGAAGATCCTAGAGGGGTTGTGAGACTTTAGAAATATCCAGGCAAAAAGCTTGTATCACACAGAGAGAACGAGGACTTTAAAAGTAATGTTAGCCATTTCTTTTTAAGACTTTGAAGCCCAGATTCACTAATAGCACCATTCAAACCTTCATTAAGCGCTTGTGCTTTCATTTGGATCCAAACACATCTGCAGCCTACATACGACAACTTTACACAGAGGAAGAAGCTGGAGGCAGACTGGGGGGATTTGTATTTGGCAGAAATATTTAAATCTCTCATTACTTTAAATGTGCAATGATTGATTTTAAGATACCAGATTAGTCTTATGAGGAAGATGTTGCTCGCAGTGACAAACCTGAATCTGCAGATATGCTCAGCTCTACAAATCATTTTAGCGTCTTTTAGCTCATTGTTTTGGTTTCAACGTTTCATTCCCATCCAGAAACACGTCTCCAGATAAATGCTAATGTTGCTCCATGTCTGCTGAATGGAGAAAAAGTTTGCCAGCATGCTGTCGTGTGTACAGCTTGTTCTTCAGCCCTCAAGCGGTGAGAAAAAAACTTGATTAATAAGCCTTTAAAGTCATTAAAGCCAATAGTGATTTGTGCATGTCGCTGTGGTCTTTAATGAGGTCAAAGTCAGATTATTCCGCACGCTGAGCTGCGTTTTCTGTTTGCAATCCAAGACCTAATGTAGGAACAATTTCCATTCTCATGTTCAGTACAAATCTGCCCCTCAGGCTGCAGCTTTATACATCTACCATGTTTGCAACTTGCAGGAAATTGTATTATGATTGACAGCGCAACAGTGAGAGGAATAAATATGAGCAATGTTCTCTTCAACTTTATTTGTAACTACTATCAAGCAAATCGTTTTAATAGATTCTTTTTGTGGTGCAGTTTATTGTAAAGCCGCCACTCTTGGTGATCAGTTCGTTCACAGTCAAGGCCACTAGTCAATGTAAAATATTCCCACTTCAGTTTACAGTGAATAACCTTTTTGTTTTTGCTTATATACACATCAACAACCCTTCAGGTAAATACATCCCAGCCTTCGACATCTGAGAGTCCAGAGCTGAGTGTGTGAGTGTGTTTGGAGACGGTGGCGGGGCGCAGTCGTCAGGTTGGTGGAGTGTTTGGGATCAAAGCACTAAGCACTTGTTTTCGCACTCTACAAACACTCAACATTACAGATAAATTACTAAGAAGACGACAAAGTGCCTGAACTCGATTCACACTGCGAGTGTGTGCGGACGACTCGAGGCGCTCGGTTCGTTTTAGCCTAGAATACGTGAGGGCAAAATGAAAAGTGTCTTCTCTGTCCTGACGTTCAATTACTTTTCCTACTTTTTCTACACATGAGCCTCTGTGTGCTGAATATGACCAGTCAGCTTTCTTATAAAAGCAACTCGAAAGACGTTTGCTGGAGTCTATGCACAACACTGTGATTCAGCCCAAACCAACGATGTGAGCTCAGTCGATTCCTCACCAATATTATATTCATTGTCTGAGGGCTTTTTGTTCAGTGCTGCTTTGTATTTTCCAGCCTCATTTTCACACACTCGTCCAAACACATTCACATGGATTATTTGGAATTGTTGCATATTTCTGTAAAGTTTAGTCTCACAAAAGAACCCAAAGATTAGTTTGAATGTACTTGCTTGGTGATCTCTACAATCTCTCACAAAGTCATTTAAACAAAGTAATCCCTTCAGGATTAACTGTGATAACTTTGTTGATCCCTCAACTTTTCTTCCAGCATCATCAGCAGGTCCGAATTTTAAACTGTCAAATACTAGTAACATTCCCATCAGCCTCAGCTTTGCTTTGTGTTTAGCACTAATGTTACAATGCTTACATACAAAACTATGATGGCAAACATTATATCTGCCTAAGATGCATGTAATTGCATGTATGCATGTAATTAGTGATCATATCAAGATATTAACATGCTATATCTGACTCAGCACTTTATAATACACAAGTGCCAACAAAGCAAACGCCTCATATCTGCCAAGTTCTTTCTTTCAAGGTGATCGAAGCCAGATTTAGTGGATGTTGTCATATATTGCAAAATATTTTCAAAGCTAACTCGTCCAATTCTGCATTCACACAACCATCTTTAGTTGTGAACACTCTCAAGACATGAACATTTGAATCTTTCCTTACGAACCATCCAGAGACTCATTCCCACCTGCTCACACGTTCATGCACAAACACACACATTTGCTGTAAATCTCTAACTGAGACACGCTGAGATATAATAAGACAGATTCATAGCGTGAGATTTTTGTTTGCCTTCTTCTGTCCGCTTTATTTATTAATGTCTCTTTTTGTCTTACCCATTTTTCTTTCACACCACAAACCATCCTCACTGTGCTCGGTCTGTCTGCTGTGTTCTGCCGGTGATAACTTATGACTGTGGCTGAGTGCAAAACCCGTCTGAGCTTTAATGTCCTTCACTCCACATGTAGATATACTGTACATACAATATTCATACATGAAGTATGGAAATGACGGAACACACACAGGACTTACAGTAAATGTCTACACACATACATATCAGTGCTATTTAACAAACAGTCCATCGATGAGAAGATCGGCAGCCCTTCATACACTGCAGTCTGCTTCGTCTGCATCTGGGTCACATTTTATAGGAAAAATTCTCTCAACATAAATAGAGCCAAAGCTTTCAGACTTTATGAGGTTCTCAGAGGAAGATTCACTTCCAATGTGAGTTTCTTTTCGGTAAAGAAGAAAAGAAAATAACAATAGAGGAGAAGCTTTTTGTTGGGGCTGACAAGTCGCGACAACCAGCAACACTGTGTTTGTGACAGGAGAAAATAGGGTCTTAATTTTGTGAAATGTTTGCACTTCTGCTACCAGCTTCCTCAGCCATCTGGAACACAACTAATGTGATGGTTAACACATATATACTGTATAACCCCACCTTTCATCCCCAATCATGATACTATCACCTGTTACCAATGAACCTGTTTACCTGTGGAATGATCCAAACAGGTGTTTTTGGATCAGTCCACAACTTTCACAGTCTTTTGTTGCTCCTGTCCCAACTTGTTGGAAACATGTTGCTGCCATCAAATTCAGAAGATGCAGATATTTACAATATTATATTTTCAATATACAGAAATGGTTGTATGTGCTTATATTGATGGAACAGTATATACTACAGTATAGATCTGCAAATGATAATCAAAATATATCGTACACATGCTATTGCACAATGTGTATGACATCAATCTGAAGACTCGACAAGATCAAGAAAGTTTTGCAGCTTTACTTGGACAAAACATCCAACACTCAAACAAATCCATCAAGTTTTGAGGAAAAATAAATGAGATTATAAAAGTGGAAAGTACTTTTTTACACAAGTTGTCTCTGTTCAGCTCTCAGTCATGATTTGAAGGCAAAATGCTGACAGGGAGAAGTTGCTATATAAAACCTTTGGAGTGGCTCGTGTATCTCAGTAATCAAAACTGAGCATGGACTCGGTGGAACTCAACATCTCTAATTTGTATTCATGTTTACAAAATGTTATGGCCATGTGTTATTCAGGCTTGTGACTACAGAATCCCTCACGCTGACATTATAAGTGCTGTGCGTGGCGGCGAAGCAGATGAACACTTGGCAAGGTCCAAAGCTTCATCTTAAGTGCACCTTTGAATTACATGATCGACAGCATCTCATCCAGAACGAGCTCAGGCAGCAGAGAATTATTTATGCATTCGCTCGTTTATTGCTCTTGAATCGTGTGTAATTCACAGTTAGTGGTGCATCAGATTAATGTCCCTCAGGTTTCAGAGATGAAGTGTAACTGCTCATCTTATTCCATCTGGGTTGACTCTTTCAACAAACAGCAATCGGAAAAAGAAACCAGATGGACGATAACAGGACATAACCTGGTAAAATTGCTCAAAATAAGGCACGAGCACCGTTTTCAATGATAGTGATCAAACAGTCAACGCTTAGTGTCACTTGTGTTTACGGGGTTGGGCAGTGTGAGAAAGTGTCTCGCCACTGTTGCCTGGTGACTGCAGCTTTGCCAACACACCTAACAAGCCACAAGCCATCGCCGGCCTTGTTTTCCCCCAAATCACAAGTAAACATCACCCAGCAAACTGTGTGAGCCGGGAAACTGTGTGGAATTGGAAGTGGATGTTCGGCAAGGGGTGGGAGTCCTCAGGACAGGCTGTTGTTGTTCCCCCTGTCTTATTTCCACTGCTTTAATGTCAGAGCATGGAAATTCATTCGCTTTGACACTTGTGATCCTCAGTGGCTCCGGAGAGCAGCGGTACAGCATACCACCTGGTAGAAAGCAATCTCACAAGGAGGCACTGAATTTGAATTATCATCCAAGGGGAGGATATTACATGCAGTATCACACTTTTTTAGAGGATGTTACTCTTTGTCTGTAATTAATCAGTTTCATTCGTGCCTCTCGCTCTTATGTCTTTATTAAATCCTTGGCTTCTTCTCTAAAGCGCTTCACATCCAGCTGGCTCTTGTTCTCATAAAAAGAAGTGGAAGTGGAAGGCAGCCAGCCGCTGAGACGGAGTCCGGGATCTGTCCTGGCCCTGAGGATGGACAGAAAGAAGGAGGGGGAGGGAGAGAGGGGAGGGACGGGGATGTGTGCCAGCAAGAACAACATTACATTTACTCCACTGGAGGCTTTTTTTGTGTGTGATTGTCAGGCACGAATAAGCTCTCCCGTGGAGATTTTGACCATGTGGGAATTTGCTATTCGCTTTGCTATTCAAAAACTGATGAAAATGTCTATGCTCAACTGCAGCCTTTGAGAAAAGTCTGCAAAGTGGTGAGAGAGCAGTTTTTGAAAGTTACACTATACACAGCCGGAATTTCTACCTCTGTTTAACTCTTAAATGCATCTGCACAGACACATCAAGAAATTACCCGCTGGCCGATGAGCAGCACCTCGATGATGCTTCCTGTGTGAAAGTTAGTCTTATTTTGTATGAAGCAGCCTCTCACATGAGAGAACGAGGTGGATCTTGATTTTGCATCTTGGTGCGGCTCCAACTCTATTCCCTGGTTTCATTGTGAACTCTGGTCTCCGAGTTGATCAGAGACCTATTTACCATAAAGGCTCACAGACTTTGAACACCCCTGATTTAATGTTATGATCCCCATACACACTGTCATCTTCTAATTGTGGTGAAAACATTTACACATTTTGTAATGAATGTTGAAAACCAGGGACAATCCAAGACAAATTGGGACGTCCAGTCACTATGCTTTTGCGTCCTCTGGTTTTAGTTATGAAATATTATATGAATAAATTTCAGTTGTTTTCATACTGAAGCGCTGGTGCTGTATCTTTCTCTTGCCTTCAGCTTTCTGGCAGCCAGCAGCAGAGTGATGTTTGATCATTCCTCCCAGGCTCCGACAAAAAATTAGGCTCGGGACACAACCAAGACTGCCTCCGCTAAACAGAACGGATCTTTCTCCACGACTATCGACTCTGTGATCAGAGCTGGTTCGAGCTGGTAACACCGCCAGCGGGCTGAGCAGTGCTTTTTCCTCCTCATTGACTGATGCTGATGAAGCTCGATGTCTCCCATCTCTGATCACAGTCCCTGCTGTGGTGACAGCTGCTACATGTCTGACTGGTCCCTCTTCTGACCTCGAGGAGGTCAACAAAACAGCCTCTTCCAGGTTGGCCACATGTCCACAGAGTCCACATTCTCCTTCTGTCCATATGTTTGACCTAAACTATTTCTGAGCCATTTTCAGAAGCTTTTCTTGGATGTGAGATGCTCCCCTAACTTGCAAGGCAAAGATAATAACAATTCAGCTGTTCATATGTTTATGTTTCCTGATATTTATGTATTTCTCCTTGTTTGGGTGATATATTCGTCTGCCTTTGTACCAAGACAGAATTATTTTGTGTGCTGTGTTCCTGGCTGTCTGGAGCTCTTGTAATAGCTATGGGGGATAATAATCTGAATCTGCACTAATGGGGACGAATCCACAGCTTGAGCTCTACAACCAATTGTACATTCATGTGGCTAAAACACTTTCAGGGGCACGGTGACATTTTCAGGGCTATCTTTGATGTTACTGGTTCCCACAAGCATGATTCAATCTAAGAACAAAGAAGTCTATGGACTAGACAGAGGCAGGGTCAGCAAGGACTGTCATTCAATATATCAAAATGTCACCACTTCTCTATCTATCTATCTATCTATCTATCTACAGTTTGACATGTCAAATGCAGAAATCATTTTATCAATTGTTAATCTGAAGTTAATCACATTAACATTATTCAGGGCAAATATAGCATTCACACTTATAGTAAACAGATTAATTTGTCTTTTTTATAATTCAATTTAATATGTTAGTTAGGCTATATTGACGTATAGGTGATATAGGAAACTGTGATATTACTGACTTTGTATCTCTTGCAAGTTTGTGTTGTCTAATGCATTTTATTATTCTTTTTCAAATTCCTCTTCATTTTATTTTACACTTACCACTATTTTTATTTATTTATTTTCTATACAGTCAAACCTTAAATGATGATTTTAATGTCAGTTGTATTTTATTGTATTTTCCACATATATTAATAATAATAATAATAATAACAGAAAATGAAATGACGTAGGTGTCCTTGGTTCCGTCTGCTCTCTGTGTTGTCAATAAAGTTTGTCCTTACAAACCAGCAAAGATGGCGGACTACGATTTGACAACTAAGATAGCACACTTTCTGGACCGGCATTTGGTTTTTCCTCTTTTGGAGTTCCTGTCTGTGAAAGAGGTACAACAGCTTTTGCATCGCATAATATTAATATGTAATAACGTGGTCTTTTCTCAGTGAATATTTATATTTGAAAACGCTGTTGTAGCCTTTATCGTCCCAGACGGCTAACGTTAGCATCATGCTAGTCAGCCCGTCAGCTGTTAACAAACGTTAGCTAAACTATGAATTTATTTTACCTTATTATACTGTATTGTTAATGTAATGTAGTTGTAGTAGCAGTAAATAACTGTGAATCCGGCAAACTGCTGTTGTTGTTATTAGGTCCTTGGCTAACTAGCTTGTTATTGTGATCACCCAGTTTGTTAGCTTATAGCTTAGCTACTATAGTTAATACAGGATTAACGTTGGCTACAAGAGGCTGAATGAGACAGGCAGCATTCATGACTGTGTTGTAATAACCCTGATGTTATTTCCTTTTTTTAATCTTTGGTACAGTTTGCAATTCGAGTGTTTGACTCAAAGCAAACAAAACACGTGTGCTTTTGTTTTGACAGATCTACAATGAGAAGGAGCTTCTTCAGGGGAAGCTGGATCTTCTCAGCGACACAAACATGGTGGATTTCGCCATGGATGTGTACAAAAACCTGTACGCGGATAAGGAAATCCCACACTGTAAGAAAGAGCAATTTAATTGTCTGTTTTGATTCCGTAACATTTTAATCCGTCTTAATACATGGCTGTCAAACAGTACAGTTATAGATGTTTTACAAAATATTTTAGGTGGTAATAATTATTCATGATTTATTTCATACATTGTGTTAATCTGCTTCCGCTTGCATATTAGGTCATCAGTCACGTATTAAACGACATAGTCAAAGGGAAGAATATTAGACCTTTTGTTATTGAAGCCTCAGTGTCTCTGATATCCCAACGTTAATCAGCCACTTGAGCAGTTTATTTGTCAAACAGATCAAAACATAATAGCACCATAATCTGGAAAGTGGTATGTGACCGGCCAGAAAATGTTAATTTTCCAGCAAGTTGAATAAATGTAAAGTCATTCGGATTAGCTGTCTTTTGTTTTTCCTCTTTATTTAGTCTTAACCACCGCTGATGTAACAATATTGTGTAAATGTGAGAATATGTCCTGTTTCAGCTCTGAGGGAGAAGAGGAGCACTGTGGTGGCCCAACTGAAGCAGCTCCAGTCGGAGACGGAGCCAATTGTCAAGATGTTTGAAGACCCAGAGACCACTCGGCAGATGCAGTCCACAAGGTCTGATCAACTTGTCAAAGAAATGCATCTCTCTCGAATACTTAGCTCACTCTATATTATGGTACTGACACTATTACAATACTTGTGAAAGTATGTCTGTTGACTGTAAAAGGCTCATCTGACATTGATCTGTGTTTTTCATTCTTAATCAGAGATGGGAGGATGCTCTTCGACTATCTTTCAGAGAAACACAATGTAAGTTTTGATATGTTAAATGGTGTATTCACTCTGTTCCCTTTATTTTTTTTAAAAAGCGCTTGTGTTTTTGTTTCCATAACAACCAGCTGCCACTGTGAGCCAGCAGGAGTGTGATCAAATCTCTGAATCCTAAAACATCCAACAACACCCACCAAAGCTCATTACTCAGTGATCAGTAACTACTTGCAACTCTTCTGCCAATGGTTTCTTCATTTTACTTTATAAAAATATAATTCTCAGATAAATGACTTTTTCTTCTTGTCTGTGATTAGTCGGTCGTTGTTCACATCATGTGCACTACTCTAAAAAGAGGACATGCCGGTGTGAAAAAAGGCTTTGTTTTGCCTTAAAAGATGAAACACGCTCCCTAATCAGCCACTTTCTGTCAGCCTGGCAGCTTGTCACAATTAGTTTTCTTTGAGGGGAAAAAACGGCAAAGGCGCTAGCTAGGAATTTGAAAAAAGGTGGCTAAGCGTGACTGCACTCCAGGGCTATAGACTCAGCCACAGTCATTATAATCATAATATCTTGCCATACATTTTCTAATGACCCTGACAGCTAAAATGCTGGTAGAAATGGCAGGCCTTTCAGTCAAAGCCAAAGGTTCCCTCCATATAAATGGTCGCTGGTCAGCTTTTAACCTTGTTTAATGTGCTGTAATTTAAGTTTATATGTCCCTTGTTTTTTTTTTATTTCTTAGTTTCGTCAAGAATACCTGGATACTCTGTACAGGTACGCCAAATTCCAGTACGAGTGTGGTAACTACTCTGGAGCTGCAGAGTACCTCTACTTCTTCCGTGTCCTGGTAAGAATAACCACATGAGAATAGAAAAAAATTCTTCACAAGCCACAGTAGATTAAATTGCCTTTAATTAATTATTATTTTCAGAACACTGCTCATCTAGATTATGATACACTGAATTTTTGCTCTCTGCTCAGGTTCCCTCAACAGACAGAAATGCCTTGAGCTCTCTGTGGGGGAAACTGGCCTCGGAGATCCTGATGCAGAACTGGGAAGCAGCCATGGAGGATCTCACCCGACTAAGGGAGACTATTGATAACAACGTAAGTGAATAATACAAAATGTCATGTTATCTTACAGATGTAATCAAGATTTACTAGTTTTATTATTTTTTTTATTATTTTATTTTTTATGGATCAAGCTGCACATAGTAATATGGAATGGCATTTACAATTTCTGGTAAACTCAATTCTAAAGTAGAAAACTGCAGGACTGTGAGAGTGAAGCTTATTTTATGAAATGTCAGAACCAATATCGAGGTATCCTGACTGAAATCAAAATTACTGAGATGAAGGTCTGATGAATGACCTACTGCTATTTGTAGGTCATTTGCCTCAACAGTCAATATGTGAATCTGCTTTTTGGCCATTTTTCTGAAATTTGGCAGCAATGTTTGTCCCTGAACATTTGTCTGATTTGTATTGATAGGTGTTCTTTGTTCTTTGCTCTCTCCTTTCAGTCTGTGAGCTCTCCTCTCCAGTCACTCCAGCAGAGAACGTGGCTCATCCACTGGTCCCTCTTTGTGTTCTTCAACCATCCCAAAGGGCGGGACAACATCATTGAGCTCTTCCTCTATCAGCCTCAGTGAGTCTCTTCGTTTTTAAAATGGCAAACAATGTCCCCTTTTAGATACAGTGGAAGGCATATACACAGGCGATGGTGCTGTCATCCTGAGCTTATTTGAAATTCTTTATGTTGCTCAATGACATATAGCTGAGGGAGACACTGGCTTTTTTCACAGCTTAAACCTGTGACATTTATCAAGGCCTTATTAGTTAGGCCACACTACTGTTGTATTGCCACTTTCTTAATCTCAATGTATAATTTGTTGCTGTTACAAGTGTTGTTTAAAATTGTACCCTGTAAGGAATTTAACAGCATGAATCAAACATTTCTCAGCACAGCTTCTGTATGTAAAAAAAAAAAAAGTGTTATTTTTTGTCTTTTGGAATGAAATAAGTGATGGTACCCAAATTCGTTGTGATGGCAACTGATGCTGGTGCCACTGTGTGTTGCCTTTGTGTTTTTCAGGTACCTGAATGCCATCCAGACAATGTGCCCACACATCCTGCGATACCTTACAACTGCAGTCATCACCAACAAAGATGTACGAAAGCGCAGGCAAGTGCTGAAGGACTTGGTGAAAGTCATTCAACAGGTAAGGTCAATAAGTGTTAGCAGAATAATTCTCGCCTAATGTGACTCAAGGATTCAGTCGACACATGAATAATGGTTTCTCTCTCGCTCCCGCAGGAGTCGTACACATACAAGGACCCAATCACAGAGTTTGTGGAGTGTCTCTATGTGAACTTCGACTTTGACAGCGCCCAGAAGAAGCTGAGGGAGTGTGAGTCGGTGAGGATGGCTTCTTAAAGTTTTTCCTTCCGTTTTCCTGGTTGACAGTGTGTGTTTGTCACGGTGCAAAGGCCTAAATCAGCCCACAAAAGTTGGCTGTCTCCTGGGACTGAGGGGTAATATGAAGCTTCCCTTAGCTATGGTGTTCTGATCTCCTGAGTCCCTGACATTTAACTTCTCAGCTATTCAGCCTCAGCAAATCCATGTCTGGCCCGATTTGCTGGCTCTTACTTTTATTCAGTTTGATTTTCAAAGTGGAACAGCTGTCAGATTTGGGGCTCTGATGCCTTCTCTTTGGAAACCCTTGACTGCAGTTTTGTACTTGTGTTGAGGGACCACTTTGCGCATTCTCTAAGCACTCTCATCAATTGGCTTTTACCCCCCTTGTATAAATTATGCAGTGATTGTGAAGCCCTCAACTATCCTGTCAGACACGGAGTGTGAGCACAATGACAGCAGAATGAACATAGTTCATTAAGTCATTTTGTTGCCACGGCTACTGTTGGCTTTTAATGGTCAGGGGAATTTAAATTTAAATGTTTTTTGTTAATTTTCCCTCTGGAGATCAACAACTTGTCTTAATTATACTATGAACACATCATGTTTTTGGTTTGGTTTTTCTTTTTAGAATTAAGGTCTTTTATTGTGTAAAGAGAACTTTTTGATTGATGTAAAATATTAATGTCACATGGTTTGTCAGGGGATATTTGGACCAAACAATTAATCTGAATTTTATTGTAATTGCACTGTGGACCCGAACAATATTCAGTTCAATCCTATTGCAATTTCAGTATCAGTCAAAATAATCGCAACCCTACGAGATATGGAAATAATTAGTGAACTAGTTTATTATTTATGGGGAACTGTGACACCTTAGTTTGTGTTTACACCACAGCATTGCATAATTGGATTTCTTACACAATAACAGCCCCTTGTGCTACAGCTCCTTTCAAAATCCCAGACACTAATATATTCCTAAATTTAAGCTCTTCCGGAGATTAGAGGTGAGCAAACATCCCACTTGATGTTTCTGTGATCGTTGCTTTAAAACTACAGATAAAGGCGTTGGGACAAAATCTCCTACAAAACCGTCTGTGGAGCTTGTGTGGTGATCGCTTTATGATTCATGTTGGGTGACGGTTTTCTGTTTTCTTTAGCATGAGCTTAGGGACAATAATAGAGAAACGTGTCAACATAAGATAAGATAAGATAAGATAAACCTTTATTCGTCCCACAGTGGGGAAATTTGCAGTGCACAGCAGCAAGGTGATAGAACAAGAATGAAAATAAACAGGCTAAAAAAAGTATTTACAAATTTACAAATTTAAACGGGATTATTTACAGATGTACATGAGAAGATGAATATGATATGATATATATGACCAGTACAGAAGGATAAAATATGAAATGTTAAATATCAAATATGAAATGCTTGGCTTGACTTTGATGGAGTGGAGTATTGCACAAAAAGAGTAATGCACAGATGCCCAATAATTAAATATCAATATGAATATTGCACAATTTTTGAATGGAGTGTTGCCCAGTAAATGAAATCTGGAATAAATATACAGATATTGCACAGATACAGACATGGTGGTGTATTGCCTATAGGGAGCAGTGCTGGTTGTACAGTCTGACAGCTGCAGGAAGAAAAGACCTGCGATATCGCTCCTTCACACACTTCGGGTGAAGCAGTCTATCGCTGAAGGAGCTCTCTAGTGCTGTTAAAGTGTTCTGAAGGGGTGGGAGTCATTCTCCAACATGGATGACAGCTTAGCCATCATCCTCCTCTCTCCCACCACCCCCACTGGGTCCAGAGGGCAACCCAGTACAGAGCTGGCCTTCTTGATCAACTTGTCCAGTCTATTCCTGTCTGCAGCCGAAATGCTGCTGCCCCAGCAAGTAACTCCATAAAAAATGGCTGATGCCACAACAGTGTCATAGAAGGTCTTCAGGAGCGCCCTTGCACTCCAAAAGACCTCAGTCTCCTGAGCAGGTAGAGTCTGCTCTGACCTTTCTTGTAAAGTGCAGCAGTGTTATGAGTCCAGTCCATTCTGTTGTTGAGGTGAACACCCAGGTACTTATAAGATGTCACCATCTCGATGTCCATTCCCTGGATGTTCACTGGTGTTGGAGGGAGTGAGTGCGCCTGCGGAAATCCACCACCAGCTCCTTGGTTTTCCCCACGTTGATCTGGAGGCGGTTCCGCTGGCACCAGTCCATAAAGTCCTGCGTCAGTTCTCTGTATTCCCTGTCGTCCCCATCTGTGATGAGGCCGACGATGGCAGAGTCGTCGGAGAACTTCTGCAGGTGACAGGTTGGTGAGTTGAATGAAAAGTCTGCAGTGTAGAGGGTGAAAAGGAACGGAGCCAGGACCGTTCCTTGTGGGGCCCCCGTACTGCAGACAACTGTGTCAGACACACAGTCCCGTGTCCTCACATATTGTGGGCGGTTGGTAAGGTAGTCCTGGACCCAGGATGTGAGGTGCAGGTCCACCCCTGTGTTCTCCAGCTTGTCCCTCAGAAGTGCTGGCTGGATGGTGTTGAATGCACTGGAGAAATCAAAGAACATGATTCTCACAGTGCTCCCAGGCTTCTCCAGGTGAGAGAGGGCTCTGTGCTGGAGGAAGATGACGGCATCATCCACCCCGATGCCAGGTTGGTAGGCGAACTGAAGTGGGTCCATCGAAGGACCCACCAGGGGGCGGAGATGGGCAAGGACCAGCCGCTCCAGGGTCTTCATCAGGTGGGATGTTAAAGCCACCGGCCTGTAGCTGCTGAGGTCCTTGGGGTGCGGAGTCTTAGGGACAGGTACCACGCAGGATGTCTTCCACAACTGTGGCACCTTCCCCAGCTTCAGGCTCAGGTTAAAGATGTGCTGAACAACCCCGCACAGCTGGTCTGCACAGGACTTCAGGAGCCTGGAGCTGATGCCGTCTGGACCCGCCGCCTTCCTTGCCTTGGTCTTCCGGAGCTGGTTTCTCACCTGGGTTGTTGTGAGGGTCAGGTTGGAGCAGGGGGGCTGTGTGCTGGTGGGTGTGGGAGGGTGGGTTGAGCTGATGAGCTGAGCAGTGGGGAGTGGCTGTAAGCTGAGAGTTGCAGGAGGGAGGTGGGGTGGAGCAGTCCACCTGAGGTGTCGATGGGGAGGGTTGCAGCAGGGGGCTGGGCCGGGGGAAGGGCAGATGGCTGATCAAATCTATTGAAGAATAAGTTCAGCTCATTCACCCACTTCTGGTCCCCCACAGCCTGGGAGTCAGGTTCCTTGTGGCCAGAGATGGTTTTCAGGCCTCTCCAGACTCCGCTGACGTTGCTCTGCTGCAGCTGTTCCTCCATCTTCCTCCTGTAGTTGTTCTTCCCCTCTCTGATCTTCCTTCTCAGCTCCCTCTGCACAGCCTTCAGCTCCTCCTTGTCTCCTGACTTAAAGGCCCTCTTCTTCTCCTTTAGGAGAGCCTTTATGTCCGGGGTAATCCATGGTTTGTTGTTGGAAAAACACCGTACAGTCCTGGTGGGTACAGTGTTATCCACACAAAAGTTTATGTAGTCCGTGATGCAGTCAGTGAGACTGTTGATGTCGTCCCCATGAGAATCGCAGAGTTCTTCCCACACCGTCGTGTTGAAACAGTCCTTGAGAGCCTCGTCGGACCATCTCTTCACTGTGCGGGACACAGCTGGCTGCCTGTGTACCAGAGGTTTGTACACAGGCTGGAGATGAACCAGGTTGTGATCTGATCTTCCCAGGGGAGGAAGGGGTGATGAGGTGTATGCCTCCTTGGTGTTGGCATAACACAAGTCCAGTATTCTATTGTCTCTGGTGCAGCATGTGACGTATTGGGTGAAGGTGGGCAGAGTGGAGGATGGAGAGGCATGGTTGAAGTCCCCGGAGAGGAGAAGGAGGGCCTGTGGATGTTGGGTCTGCAGCCGGCCCGTGACAGAGTGGATGACGTCACAGGCCGCATCGGCGTTAGCAGAGGGGGGAATATACGCAGCTATCGCGATAACATGCGAGAACTCCCGCGGCAGATAGTATGGCCTCATGCTAACGGCTAACAGTTCAATGTCCTTACAGCAGAGTTGCTCCTTAATAGTGATGTGCCCAGAGTTACACCATCTATCGTTCACAAACACTGCCAGCCCTCCTCCTTTCCTCTTACCGCTCTCCTTCGTCCTGTCCGCCCGCAGCAGTTTAAATCCTTGCAACGTGACGATCGTGTCCGGGGTCTGCGGAGTCAGCCATGTTTCCGTAAACACAATGATGCTGCACTCCCGGTACTCCCTCTGGTGTCGGGTCAGCGCCGCTAACTCGTCCATCTTGTTGGGGAGAGATCTTACGTTCCCCATGGTGATGGACGGGAGGACCGGTCGGTATCTTCTCCTCCTGTCGCGGCGCTGGACCCCGGCACGGCTCCCCTCTTCTCCTCTTTATTTCTCGGGAACCTCGGGCCTCTCGTCCGGCAGCACCGCCGTGTTGCGGAGCGCCAACAGCTGATCCCGGCTGTAAACAATAGGGCCTCGGACGGGCCCCCCAGACGCGGACGTAAACATTGCAAAAAGTGAGTGAGAATGCCAGTACAAACACAGTCACAATGGTGGACATGTTGACCTGGGCATTCAGACGTATAATCCCGTGCAGAAAATGTTAAAAAAGTTAAAAAGACTAAAACTAGAAAGGAAAAAGCTCAGCGAGGAGCGAGAGCTGCTGTAGCAGGCCGCCACTCGGGGGGTGGCGCCAAACTACTCTTGTTGTCTAACTGTAAATATTAACATATAAACAACATATTAGATTAAATGTAAATATAGCTGTTAGCATTAGCATTTTGGCTTCTTTCCATGTAGGCAGAACCTTGTTTTGAATTTGTCCAAAGATGTTCCTTTGAACAGAAATATAATTCAACATCAGTACGTGATTTAGCTTTCACACCACAGGAACCTCCTATACTGCAGATTTGGAGATTCATAAATGTGCCTTTCAAGGAAGGAGGCTTGATTGTCTTTGAATGTTTTGATATTGTGCAGCTTGTTTTTTTGGGTAGTTTGGACAAAAAAGATCTCTGTTATCCAAACCAGGAACCCAGTACCAAAGCACCTTATTCCATAAATACTCTACACTGTGAGGTTGGATAGTTTTGAGCAGGACATTTTAATATATGGGTGGACAAACAACTCTATTTAAAAAGCTGGAAATTCTGCCAAGAGCCAGGCCACAGGAAGTGGTTTCCAGCACATCGTGTGTGGTTGTTGCGAGGTGTTATTATGTACTTTAACGTACTTAAAGTATACTTATCGTTCCAGTGAAACATACGGTTTAAAATTAAAGCTACACAATCTGAGTAGAAGTGTCGACTGTTATTTTTTATCACATATGTTTATAAGTATAAGCCTGGAAAGTGTGTCAAACTTGTAGTAATGGAAGGAACATTTGTTCTTTTTTTGATTTTTCTCTAAAATTTCTATAGTTGAATGCTGTGTATAAAGTGAGCGATGCTTCCAGTATTCAGGTCTTTCTTTCCCTCAGGTTCTTGTGAATGACTTCTTCTTGGTCGCTTGCCTTGAGGATTTCATTGAGAACGCCCGTCTCTTCATCTTTGAGACCTTTTGTCGGATCCATCAGTGTATCAGCATCAGGTACGCCGTCCTTGAAACAGGCTTATTTGTCAGTAACAGTGTGTGCAGCGCTGTTATTTGTGAAAGTACAACTTCTTTACAACATGAGGGGGGAAAAAAACGATGAAAAGATCTTTTCAACTTCTGTAGCCGGATGATTGATGTTCTGCAGTAATTTTGCTTCTCAGTGCTCCCAAATTGTAGGTGTTATTCATGTCCCCTCAGTTTTTCAAGTATATTCAACAGTAAACTGTAAAAAGGGAACTTTGAAGACTTTGGATTTTCCCAAAGGATATTTACTTGAGTGAAATGCCCCCTCCTCCTTCGCTCTCTCCACTCAGCATGCTGGCAGACAAGCTCAACATGACGCCCGAGGAGGCGGAGAGGTGGATCGTCAACCTCATCCGTAACGCCAGGCTTGATGCCAAGATCGACTCCAAACTGGTGAGGCTCTGCTTTCACTGATCCACTTTCAGTCAGATGAGCTTCACATCACTGAGCCTAGCATAAACAGCCCTGACTAGACTGCTAATTTGTGTAGTAATATAGTTCAATGTATTTATTTTGCTTTTGAAAGACTGAAAGCAGCGTCCAGAACCGTCAGGATTTAACTGCCAGTGCACTCACCACTTTTATAAAAGTCAGTCTTTCAGAAAAGTAAATGTTTGTGAATTTGTTTGTCAGGGTCATGTGGTGATGGGCAACAATGCAGTGTCGCCGTACCAGCAGGTGATTGAGAAAACCAAGAGCCTGTCCTTCCGTAGCCAGATGTTGGCAATGAACATCGAGAAGAAAGTGGCCCACAGCAACAGGAACGAGGTAGACTGAACATTAAACACTTCATAGGGATGTGAACTCTTCACCCTTTATTACTGTTGGGGAAAGAGGATATTAATAACATAAATATTTTTTTCTTTCATGTCATGAAACCAACTGAGTTGAAAAAGACTAAACTTTCTTTACAAACATCACAACTGACAGTTCAAAGCTTGATTTATTTAAACTTCAAGTCACATCACTGACTTTCCTACTGCTCACCTGTCATGTCAGCGTGTGAAGAAGTATGTGAAGCTTTCTTTAGTCCTACTGCCCTCTGATGGATGTGTATGTGAAAACACTTTTTTTGCTCATAAATTTTTATTAAGCTGTTTTTAAGTTACATTACTTTAAGTTCATCTGCTATACACATTTCATTTTGGGTAAAAAGAAAAAAAATCATATTTAAGATGTTTGCCAATGCCAAAGAATATAGAGATTGTCTGTCATAATTTTGTTTTTGTCCTGTCAGTCATTTTGAGAGAGAAGCTGGCAGGTGTTTGCAGTTGATGGGCATCTAATTTTGGAACAAATCTCTTGTTGACTTTATAAAGCAGCCTGAGTATTTCTTCTAACACCTCTTCTAATGTTTTTGTGCTATTTTCTTAGACACCAAACTGGGCTGCTCAAGACTCTGGCTTCTATTAAAATGGAAAATCGGCGTCAAGAGGATGCAGATCGCTCTGGGAGATTTTATTTAGGCTTTTTATTGCATTTATGAGTTTATCGGTTTATCCGCAATCATAAGTCATTTAACTGCCAGCTTAACTGCTGCGATAAACATCATCCACGAGGAGGCAACAGCGCGTGATGAGGTCCTTGTCACTCCAGGTATTATTTATATTAAGTGGACACTTTTCTTCCCTTAACTTATTACTAACTTATTAGAAATATATTTACTTTGTTTTTGAGGTCAAGTGTCAAATCAACATTAAACATTGTTTTGCCTCTTTAAAGACATTTTGTTTCTTCTTCCTTTATTTATATTTGACCACTAGATGGTGCAATTGGTTCATTTTTGTTTTCTGTCATCTGCAGACAGTTGTAGGATTTCACAATCTGCCAGACCGTAGGTCCTACTACAGTGTCTGAATTTATTTTGTATTGTCTGTCATAAAAAAGACAGGTGCATTAAGATAAATAAAATATAAAGGACACTAAAGAACACTTTCAAAGTAGAAACTCAACCTGGCTCTCCAACCAGCCTTGATGTGAGAAGCAATGTTTGACAATTGAAAAGCAACACTTGTGAATTGCTGTTGTTGTGGTGATCACATTGAATTGAAAGCACCGCAAGAACACAGCAACTCACAAGACTCCAATCATGCATCAGTCGCACACTTGGATCATTGTCAAGGCTCTTCTGTTTGTTGTAGCCATGTCAGCTGGAGGTGGTTGTATCTGCTTGTGCAGTAAATGTTGAACCACACCTTATTCCTAAATATTGACTGACACTGCAATTCAGCATATCCAGTTTTCAAAGTTTTGATAACCAGATGGCCATTTTAGGGAACTAGCATATGATTGAGGGGTGATGGGAAAACCCATGAAGACACATTCACCTGTTTGCAGATAAGGCAGAGCTCTTTATCTGCCCCCTAAAGTCCGACAAAGTAAAAGTTCTGAGATCCATTTTTTTCCTGTTAACTCCTTTTCCCCTCAGCCAGCCTCCTACAGTGTTTTTTCCATGGTGCCTTTTCCATGTCTCTTCTGCATTAAACTGCCAAGTTGTCCACTAAAATAAAACACTTGCACTGATGACAAGTTGTCCTTCCTTGCCAGACAGGCGCTTGTTAGAGGGACACAGTCTGATGCAGCGGCCGAGTAGTTATTAAATGCAGGCAGTAGTTGAAGTGGACTGAGCCTGGACAGATGAGTGAAATATAATTCATGCATTTCCTGTCAGGTTCGAGGGACTGCACAAAATGTTCCTGAGGGCCCCCATGGGCCCGCGGGCTACACTTTGAGAAACTATGTGCAGAAGTGTCATTATAGTAACATGCAGCTGAACAGGGAACATTTTAAAACCTGTTGGGTGAATAGTTTTGGTCAATTAAAATGTGCACTCTGTTGCCTTTTTCTTACATTGTCAGAGTGTGAAATGTAATCTGGACCTGAATGTGCAGTCTGTGGTTTTGTCATGTAAATGGCTGCCTGTGAAAAAATGACAGGCATCTCCTGCACAGTTGTGTGTTGGGACATAGCCGTAGCTCTGTCATTAGAGAAATTACTGCTGGCAGGTGTTCAGGTAAAGAGGGGAAAGTGCCCCGGGTGCTTTTCTGAGTCGCCCCTGTGACGACCCCGCCTCTTTTGGCTGCTGGTTTGGTTTCGCTGCTCTAACTTGTGTTAACTCTCATTTTTTTGTCGTGGTTTTTGACACCTCTCGACATCACCGCCTCTCGGCCCATGTGAGGATTCCTTCTGATGTTCAGCCTGGGAGTGGCTGACAGTTGTGCCAGCCGCTGTAACTCCTAGCCACTCCTCCAAACTGTTTGCTTATGCACACACACACTCACACTTTTCCAGGACTCTGTAAAACACAACAGACACTTACACGAGCACACACACACATGCATACACACACACACACACACTCAGAGCTGACGTGGGCTGAGGTCTGAGCAGGGCTCCTTCTGGAACAGCTGGTATCCATCTGTGGCTGCCGTTGCTCTGGCTGCTGCTTCTTCCTGCTGCTCCAGGCACCGTGGCTTCCCCGACAGGACACAAACCGGCCCACTGCAACCCATTCATGAGCTGTGCTGCAGCCGCTCTGGAACTCAGACCGACGAGACAGTGAGGCTCCACTGGTGACGAGCAGCGTGCTCACAAGCCTTCAGCATGGATATCCTGACGGCCTGGGCTGTCACTAACCCAGCTGTGGCCCGGCTCCTCTGGGTCCTAGCCCTGGTTCTTGCCACCCTCCTGGTCTGGCTCTTCTTCTTCTGCTGCTACAGTTGGAACCAGAGCTCCTCGCCCTCGCTGGAGAGGTACCTGGCAGGTAGGTGGGCCCCGTTTCCCCCCCCCCCTTCTGTGGGTGTGTAGAGGCCTGTGATAGGCTTACAATAACCCTGATGCTGCTCACTGAAGTTTTAACTTCAAGTCAGACTCAGTTTTACCAGGAACACTCAGTGGAGATGCATTTTCCCCCCAAATGCAGCAATTGTAAATTGTTGGTGTTTCCTTTCCAAGACTGCAGTATCCACATTTTCCAGCAACTGCCAGCTCCTGTTGGCTCCGACTCCATTTTGTGGTTGGAGCTGTTCTGATTACTGTTTAAATGTGCTTTTAGCCATGTGAGAGCATACAATGGCTCTTTCATACTCATTAGTGCAATAAGGCTTGTTTATTTTTAGGATGCAACTGTGAGCCATTAAAGGCATACTTTCCCATTTAACTAAGAATGTGAAACTATGCTTTAGTGTTGAACCGCAATCCACGGTGTAACCTTAATGATATGTCATAAATCTGGCACGATGTGACAACGCGGGTCAACATGTCAGCTGCAGAGTCATGGCAGTCTGCACGTCACTGCAAGCAACATGTGGATACTTGCAGTGAACAATGACTCGAGACCTGTCTGTCATCACTGCTGCATTACACACATTTTAAATCAATGTCACTTTGATTACTTCATAATAGTTGAAATTATGATCATCAAGCCACATTTTTTGTTCCCTCTGAGGTTATATTTGTTTTTTTCTTACAGTGATGGCAAAGCACTCCAAGTCTAAAGCTCCGACTCAGGTAAGAAAAGCTGGCACATGAAATCCTCTAATGAACAACTTGCACCAAAAATATGAACACTTGATGCCTTTCATTCCTTTATAACAATGATGAAGCTCTCTTTATTATCTAATGATCAGTTCAGCTTGTAATGCCTAATTCAGACTTGAGAGGTCCTCACTCACTTGCACTTTGCTCAGTCTCATACAACCAGCCTGCAAATGAGAGGGGCTCAAGTCCAGAGAGCTTGACAACTTTATTATGACTCAATCAGGGTATTGAACCATTATTACTTAGTAGTACGACATGATTATTATTAGGTCTCTGCCCATGTCTGACACAAATCTAACCCTTGTCACAACATCATGCCAGCATTGTGCAGAGTGTTTAAATGGGTAAAGCTTAAATGTCGTTTCTAAGTCATGCCTGTGTGCACAACACCTCGAAGAGACCATATTGGAGATTGAAGGTTTCATCAGGACTCTTAGTGAAGTCATTGAGCATCTACAACTAAATAGTTCATCAGGTTATTGAATACCTTCTATCTGCTTTGAAATGCAAACACAGCGTGAAATGAGTTTGTAAAGCAGGTCAGCAGCATTTAAAGCATGTTAAACTGTCTGCAAATCACGGTCATGTATTAAGAATGCATGAAACTATTTCTTTAAAACCTGATAAATTGCAATAAAAGTTCACACCATTCTCATAATTAAAATGTTAATAAGACAAGTTTACAAGTGAAGACAGGTGCTGTGAGCTAAATACACGTCATCATGCTGACATGTTGATGCTAAATGTTTATCATGTTCACCTTCTCAGCTTGGCTTCTCAGCACGGGGACATTTGCTAGAAGTAAACACAAAGTACAGCTGAGGCAGCAGGAGATGTCAGTTTGGATAAAGTCAAAAGTATTGAACAATATAAACTTTGACCTGATGGTGGCGCTAGATGAAAATGTAAGGAATAACCTAACTTGACCAATTCATCCTGAGGGGAATACAAATGTCTCCCAGTCCAATAGTTGTTGAGACATTTCACTCAACCATGAATGTCAGCCTCATGGTGGCGCTAGAGGAAAAGTTGGAGGAATCACTCAGTCATGAGAATTCATCATCTGGGAACCATGAATTTTTTTGTGTGTCCATCCGTCCAGTAGCTGCTGAGATATGTGGATGGACTGAGAGCTAAAAACACTTTGGAACATAATGTTCCCGACTTGTTGCAGCTCAGTCTTGATTCAACCTGCTCTGTTATATCCTGTTTTCATATTTGATGTTCTGCCTCAGTCATAAGGGGAAGTGTTTATTTAAAGTATTTAATGTTTCCAGCGTGAGCAACCGAGTTTCTTTATAAACACAAGAGGAACTGACATTTGCTGAAGTGCATTGTTCCTCAACATGCAACACTGGTGCATCTACTCGTGTCCCTGCAGAGGACATTGTTGATATAATTCCTATATAATCTATGTTTAACCTCAGCAGCTGCAGCTTTATCCATCACTAAGTATACTGCAAGTGGGCTCATGTTATACTGAGAGCCTCGCTCAGTGTGTTTTGGCACAGCGATATGAGTGTTGTCGCGCCGTGGAGAAGCACTGTGCGCTCATTGTGTGTGTGATAAGTTTGAGAGGCTCTGAAATGGCTCCATGAGTGAAGCCCATTGTCTGACATGCCAACAAAGGTCCATTTCCTCCTGCAGCAGCCAGCGTGGACAGAACGAGGCGTGCGAGGTCTCCGTCTGCAGAACAGCAGCCGACGTAAAGCAGAGAGCATAAGTTATCAGGCTGCCGGTCGTCTGCACACTGACAGAAAAGTACAAGAGGCTCTTTATTCAACGAGCACAAGGTGACAGAATGTGAAGAAACATCTTCAGCACTATATTGTCAGCATGGTGCTATGATGAAGATATATTCTTTTTTTGACATGTGTTTCCCCATTAAATCTTTATTGGCAAAAGAGTTGGCACATTAAACATTATCTTCCCCCTGTTCCTCATTATAGCTTTTTTACTTGCTATTAACAGTAGTTTAACCAAATTTCTGTCACTTCCTATTTCACTTTCTTCAGAGAAGTTAGATATAAAGTACCAAACCACTCATCTGTACCTTATATCCTAGTATTTGTTGTAGGGGCAGTAGTAGTGTTGGAGAGTGATCTACAGTAAATGACCCACACTCTTTCCAACATGTCTGATGTCTTTATCACAGCTCACTTTTCACCTTCAGTATAGTCCGATTTTTCCAGGAGCAGTTTCACGTCCATGATGTGTTGGATGTTCGCGTTTTGTCACCTTTTGCATGTGGAATAAATAGTTTTGTTTTCTATCATTGGAAGAACCATTTCTACTCATTTCTTCAGTGTATGGCCATTTTGTGACTGTTGATCTTGAGAGTCACGATGAAGGAAGACTTTTGTTTAAATTAGCACCAAAATATCAAAGTATACGACTATGCAAAACCTTGGATCTCACTGTGAAAAGCTAAACATTGTATGAGCACACACTTTTGACTTGGGCAGAGGCGTTAAAGGTCAAACTCTGATCAATTTATTGTAATAAAATCTTCAGAACACAATAAGAGTCTGTGGGAGTCGGCTCTGATGGGAACGCTCATCATGACCTGCGTCCGCTGGTGGTTCAGAGGTTACAGCAGAACTGAGCTGCTTTACATTTCCATCTGTCTCCCTGTGCGATATGTGAATGATTTCATTATGTTTGCACATGATTTTCAACAACTGACTGAAAGAAAGGCTTGTTCGTTTTTTGACAATGGAAATGTCACTCGTGCATTCTGTCCGTTTCAATTTATAGCAAAAACAGGGCCGTACAATCACTCCTTTCAAAACACTGCAGGACTCAAACGCTTATTACTGCAAGATTAGGAGAGACAGAACTTTATTCATCCCGAAGAAATGATTGACAGTCGGTGACTCAAAACTCAAGAAAATAATCTTAAAATATAGCAGATCCCCGTCATCAAAGCTATTATCATCATTTCATCTAAGAACTTGTCCTTGATTGTTTCCTCACTTACACTCTACTATTTTTCACTTGGGTGCATAAAAACTAATTTGATGTACTTATATTCCAATTCAGGGAATTTCATCAACAGGAAAAACAAAACCCCATTTGTTTACCTGACAGCACTAATCACAATCAGTGGCTTCTGAATAGGGAAGCTTTTGTCCGGCTCAGTCAGAGCGTGCCAGATATCAAGAGCTGCTCCAATGGTGAGATGAGTGAGTGGACTTCGCTCAAAGCAAACATTCAAAATGAGCTTTAATTTGGAAATAGAAACTGGACTTTGTTCCATGTTGGATGGTGGATATTATGTGCTTTTTGTTCCTAAACTGTACCTTTACACATAAAAATCTCGAGAGGCTGATACAGAGGTAGGAACTCTGCTGTTGTGACCAGGTTAATAGTAATGTTAAAAAAATAAATTCATGATGTCATTTCAGAGGAAGAAAAAGCCCAAAGAGAAGCCGGCCGCTCCCGTCCAGTCAGAGGAAGTGGTGGTGAAGCAGTCTGTGGCCGTTGGACAGGAGCCTCCGTGTCCGGCAGCGAGGAAACGGAAGAGACGTCCTCTTAAAGCCGGGATGGAAACTGTGACTGCGGCGGGATCACAGAAGGTGAGGAATGTTTCTCCACCTCGTGTCATCAAAGGCCTCGTTTCCTGGCGTGTCAGGGCCACTTTCTCCGCTGTGTCTGCTTTAATAAGCCTGCTTTCTGACCTTTAAAACACTTCAGGGGCTGTTAAACAGCACAGAGATGACACTGAGGAACCACACTGCAGATTTTTCACTGACATTTATTTGGATTGGAGGTGTTTGTCCACGGAGCTCTGACGACTCCATGTCAGCTGAAAACGAATGACAGTGAGGATTTTGCTTTGCCTTAGTCCTCGAGGGGGTTTGAGTGGCTGCCTGAAGAAACATGTATACTTGTACCTGAGTAATTTCTTTCCATGCCACTTTTTACTTCTACTTAACTTCAATTTCTCAAGGGAATATTTTTCGTTCACAACATTTATTTGACAGCTTTGGTTACTCGTTTACAAAGTCGGATTTTTTTGCAGACAAAACATGAAAATGTGCAAGAAGCGATGAACTGATTTTGACTGGCAGAAAATGAATCCACCATCAGCTGTTTTGATAATCATTTCAATCAGTCATTTTTTTATGCACCAACATTTAATTGTTCCACTTCTCCATATGTGAGGATTTATTACTTTTTAATTACTTTAATAATTGTAATTTATTTGTAATAAGTTTGAGGTTTGAACTGTTGGTTGGACAAAACAAACATTGTGAAGGTGTCACTTTGGGCTCTGAGTCATTGTGACCACATTCCTCACTATTTTCACATTTTCACAAACCAAACAATCAGTCAATTAATGGAGAAACTTATCAGCAGATTAATCCATAATCAAAATAATCATTAGTTACAGTCCTGGTTAAAATGAGCTCCTCCTCAACCGACTCCAACAGTAAAATTCTGCTTTTACATCAAAGCATGAGGAATAATAATCTAATGATATAATATATAATAGTAGTTTTCTGCATTGAGTACTTTTACTTTTAATACTTTAAGTACATTTTCCTGATTATACTTGCATACTTTTACTTAAGCAACACTTTCACTGCAGGACTTTTACTTGTAACAGGCTATTTTTACATTGTGGTATTAGTACTTTTAAGAAAAGAATCTGAGCACATCCTCCACCACTGGAAGTTGACCACTATCCACTTATGGTTCTGATAAACTGAAATTATTTAAGTTTATTACCACAGTAACTCTAACACGTCTAAACCGACCTGGAGCATCCTTCGCCTCCCTCGGAGCTCCACTGCTCTCTGGCTTCATGAAGCACTTGGTTGATCAGACTGACCCTTCAGCACAATGGGCACAAAGCTGGCACAGACACTGGCATTCAGAAGTGATGGCACGCATCCTTTATGAACACGAGAGTGGGACTGAGCGAGCTGCCCGCCTCCCCCCCGGCCTCTCCGTCGCCCATTGATTCATTCTCCACGTGGGAGACTGATAATGTAGTAGGGCCACACAAACCAGCGATCCATCATTCATGGTGCTGTGATTATGTAATGGCCCAGCATGACAGGTTTTAATTGACTCAGTACAACTTGGCCCCGTTGGGAAGTGACGAAGAAACACGAAAACGAGACAGAGTAAACAACTCAGGAGGCAAGAGGAGCTGAATGGAGCAGATTTCCTCATTAATGGCTTTTCATTCGCATTTTTGTGACATGAAAGTGCAAAGTGCAGACAGAGGTCAGCAGGCAGACACTAGAACAGTATAGCAGACAGACAGACAGACAGAGGTCAGCAGGCAGACACTAGAACAGTACAGCAGACAGACAGACAGACAGAGGTCAGCAGGCAGACACTAGAACAGTATAGCAGACAGACAGACAGACAGAGGTCAGCAGGCAGACACTAGAACAGTATAGCAGACAGACAGACAGACAGGAATTCTTGATTGATTATTTACATAATTCAACAGGAATCAATAAATGTTAATGATGTTTTAATCATTTACTCACCAACATTCAGACATACAGGAATCATTCAGGATAAAATTGATCAGTCAAGACTATTTGGGAAAACTTTTTGATTTCTTTTTTCTTTGTATGCAACATAATGAAAGTTTTTTTTTTTTTTACTTGATGGAAAAATGCTCAACACATTTTCCAGAGCTTTCAACCACATTTAATAGACTTTTTTCCCCCAGTGTATTTGTCTTAGTTCTTCTTATTGTACTTTAAAACAACCAACTGCAAACTTGGAATTACAATTTCTGATCTGGATTAAAGTCATTTGTCCAAAATCAGCCAGCAAAAGTTTTATATAAAGAAAAGATCCTCCTTAAATTTGACTCTTGAGTTGAAAAGTAAAACCAGTTCAGAGGTTAAAACTGATCCCTTACATGAGGATGAGTGTGATCACGGTTGAATACATGTCTCCACTGCAGCACATCTGTTTCCACACAGACAGATGTGGAGCTC
This sequence comes from Holacanthus passer, assembly GCA_025331565.1. NCBI lineage: Eukaryota > Metazoa > Chordata > Actinopteri > Pomacanthidae > Holacanthus > Holacanthus passer. The sequence goes on along the minus strand of JAFREQ010000114.1, from coordinate 277,012 downwards.
AGCAGTGCTGTGTGTCTCAGTGTGTGAGAGGATCCGTGCACACACTGATCTACAGATGCCTCAGTGACATCTTCATCATCCTCCGCCTCTGATCGCTGCAATCTGACCTGAGCTCAGTCGGCTGATGCGCACCGAGCGACGCGCGCGCACACCGCATCCACCCAGCGCGCGTGTGTGTGTGTGTGTGTGTGTGTGCGTGTGCGGAGCCAGCCCGCTGCTGTAGAGAGAGGCTGTCGGACATGCGGGCTGAGGCAGCTTCCTCTGGGCTCGTCCTGCAGCCCGGGTCGGTCCGGGTCTGACCGGGATCCCGCTGCAGGACGCAGGCGCGGCTCGAGCTGCGGCCGAGGATGGTGCGAGTTTGAGCGGATCGAACCGGGACGATCCGCCGCCGAGGACTCCGCAGGGGAGGGATTTCTGCGGTTGCACACCTGAGAGCAAAACTGCGGCAATCCTGGATATTTTTAGCGTGAGTACAGCAGATTATATATAGTTTGCATTTTGCCGCATCGTCCATCACATGATTTCATTTTTTAAAAAGCTGCACATTAGAAATAACCTGCAGCCACTTGATAAGATAGTGAGATAATCATGTTTGTGCATCAACCTAACCTGTCAGGGAGCAGGCGAACCAATCAGATCTCTCCTCCTCACTGCAGTCACAGAGCCTGGGTTCAGGTGTGCTGATGCAGCTCAGAGACTGAACTGGTTTCAGACCTGACAGCTTCCTCAAGTCAAACTGATGCTCAACAGATCCACTGCTGATCAGGTGCATCAGTGGAGGAGGAAGATGGATGGATGGATAGATAGATAGATAGAGAGAGAGAGAGAGAGAGAGAGAGAGAGAGAGTCAGGTGTGATTCAGCCTCTGTCACTGTCTCTTCATACCAGCACACATCCCTTAACTTTCTTCCATTTCCAAGTGCTCACACTTTCAGGAGCCTGCTCTCTAATGCTCCTCAGAGCTGCCTGGAAACTACGGATCACCCTGATGCTTTCAGCCTGCTTGGACAGAGGCCATACAAGAAAGCACAGCCTGTCTGAATAGTAATGGGTTAGAGGCTGGAGGACAGGAGAGAGGACGGCGGCGGAGATGTTTTATGGTGCACGGTATCTGCAGCACGGTCATGATTAATTCAGAGAGATGACGATGAGAGATGGAAAAAGGATCACACTCGCTTTGATGCCTGATTGACTGAAGCATATTGATGATATACAGGAAGGATTCATGTGCATATGTGAAAACTTTGAATCGGTCTTCAGAGCTCTCCCTCCCTGCTGTGTGCAAGAGCTATTTTAGAAGCTATGAATTTTTAACTCCTTTACTGTATCTAACCTTTCAAACAGCATCTTTTGTTGCATATGAGAGACTGAATCCAAACAGCAGTTTTAGCTGACTGGTCAAATAGTGGCTAAACGCCCATGTCTCCATTAAGACCAGTCAATGAACTGTGACAGCAAGGTCTAATGTGGGGGCCAACGCTGATATAAGTTTGTCTACATATTGAATGATGGTGATACGCTGATGATCTCAAACTGGTCCAACATGTTTTCCTGCAAACACTGGTTGAAATGTATCATAATGAAATAACTGTCATATGCATATGTTCAAAGTCACACTTCCTTCACTACTGAGGCCTTTTTCCAGACTGACAACATGCATGTTCTGAGTTGCCAGAATGAAATGAAGGGTTACTAATAATATAAGACATGAATATCTTTGCAGTGCCTCAGTCCTAACAACAAGCAGTGAGGAGCCAAAAATAGCTTTTAGCTAAATCCTAACCTGAATGTGAACCGTATCTGATGCACTGTAGACATTACTCCTGGGAGTTCGGTCCTGTCTGCTGCCGTCCAATCAGAGAGGCCGCGGCGGTGCAGCCAGCGCCCCTGTGGAGAGCATCCTGCGAGCCGGATGGTGACTCAGCTGAAAAGGAGCTGAGAGCGTGGTGACGTCGGACGGTGCGTCGGCAGCACCTGCTCTGATCCTCACAGCAGCTCTGAATCACTCAGGCCTCGAGGATGTGAATGAAAAATACTCTTTCTTCAGACAGAAGTCAGAGCTGCTGCACTGAGCTTCTGCCTGCACATTATGTTTAAATATGGATGCTTCAAAATAAAGCCAGGCAATATTTCATATTTTTAATTTATTAGCTTTTTGTGGGATCATATTGTGATGATACACTGTATTTGTATTGCTATTCCAAAATTTGCAACATATTCTGTGACAGTGTCTGAAAATTGTCATTTAAAACTGACAGTAAATTATTGTTTTAAATGTATGAAGAGCATAACAGTGAAGGTTATCTGCACTGAACATCAACTTTATCACTTTACATGTGTTATTTTGGGATACCAGAAAAAAATCTCTTACTAATATCATAAAACTGATTTCAGCTGTATCGCACACAAAAGTAAGTAGTAGGAGCATTTTTAGACCTTTGTTATTAAAATATAGCATACTAGCTCAAATATGTCACGATCCTTTACTCTGGAAGTTACTGAGGAAGCATTGGGGTTGTGTTATGTTCGGGCATCTTCATTCACGAGGCCTGATGTTCTCTGAATGGAGCGAGGACACCTGTGCTTACCTGTGTTGGTGAGCCTGCATTTTATTACAGGTTGTTTGTAGCTTGACGCTAAGATGGTTTCATACCTGACTGTTAACAGGTGTTCTAGAGTCAGTCAGCCCAAAACTTTCAGGTTACTTCATCCACTCATTTTATTAGTTTATTTTATGATCCACTGCTTTGTTTGAAAAGTCTTCATCCAAAAACAAGTGTCACAAAAGCGCGCTTGTCTCACCTGTTGGGTCAATGTGTAATATTTTTGTTGTCAGTCATGAAGCCATGAAAGTCAAATGATTTTCTTCCTGTAAACAGTCTCTCGGTGGCTTGGCTGCAGTTTTGTGGTTTCACAGTGACAATACAGAATAGATGACTAGAATAGATTATAGAGACGCTCCCTTCTCTGCGTTCTTGCTTCTTGTTTTGAGAAGTTTTATAAGTCCATGTTTGTCCTCTTCTTCTCGCTATGTCCGTCCAGACTATGGAGGAGGTGAAGGACAAGCCCAAGAGGAGGCCTCTGGTCCGGGCTGCGTCGGAGGAGAGCTCCAGTGATCTGAGTTCGATAAGTTACTCTCCGTCCCCCGGAGACACGCTGCCCTGGAACCTGCCCAAACACCATCGCATCAAGCGCTCCAAGTCGGCCTCTGGGGACGTGCTGGACCCGGCGGAGAGGGCTGTCATCCGCATTGCAGGTAGGAAAGAATGAAAAGGAAGTGTCTGTGAGCGGGATGTATGTGTCTGAAGATGGTGTCTTTTAAGATCTGCCCGCTCTTTTTCTTCATGTTCCTGCCGTAACGCTGCTGATAACACTGATCGTTCATGCTGCTACTCGTGTCGTGTTTTAATAGCTGTCCTCCCAGCAGTCCATCATAAGACTTCAGGGCGGCTTTGTGATAATTGTGATGACTGTGTTTGATTTGTGGTCCTCACTGCGGCTGCTGGCTTGTTATGACTCGATTTGTCATCCACTTGTCATGTCAGCTGTTGTCTAAAATGTGCACTTCCAGTTTGAGGCTGGAGTTTTTGAGCCAGAGTTGTATTGTTTTTCCTGGGATGACGATGGAATCATCAATCATAGCAAACAGTTTATCGTCCACTCTAACCGTAACCTTCCTGGATTTGAGGTCAAGGACTTTTGTTTACTGTGATTGGGTACAATCATGACTTTTGGTTGAAATTCTGCATGAATATATTGGCAGCTGCCAGTTGTTGGAAAATTGAACGTATCACCCAACCCCTCTGTGATGCTGCTTTTTACTATCATGTAGATGATATCCTGGCATTTGCAGGCCAGTAGTTTCTGTGTGAAGTTGGCAGTTGTGAAATAATTCCTGACTGGGGCAGACCCATGTTTTCTTTGGTTGACATGTGCATTATGATTCTTTCCATTTGTTGATGTAGTTCATGATGAATGTGAGTGTTACGGGCTGAAGTGGTGGTGGCTGTTGTTTTGAAGGGTTTTGCTCGTGGGCGCCTCGGTGGGCTCGATATATTTAGGGATGTAAACTTGGCTTTTGTCTTGTGCACAGCCCATTCATCTCCCTGTCATCTTGGCTTCGTGGCTTTCACCACACACGAGAAAGCTTGTCTCATTCGCATTCACATCTCACCACACTTTGTATTCAGCCAAGTGTTTGAGAAATATTTACTCAAAAATAACAGGATTATGTAACGGCTTGTTTACTATTCTTCATATCCTCATTACTACTAAACTGAGGTTCTGTGTCGCCACTCTGACATCCTTAAACTTGTACCCAGTCATGATGATCATCTGCTGCTTATTAACAGCATTTCATATGCAGATATTGTTGACTTCAAACCAAGAATTTTAGGGAATCACAAAATGCATATATTGATAACTGTCTGCAGTGGATGGAGCTGCTTTAATTTAAGAAGAAATGCCAAGATCTACTGTTCCAAATGTTCATACATTAACAGAGATTTAACATTATTACAGTCTGTTATTGTGCTTCTCCACTTCCATTTATCTGTCTCCAGAAGTCGCGTCATCTCCACCTCTGTTAACGCTCTGACCGTCGATGCAGGGCTCAGACTCGCTGCCTCATCACTTCCTGCGGTGGGTGTTGGGTTCATCGTGTCTCTTCGGGCTCTCAAACAGCAACATGAACCTCTTCACCCCCCCCCTCCCTGATCGTCTCTGGTATTGATTTGATGGGGTGGGGTACTGCAGCAGTATTATGTGACTGGGCTGGGTGTTAAAGTCTCTGCACAACAGCAGCAGCAGGATCGAGTCCAGGTGCTTCTGCAGAGCTGACGTTTAGATAGATTGTGGGATATCTGGTTAATTTATTTCTGGAGATGGAAACTTCCACATAAATGTCCTTCTCATGACTTCCTGTAGTGACTCCAGACGCGAGCAGGACGCCGGAGGCCGATGATATATATTAGATAAAGGCGACTGTATCAGCGGTGTCTCGTTGGATCGGTGCCATAATGGCCCTGACCCGATTCATTATCCCTGTGAGACTCATACAAGGCTGGAACTGCAGCTTTATTTCACAACAAACGGAGACAGGACCATTTGTTATCCAGCTGCAGACAGTTTGAGAGGCAGGCGCTGTTGGCTGGCTCTAAATAACATGATCAGTGAGACTGGATCAAGGTTTTCGTAGCTTTCTAACATGCTGCTTTATTGTTTAACTGTGACTCTTGACGGTTGCTCTGTTGATATTCATGCAGAGTGATAGTGATAGAAAACCGGTCAGCAAAACTGTAGAGAGGAGGGGAGCGATGCTGTTGTTATAGTCATGGCTCATATCGACCAGTAGGGGATAGTAAGCCTGAAATGATCCAATGAATGAATCTTTAAGTAAGTTATTGACTGGATTGATGAGGTTCTTCACATCAAGGCAAACAGAAAAAAAACACTAATTTCTTATTGCAAATAACTGGAATTTCAGGGGAAGAACTGTCAAGGCACCAAGTGATTATTAGCCAATATGAATAAATCAGAAAATTTAATTCACAATTTTGTTCAAGTCAAGTCCAAAAATCCAGCAGCTGCTTTTTATGCATGTGCTAACTGTGTAATGGTCAAAGCTGGGTTAGAAGGTTATTCATTCCGTCATCGAGGCTCTATGATCGACAGCGTCAGTCTGGTCAGTTTTGTTCTGGTGAAGACTGACATTTAGTGGATGATTTGCCATTTTCATTCTGACTGAGATGTGTGAAGGGTTGCACCTATTGTCTCACCCTTCAGCCCTGTGACGTCCTTCATTTCGTTTTTCCAGTTTGTGTTATGCTGGTATCTGAACCGTACACTGTCAGGGGAACACATAGCTTTTCAACACAAAGGAAAAATCTATCATCTGTCTCACAGTGTTAGAAGCATCAGTACATGTTTATGGACAAAGTTCTGGTATTCTGATAGTATGAACACAGTGGTGTGCACAAAGACTGGCTGGTTTTTGGTCTGTGGTTCCTGAATAAGTTCTTTTTTTAGGCCCTGAACTCATGGTGTTTGTCAGTGAGAGATACGACATGACTCATGCTGTGCCCCACAGTGTGGGAGAGGAGTGCTCTGTTCTCACAGCACCAGTGAATCTTTCCACAATTCACCCAGGAACATTGCTCAAGGCTGTTTAACTTCACCAAACACAGAACGAGACAAGGCTGTAAGACAGAATGAGGAGACTTTTCTCTTTCGTTTACTGCCAAAGTTTTGTTATAATAGTGTTGTGTCACTGTTGTAACTGTTAGATTGATCTTGTTCTTCCTCCTGAATGAAGTATCCTTATTTTTATCTTCCCTATTTTAAACTTTATCTTAAGGTTGCACCGAAGTCTCAATTCTTTGTTTGAGGGAGACATCCATGTTCAGATTGTCCAGAAAAGCATCACACATAAGTCTTAACATGTCAGGCTGTAGTTTCTTACTTTGTTCTGTTTTCAAGGAACTCTGGGAAATGTCATCGGTTTCGCTCGTTACAGACTCATATAAATTATTCAGACCTGCTTTCAGAGCAGGACTTGGTGTGGCTTTGGTCAGAATATTAAATTGTGGATCCATTATTGATTTTACATTTTTCAGTCTTCACTATGTCTGCTTGCGTCAGCCGTGTGTAAGGACATCTTTGAGACCCCGAGGTCTCTGGTTTCTGGTGCTGTAGACAAGTGCAAAGTTTTGTTTCTTCCGTCTTTTCATACAATTGTGTGATGTTTCTTTTCTGAAGCTTGTCCTGTCACTTCCTCCAAGTTGTTCTCAAATACTGAAGACTGCCTTTGTACTTGCCTGCCCATTTTAAAATGAGGTGAACAGTGTCTCAGAGTGACTTCTGCTCACCTCAGTGACCAGACTCATGAAGCAGGACAGGATGGTTTGTGCAGTATACATGCTGGACACTAGAGGACAGTATCCAAAGATAAAGCTCAGTGGAGCGTGTCTGCATGTTTGCATGAGTCTCTGCACTCATAAAATTAAATGACTTGTCAGGATCATTGGCCAGACATGGTTGTAAATTACACTTTGATTTGATTACATTCATACTACACAAGGAAAGCAGTGCATTACTTGTTACATCACTTCATGTCCTCTAAAACTATTTTGCAGGGATATTTGTGTTAACTAATAAATATATAAAAAGTTTTTAATTCAGGTACAACATTAAAGTTTGAGTTTCATTACCACTTTGTTTCCTTGTTCACTAAAGTCAAAGTAAATGTTCTCAAGGAATTTATCAATTAAGAGGCTGAATGATGTGATGCTGCTAACGACCCACAGTATCTGTCACCACAGTTAACTGTAATCACTAACATTGACACAGTAATGCCAACGTGATTACAGTAAAATATGACTTTGCAGCACATTATCCCGACACTGTATTTCTTCCTATAATTAGTATTCAGGCTGCCGACCTGTAAACAAGCCACCACACAAAGCCTTACAAACACAAGTCAGTGAATCCAGACAAAAACAGTCAATGAATAGTGAGGAGGAGGTCGTATCCGTCCTCAGATGTGCTGTTTTTGTCTGTTATTTGAGCACAGGAACATAAATTAGTGGCACAGCCCGGGCAGAGAGGCTTTAGTCCGGTGATGTGTGGGAGGGCTGGTTGGCTCGGCAGCCGCTCACTCGAGCCAAAGCCAGACAAGCAAACAGAGACAAAAGTGAGACTTTCCTCTCTGAGAGACACCATCCGCTGGCCAGCCATCAGAAAACAGCAGGGTGTTTGATTTACATCCATACTGTGGCACAGGGAGGTTCATGCATTCTGCCCATCACGTATCAGAGCTAAATAGTTCTGTGTGCAGTAGAAAAACACATCATGGAATGAGTGACTGAGCCAAACTCGGTTCTTTTCCAGACCTCCAGAGATGAGCTGTCACTGAAGCTGTGGTTTGCTCTGCAATCCCCTGAGGTGACTTGTCAAACTGTTTTTGCTGTAGTGACAATGTTTTCCTTGGTTTCCTGTTGATGCAGTTTGACTTTCTGTAGGTGGCTCTATTCTCTCTGTTTTCATTCATAATGATGATTAGACCAATATCAAATGTGATGTTTAGTTACACTCAAATGTAACTGTATGATATTCGCAATCAGAATTTAACAGGTATCATAATAATGATTTGTAATCAGATTTCCAAATGTTTCTCTTGTAGATGTCAGTTTGTTTCCAAAGATGGGTGAATGATCCTCAGATAATTGTTTTCAATCATGATTTTGGCTTCCAACGATCAAAGCTAAGCACCACAATGCTTCATCTATAACGGTATGTTGGGACACATTTTACCTCCATCAACTAACTGCAGCACCTGTGATTTGGATATTACACTTGGCCATATTTCAGAATGTTTTGATGAATTGTTCAGCTCTTTTGGATTCATAAAAACCTCCACTGAACACGCTGTAGGTGCTGGAACTCATTACAGATGAACACAAAATCATCATTTTCCAAACTTTCTGTAACTCACTTTTAGGTCATAACTCACTGCTTGAGAAAAGCTGCACTTAGTTTGGTGTCTGAGAGTTGCAACGCTGCTCTTACTCAAGAGTGGTGAAATATTTCTTACATTCCTGACATGAAGGATTTATTAATGTTAATTTTGCAATTTGAAGTTTCATGCTCATGAATTTCTCCTGATTCTCCTGAGCAAACAGAAACTCCCAGCTGTATGAGAAAGTGATAACACACACATATGTGCTCAGGCTGCGAGGATATCTGTCATATTTTACTGTTAACAGTGAAAGTGGAGATGCATTACTGTTCTGACTGGTCTGACTTTAAGGGTGCATATTGCAAATGTTTGAATCAATGCACAGTGATTTGTGTGTTGCTGCTGCAAGACAAACCTTTAATGGTGTTAAGGGCAACAATTTTACTATGTGTGAGCGGTTTGTGTATCAGCGTTATCCACGTTGTTCGTTCATTCTTAAACTGTCCTGCTGTCTTTTGTCAGACATTGTTAAAATGATTTCTAGAGCGAGCAGAGAATCATGAGACGGCACTCGAGCTGCGTGACTCACACAGACGCGCACTCATAATCACACGCTTACATTACAACATAATGAGGCGTCGCTGGCAGGAGACGCTTTCAACTCGCCAACGACAAATAAGTCTGTTTTTGTTGGCTCAGAAAAGAGTCTTAATAAGTAATAAATTTAATAATGGCTTCGCTTCATAAAGGTGTGTCACTTCCAGTGTATTGAATGAAAAGCACAGGTGTCAATAATATTCCTGTTATATTGTGCCTGCTGGCTCATTGTCACTGTCACAGTTTGTTGGGACACGTAAATGGAACAGAGCTGTTGTTCATGTTAAAAGTCTGCTCTTATCAACACAGCAAGGTTTTCTATGTGGACATACAACTTTTTTTTTTTTAGAGATCTTTGAGTGATTCAGTAAATTTCCTCTGAACTTTTCCAGTTTTCCTGTCAGAGATTAGTTCTCAGTGCTTCTTCCAAACATCATTTCCTCGTAGGACGATTGTGTAGCCGCAGTTTTTCTTGGCATCCTGACCAACTATTGTCACAGCTGTCACAGAGAGGGTCTTTGGATGTAGTAGATGTGTTCAGTGTTTTCTTGGCACTGTGGGTCCAACGTTCACTCTCCTTGAAGGACAGCTTAGAGGTCGTAATCAGTATCTTTCACTCATTTATAGACACTTGAGAAGAGCATCGGTTGAATGTTCATGTAAATGTGGATGTAAACGGATGAAGATTTTTTTAGTTTCTCAAAGCTAAATCACACTTAAAAGAATCATATAAATGAAAGTATGAGTAGTGATGCATTCAGGAAACAAGTATTATGAAGTCATTCTTATGTGATTTGTCATTTCAGTTTACTTTGGACCAAGTGTTGCTTCCTGGAGAAAACGTCACATGCAGATTAGTTCTGTCTCTAAGTTGTATCTTTAGTCTCCTTTGCTGTGGTTGTAACTCTCACGCATGTTCAGAGTTGTTTGGCTTTGAGCTGTAGAGGTGTGGCTCTCTGGCATTTAAACTTAAAAATGTGCCGTCATTCAGCTTTGGGAATATGACGTGACTTTGAGGAGGACCATGCAAGTGTTCTGGGAGTTTATTTTAAAGCTGTGAATAGTCCAGGATCCACTCGGCGTGCCTTGCCCCAGTTTCTCCAGCGGCGGGAACTCGAATAACCCCACGCAGCTCCGTCATTTGTTTTTTCATGGAGGTAGCCATGTGTGTCTCGGTATCTGGGGTGGAGCCGGCCTGCGCGGTGTGTGTGTGTGTTAGTGGGATGTCCAGCTCGGCCTCAACTGGTGTCTATCTTTGCGGTGTGTGTTGGCCTCTGTGCCTTTAAGGGGTGGGTCTGATATGTGCGAGTGTGTGTGTGTGTGTGTGTGTGTGGGTATTTCTCAAGCTGAGGAGGGGAGTGGTGGTGGTCTGGAATGAAATCTACAGCTTTATAGAGGGAATACAGTGACTGAGTGTGGGTGAGGAAGAAGGTGGGCACAGACAGATAGGAGGACAGAGAGTCAAAGAGGGGGTGAACACTGTGAGGGGAAAGTTTGAAAGAAAGTTTGAAGAGAGAGAAAGTTGCCCCAAACTCGGGCTCAGTATCAGGCCATGTCCACGTTTGACCCGGGTCAGCGGCTGTCAGAGGAGCAGGACTATGTGCAAGCCTATGAGAACGTCAGAGAGAAGTATAAAGGTAACAACACCCCCCTTTTCTCCACTCCAATGATAACCATGTTTGAATGGGAGGTTTGCTGTGAGTGAGTGCATGCTTCAGGCAGTGTAGTAGGTTGACTGACTTACCAGCATTAATTGGTTTCATATTGATTTGATGCACTTTGGTTCAAGTGGGTTCTTCTGTGAGATGTAGAAACAGGAAGTGTAAGGTTTCTATTGTACAAATGCTGTTATAATGTGGTCTGACACCTTTGCACAGAGCTGCTGGAGACACATTAAAAAGTTCAGCAGGTGATTCACAGCGGTGTCACTTCATCCACTGCAAATTCAAAACTATGGCTTCAGGAGGCTGAGCTGTGGCCTTCAGGTTAAGCAATTAAATATCCCACGAAGGAGTCCTGTGCTGCCATCTGTGTCCTCCTCTCTGACCTGACAGCCTCCTTTGCATACAGGGGAATCTCTGGTGGCCACAGAGAGGTGAGACATTTGGCCCATGGTTGACTGGCACAGGTCCAACATGAATGATAAGAGCCTCCAGCCAACAAGGTGCCGCGTCGGAGACATTCAGCTGATCATGTCTGGTCAAACACTGCCATCACTTTCAGAAAGCAGAGACAGAAGCCGGAACAACCACAAGATGTTCCTGCAGCTCATTTGCTGACTTGATTCATTAGTCTAGATTTGACCAATCCAAAACCTGGGAGGGAATTATGAAGTCTGGCATCTCAAACAGGTTTTTATACAGTTCAACAGACTCATGTAAAATTTGACTAAAGAAAGCTTCATTAGATTAACTGTTGACAGTAAAAATTAATTTACGCCAAATTATTTTCAAAAACTTTTCTCATGAATATTTCAATATTCATCATCTACTTTCCACATCACTGCTGTGTTATGATATTAATAATAATAATAGACCCTATTCATGCTGAGTTTGAACACAACTTTTATTAGTTTATACGAAAACAATCAAGGAACCTTTAATTGATAATTCTGATAATTAATTAATTGTTTAAGTGAAACATTAGTTGGTTCCTGCTTCTCAAATCTGAGCATTTGCTGCTTTTCTCCATTTTATATGATTGCAAAATGACCATGTTTGAATTCTGGGCTGACAAACCTTGGACTCCAGTAAATTTTTAATGACAATTTTTCACTTTTTTCCAACATTTCACGCTCAGTGATTCATCAATTAAGAAAAAAAAAAGAAAGAGCAGCCCTGATCAACAGCTTGTCATTCAGTGTCCAAGTCTACCATTTAACCAATGCTTGACCTTCATGACCTTGTAGCTCTCAAAGATCAGATTCCAAAAAAAGAGACTTATATGATGCACCTTTGTGGTATTTGCATGTTGATGTTAGTGTCACTATTTAAGAATTAGAAAACCTGTGTTTGCACTACTAGACATTACTGCTTCTTAATCCACACTAAGTTGCTTTAGGCACTAAAACCAGCTGCTTTTGTTCAAATTGAATTTGTGCTGGAGGAAGAGGAGGACGTTACCAGGCAGGTATCATATTGAGCTGTTGACCAGCTGCCTCGGGTCACTCTGAAGGCAGGTGGATTACAGCAACATCTGGATGTGGTTTGGGCTGACGGGAACAGCTGTGCTCTCTTGTCCCACTTGCCATCCACACGCTTCAGTAGGACATAAGTGAAGAAGCAGCTTCCTGTTGCAGAATGACTGGTTTGTTCTGTTCAGGCCTTTGAGTATATGTGTAATCAGTGAAAAGCAAAGCATTGTTGCTGAGAAGCTTAATGGATGTTCTGGTTAAAAAATGGGTTCGAAATAGAAACAGAAAGCACAAATGTGGGCGCAGTTTCCACCCCACTGACAACAGACTATCAATAAGGACAAATGGGCCCAGTCTTGGTCTCTATGTTGGGAACAGTGTCGTTCCATCCAGTCAAAACAGTCTAGTAATTTTCTTCCCATGCGGTTGCCTACTGTGCCCGTCGCTGTGGGCAGCGTTCCTGCCGGGTCGCTCTGGCACCAGTCTGGAGCTCCACGCCCCTGTCGTAACCTCCAGTCCCTCTGCCAACATCTCACTTCCTGTTACTCTTTCTGATTGTTGCTTTTTGACTTGATGCTGTTTGGTTTAGATAGTCGAACATCCACAGTGAATGGAAAGTCTGGACGCAGACAGTATCTGGGTGAAACAGGGAGGGTGACAGTTGTTGTCATCAGCTGCTTCTTGTGGCGTGAAGCTAATCTGGATTTTGAGCTTAAAAGTGGGTTCATTGTTCGGAGGTTTGTCATGAGATGGCAGCTCTTTCTCCAAGGCCGTTGCTTGAGTCTGTGTGTGTGTGGATGTGAGATATGGCCTGTTTAATACTGAGTCCATGTCGTATGTGAAGAAGCAGAAGAACAGAGTGAGACCTTGAAAGTGTTTTATTAGTTTTAAACTTCCAAATGGAGTTTCATGAATGAGTCATCCATTAATAACCTCTCTCATCTATTGTAATTATGAATATTACTGTGCATAATTGAAATTCTTATTACCTTGCTTTGCTGACAGTGATGGATTCTCTTCTATTTTTGCTGCTCTTGTTGACACCGGTTCAAAATTCGTAACAGTGGTGAGAGATATCAGATCCTGAAGAAGTATCCCTCATGTGCAAACTGTATTTACCACTGGGGGTTTGATTGTGAGCTGTTTTTTCCTAATCGGCAGCTTCTGTATTCACTCATATCTTATATCATATGGATATGGTTTATTCTCACATCAAACAAGCTGTTATTCTCGTACCAGCTGTCTTGCGAGGCCCATTTGCATAAGTTATTGCAACAGGTGAAATTCAGCTTCCTGCAGAAGTGATAAAGTGTGTTTGAGTGGAGCTCTGTGTTATAATAGCAACTGAACAGATCTATTAGTGTAAAACATGCAGCTCCGCTTTAAATACTCACCGCAAATATATCCCAGGAGTTTACTCTGTCAGTCTTTGAGTTATTCTGGTTGAAAGACAAACTAAAAAGACTTCTGACATTTAGCTCAATGAGATGTTGCTCAGGAAGGTTGCAAGGCTGAAATACACGTCATGTTTTACTCATGTTGGATATCTTCTTTTGAATAAAGCTCCTCAGGTTACAGATGTTTGGCTGCAGTGTTCATCGTCCTAATGAAAAGTGCTTGGAAAGTCTGAAATACTGAGGCAGGAACATTTCAGGGAGGAGAGACGTCAGTAACAACTCCCTCAACTTCAGTATAACCTCAACTTACTAACGACTGCAGTGACTCAGACTCAGGTGACTCTCAGAGGAGTTTCTGTGAGTATTATTGGATGGACTTCTCATTCTTTTCCAGTTAATTGGTGATTTTGCTGCCAAATATCCAAGAAGTTTTAATCTCAAATGTTTTGCTTTCAGGTTAAGTCCTAAGATCACTACTGTAAACTATGAATGTAAAAATTAAACATAGAAAATCAAAAACTGAAAAACAGTGCAGATAAGATAAGAACATTTCCAACTTTGCCGTCCTGGAAACCTGATGTAAACATAATCATCTTTCTAACTGAAAGAATCCACTCACATTAAAACTAGAGAAGCTGAAACCAATAAATTGAAAAGAAACAGATAAGATTTGAATATAAAATCCTTTTACTTTTAATTTTTCCTTTTTGCTCCTTTGAGCTTTCAGGTAGACTGTAACAGGTTTCACAAGATGATGACAGTCGTCTTTGCTGATCTCATCTTTGTGTTTGCCCTGGAAAGTGGAGGTCTGTGATTAAATCCAGCCTGCAGGGTGGAATTCAGAAACTATTCAGTGTCCCACTCCCCCTTTTTAAACACAAGGGAACACACTGAGAAACCTGCAGCTACAACAGACCTCGCTTTTGCATTTGCACTCTGCAGTCGAGCTGCATCGATTAGTCGATTAGTTGATTAGCTGATTGAAAGAAAATGAATCTCCAACTATTTTGATAATCAGTTTGGTTTACTCTGTAGTGTGTGTGTGTGTGTGTGTGTGTGTGTGTAAACACAGCAGAGTTCACTTCTAAAAGGCCTGAGATAAGTTTGTCTTGTGAATCACTGTTGAGCAGAGAAACCCCCTCCACGCTTCACTTCCAGTACTTGTCTCAGATCGGTTTCATGCAACTTGACCTCAAATACAAAAATAGCAATCGTCCTCAGGTTATGTTTGCATGTTGCGCACAGAGAAATCACTCGTCACAACATCTGGTCCACCTGCTCTTTTGTGCAAGGTGCAATATTTATGTGAATGTTCTCGTCTATTACATATTAATCAATGAACATCAGAGAGCAGCACAACTTCTTATTATATTATCGCTGTATATCATTTTGAATTTCAACCCCTCAGCTGTGTTTGTGCTTGTGTGCACGGATTTGTTGAAATACAGTAGCTCAAGTTTGCCATTAAAGGAATAGGTCCAAATTTAGTATAATGCAATTATTTGCTTCCTGTTGTGAGTCATTCCAGAAACTCATGCCGCTCTCATGTCTGTCTGTAAATCTGAACAGTAGCTGGAGCCAAGATTCATGATTAGCTTCTCTTAGTATAATGACTGAAAGCAGGAAGAAAATACTAACCTCACTCCGTCCTGAGGTAACAAAATCCTGCACCTCTAAAGCTCTTTCATTAACGCTTTAAATCTCTTTTTTTTTTAATCTCTAGAAAAAAGTGTCAATGCAACAATCTGCTGAGGATGCCAGGAAACAAATTGTCTTTTCCTTCAAGTAAATATCATTTTTACAATAAAGAATCTGCCCTGTGAAAATGAAACGATCAACCACAAGCTTGTGTTAACTAGACTGTGAAAGGTTCAATAGATTGGTGTAATGTGTGTGTGTGTGTGTGTGTGTGTGTGTGTGTGTGTGTGTGTGTGTGTGTGTGTGTGTGTGTGTGTGTGTCACTTTGAGTCCAGATAACTCAGCAATCCAAGTTAGTTTGTACAGTTTCGCTGGACTGAGAGAGTGGAATGACTCCTAATTTCCTCAGTGTGCTGTTGGCTTGTTGTGAGCTGTCAATCATCTGCTGACATGATCTAATTAGAGTCAACATGCAGAATGAAAAACATTAATCCACAGTTCATGGCAGTTTAAAACCAATAAGTCTGACTGTAGCTGTTGGACATGTTTGTGGAAAATGTGGACGTGTGATTTCAGGCTGCAGTTTTTCTTGCGTCCATCGGTTCTGGAGTTCCTCTGCCCTGCTGGTGGACTGCAGGCGGTGTGCACGGTGGGTCCACAGGAAAGTTTCAGTCATGGAATATAATTTAGTCTGCAGGCATGAACAGAGGCAACAGGTTTGTTATTTTGGAGAGAAAGCTCCTTCCCTGAGTCTCTGCATCTTCTGACTGTCAAGATTTACCGTCACTGTCAGATGAAAACTTCAAGATGATGACTAACAAAGACGCCTTGTTTCAGCTGGACCACAATGTTTCATGTGTTTTTTGTTTGAGGGAGTTTTCTTAACCGACAGACAAGCAGGAAATTCATGCACGTCTAAACCTCATTCTGCAAATGTGAAGCACCGGACAAAAGAAGACGCAGCTCAGATCGCTCATGTTTTCAGGCCTCTCAGTGTGATGACCTCCGCTGACAGAGGACACACTCATATATTATCTCCACATATGTTCACACCCACACTCGAGCCCACGGCGCTGAGCCAACAGGACGGCTCGGGGCGCTGTAGATTACCCAGGATTCAGTGCTGCAGCTGAATCTTCTCACCTGTCTGTTACTTCGCACGAGTTTGTAAGACGACCTGTTTGGTCTGTGTTTGTTCACATGTGCGGCTGAAACATATTGTGTGCTGACGACCGGATGTGTGTGTGTGTGTGTGTGTGTGTGTGTGTGTGTGTGTGAGAACATTGTATCTCCACAAATTTAACTTTCTTTAAATCAAGACAACCTTCTTTTCATGTTTTGTTTTAGCTTCACCTTAAATTAACCAATAAATTCTTTACAAAATGACAAAAAAAAAAATCATTCAAATGACTCACAAGTTCATGCAACTACAACTCTGCAAATCTTCACATCAGAGATATTATCACCAGTAAATGTTTGTTACAATGTTCATTTCCTTCAGTCAAATTAATTCAACTTATTGTTTCAGTACTCACATGATTTGTTTTGCGTAAAAGACCCTCTGCTGGAACAGATAAACACTTCATTTGATTATTTCCTTGATATCAGAACCACACAAAGAGCTCATTCACTGGTTATAAACCTTTTACGTAGCTGCAAACTTTAAAGTTCAGTTTTGCATCTCACTCTTTTATATGAATATTTAACGAGTGATAATCGACTGCGAGTAAAATAATAGCCGTGAAAATAATCTGAAATTAAACCGTGCCTCTTGATTGTGATTCGTAAGAGGTCATCTGAGCAGATATAGTGATGTGTCAGCTGTAGTTTATGATGCCAAAAACAGAAGTGTTCCTGCAGTAAAACCAGCTCCCTCCATTAGTCGAGCCACTTTATGTGGCAGCATCAGATGAGTTCACATTCTTTCAAAATCCCCTTTGATGATAAATGACATCTAGATGTAATTGGTTTCTTTACTGTGTCTCCGGTTTCTTACGTGGAACAATTTCAAGTCTGCAGAGAAAAGCAGCTCCCGACCGTGAGTCCTGCTGGTGGGACGGAGAGGACGGAGCAGAGCTGCTGTAATTGAGATGGGATTTGCGTTAGAGCGGAGGATTAGCGTCTTCTCGAACCCGGGGAGCCAACGACAGCTGATATTAATTATGCAACTGCACCGCAAAATATTCTTTCTACCTAGTGATTTCAAAGCTTTCAACCTCATGTCATGGTCTTCTTTATCCCCTGAGATGTGATCGAAAGCTCCAGAAAAACTTTGGCAAGGATGCACCTTTAAGCTCAATCCTTTTAACAACTTTAAAAAAAAAAAAATCAGACCCATAAATGAGATCTGTTGCAGAAATATTAAGCTGATTCTTTAAAAAATAAACTACGTTGTCAGTTAAACATAAGTAAAAGTACTTATGCAAACAGCTGCAAAAACTGTTCAAATTTAACTGCTTTGTTTTATAAGATAATAGAAATCACACTTTTTATGGTAATAGTTTAAGAGAAAACCTGTTTGACTGTGGTAACTTAAGATAAGATAAACCTTTATTCGTCCCTCAGTGGGGAAATTTGCAAACTTGTGAGCGGCGCTTGGCGTTAGAACAAACACTAATCACATAATCAGGTGTTTGCATAGACACTCTTCTCTTCTCTTCCTGCTTGAATCGTTGCTCCACCTGTTTTACAGTTTCTCTCACTGCCAACAGACTCACTGAGGTTTTTAATCAATTAACCTCAGGTGATTTAACCACATGAAGCCAGTGTTTACTTTCCCACAGTGTTCGGAGATACAGGTGTCACACAGTCCACAGTGAGATATTGACTGGTAGCAGCGACACAGTGAGAGACGTCTTTCTAATCTGCCTGTGAGGGCGACGTCACCGGCAGAGAAGTCCGTCTGGTCGTGGGCAGATTTCGGTCTCCAGGATACAGTCAAACACAAACTGTCACTTCATCCCTGCACGGAACTCTGCACAGTCGAGCCATAAAAGATACAGAAATAGACCAAAATATTATAGTGATTTGCTCTCTGCAGCACTTTGTTTAAGAGATCTGGGGCCTCACATATGTCCAGTTTGAGTATTGATTAATCACCTGAACACAATCAGAAAATCATCAGTGTGTCTTTTGCAGAATGCCACCTGTCCAGTACGGAGACCCTGGCCTCACGTTGGTCTGGGGATGTGGAGCAGTGGTGCTAACACCCCGGTGCGCTGGCACGCTACACCAAGCCACACTAATGCCAGCAGTGTCAATAGTGAGCTGGCTGGCACGGACTCTGTTTTTCAGCCGAATGCCTGAGTTTGAGAAGCACTGCTGCCTTTTCCACGTGTTCTGTGAGCATTAGATCTGTAGCAGTGATTCACCTTGTCATCTGATTTTCAAAGCTGAAAGAATGAGCTCACAGGTGATGAAAGTTGGAATCGTCGACTTGGATCACAATGAAAATGCTCATTCACTTTCTTATAAGCTGTTCCATTAGAAAACACCGCACCTCTAGCTTTCATGTTTTTACTCCGTATCATCATCGTCTTCATTCACTCCTAAAGGTCACAGTTATCAGTTACTCCATCCAAACAGAATGGGGTTTGTTGTTCTTTGATGACAAACTGTTCCTCCAGCTGCTCCCAGAACAGCCTCTAGTGGATCTCTGTGAGTGCTGCACAAAAGGCAGACAGACCTGAATGCGTCTCTTTCACAGTTGTAGATCTGAACGATAGCGGGCCTCACAATTCATTCTTCATCGTGACACATTCTGTGAATTCCTCTGGCGTTGGTGCCCTTGTGTTAAGTGCTCACTTTCTTCTGTGTTTAGAGAAGACACACAAAATCTGCTCATTTAAAAAGAGGTAGTTTGTTTGGATCTGGATTTACTTGTTTAAGAACTACAGCAAATACACACAGCAAAAAGGCTTTTTAAATAGTACCCATCCTGCCAACATTACATGAATGCAGCATTAGGTCTTATGATATTGTGTGTGTATCCATCCTGATTGGCTGCAAGGTGTGTGTTAAATTTGAGTAGCACGATCCCTCAAACATAGTACTTCTTGATTAAAAACTGCATTGATCATGATTTGAGCAGCTTCTCTTTTTGCCTCCTTATTAAACCACAGATCGCTTTTATATTGGCAGTTTTTCGGGGACCAGCCGTTTAACTGCTGCGCGCAATTGTTCTCCACACCCCATCACCTCATCAGACAGAGAAAAGAGGTGACAATGGTTGAGAATGCAAATGAAACTGAAAAACAGAAACTTCATTAGCTCTGTCATTTAGTGCGGTTTGTCACCAAATTAAAAAAACTACAGAGAGGCCTCCTCTCAGAGACACTGTTGGTTGTTGTACTGGTAAATCCTGAGAGGAAGTGATGACAGACTGGTTCACTACTGACCCACTTTAACCCGGGGACGTCCTGTTGTTGGGGGTGTGACAGAGAGCGATGGAGAAAAATGTGCCACATGCTGCAAAGATTGTTTACTATAGCATCTAAAGTTATGCAGTGTTTTTGCCAAATCATATTGTTCCCACATGCTCCTGTAACAAATGTTCCAAGACACAGTAGTGATCTGTGGCTTCAGGGTTTGGAGCGTCCTGATCCTGAAAGGACAAGGTTGAAAGGTCAAACAGACACAAACTCAGTATCAGAACACCTTGTTGTATCTTTGCTCATACAAACTGTTGAAATCCTTTTTTAGGTGTGAGAGAAGCAGGAGTGTCTGTCATGAACAGGTTATTTTTAGCTGCTGACAGTGGTTTGTTGTCTGTTCGTGTGTGTGTGTTCAGATGAGACACAACAACTGCTGTTGGAGACTGATATCAGGTTAATGAATCTCAGTATCGTCTCCTCTCACTCCGCTCTGACGGCCAACGTCAGGCCTGAGATTGGCTCTTTAGTGCGGCCTCTCACCACAGAGTCTGCTGGTCCGGCTCCAACTTGTAATGTCCGAACGCCGTGTTGGGCAGGACCGCATCCCAGAGACGGGTGGAGACGGCGTATCAGGTCTTCCACCTCTGATTAAGAGGCACATGAGACTCTGGCTGAGTTTCAGACGGAGTTTTGAAACCTCAGTAGTGAACAGCTGCGTGGACACAGACCAGCTCAGCGGTGTTTGCAGTCAGGTGGTTTACTTTGACCACGCGGTGACATTTATCAAGCAAACTGAATATTCTCTGTCCTCTCAAATACTTCAGTTACTTCATGAATATTTATTGTGTGGTATTTTATATACAGATATCTCACACTCTGATTATTGGTATCGTCGTCTGTATTCGGAATAGCGGTGGAAAGTAACTAAGTACATTCACTCAAGTACTGTACTTAAGTACTTTACCTGAGTATTTCTATTTTCTGCTACTGGAAAAGTGTACTTTTTACTTCACTGCATTTATTTAATAACTTTATTTTCTACTTACTTTGCAGATTTAGATGAATAATACAAAATATAATAATTATCTATTGTTAGAATTATTTATTCATTTCTGGGACTAAATTCACGAGCTGCTCAGTGGGTAGCAGTGTTGTGTCCTTTCTCATTATAGAGTATGACATCTTGATTAAGACGCTGTTTCAGGTGTGGCCTGTCAGCTGGTGCATGATGTTTATTACCTGTCATCACCAGGCGCCTCGTGTCTGAAGCCTTTTGCTCCTCTGCAGTTTCACGCTCGGGCTTTGCAAGCTGTATTTTCCTGACATCACTCACACTGATCTAAGAGGACAAGAACTAGAGTTTAAGACTGGAGACTCATTAAGTGCATCATTTGTCTGATTTGATCATTGCCGTAGTAATTATAATCT
Organism: Holacanthus passer; assembly: GCA_025331565.1. Taxonomy (NCBI): domain Eukaryota; kingdom Metazoa; phylum Chordata; class Actinopteri; family Pomacanthidae; genus Holacanthus; species Holacanthus passer. Next base: position 255,991 of record JAFREQ010000114.1, on the reverse strand, counting down.
ACAGAACACTTGACTTGCATGTAGACGTTGTTAGTCATTGTTGCTTTATTATATGTATATATTATACATATTTCTCACCTACTTGTATTTGTATGATAGTTGTAATGGTATTCTCAACTGTCTTTGTTCAGCTTTGTTGTCCTTGTTTCTAGCTGTATGTCTATTTCCATAGTCCTCTAAATTGTTCTGTGTGTAAATACGTTGAGAGCAATTTAAAAACCAGACTCAAATTCCTTCCCTCCCTATGTTTTATGCAGCGTCCCAATGTTTTTGGACCCGAGGTTGTTTGTGTACTCGTACTGTACTCGGCTCTTACAGCTGATTCTGCTGAGTTGAAGCGTGAGGAATGTTGGGATGAACCTGAGGTAATGTGAAACAATAGGTGGGTGTGAGGTGGAGACTCTGGATTGATAGCATCTGTTAAATTATGTGGTAATTTTTGCGCCCGCCTTGATTTAGATTTAAATCAGACCAGAGACGCATCTCAACACGTCACTGCGGTTCGGTGTTTTAATCATTATCTTTCCTTAGACATTTTGACAACAGACAGGTGTAACTAATAAAGTAAAGATGTCTGCAGGTGTGCCAGTTCCAGTCGTGCATGCTGGCTCGTGGTTTACAGCCACACCTAGATTAGAGTTAGAGATGCATCTGGTATCAGTTACACCTGCGCCAATCGTGGTACGACAAGTCAAAATATCTGCTGTGAGAAAAGTTGGTGGTACGCCCCATCTCGCAGCAGTGTTTTATTTTTTCAAGTTCACTAAGCCGTGTCTGCGTTCATTTATTTCTCCCAGGTTGTTTACAGCCCCCAACAAGGTCCACCAATAAATTGCTTTAAATTGCTCAAGATGAGTAAGTTTGGTGTTTGATTTTTGGATTCTCAGGAGAAAGGATTTAATTTTAATCAAAATCCTCTGAGTCACAACAAAGTGAAATATTTGATGAAACAGGATGGACCTCTGTCATTTGGGAGAAGCTGCATGTTTTGTTGTATAATTATGTTCTTGTCCTTTAGATTTTATCATCACACGTGCAGCTTTTCAGGCAGTCGGAGCAGCATTTGAATAATTTAATAGAGTTTGACTTTATTTTGTTCTCTGTCGCAGTAAATGTTTGTGACTCTATCTCAAACCTGATGTTCAGATCTGAGGGTCATCATTCGAGGGGTTAACCCCTCAGTAGTTTCCTCCTTCTCCCACCCACAGGATCTTATCTCCTCACTGCTGTTGTAGCTGGCTGAAACCGGATCTGTGATCTACCTTCGGCCTGACAAGCATCCATTGATTGTGCATTGATTAGAGCAGGGGTTATTACAGCCCTCCTGAATAATTGCTCCACTACAGCACAAGTAAATGGTTGAATATATGTCATCAGTGTAATGCAGTTTTCTATCCAGGTGTTCTACATCGGTACAAGTTTTCTCACACTTCACGTAATCATTTGACAGCTCAGTCGGCCCAAGTCCAGGATGAAGGATCAGTGTGTGAGAGTGCAAGGTCCGAGTCAGGCTGTTGAATTCAGCAACAGTCTGTTAGAAGAGAAAACAGGTTCTTCTCAGCCAGGCGGCTCACGTAAGGTTGAAAAAACGAGAGCTGAGTTTGCCCTTTGAGCATCTATCTATCTGCTCACGTCTGTCTTCATATGGACCAAACAATTTTCCATTTGTATCCGAGGGGTTTTAACACAGGTGTCCTCATTTGTCCTCAGTCGTTTAAGGTGATTCACCCTGCAAAGAGAACCTCGTTCTGTTTCAAGATATTTCTAGATTTCATGATTTAGTGTCTGTGCTCTGTTTGCGGGCAATGTGAAATATTTCAGCTATTTATCTTTTATAATGAAAAACAGCTGTCAAAGCTTTGGATCAGTAAAATATTTGAGACATGCTGTTCTGAAAATCTGAAATGTAATGGATGAAGTTCACCTCCTGGCATTGATTAAACCCCTGAAATCTCATGTCTGTTCATCAAAATTTAGAATTCCATAAAAAAAAAACCTTCTTGCCTTAATGTGACCCAGGTGTCAGTCTACACCTTTGCCTTCATTTAGCATGTTTGCATCTATGAATATCTCTATCTCTATCTATCTCCACCCACCGCTCACCTGCAGGTCTGCTCATGGCTGCTTCTTTCACTCCTGACATGTCTTGCACATGAAACACACGCCATGGATTCGTTCACAAGGTTAAAAACTTGATTTTCATTGCAGCGGGTCTTTAAGAGCTTTTCTTTTAAGCGGCCTGTCCACTGAACACTTCATTAGCAGGAAGACAGATCTTGAGCAGGAAATGGCATCGACTGTGAAACTGGAGCCTGGCGTGGACCCGTGGCCCTGAATCATGAGACCACATGAGCATCTGTCCTATAGAGCTGTGTCATTAATCAGATCATGTGATACTGATAGATGGAGCAGCAGTAGATACTTTGGGATCTCTCACAGTCATCCACACTAAACACGCAGGTGAGCCTCAAATCCAAACACAAAGGGCTGATTTACTTTCTGCGTTTTATGAAGTCTAAGCCTATTAGTGACTCGGTGCATTGTTAAGTGGATGATCTGTGATTTCCAGGATGCTGTGAGATTTAGACAACACTCTCTGACTGTGTGTTTCAGTGACTCACCTGGTGTTGATCTGGCTTTCACTTATAATCTTTAGCAGTCTGTTGTCAGCCTGTTTTGACACGTCAGTTTCCTCAAGTCAGATATTTTCATAATCTCCAGTGTCTTTGTGTTCGGCTGCAAAATGACTTTCACGTCATGCATTCATGCACTTCTTATTTTTTACTAACACAATTATTCTTCTCAATTGTGTGCAGTGTTGTTGATTCACACATGTCGGCCATGTCTCGTCTTTTCCACTGAGTCCAAAGTGTAGATTCATACATGTCTCCTGTCTGTTCGTACTTGGGTCAAACAGTATCTTCAGTATTGCTGACATCGATGAAACAGCTTTGAGCAGCCGGTCGCTGGAGGCTTGAGACGGCTGAGTCAAAGTCAGCATAACCTTGACTGTCATCTTCTTCAACAGTGATGCTCAACTTGTGGCCCGAGGACCAAATATGGCCCCTGATAGGATCCTGACTGGCTCGCTGACCGTTTTCTAATTCACAATGAAAATAAACTGATTCACACTGGGATTTTTTTTCTAGACAGACAGACATGCCAGTTTTGCATGATGAGATGAATTTGGCTGTTAGTAAAGGAGGCTGATCTTTGTGCAAACTACACTAGAATCAGATGATGAGCTATGCAGGGGGAGACAACTATAAGACAATCCCATAAATGTGTATTTCACACTTCACTCTGTCGCTGATAGGAGCAGTTTGTGTTTATGGTTTATGTCAAAGAATCATTCGCTTGAGTGATTTCATGATGGAGGTTCCTCCTGTGTTTAATGTTGTGTGAACTCTTTCAAATGTTACCAAAGCAGTTACAGCTATTAAACACAGTTAAAGGTTTGATGTATCTGTCATGAAGTCCTGGTGTCAATCCTATTATCAAGTTCATTTAGTCAATAGGTTGGGTTAATAAATCAGATTTGAAAATACAGGAACATGCAACAATCAAGTTGATGGAAAGAAAATTAATCGCCAATTATTTTGATAATTGATTCATCGTTTCAGTCATTTTTCAGTCAATCCAGCTTCTTGAATGTGAGGATTTGCTGCTTGTCTTTGTCAGTTATGAAAGTAAATGAAGGTTTTGGACTGTTGCTTGGACAAATGAGGCAATTTGTAGACGTCACTTTGGGCATTGTTCACAGCTGTTTGACTTTTTATAGGCTCATTGATTAATTGGGGAAATAATCGGCAGAGTAACTGATAATGAAAATAATTGTTAGTTGCAGCTTTTGTATCTTGTAATGATTGTAGAAAAACAACGAACCAGGCGAATTCATAACTCACAGTCCTGACATATGATTTTATTTTGTGGGAATTTGTTTGATTCTGTGAACTGAATGTCGTGTCAACTGTTATGTTTTTATTGACGGCGATATCGTGTTCAAAATGATGCTGTCGTGTTTCTAAATTTCGTTCAGATTCCAAAGTTAATTTTGCTAAAATGTGCTCTGTCATCCGAGTCCCTCTGGGGTCCAAGGTCCCCTCTGCAGCACTTTCCATGAAAAATAAAAAGGCTCTCCTCGTCCATTTTAGGAGGAGATGCTGAGTCACTGACACTGATGGAGGACAAATACACCACCTAGAAACTATTTATCACCTCTAGCTTCATTTTATATTCTTATTTTAAAGCAATGCATCGTTTTTAACATCAAATGGTTATAATATTGTAATATTTTAGAGTAATATTTTATCAGGACATTTAAATCTTTACTTAAGGAAAGTGCATCTGTCTCAGCTGTATGTTCTCCTCCTACCTCATCAGTCAGCGCTCACACTCCCTGCGTCGCCTGCTGTGGGTCGGACAACACGCACTGTTGTGATGTGACGGCGGAGCGTGACTGTTATTGGTCGAGGCGTCTCCCTGAGCACCACGAGGATGAGACGGGACGGCAGCAGGGAGGGGTGAGACGTGGAGAGGAGGGAGGTGTGCTCCTTCCTTTCACAATCTCTCTGCTGACAGGGATTGTGTGCGAGCGGCCAGGAGAGAGAGAGAGAGAGAGAGAGAGAGAGAGAGAGAGAGAGAGTGAACAAAAACACTAAGCTGCCAACTCCTGTGGCAGCAGCAGAGCAGAGGGAGGGAGAGAGAGGGAGGGAGGGTTCGGAACAGCCTGCAGTTAGCACACAGACGTTTGCATCCTCCGGCGTGGTGCTCCTCTGCTGAGCCGACCTTGCACAGCTCACACTCGGCTGCTCGGAGCCTCGGCCGGTCGCGAGCATGGATCCTGGAAGGTCCATCCAGCATGAGATCAGCTCCCTCAAAGGTACTCCTCAAGCCTTTTTAATACTGTGCTTCCTCTGCTGTCATCACCATCATATGCTTCCAGGACCGCCTTGTTTTCCCACAATGCCTCTCTGGCGAGGACTTCCTCATGCTGTGGATGCAGGGTGAACACAAAGTTGAGTTTTGAAGGTTTCAGGGCTGTTAAACGGAGGGATTGTAATCCTCTCTCTCTCTCGCTCTCTGCATATTTCTGTGGATAAAAGGGATGAAAAGCTTTTGTTCCCCTTTGTGTCCGCAGGGGTCGGAGCAGGGGTCAGGGGCAATGATTGTGCTGAGATGGAGTGTTTCATGAGCGAGTGTGTGAGATGCTGTGGGAGGCTGCTGCTGCTGCTGCTGCATGCGGCACATTGAATGCGTCTGCGCCGGGAGATGCAGAGCAGATGAGCTGCTGCAGAGCGGCTGCTGCAGCGCTAACAGCAGTGATACGGCCGAGCGGCGCCCTGCCCCTCGACAGGGACGGGACCGCTGCTGCAGGAAGCTGGCAAGGAGGAGACGTCTGTAGTTTGTCAGGATGCAGTGTGCTTAGATAGATACAGTACGTTTGCTCCTCACACCTGTCTCACCTACAGGTGTCTAACTATAGAAATCCAGTCATTTCTAACAGATTAGTTCTCCATCAGGGCTGGTTGTCAAATCTCAGTCTTTTTCTGGTGCTGACTAATTTGATCAAATGTCTGCTCAGTTTTGTGATGTTGTTCATCACATCAGAGCTGCAGCTACTGATTATTTTCATTATCAAGTAGGTTTGTTTTCTAGATTATTAACTGTTTGGTTTGTGAAATGTGGAAGGAATCCCCATCCTGTCCAGCGTGACGTCATCAGATGTCCTCTTCTGTCCAAGCAACAGTCCAAAGCATCGAGGTTTTCACTTTACTGTGATATGAAACGGAAAAGCTGTTTTTTGTTCAGTTTTCCGTTGATTGAAATAATTTCATCATTTCTGCTCTAGATCAAATATTTCCTGATTTAAATCAAATTTTGTTTGTTCAAGGAAACAAGCATGTTTGCTGTTTGAGACCTTTGGCTTGTTTGGTTAATGACAAAATGTTTTTTGTTTTTGTCTATATTAAGTAAAGTTTTGAAGAGACTAGTTTTGGTATCAGAACTGGAACTGATACTGTACATTTTCTAAGAACACCCAAACCTCTTCTCCATTGTCATAAAAGTTTGTTTGACATATTGTTGTTGTGACCAAACATGAATAGATTTAACCAATAGAACTTCATCATTTTTGTTAATTGCTCAACTTGCAAAGCAAAGGCCTTTTCCCATTTATTTCTTTATTCAAAAACACAAACTCTTAGTAAACTTTTTTTATTGGCCCAATAAACTTATTGACCAATAAACACCCAACTGTAGAGCTGCAACGTTTGCTGCTCTTCTTCATCATTTATGATACTGAAGGAAAAGTCTTGGACTGTGGGTTGGAAAAATGAAGCAATCTGAGAATTTGACTTTAGGCTCTGGGAAATTGTGATGAGCATTTTTCAAATTTTTTTGACATTTTATTGGCTAAATAATCAGTTGATTAATCTTTAAAATAATAGACAGATTAATCAATAATGGAAATAGCAGCCCTTCCCAGCTGTATAGATCATCTGAGCAACAACCTCAGCAGTTTGTGGAATTTCCTCTCACCTGTCTCTCGTGCCCTGCAGCTACACTGGCTGCACGGCTGGTATTTCCAGACTTTGTTCATCACAGGCCGCAGAGAGTTTGCTACTTTAACAACAATCCTTGAATCACAGCTCGACATCTCACTGAGAGCAGAGATTAATAACAGACTGACTGACGTTTAGTGAGACAGAAAGCCTCCAATTTGAGGAGACAGAACCAAACCAGACTGGCTCAGCCCAAAGCAGAGTCTTTTTAAAAGCTCCTCTGTGTGGAGCTGAGGTTTGTCTGGAGTAGTCTGGCGAAATGTGGTAACAGTTTGGAACAGCTTTCCGGGCGGCAGAGGCATTTAAATGATCCTGGAGAGGGATCTGAAGAAGTCCTACCCACCCGGACAGGCCGGGAATGTTTTTGCCAGGGCCGCGGAGACAAAAGCTCCCTCGCTTCACCGAGCGCTCCCAATGCACTTACTTAATATGTCGGACCCTGCTGCTTACTCAGTGCAGCTCAGTTCATTTGTAAGCATGTCGTCACCTCAACACCGCTGCTCCCATTGTCGATTCTTCTCAGCTATTTTCAAGCACTTGGCACAGAATAAACTCTTTAACACAAGAGCCTGTTGATGATCTCCCGTATGTGTCGAGGCGAGCGAGGCCTCAGTAGCTTCATGGCCTCGGTGACTTGTCACCCGAATTCAGCCATTAAAACAACAAGGTAATCCTCCCTCCTTTACCTCGACCCAGCAGCCAGCTCCGGGTCTTGACCCAGATATTTTGAGCTCATTTCAGGCTTATGCAGATCTCTGAACGAGGACTGTGGCAGACTTTTGGAAAACATTTTAAGCAGCTGCATTTAGCTACGTTTGTTGAATGACTGAATGAGACGACATGAAGCCTTTCTCTCTTCTTTACTTTCTGACTTTATTCTCTCTATTTTCTGTTTTTTTTCTTTTGTCTGCGGCTTGTTATGCCACCATCTTGACCAGGCGTCCCTTGCAAAAGAGGTTTCCAACTGGGCTCACTTGGTTAAATAAGTGTCCCTTTTATTTAAACCAAGTCATGTTAATTGTTTTTAATCAAACAACAGAAGAAACTAGAACACTATAATAAGAACAATGGAACATAAAGACCCTGTGCTTTTTAATTATAAGCTTCTCTACCAGCACATCGACTCTTAACCTGTTTTAACCTTTGACCTCCAGCTTTAGTTTTGTCTGTGTCTGCTGCAGGGTTTCTGTGCAGCCCTTATCACCATGTTTTCACAAACACTGCACTGTTGTGAACGACGCCTTCTGAAGGTTATGTGCCGGTGAAAGATGGATGTCGGGGCTTTTAAGCAGGGCAGGTTCAGACCGGGATATCCAGTTAAAAAGAAGTTCAGGTCGGGGGTCGGTGCACTTGACCTCTGAGCAGTTTAGTGTTACAGACGTACGTGGCAAAGAGGCATCTTAGCTTCCTGACATTCGGCAGGTTCACTCTTGAAGTTTGGAGCAGACACATGGTTCTTATAGCTGCTTTGATATTACCCACAGTTTCAGGTAGTTGCAGAATAATTGTAACATTCTCATATTTTCGCATTAAAGAAGTTATTTAAAACTGTTTGCATCTGGAAAAACTTTTAACAATAAAGAGAGAAACTTTAAAGTCCATTTAAAATAGTGACATGTTTTATAATATACCCATGTATTTGTGTTAAGCAGGAAAATAATCATTCAAATAGGATAATAAGTGTGACCTAAGGCTATTTCCACCCACCTGAGCCAGGTGGAACACCTCAACAGCAGGTGTTGTGATTGACAGTGCATGAAAACCTTCTGATGTGGCTGTGAGGTTTTGTTCTCGACAATTTACTGACCATCAATGCTGCACGAATAAAAACAATCCTGACAAAGATAAATCCAAATCTTTTTGTCATCTGAATGTGCGCGTTCGTACCCCAAACACTGCAAAGTGACTTTTAATCAGAATACAATACTGATTACAGTTTGAAGCTTTAACTAACATGTTAAATAACCTGCATGAATATTGTGACTCCGGTGCAGCCGTGTTTAATGATGGCACTAATCTTTGTTTGACTCTGTCGGTTCACTATAGCAGTGACTGAGCTCCGGCAGGGTCGGCCATTGTTTTTACTGTATAAAGAGTTATGTAGTGTACATACAGAGCTGAACAGGCAGCAGCTGACAGCCTGTCAATAAGCCCTGCAGCTGATCTGGGCTCATCACAAGTCTTTTCCGTGCTCGCAGCCCTGAGGGTAGACCATTGTGTCTGACAAGAACAGAAGCAGACAGGAAGTGCTTTGTGACATTGTTTACAAAGCTGTAATAAATGTATTTATTTATGGTGATGTTTTATATTGTTTGATATCACAGGGCCAAAAGCAGAATTTAGCAGATGTTTTCTCAGCTATAAAAACCAGTAATGATCACAAAGTTTTGATTCACAGAACTCCGGCCTCCAGTTGCACAAATTAACAGTATGTGGGCTCCTTAATCAAATCTGTAAAGCAAAAATAACAACGTGACAGAGTTATTATGTGGCTCCCCGATGGCCTGTAAGTATATGGTTTGAATCAGAATCTCTAATCTTGGGATGAATGATTTGCTTCCTTATGTCCCTGCAGTGTTCTGTGTATCTGCACACTGTTTGATATCTGCAGATAACAGCGTCAGATCAGCGTTTTCTCTTTCCTCCACTGCTGCACTTTGAGCCTGCCAAGAATTTTCCAGCATGAAACGATCCATGAGGACAATGCAGGGGATGAATAAGCGGCTGCTGCAGTTTGGACACAGCAGAGAGGGTCACAGTTTAAAATGTTTGATACTGTGAATAAAAGAATAAATGTTGTTATGTGTGTGAAATCTAGATGTTTATCATCACATTACTGTACAGTTGTAGTTCTTGAACATATCGTGTGGCTTCATTCATTCCGTGTCTGTTGGATGTTGCTGATGCACACATCCCGTCTGTATTTCACGCTCAGAGATGAACGGCTCGGATGTCACTTGGTCTCGGCAGCCGCAGTATTCAGTAGCTCTCAGATGCTTCAGTTGCTATTTAAGCTGCAGGAATCGGTGGACGGCCGTGTTTCAGATTCCTCACCTGTTTCAGTCCGGGCCAGCGGGATGATTCGCTCCAGATGGGATAACTGGAGTCGTGTATCTTGCATGCAAACATAAAAAGACATCAAAGAGTTTATCCCACCATGATTAAAGCAGTTTAAATCAAGATTTTTACATTAACAGTGAATTCACATGCATTTCCTGACTCTGCAGTTCCCTTCAGCTTCACAGAAGGGTTTGGTGTCTTTCAGCTTGTTTTGGTTTTACAGCCGCAACTTTATTGTTTTGGTTTAGTCTCACCGCTCTCATCAGTGCTGTGAATGATTATGAATCCACTGTACGCCATCTGCTCAGCACCAAACACAAAGTTAGAAGCTAACATTAAACTAGAGAGACAGATATTTCCCCCAGGAGGTGGTGGAGACCAACACGGAGCTAAAAGACTGTATCACCTGAATGTTTACCATAACAACTTATCAGGTGGTTACATGTTGGTTTTATGTTATGGATATGCAAGTGGCCAAAAAATCAATCAGGTATCACAGGTTCAACTAGGAAAACTAGAATTCACCCAAGGCGCCAATTATCCCTTTAAGCCATTGTGCCAAAAACTCAGATTTAGGGTTAATCTGGCCAGTGAATAGCAGCATTGAGCAGACATGGATGCATGATGTATTCACATATGGACAGTAGAAATGCACATTTTACATGCAGCATTGAACTGTTGAACCATGATTCAGACCTTGAAATAAAACTACGTGATGCAGTGAAGCATAAACAAACTCCTAAAGTGACAAACACCACAGTTACTTTTTGCCTGATCTGGGCTCTTGAATGCAGCATGAGAGCATTACGGGTCAGCAGGATTTGCATCACCTGCTTCTAGACCTTTGAATCACCACCTGCATAAGAAGAAGGCAACTAGTACAGGAAAACATGGACTACGACAAGTCCGATAAAATCGAGGCAACCTATTGTCCTAATAGAGTCCATTGCATCACGAAGAGTTTGTGGCTAATTCAGTCTGTGAGTGGTGAACGTGGGGTCGGCTCTGGGTCTGTATTCGTCAGTGTAATCCTGTTAGAGCTGTCAGTGAGCCCGTCAGTCATGCTGGTTGATAAGTCCGGCCGGGAGTGGCCTCCTAACTCAGCTGACGTGATTACATAATCTCATTAACCTCTGATTTCCTGTAATTCAGAAGGGCAAGAGGCCCCGTAATTTGGCACATCCTGTCTAATCATCCACTCCTTCCTCTAATCCTCCGCTCGGTGGGACGTAATTACACCTTTTCTGCTTTGTTTTGTCAGGAGGACAGAGAATCAGATGGGGATTGAATCTCTTAAACCACTTGTAAGAATAGTTTTAAAACACTGCTGCAGCTGTTTTCCCTGCAGTGTCCAGAAGGTGGCACTGTTAGTGAAGCTACTGCTGCTGATACAAATTGCCAGAACCGGTTGAGGCCTTAATGAGAGTTAAGTGCTATAAACACAGCTGCTATTTCCACAGCCATTACCATGATATCAGGCTTTGCATTTCTTTTTTAAATCAGCCTAAAATGGTCCTGCGGTCTTCAAATTAATCCGTATTTCATGCCATTAAAAACATTTTCTCCAACAGGTTTGGCAACATCAGTCCATTAACAACTGCGGGAGCACTTTGTGTTTGTGTGTCAACAGCACAAAATGCTTTCTTTCCATTTTTACAGGCAGTTAAATTTTTAAAGAGTATGTTTTTGAATTTCACTCTGGAACATTTTTGCTAACTGTATTTCTCTTTCTCTTGTGTTTTTTTTCCCCTCTTCTAGGTAAGTGACTGTCTTTAAAACGTTGTGGGTTCGGGTTGTGGCTCCCAGCTGACAGTGGAGGCAGCACAGAGACGGTGAGCTCCTCCTGTACGTTCAACACATCAGTCGCCTCAGATAAGAGAGGTTTTAAAATTGGGGTCTGCCTTCATCACAATGTCCCCAGTTTATTGTCCACTTGCTCCACACCAGCTCTGTATGTGGCCTTGTTTTCACATGCAGCTTTTTATTTTTCATTATAATGACAGTGGCAGAGGAGGCTGTTCCTGTTGTTGGTGGCATGAAAGGCTGCAGGATGTTTGTCATGATGTCTGACATAATCTTTGCTCTGATGCCAAACCTAGTGAATTAACTGGATCCAATCTGCAGCTCGAGGCAATGTCCCCGTCTCTGTCCGTTCTTTCTGTACTGTCTATCTCAAGGGAAATCTTTCAGTTCTTGCTGAGAAAAAGGAATCACATGTGCTACCAAGCAAGTTTTTACAGTCTGATGTCCCACATTGAATTTATTTTGTTCATTATTTTTTACAATCAGTCATTAAGTCTGTACACAAAAATGAGGACAAGTGAAGTGACGTCTTCAGATGAACCGTCCAAAACCTAAAGTTATGCAATCCACAATGATATAAGATGAGTAATCCTCATTGTTAAATCCTCACATTTGACTTTTTTCTTGATAAATCACTTATACAAATAATTAATTTTAAAAGTTGTTGATTTTTTTTGTTGACTCATCGATCAATCGGTTAATTGTTTCAGCATTACTTGATATTTATTGTCTCATTGATGGACTTTAATGCCTCAGCCTTAACTTTCCTACACATGATATACTATAGTTTGCCTCCAGTAGGTAGCTATGCAGAGTGGGTTATATTCAAGCATCGGGCCAAAATCATGTTCCTGAATTTGTTTGTATCCCTCCTACTGACATTTAAGTTTCTCAGTAATTGTAAGTTATAAAGCCGTCGTCCTTGTGCCATATCCAGAACTCGCCTGGCATGAGACGCAGTTATAAAAGCTGCAGCGGCTGTTTGTTTGCCAGCTCTCACCGCAGGCAGAGCAGCCGACGACAGCCAGCGAGGCGCCCCGCCGCATGAAAAAATCTATTCTTTCCTCATAAGACCTCTTCTTTGCCACCCTCCTCCAGGCAAATCACAGTTACTGTCATGCATTTTTCTCATGGTGGTGCAAAGTCAGGGAGCTGGACAGAGGGGAGTCTGTGACTTACTTTAAAGTAGCCTCTTTCACACTGTCACACATGGGTTTATGAGGAGGGCGAGGCTGATATATAGGACTCCACTAATGGCACCCACACATATCATGCTGACAAAGTGGCCCCCGAGTCTCTCCGGGACCAAAGGAGGAGCTTCGTCTGGGGCTTTGCCAAAAGTGTCTTAAAGCTTTGTTCTTGCTTATCTGGCAGTCAACAACACCATTGTTGCACCAAGCCATCACTTTAAATTCTCTCACAGTGGCTGCAGATGAAGACAGCTTCTTCTTCATCTGGTACTTAGTTAGCATCTAAGAAGACAGTGTTCAAAGTCTGAGTATTTTAATGAGCCATGGAGCTGATTGAAGCCTCCATGGAGAAGAAGCTGCGAGTCTAACTATGTGTGCTGTTTCACTGCACACACACTGCACACACACTGTACACACACTGCACACACACTGTACACACTGTACACACACTGTACACACTGTACACACACTGTACACACTGTGCACCGTGGTTTATATTAGATGTGTTTCAGTTACGTTTTTTTCCCAGTGCCACCATGCATGACTGAGTTCCCCTTGTTCTAAAGTATTTTCTAGATTTGGAATGAACAGAACGATTTCAATTAGTCCTCATTTCCACAAGCATCCTTACATTACAAAACAGCTTCGGTCATGAACGAATATACACACGTTTATGTTCTGCTTTCAAATCCATGCAATCTGTATATATCAGTTTGGTTTTGAATCTGAAAGCCAAGAGAAGACCTTTTGAGTAAGGCTGCAATTGATTGATTGATCGATTAATAGTCTATGAAATATCAAAAAACTGTGAAAAGTTCTCATCACTGTTTTCAAGAGCACAAAGTGATGTCTTCAAATTGCTTCTTCTTCTTAAGAAGCTGGAAGAAGCACATGTTGGACATTTTTGCTTGAAAAATGGCTGAAACGATTAATCAACTATCGATGAACAGACTTATTGTTGCTGCTCTACTTTTGAGTATCACTCCCTGTAAGCGTAAAATGTGGCTCTGAAAACTTTGCTGCTCGCTCTGTTGTGAAAACTACCAGCTGTAGTCAGCTTGGATTCACAGCAGCTACAATGGATTCCAATCATGACCCAGAGTCACAGCAAAAAAAAAAAAAGGCATGTCAAAGAATCCGAATCTAAAAGTTCATAGAAATTCTTCACATCACTCCTAGAGCATAATTGCAGAATAATTGGCAGTATGTTTACCACATAGTGAACATACCGATCAGCCACTAAATAACTGAAAACGCTGCTTCCTGCAGAGCTTCAGCAGCTTCTGAGCTACGGTATTCTGTTGAATGTAGCATCAGTATGTTGATGAGTGTTTGAAACGGTGGAGATTTCAGTGGAATCTTCCTTTAATGACACATCTCGGTGTCCCTGTGGTCAGATTTCTATTTTTGGTTTAGGTTTTACAGGCAGGAGATGAAAGTGTGTGTGTGTGTGTGCATGGTAACATGAAAAATCTCCAAAATAATGATTTTGATGATCTGAAACTTTTGGATGGAAGTTTGGGTTGTGTGGTGATGAGCCTCGGAGCGACTCTCACTTCCAAGAAGCCTCTGTCTGTTTTGAGTGTTGCTAGTAGCGATGGTATCATCTCTGACCACTGTTCTGGCCTTGTGCTGTATTTATGCTCATTTTTCTCCGGTGTGTCATGTTTCTGTGGATACTGACATTCCTGGTCGGCCACACCCTGCCATGCGTTTCTGATGACTCACTGCAGCGGCCACTCTCTGTCACACACACACACACACACACACTCATGTTTCCTCCTCTTCATGCTGTGGTTCCTCTTAATCACACGATGCTCTTATGATCTTATCCGGCAGCTCTGGCAAACTGCAGTCTTCCATTATCCGCTTTCCAAACCGGCCATTTTAGCTCCGTCATCTTCCTGCCACTTTTGCACCGAGCACATTTCTTCTTCTTTAATCTTTATATCGTTCTGTCGACTCTGCAGCTGTTTGATGAGACGCCTCATGGGGTTTTCTCATAAAAGCTCAGGTGGTTTTGCCAAAATCTCAGAGTGCAGTCCTGAGCGTCCATTAGCTGCTCATCCTGACAGCCATTTTACCTCAATTGCCCTCCAGACGACTCCTCTTCTGATGCTTTTATACTGAACGACGCAGCCTGAGTGGTTTGTGCAACGCCAGATGAAACCTTCACCCAACTGGTTTGTGCTGCTTTGCAGTTTGCCCAACATCCTGCTCAGGATTAAGTTTATGATGTATTTCCTCATACTCATATAAAACACGTCTCATTGTTGTTGCAGATGAAGCAATACGTCACGTTGCATGATCCCATTTCATAAAAGCTGAGGAAATGTGACAAACACTCATCATCTTTAGTCAATGTTAAAGCTTTGCACCATCTGACTGATGTTACTCATTCTGCAGACTTGCTCGAGTTTCAGCTGATTCTCTTGCCACTTATCGGCAACGAAACTCTGCAAGTGATTCAAATTCAGCATCTTGCTCAAGGACAACTGGGGGACAAATAAAGCTTTTTGAATTGAATTGAATTGAATGAAGTCTGTGTGGAGCTGCTACCTGAGTGTTACTGAGAGTTTTATCTTAGTTTTTTGTTTTCAAGTGAGTAACCACAATGAAATATGGAGCAAATGATGTTAAGACTTTCTCTTTTGTATTCTCTATTTATTTGTGTGTTGGGACTAAAGCTGCAAAGATTAGTTGATTCATTGATTAATGGATCAAAAGAAAATTAATCACCATTTATAAAAAAAAAAATTAATTGTTGCAGCCCTACTTGGGAGGAAATACAGAGTGTGACCTTGAACATAGGCCTAAAAAATAGTTGTGTCCTCTATCAAATCATCATTAAATAGACATTCAGCCTTTTTGCTCAAACTTGTTTTTTTTAGCCTTTAAACCTGACCAATTTTTATAAGGCACACCAGTGGATAATCTTGGGGAATATATTTAACATATGTAGTAAAATGTCTTTAGTGAGCATGAGGCGGACAGATGTAAGAACCATCTCCACAACAGAGAAGAGAAGAAACAGAAAAAGTGACACCTGATATTTACATATCCAGAGGAACTGGCTTTTATCCGAGTTCACCGAGCCGAACGGCCTCGAGCTTATTCAGTGCACGTTTAAAGTGTGATTGTTGCAGAATAGTCTGAGAATTTACCACCAGATTTGTGTGTGTGTGTGTTGTTTAAGCAGCTCCTTCCAGCATTTTTCCCCCACTGCTCCGTTTCCAAATGTCAAAATGCAGAGTTGCATTTAAGGACTTGGACGACGACCATATAGCTTAAATTACGCGCTGTAAAGTCTGAGCTGGAATGCAGAGCGCTCCTCATCTGCCAGCGCAGTTGAATGAGGTTGTTTTAAAGCTGTCGGCCTTGAGTTGTCTCCATTCTCTCGTCCTCGGCCGCTTCTATGGCAATGAGCTTTCAACACAGCTCAAAGAGCGACATAGTAAAACGACTTTATTTGTATCCAGGCCGTTAGGTTGAGCAGCTGGGTTTGTTTCCACATCTTATATTAGTTCTCGTTTGGTTGATGATGAATTTGTGACTCTTTATTTACACATTTTGCATTGTGTAATAGACAATACTTTGTGTCCTGCATGTTATGAGAAAGGCTTCAGAGGTTTGACGCAGGTACAGGTTTCATTCCTCTCCATCTGCGATTTGGTTGTAGTAACCAAACAACAGCTTGTTATTGTTGCCGCGGTGTCTTTGATTTCGAGCCACGGGACAGGTAATGGAGAGCACATGGAGATAAAGTCTCTGTATCCAATGGAGTGACTCGGCGCAGGCCTCAAGGTTTGAGACGAACCGAAATACCGCCGAGTTCTCGCACTCCGAGGGATCTGTTTTCTTCTGTCATAAAGGCTTTTATCTGCCCTGCCATATATCATGACTTTATCCCTGCGAGCAAAACAGCAGCTCTTCCAGAGATCTTCACTTTAGTTTATCACTTCTAATATAACTATGAATCAATCAGAAGCAAAATACCAGAGAACTGGCAGCACATCGTTTGCCTGGTATGATCTTGGTTCAGCCTCATCTGGCACAAAAATGACTTGCAGTGTTTTAGCGCCCATGAAGGGTGGGGTCGTCTCCATCTGCACACATCCTATTGTGTTTGTACAAAGTGCTATGCAGCCGACATGAAGTCCCTAATAAACTGTGAGAATTATTAGCTAATACTGTTGAACCCAGACCCGCTGGAGTCCTCGCTAAGCTCATTGCCTCTTGTGCTGCTACTCCCAGTGATTCCTCATGAAACATTGCTCCCAGTAGAGCAACAATCTGTTTCACATTCATTCTTTTAATGAACAGTGTGACAAATAAACAGGCCAAAGGTTATTTAAGGGGATTGTAAAATGCTTGCAGGGGATGAATTATTAGAACGGCGACTCCTTGAATCCGTGATGTCAGATTTGTAAAACGTGATGCTTCTTCACTCGTCCCTGCAGTAGGTGCTATGCATGGTCACTTAATCTGCAGAGGGCGCTGTAGTATGTGCTTTATTCTAATGTTTATTATTGGATGACACTTAAAAATGCAGCTGTCAGAGGAGGTTACGGCTCTGCTACCTTATTTAAAGGCAAATAGGAAAAAAAAAAAATCACCATCACCTGCAAATGTTTTCCAAACCTCCTGCTTGTATTTTTAGCCTCATTGGAAACCACGGTCATCCTGGCCTCCATGTTGTTTTCCAGCGTGGATCAGTCTCCGAGGAGGCCGAGTTACAGAGAATTAAACACAGGCACAATTGTCTTTTCTTCAGGGAAAGAAATGACTTGATGGCTTTTCCATTTAGGTTTGCAGAGTTGGCCACTCGGAGATGTGGGCTGATGAGGGAAAAGCAGGGAGGCCAGAGATTATGGACTCTTTCAAGACTCTTTTAGTGGTTGACCTTTAGGTTTCCAAAAGAAATACAAGAACTCTCTGACACACTTTCCAACCTTTTGGAAACGAACAGTAACTTTGACAGTGTGTTATGTTGGGCAGCTTCAGCAGTTTAACACACAAAGAGCGGTGTTCATTTTGGAGCCTTGCTTTTCGTCGAAGTGACACATTAAATACCATCAACCTCTGGCCTTTAAATGTTAAAGCTGTCCCTGCTCTTGTAATTTGTGCGGATGGTGGTTTTCCCCTCAGGCCTGTTGATAGTGGGTCATATGTCATCTCTTTAGATGAAGTTCTTTGTCATCTGTCGACTCCCTTCTTTCACTCCCAGTTTCACCAACAGAGCATCAGTTTCTCAGTAAACACTGTGATTCATGTTATGTTATGAATCTTAACACCAAACAAAGATGTAATGTTACTGAACACTCTCCAACGTGACTAAATTAAATGAAACAACAGCAACCAAGAGATTGAGATATAATCTTAAAGTTCATTGGAAAATAACGTTTCTGACCACAACTCTGATTCCAAAAAAGTTGGATGCTGTGTAAAATGTAAATAAAACCAGATACAGTCATTTACAGACAAACTGTGTTTACTGACAACAGTTTTACAAAGTTTTCTCAAGCTCTTTTATCCAATCATGTGTTTGACAAAGTGTTGAACCTCTCTCCATCCTCGCTTGTGAACGACTGAGTCTTTCCAGGATGAACCTTTCATACCCAATCATGATACTATCACCTGTTACCAATGAACCTGTTTACCTGTGGACTGATCCAAACAGGTGTTTTTGGATCAGTCCACAAGCCTCAGCCTGTGTGTCAGCCATGTTGGGTGCTGCACCTTTTTTTAATCCATGACCTTTTACTCAACATTCGTCATTGACCTGGACTTAAATTACTTTCTCAATGCTTTGCCAAGAAGCAGTATGTAATGTCTGGTTATTTCAGTCCCTTTGTAATTTATTCTGGGTTATTAATAGACTTTGTTTAGGCTGCAGACTGTTCTCTACCAGCTCAGCACCTGCTTTGTCTGCCGCATTGATTTTTTTCCTATACGGCCTTAAAGGCACTTACGATCATAGTTCTAGTTCTACATTCATTTTGATCAATACAATCAAGCAAGTGCACGAAAATGTTTGGGGTTCAGTTTTTTTGAAGGTGTACTTTGTGAAAATATTTGTGTCACTTTAAATTTGTAGCAATGATACAGTTTCTATAGCTCTTGTTCATGTATGATTGTCATTGCAAGTGTAGCATTGCAAAAAAGCTAATAGTGTTTCAGCTGTTTCAAGGTAAATGATAAGATATGGACAACATGCATCTCACAGCATTTCGAAAATGTCAACTAACCATCATAAGTGAGTTCATCTGCTATTAGTGTGCAGCATACTATGGGAACTAGAATTAAAGGAAATGTATATCTGCAAAAGAGCAATTGAAACTCTCATCAAGTGTGTGACAGTCTTAGTTTGGCTCATTCGTATGTTTGATTGTTGCCTGTTGTGCTGCTACTGAGATGCTGGTGGGTTTTTAGCAGTAATGCCACACAGGGTACAAACCTCCTCTACTCAGCTCCCTTGATCCCTTTGGTTTCCGTTTGCATCCTGTGTGCACACACCCCCTTGGACTCTCCTCCTTTCTTCCCTCTCGCCTCTTGTCCACACAGTTTCTCTTTCGACTGGGGACTGAGAAAAGGTAGGAGGGGTTGTGAGCATCGCTGTTTCTCCATGCTGACTCATGGTGACAGTTTGGTCGATAGATCTTTTATCACGGGGAAGCAAAGAAGGAGAAGGAAGGATTTTCGATCAGTCTTGTTTGTGTGGCGCAGCACACAAATACTTTACATTGAAGTGGTCGTAGCCTTTTTTAGTATTTTGGGAAGAAATTTCTAGAAGAGCTAAAAGAAGTCGACTAGGACTCAAAATGGTGGCTGGAATGGTAATGTCCTTAGCTGACCTGAGGGCAATCTATGAGCTTCTCTTTCGAGATGGTGTGATTGTGGCCAAGAGGGACAAGCGACCACAGTCCATGCACCCTGACCTCCAGGGGGTCACCAACCTAAAGGTGATCCGCGTCATGGGCTCTCTCAAATCTAAGGGCTGTGTTAGGGAGACTTTTGCTTGGAAGCACGCCTATTACTACATTACCAACGAAGGAATTGCATACCTGCGAGATTACCTGCACCTGCCACCGGAGATCGTGCCTGCACCCCTTCAACGTGTTTGGCACCCTCCATCCTCTGCGCGAGTCCACACAGTGAAAGGCCCTGTAACGTACATCCCGAAACCCAAGCCAGGACAAGAAAGCCAAGAGATGGACAGGCACATTTACCGCCACAAGAGAGTTGGAGAAGAGAGAGAAGAATCTGAGAGGCCTCCAAAAAACTTCAGAGGCTCCTACCAGTGTGATGCATCAGTTGGCCAGCCTGGTGTTCAGACCCATACCTTCTTGAAGAGAGACAAGGATTTCTGTAGAGGAAACACTAAAAGCACAAGTTCAATTAAGAATTCATTAGTCTCCTCTTCTTCAACTGTAACAAGGTTCTCCAAAGAGATGCCAACTGTTCGCATGGCTCCTTGTGGCCCAGTGACGGAAGTCCTGCAGAAATTTGATAAGATGACAGCCGTTAACCCACCTGCACCTTTTGAAGAGTCTGAATGTGCAAAGATGCAGGATGCCATGATTAAGGAACTGACAGAAGATTTGATCCCATATGCGACGAGAGAAGAAATTTTGAATCTAACCTCAGAGGTTCTTGCAGAGGTAGTACCTGAGGTTGAACCTGGTGATCCTGAGGTGGTGGACCAACAAGTAATCCCTTTGTCGGCAGAGCTTACTGCAAAGGCAAAGGTAGAGCAACAAGATGTTAAAGATGAAGAAGGTGTTCATGAAGAAGTTGGTGAGCTGACTGAAGATACCGTTGAGCTGAATGCTGAGGTCATCGGCCCTGTGACCAAAGCCAAGACCCTTAAGTCTGATCCTCATCATGACTCAGCAACCACTCGATCAGCAGCTGCAGCCAATTTCAGAGACCTGACAGAGGAAACGGTGGTGGACTGTGCTGATACAGAGGAAACCCAGAAAGTCATGGAGGGGGCCATTCCTATGAAAATCATCTCTGTCGCCTCAGAGACCTTGTCCAGTGTGGACTGTCCCGGCCCTGAAGTCCCCTCAGAGAGTCCAGATTCTGCCCTGAAGACCACTCTGCTTCAGGGGGACCCGGGCTTCCTCACAGAAGACCCTGAGCTGGGTGTTCAGAGGGTCTGGCCTGACTTCCTGGAAGGTTTGAGCTTGTCTTAGTTCTTCCTCCTCCTCCTCCTCCTCCTCTCTGCTTCTTCTTCTTCCCTCTTGTCTGCAGTATCTGGACGTTGCTATGGGCACTGCTTGTGTTTAGGAAGTTGAGAGAGGGATAATTTGATCTTAGAATACAAGTAATGATCTTGTCATTTTCCATACAGCTAAATAGCAACCAGGCTGCCAATTAGCTTTCATTTTATGCATGAAGAATCGTGCCAACTTGTGTCTTGCTTATGTGACTAGTTATTGAGTCATAAATCCACACTTGAATCTCACAATAAGAATCTCATAATTGATTTTATGTAGATGTTTGCACAATGCTCACAAAGTGACCACTTGCATATTGTTCACAGATTTGATTTACTAAATATTACAGATCAACTAATTGAAGCTGATGTGACTGAAACTAAAACTAAAGCAATTAAGAATTTAATTACACAGCCTTTATTTGCAGCTTTTGTCACCGAGCCAATGCTTCTGTGCTCATATAAGGAATCTGAGCTGTCCTGCACAATTAGACTCTCTTTCCCTGCGTCGAGTGTCGGCCTGTGATGCTCTGTTTCATCTACACTGCAAATATTTAGAAATGATTCCTGTGAGATGTTTGGGGGCGAAATCAAACAGAAAGCTGTGACTTGCATTTTCGTTCGTGGGTCTGACAGACAGAAGTAGTAGATCATCAGTTTAGTTTTTAGTGTGCAGTTATCTAGAGTCTTAAACTCACACACGACGCACATATTTGGTGTGTCCAGCTTCCTCATGAGGAAACTTTATCTTGCTGTGGATCAGCTTTTATTACATCAAGGCATGTAAATAAATATACATCCATTTACAGTTTAGTTCAAGGACATTGGAGCCTACTTTGAGGAACAATCATAATTTTTTCTAACATGAGGGTTTTCACGCCTTTTGTTTTTTATGGCTTGTGCAGAATTAAATACATGAACAAATTTGCAAATATTTTACTTTTCAGATTTTCCATAATGTATACTGTATATACGTATAGATATTATGGAGTGATATTAATAATTAGTTGTGTTTCCACATAAATTACTGATGGAGTTAATTCTGCCACCTGCTGGAGAAAAAGTGATCTGCTGTAAATCCTGTCCTGCTGCTGTATTGCACATTATTTACATGCACACGTTAGAACACACATTGTCATTTTCTCCTCGTCTTGCAGAACCACAGTTCCCATATAAATATTTCTGCAAGATGTTAGTTTGATGTTGATCAGTGCTTCTTCATGAGCCACATGTTTAACTGCCAGGCTTTACCTTAACACGCTGCTGCCTGAGAACTTTCCATTGTCAGGGCTGATATATGACTAAGCAGAGACGGGGGAATGTGAACCCAATTAAACCACACTCAGCTTTTCCTGCCTGTGCCTCCACAAGGAGGGCGAAGCAGCAGCGGTCCAGATGAGAACATGTGGCAGTTGCCACCTTTCATCTGCCCTTCAGTGTTTTAGCCCAGCCTGCAATGAACCTAAACTCCAACATTTCAAAAGACCTTACTGTACTTGAGTGGACGAGCTGCACACACGGTCTCATACACTCGTAGTATGTGTTGCATTTATTAATCAACAAGAAACCACGTGAGCTGCAATGGAAATGAATTATTCCAGAGACTTCATGGAGGCTCTGATTCAACATGGCCAAGGTAGGAAGTCTTCGTTGTTGGAACAGTTCTGTCTTCTTACCAAAAGGTGTCAGCACAGAAATACTTTATTGCGAGTGTCGGTTTGTGGAAAGGACCAGAGAGGATGAAGCAGGTATGGGGTGTGTCTCTCTGCATCTGTGTCAGATAACAGTCCAGGACTTTATGTCTCTGATTAAGACACTTTGTTTTATGTTCTTGTGTTTTGTTTTTAGCAGAGTTGTGTGTCTGTGGTTTATTCCCTGATTTAAAGTGTTTATTTAGAGCATAAGAGTGAAGCAAATTATAGTTCATAACTTTACTCTGAGGACCTTGAGGCGGACACCACCCATGCTGCCGGGCAGTGTGTGGGATCAAGTTCCCTGGTGTTAAATCCAGGGGGGTGTGATCTGCAGAAAGGCCGCTGACTGGCTGCTCCTCGTCTGTCCTCTGTACAGGATTAAGTTGTGAATGCAGAGCGAAGCAGGAGGTCGGGGTGGGCTCACAAATGATGCACAGCTGCACAGATAACACGCCTTAACATACACAGGCTGCGTGTTGCCTTGAGCCGACACAGCCTTTTAGTTTTGCTTGGTATTCTCATTTATCTGTAGAGCTGCAACTAATGGTTTTCTTGGTCATGCTGTTTGACTCAATTATGTAGTTTATTAAAAAAAAAAAAGCAACGCCCAGAGTCCAAAACCAAAGATATTCAACTTGCAATTATATAAAGCAAAGTTGTAAATCCTCACATTTGAGAAGCTGGAGCCAGTGAATGTTGCATCTTTGCTTGGTGAATGACTTCAGTTCATCATTATTGATGGTTTTTTGTCATTTGACTTATCAGTTAATCAAATTATTTTTCCAGCACTGTTGATCTTTAGTGCATCACAGAAGTTATTCTAACTGAGTTCTTAACTCACAGTTCAGCACAACTAAACCGCAATAAGTTTAATAATAAGATGTATAGATGTGTGCAAATGTGCACAAACTCATACATCAAAATATCTTCTGTATTTTCTATCATTAGTTAAATCATCCATCTCTCATTGTTGAAGCTGGAAATCAAAGCCATTCCTCCAGCAGTCATACACTATGATGCACATCCTGTGGATATGGGGGCATAGCTGCTCTGTCTCCAGCTTTTTTTACGGCTTCCACAGAGAAGCCTTTGTTACAGTAGCTCGCTGGCAAAAAGCACGTTTTCCGCTCTTTGTCTAAATCCTGTAAGAAAAAGTGAATGTGTCCCTGGGAGTTTGTGCAGCCCTGCGCATGGATTCCATCCAGTGGCGCTCGTCAGAAACCACCACGCATGAGATGCTGTTTCCACTGAGGAAAGCCTCACAAATTAAGTCAAACTCGCAACGCCGTCTAGTTTTCACTTCCCAGCCGTGCCTCCACTTCTCTCTTTTTTTTCTCTGTGCTTTTTTAGCACGCCCCCCTGGTTTTGATCAGAACACAATGTCGTGAGGTCAGATTTGACTCTTGGCAGTTCAGTATTTTCTCTAAAAGTTGTGAAGACGCCGAGCAAAGATGGACTTATGCTGCTGTTTCTGTTCAGGACCACCAAACGGTAGGTTTGCTTTTTACGGCATTATATCATTTCAAACTTTGTGACAGTGCATTTTTGGATGCTGAAAGAGGAATTAACTAGAAAAGAGTTGAAATTCTTTCTTTATGCATGCCATGTGAGGACAGCGCCGCTCCCAGCATCAGTATGGTTTTAATAGACTGCAGATTAAAAATATCTCTGACATTCCTCTCATTGCTCGACTAATCCTACCTGCGCTCTTTGGGAGATATTTCTCATTAGTGATTGAGGCGTTTGAACTGAACTCGGAAGAAGTTTTTACTCAACAGACTCGTGATGTGAAGTCGGTCTATATGGTCGACGTGTGAGTCTGCAGAACATGTATCACAATATGGGACTCATTGAGCAAACACATACCATGTGAAGGGAGTGGGAGTGGGCTGACTCCTCCCATGAAGGAGTGGTGGAGTAAATTTATTCCAGACATCTGTACTGCTCCCATGGATTTGTTCCCTAATTGCCAATTTGAACCGAAACTTTCTGAGTCTTTGGGGATTTGGTTGACATTTTAAAACTTGGATCATATGAGGTCTCACCCAGAATGAACTGCCAACACATCAGACTCACATCACTCACTTACAATCATCTTCTTTGTTGTGACTTTTTGCTGCTTCGCTTGTCAGGCAACTTTAACTGTATTCATTCAACTCTGTCGTATCGTTCCCCAGTGTGTCAGAAGACTATTCTGAATTCTTCTCTCCACATAAATTGAGGTCGTGCTCACACTAAAGGCAGCTCGAGGTTGTAACGTCTATTTCTGCTTGTTTTATGGATCGAGGTTGGCCTGTGGAACTGCCGGTGTGATCGTGACACTGGTTCTTGGTGTTGGGTTTCTGAGCAGCTTCGGGGTTGAAAGCGACACCTTTTTTCGAGTGCACACCAAAACTAACGTTCCCTGTTCGATGTTCAGACAACAGAAACACTGGCAGGGTTTTGCCCGCAGCGAGATGCTTCTGATGTCTAAACAGCGATGTGAGGAGACGTTGTCTTTCTGCAGTTCATCTTATGAGAGAAGATGAAGTAAGAGGCATGTTGCTCTAATCCTGAGAGCAGGCGAAATGCTCTGAGGTGATCGACAGTGATAGAAAGTGCTGATAATTATAGTTGACTGACAGGTTTGGAAACATCTAAATTAGAGCTAACGGAGCCGTTGTCAGACATTTCCCCTCCAGGCTCCTCAGTGTTTTAATAACAGGGTCTGTCCAGAGTCAAAATGAAAAGCACTTTCACTTGAAGGGTTAAAAAAAGCAGCTGGTATTTTAGAGATTTTTGAAACAGTTGGTGGTAAAACAGTATCCAGTGAAAGAGGTTTCTGGGAAGCATATAAGCGCTGGTCCAGGCATAAGGAAGCAATTAACATCGAGGGAAGCGTAGTGAAGTTACATAATGGGAATGAATTGAGAGCGAGTGGGTTCTTCTGTGAGGGGAAAAATAAAACGGGGGAGTCATGGCTTCAATATAAACATTTGGAAAAGGGGGAAGAACTTGGACGATGTGTGACTCGTAAAACTCGGTGGAAAATAACTGCAGGGGCTTGAGCGGGTAAAAGAAAATCCTATGGAGGGAATGAGTAGGAAAGTTTGACTGTGGCTGAAGGTGGATCTCACTCGCTCTTAGTTTTGACTCTTATCAAGGCTGACCGGAGTGTGTGTGTGTGTGTGTGTGAGTGTGAGTCACACAGAACAGCCTCATATATTATTAACTCCTGCAGATAGAGGCTGCAGCGGGCGAGGAAAGCAGCGAGCCAGTAGGGAAGAACCAGCGGAGTCAGATGAGGAAGAGGACAAAACTTTTAACTCGGCTGCAAAGTGCTGAAAGAATTAGAGATTTTTGAAATGAGTGCGCGTTAAAGTAAGAAAGGAGAGTGGGTAGAGAAGAAGGAGAGGGATTGTTAGAGTAAAGTACAGAGGGGAAAAGGGGGAGGGAGGGAGTCACTTCTGCCAGAGGACTGAGTCACAGGGAAGAGAAGAGAGGGAGGGAGGGAGGGGTGCTCTTTCCTTCTTCTCTCTCTCTCGTAAAAGTCACGGACAACTTGGCTGCAGCGCTCGTTTTAAAGCCCGGGATGGCACCACACCCCTAGGCGCCCCCCCACCTCTCCCCACCCCCTTCACCTTTCACCCCCCCTCTCCCCGGCCCTCCCACCTGTCTTCAGAGCCCGGGACTCTCCACTTTGTACCAGGCCCGATGCCGACAAGCCCCCCTGGAAATGTGTTCCCGGCCCTGGTGGTCGTGGGCCACATCGTTACCTTGATCGTTGTGTGGCAGTGGAGAGTGCGCAAGAAGCAAGGTAAGAAAAGCTGGAGAGGTGAAGAGGTGACGGTGCTGCCTTAAGAGGACGTTAGATCAAAGCTGTTTCTGTGTGGATGGTTTCTCGCCGGCCGTCCTGCTCCGTCGGCTCTGCTCTCTCTCGTCCTTGTGTGTTTTCGTGTGCGCACACTTTCTCTCTCTCTTCCTCACTCCCCCCCCTCTTTTTTTTTCCTCGCACGTCTCGGTTTCCTGTGGCGTGGAGATGTTGCAGTTAACCCTGTAAATGCCGGCTGTGATGTGATGACGTCGGAGTTTGGAGGGTTTGGGCTTCGTCAGAGCTTCGGTCTGCACACCTCAGCATAGCTTTGCTCTTTTACTGGTGTTTTTCATTGAATAGTGAAAATGCTCCATCATTTCATCCAGGTTGTGTCTTTGTAGAAATCTGCCTCGAACTGTCAGGCTTCCTTAAGGTGAACTGATATGAGCCTTAGCTTCATTTGTGGTCACTCCTGTATTGTTAATAGCTCGTTCAACTGGTTTCTTCTTGGAATGTTTTCAGAGTTAAGAGATGAAAATATTCTCTTTACACACCAGACATGACAGGTAAACAAAGACTGACTCTCCGTTGAACAGCCTGAAGGTTACCTTGCAGGAATCTTAATGTCATCAGACACACCTCAATCAGGCCTGTTTGACTGCTGACACACTGCAGGCGACACACCCCGAAGCAAATTAAAAGGACGTCTGAATGACAGTCTGCAGGTGTAGATAAAGGCCGGTGCTTGTTTCTGGCTTTGAAAGCGTTGTTAGAAACCAGTTTGGCCACTCTGACGAAAATCTGCAGATTAACTTTGGATCGTGATGCAACTTAAAACAATAAAATAGCCCCGAGTCACATCATGACTCTTCTACCTGTCTGCAGCTGGAAATGAATCAAGCTGTTTGTAATAAGATGCAAATCGTCCCGATGTGCTTGTTTTGCTCAACTGAAGCCAAGCTCTGTACTTTTCCCTTATCTCTCCCAGTGGTCTAGGTCGGGTAATAAACCGAACAATCCCTTTCCAAGGAAGCTTAAGGAGGACACACCTGAGTAGATAAGAGCAGTTTTCAGTGACTTGCCTGTTTTGTTATGACAGGACGAGGAACTTTGATAGCCGTAAAGTCAGCAAAAGAAAACCCCCAAAAAAACTTTCTCTTAAATTGGAAAAAAGTAAAAACAGATTCATCCTCCTCTCCTCTCCTCTCCTGTGCAGCATGTACAGTGTAAACTGTGCACAGCTGAAGCCTGATCAGATAAAGTTTGCGTGAACGTGTGGTTTGACTGGTAAATTACAAGCAAACGTTGCAGAACTAGGGCGCGTGCTTTCTCCACCTTCTGTCAATATCCCGCTGATTTGCATGTGAAGAGATCTGCTTTCAGCTCTCCACATGCCGCAGTGCAGACAATACGTCTACATCCTGTACATCAGCAGGGCTCGTGTTCCCTCCACAGCGCCTGCCTCTACTTTTATAATGTATTTTTAACAGAGGGGAGGCGATTGATTTCTGTCTGAAAGTCTGCTCACTGTTTACAATACGGGTAAAGACGCAGCTTGTCCACTTGTCAGAAGCAGAGTTTAGTGGACCAACAAGGTGCCTTTGACACAGTGGGAAGGTGAATGTAGGTAAAAGGGATTTCACCCAGAGCCAGGTTTAAAATAAGCTCACACACATGTCGGCTGGCTCGTGGTAGTAAACTCGAGCCCGGGGACGGTGGACTGTGTATCCTGGAGACTGTCATAACAAACTGGAGGGGGAGGCGTTTGGTTTTCCTTCACGAGGCCTCGCGCTGATCCTCAGGACCTTGAAGGAATCTGAGTGCTCTTTGGGTGCTCACATAATTAAAGAGTCATTTGTCTTAAGTGATTATGTGTTGCTCTAACTCATAAACCCTTATGAGTCGTGCCAGAGGCTTCTGGGTTTGACCTCCACTTTAACACCCTTTAAAGCTGCCCTCCATTATCTCTCTTTTTCCTTGAGACGATTTTTCTCTCTGAAGACTCAGAAGATTAGGAGGCTTTATTCAACAGACAACACAAACAGATCAAATCCATTTAGGAAGCCGCACCCAAGTCTGCACCAGCGTTCGTGGACGACCCACTCGACGGGCGGCTGAACCGCATACATGACGCTGCAGGATTGGGTTTAGGTTTTGGCCGGCGGTTTGCAGCTGTGACTCACTTTCCTGTCTCTCGTCGCTGTGGCACTAATGACAAACTGGAGGAGGGAGGACCGGCCGCTCCGCTTCAGCTGAAAAGTGAAAAAAAAAACATGCTGTCGTTAAAGAAGTGTTGCAAACAATGCACGCCCACCCTGTCCCGACTCGCCCGACACACAAAGCACAATGGTGGTTCACCTTGCTCGTAGCCAGGCCCGTCCTCGGTCATTCAGTACGCCGTGTGCCCGTGTGGAGGCGGCGGCTCTGATCTGTGTTTGTGTTTCCGAGGGTGAAAGCAGCCGTGTCTGGGTCGCTCCTTTTAGGAAAATTGGCAGCTGCTACAACGGCAAACATCTGAACACACTCAATCCAAGTTTTCATTATTTTTAAAGGCTCAAATTTAGTAAAAAGTTTGTGTCTTTAATAGTTAATTTATTTATTGGTTTTTAACAAGGTTTCTTATGTTGCTTTTAAACACAGGCTGTGTTTTTTCGTTCTGACATTTGAATGTGGCTGAACAGCTCTGTTGTTTAAGCAGATGGATGATGGTTATCAATCCTACTTTGAATGTGACTGTTGACGAGACACAAACCTGTTTCTCCAAACTGACGCCCACGGAGATTAAAACTACATTAAAGAATGTTGCTTTATTAAGTTATTAATTGTGTTGATTCCCTTTTAAGAGACTTTAAGATATTTTGTGCCAAAATAGCAAAGTGGTGACATTTAAACAAAAACACATGTTCATAATTCCTAAATAACTTTTAAGGATTTTACAATAAAAAGAATTATAGTCTTTTATGTACTTTTTTTTATGAGTTTGGCTCATTCAGCTTTTTCTGACTGTTCCTTTAAGTCCAACAGGCAGATTGTTCTCAGAAACCCCTCCCCTATAATAAAACTATTTTAATTGCCATGACCTAAAATATGTTTTATCTGCTGCCTTAACTTGAGAATATGCTGATACCTGCTGGTGAATGTGAAATATTTCTCAACGTTACGCAAAGAAAGAGAGAAAACAAGACTTCTCTGCTGGAGTTATTTATGAGCCACAGCTGCTGGAGAAGTTTGGGGGGGGGGAGTGAAGATTTATCACCTGCTGTCAAACAGTCTTCATCCACAGAGAGACAATAGAAAAGAGCGTCTCTCGCTGGCTCTAATTATCGGTGCGTCTTCCCAAGAGTTCCTCCACTTTCTGTTTTGCCTTCAGTGGCCTGGAGGGTTATGTAATCCTGGGAAAGGCACAGAGATCACACATGCTAAAATAGGGACGTATCCTCCAGTCCTCAGCAGTACATACAGCCCTCCAGTCTGTGTATTTCGGGGATGTCCCTCCTGTGCCGCGGAGCGTTTTCTGCGCTTTTACGCACGGAGGAGCGGCGGCGAGCTTCAACTCACTCCACACAACAGAAGTGGGCTGGGCTTGTGACAAAGACTCTGCAATCTGACACGACCCTGTGTTTTTTCCTCCTCCATGTGTCTCGGGTAGAGGAGAGGGGAAAGTTTTGAGCGCTGCAACAAAAGAAATTTGCGCGTTTTGGAGACGTGCGCCTTTACGCACGGCACGGTCACGCACCTGGATGGCGGAGGTGGAGGATCAGATGCCGGCCTGGTGCGGAGGCCTGGAGGGGGGGATTTTCTACCGAAGGACTAATTACATTCACGAGATGAGCTGCGGAGAAGTGGGGTCTCATCTGTACAGCCGCATGTGCTGCGCAGGTAGGTGTGCGCCATCAGCCTGCGTCTCCTTCTGCGAGCGTCTGTCTCCATCTGCGAGCCTCTGTCGGAGGAGGATGTTCTGGTTGGGAGGGGCAGCTGGTGATGCTGTTAACCTCTTCCAGGCCTCCACCCACAATACAACAAGCCCTGAGGGACAATATTGTGTAAGGACATTGTCAATAAAGACAATGTCCTCAATACCTCCCACAGAGCAGATTGTAATCTAATCTAATGTAATCTAATGTAATGTAATCTAATGTAATCTAATCCATTTAATAAACTACTTCAGTAGTTTTTGAAGCAAAGATGCCCAAATTTTCAGCTTCTCAAATTCAACTATTTTTGACCGATAATGTAAAGTTTTTTTAGGATGTTTAAGATCATACCGGGGTTTGTAGAATAAGTGTTTAGTGATATTTGGTAAAATGATAATGATGATGTTTGTGTCGGTGTTGCTCTGTCTCACCTCTTGACATCATCACTGTGCTGACATTTAAATACATTAATGTAAACATTCATTTTATGAGGCTCAACCTGAGAAAACAGATGGATGTTTTACTTCGTGTTTGTTTACCTGCTGTCTGATCTTCTAAATGTCTGTGTTTACATGAACATTTCACTGCTGTGAGAAATGATTTTCTCCTTCTAAACTTCTCTGGAGGTTTGGGGCCAAAACAGCTCCTCTGTCAACAGGACGCTGATGGACTCTCAGTCAACACCCCAGAGCCCCAAGTGACCTGAACAGTAGCCTGAACTCTGATTTAAGACTCAGAGCCGAGAAGCTCGTCAGCTACTCAGACGTTGAAGTGAACTATGGTTTTACATGTTTCTTGTGTTTTGTAGTGCAGCTTTTCCAACAGAAGAGGGAGACAAACCGTGTTGAGCAACAGACTCATCTCTTTAATTGGCCTTGGCAATCACATCTGAAGGCCATAAATCCAGCAATTATCTTGTCCTCGTATTTTCATAACTGCAAGACTGTAAACACCATGTGCGACTAATTACATGTGTTTTTCAATGCACACTTAGTGTTAATTATACGCGTATTGCAAAAGTAAGTTGGACTCATCATTCCTTTGTAATTATAGAGAGAAAACACAGAGTGGGCAGCAACTTTGAAAGACATTGTTGCTCAAGAAATGCCTCAGTGTTGTTGCTCTTTGAGCCTCATTGAGTTTGTCCATCTGTGTCTCTCTTAGATATTTTCTCCCTCCAACGATCAGCACCTGAGTTTGTTTTTAAAGGGAATAAATTCCTCCCTGTTGCAGTAAACAGACAGAGCTCTGTGTTATTCTGTGGTACTTCATGCTTTCATTGCCAGCTCCAGGTTGGATCTGCCCCATAATGCCTTGGGGCTTCCATTCCTTCCTTGGCAAAGCTCCTCCCTGAACCGTCCAACTTTCATACCATCGGCATCCATCCTTCATGAACTCCATCAGGACCTGCTCGCCAGATGATGCTCGGTGCTGGTTAACATTCCTGCCCTCGGTGGGACTGACATCGCATGCTGTCACTTGCACAGATGAACACACAGACTCCAGTTTTTTTCGGGCTAGGGGTGGTGTTATCGCAGAGAGGCGGCTCCCCCTGTCTGTGAGGAGGGTGGGCGCGCCCTCGGGAGGAATGCACGGACTCGCATGCCTCTCACTGCAGAGCTGTCATCGTAAAAAAAACCTCTGTGAGCTTTCACTGCTTGGCTTTATCGCTGCGTGTTATCAGGAACTGGGAGAGGAGAAATGTCCCGGCATGTTGTTGATGGTGTCTGAGAGGACCACCTTCTAACATCACATGAAAAGTGCTTGTGACTCTTAATAATTTTTTAACATTATACAACATTTGGTTTGAAGTCGCTAAATCTTCTTCAATGTGTAAATGCATCATGACTTATTGAAATAAGCACAAATTTAGGATTTTGCATCCAGTGTTTTGGAAGCTGCACAAACCTTCTGCAATAATAAAATGCAGTGAAGGCATGGAAAACCAAATGCAAGTGAATATTTGAAATGTGCAATTCATAAGCCTTTAGACACGTTCTCTTTTAAACACCTTCTGGCTGAAAATGTTTTTTACACACATTATACTTTGCTTATTGCAGAGATAGTAAAGAATCTGTCACTGCCCTAATCTTTTTAAATTCTAGGATTAGATTTTATACACAGTCTATAGCATCAAGTTTAGGTCTGGTGAAGGTGTAATATCAGCAGCTTCCATTTCTCAAGTCCAAACAAGTGTAGGCATCCAAAAAATCTCTCTCTCCTTTAAAGTCTTATGTCAGGATCTGCAGGGAAAACCGATGCTGCTACAGGTGAAAGGTGCTGCAGGTATTTAGGTGCTGTGGGACACCAACTCGAAAAAAAGCAATGGTGCATTTTGTTTTTGTGTTTGTCGGAGCTTGTTCGGGCAGATGAACAGAAGATGTTTCATTGCATGATTCTCCTTTTTCTTTCTGCACTCATGCACATAGACACACGCTGTTCAGTCAATCCACACAAAGCCACAATAGCTGCTTTGTGTTTGGGATAATTTTCTGCAGCGTGTGGTTCCACTATTGAAAGTTTTTTGAAACTCTTACTGCCTCTTTTGTCTTTCTTGTCGGTTTGTGTTACTGGCTCGACAGAAGCTTTTACTCGAGGTTGGAAATTCCTCTGAGAAACATTGCCCAGACCAAATGCTTCAAATAAAACACTGGTCTCACAGGTTGTTCTCATTAGAGATCTTTAAATGCTCCTATTCTTCCTGCTGCTGGATTCTCTCCTGTAGACGACCCCCTGGTCCAAGAAAAGCATCTGCTGTCTCCCTCATGTACCAAAACAAAACCGTCGCTGCCAGTTTCCCCGTAACTGTGTCGTGATGAAGGAAGAGCCTCATGCTCGAGGTTTTCTTGTGATTGTACCATGTCGAGAAATGGCTGACGCTGTTTCCACTGTCTGGCTCCTGGCACGGCCTCCTCAGTGTTCAGGAACAGGCTTCTCATTGAGGCTCTGCGGTGTTGTGTGGCATGTCCAGCCTCCGACCACACACTGCCGACTGCTAGCTTCGCCACTTCGGTTGGGGTTAACGAGCTCTGGTGGACCGATCTGTACAGATGGGCCCTTTTCTTCATTCGTGATCTTTTTTAATCAGGTTTCATGCAGCAGTTAGTCAGACACATGGTGGATTCTTTGAGTTTTTGTGCTGTCTGTCCTAAGATGACTCGAACTGAAGCTGTGTTAGTTTGAGCCGATCATCTGCAGGGTTGTTCTGTATCTTATCCTGACCTTTGACCTTTCTCTCTCCATAAATTTTAACATGGTCATTGTTGGTGGTTTAGCTGAGGCATAAAATCATTTCTTTTACAGTAGATTCATTTCTTCTAATGGCAGCCATTGCTTGAAACCAGCCTTCAATTTCTAATATGAACGTTTAGTTTACTCGTATATTTTGGAAAACATTTCGTTGTAGTTGCATAGTTGTGTTTAAGGATAATATTTGGGAGCAGCTGTACAAAAGCATTGCACTTGAAAGCTCAGCTGCCACAGAATAAAATACTCCAAATAAATTGTCCATAGTAAAATGGAGAATCCGAATTTGTACTTTTGCAAATGCCAGAAAACAGAGGCAGCAGAAAGTTCACAGAGATCAACTTCTCATTTTAAGGCCTTTTAAACTACATTGTTATACAACTGTGAAATTAAGTCACACTGAAAAAAAAAGTAAAGTAGATGCAATTTGTAGTTATTGAGCTGAAATGTGCAAAAATCACATCCAAAGTGACTAAGAATCAGTGCATCTGTAAAATAAACTGGCAGACACACAGATATTTCTTTATGTCCACATGTGGATTTGGATCTACTCGGCGTGGAGGTCTGTTTTGGTCGGGAGCTTCGTGAGGGTCTTTGCTGAGGTGTGGTTTGGTGGGTGGGGTTGAAGTGTACATAACATGGCAGGGCAGGACCAGGAGGAGAATCTTCCCTCTCTTTCTCTCCAAAGACCACTTTGTGATGACTGACAGCTTCTGACATTGTAGCCCGCAGGCAGGCATTTTGCAAGAGCTGGTGGAAGAAAAAAAAAAAAATAGGAGCATAGAATGTCAGAGAGAGCAAAGGGAGGAAAAAAGGGAGTAAGACTTGTGTTCAGGAACTGAATCAGTGGCTTGAACACTCCCACTTAACTACAGGATCCCACACTGTGAAGCAGCGTTTCAGGCAATAGGAAGAAGACTCATAAAGTAGACGACATCGCCGCTCGGGCTGCAGAGGCTTCTGTTTGGTTTTTGATCACTGAGATCAGCCCAGCATGGCGATGCAGCAGAGATTCAGGACCTACTCCTCTGACAGCGTGGGTAGTGACAGGGTCTTCATAGAGGACTCGTACTACCAGGGGAGGCTCAAGGCCACGGATCTCAGGAAAGGTAGAGTCTGTCACCTTTACATAGTTTCAGTGCTGCATCACAGGTGTTGTCTGCAACTGAATGCTTGGATTTTTTTGGATTTAGAAATTGAAGTTGAGTTTCCAGTTTTGTTTCTCAGCTCGTTGTTGAAGAGTACGACTATTCACTATTCTATGGTAGTTTAATGTCTCTAACATAGCATCCGCTCGTGTTTGTGTTGGTCCTCTGCCTCCCTTTTATTAAACGGGTCACGCCCCTTTATGTGTCATGGCTTTTCCTCTTTTTATTGGCCAACTGTGCTGACACCCATTTTGAGACCGTAGACGGACTAAGAAGGAAAGATATCTAACGGGGTTTCCATGTCTTTTGTTTGGTTCAGTGGTGACTTCTGATCAGAAGAAAGGCCGATTATTGCAGACAGATTATCTTTTAACTTGCAAAATGGCAAAGCATCAAACAGTGTGTTCGAATGCAGTTAACAGATGCATTAACCAGACACGTTTTTCCTCAAGAGATAAAAACAAAATTATATAAAGACGCACATGTTGTTTCCTCCTGTGTGATGCTCCACATCACAGCTGCATCATTCAGTAAAATCATTTGCCGTTATCACTCAGCCGTGCTGCAGTGAACCGACAGCAGGAGACCTGATATCTCACACCTCACCTTAAAGCTTTCTTTGACTCGGGATGAAAGGAAACATCCACAGCTCAGTTTGCAGCTCCAGGCTACAAAACTTAACACGTTTTTTAAAGAGGGATCAGTAAAGTTTGCTTTTCTCTGTCATGCATTTCACTGGTTTGTGTTTAGGAATGTAAAGTGCAGCTTTCAGTCTCTGACCCTGATTCCTCACGTTGTATTTCATGACCTGAAGAAACAGCAGCGTCCTGATGGTTAACATGTTGCAAGATTCATTTTCAACTGAAGAATCCCTTTTCTGTTTTTCCACATTCATTCAGCTTTGATGCAAAGTCATGATCAAATGACACCGGAGAATTTCTTGTGAGCGTCAGTTCACTTCTCTGAAAGTCACAAGCACTTTTGTGAGTCATCGACATAATGCCACGCTGAAATGGGCGTTGGCACCACGGGATGTCGTCTTCTTTGGTTTCTCTGTTCCATTTTCATCTGATCACTTCTGTTACATGAGCCTCAATCTCAGTTCTTATCCAGATAAAGTTAACAAACGCCGTACACTGTGTGACTGATCTGAAAATCACACAAAATGATTTTCCCTGTCTCGTCAGATTTAAAAATCTGCAACAGAAAGTCACATTATGTTGAATCCAAAGACCTGTTTTGTTAAGTCAGTCTGTGTTTGACAACGACCCACATCACTCGTTGAAGCAGTACGGTGAAGAGGTGAAAGCATTCCTTTGGTTTTTTATCTCTCCACAACATATACAGCACCGGCTGGTACGTGAGAGGGAACAACCAGACTGAAATCAAAACCCAAACAGCAACAGCCTCACAAGGTGGAACACGTTCCTGCCGAGGTGATAATCTGAGGGATGCGGGCTCGTGTTTCACCTGACAACTACGACACCGTTCTTTGTTTGTTTTGATGGACTGATTTTAAACCACCAGCGCAGTCACTTTCTGAGTCACCTCATGTGTCTCCTGCGGTCGCGTCGCATGTCAAGCGTTCTGGTTTCTGGCTTTGAGGGAGTAAAAGTATGTATCAGGCTTTCTAACTCTGGGAAAACGGCAAGTGATGTTTCCTTGTAAGGTCTCATCAGATGGTGGAGCATGACTGTGGTTTTGGACGTTTGAGCTCATAAAATAAAAATTATGTTTCCTTCAAGCCGTCTTCTGTAGCCGTGGTCAGGACCCGTCTGAGGGGTCACAAAGTGAATCTTAGAGGTTATGGGATGATTAAGGATGAGAATATTTTTGTAAATATTTTATTATTTCTGCAACGCAAAATTCTCTTTTTATGATTTTCCTCCAGTTTCTGCTTTTTTCTTGTGGATCACCACATAGTTTTCCTGCCTCAGGCCTCTAAAAGTTCAATCAATCAGTGTGAGGAGTGGGGGGGGGGAGGACGAGGAGAGCCTTGCCTCTGGCCCACTGTCAGCTGGGATCATCATCCCCCTGCGACCCTGCGAACGAAAAGTGATTATAGATAACTGATACTGATCTGTTTGCTCTGTCCCTGCACAGATGAACGGGACCGAGTTCAGAAAAAGACCTTCACAAAATGGGTCAACAAGCACCTGATTAAGGTAAGATCCCACTTCAACACTCACTAATACAAATACTTGTTTACGCAACAAATGTACTTTTGACTCGCTCATAAAAGTTCATAAAATGTTCACATCAGCTCATTTGGAGCATCAGGCTTTACCTTAAGTGACCTAAAGGCTGTTCCAGTCGACTTCCAGCAGTTTCTTTCATATCCCACCTGGTTACAATAACTTCAACTACACAAAATGTTTCCATAGATAAAGCGATAATAGACCGTCGGATCTGATCGAGTCTCGCTGCTGGAAAAAGTTACATTAAAGTAAAAACACATAAACTGGAAACAGAATATGAAGCAAAATCCGATCTTTAAAAAGTGGAACGCATTGGAAACAGTGAAAAACATTACACAAATTGCTCCTCCGCACCATAAAATCCACACATGCTATTTGTGTT
Organism: Holacanthus passer; assembly: GCA_025331565.1. Lineage (NCBI taxonomy): Eukaryota > Metazoa > Chordata > Actinopteri > Pomacanthidae > Holacanthus > Holacanthus passer. The sequence continues at coordinate 218,779 of JAFREQ010000114.1, read as the reverse complement.
AACTGCGTGCATGTGAGGCCGTGAGTCATCAACACCTGGACTCGCTTTAGCTCAGGAACGGCGGCGTGGAACCGGCCCCCGGTCGGGTTTCACATGTGGGCTCCAGACGACCAGGGCGGCTCCTCAGGGCTCCGCAGGGGAACAGGAAGCTCCGGGACTGAACTCCTACACTGAGTGTGGGCTAAAGACTGTAAAGAGGAAGCTCATACTGTCTCTGCAATATACAAACACCTGATCTAAGCAGTCAGGTGCAGAATGAAGAAACATTAATTTTCTTTATCAATTAACTGACAGGAAATCTATAGACAGCTTTGATAATGAACTGATAATTTAAGTGATTTTAAGGCCATTCAGAATTTCTTGGAGCTCCCTGTGCAGCAAATCCTTTCATTTAAGCAGCTGGAACCAGAGAATATTTGGCTTGATGGTTTTGAAAAATGATATTTTGAAAAATTATTTTTTTGCCGATCAGCTCATTGATTAATTGACTAATTGTTGCAGCTCTAATCTTCTTTAAATATTACCAGGAGGCAAAATTGACACAGGACTTAAAACTACGCAGCGAATAACTCTGATGTAATCTGATGTTGTGACAATAAGGAAAAAAGAGCTGACACCCGTGTATTTGTGTGTACAGTAGAGATTTCCCTGGTTTCATCTAATAACAGATTAGTTCAATTACATGAAATACAAACACCAAAATTGCAGTTGTGTGCATTTACTGATCATCCTCTTCGGGGCCTGTTTCTAGCAGCTGAAGTGTTTCTAGTACCTGAAGTGTTTTGTCTCTCTCTCTGCTCACTGATGTTGACGAATCCTTGTTTTCACACGGGAACTCGAGTGTGTTCGACTGTGAGGAATGTCCGCCATCCTCCGCGTGCGTCCTGTGACACAAGATGACTCACAGGCTTTTGTCGTCAGTCGTTGTTTTTTTGTCGGGAAATCCCTCAGATTTGGGTCCAAAAGGCTCGAGCGGGTCAGCGACCCGGCCGCCCCGCAGGACATTTGGACTCGTGGTCACAACAGAACCATGGGATTAATCTGCGAGGCCAGAAACGCTCAGCTGGCTCAAAAGTGCCATCTACTGTAGCACGTCTTACATCTCTCCTCAGATTACAGAGAATGAAAAGCAGACAGTGTTCTGGCTTTAGTTAAGTTCTAGGTATCTCTCTGCAATCCTGACCAGAAACAGATTTGTATTCATAAAAGAAATACTGAGAAATAATTGCAAACGAAACCAAATGATTAAAAAGCAGAAAAGCTGTCTTTGTCTAACATCTGTCAGATCAAACCGGCGTCTGCGTGTTTGTCTTTTGTTCTTCTTGTTCCTCACGAGTCCCTGCAGTTTTATATCTTCTCTCATCCAACTGTTTCTTCTTTCCATCCTCCACCCTGTCCTCCCATCCTTTCCCATCAGCACTGGAAGGTGGAGGTAGGTGCTGTCTGTGAGCAGCGTGCCGAGTGGACACGTTCATTTCCTCCCGCATGTCTGTGTTAACGTTTTTACACCTCTCTCACCTGAGCTCCTCAGCCACTGACCTCTGACCTTTGTTCCCTCTGTTTTAACTCTTCTAACTTCTGTAAGAGCTTTTTCTGCAGTGCAGCTCGTCTTTACATGTTCTGTCTCTCAGTTTACAACAAAATTAGAGGTTTGGGTTGGGTCTTATTTTCATAGTTTCATATCATTCCGATTGGTTACGACTTAATATTTCACATATTTTACCAACTTTATTGCTGCGATCAGGGGACACAGCAACACCACCACCTCCAAGAGGATGATGGGAAATAAGTGAAATGAGTAAATTAAATGATGAGAGAGGTTGCAAACAAACCCCAGGATTTACCAAACTTGTTGGAAAAGAAAATGAAAATTGTGTGTATTTTTATGTGTGTGCTTTTTCTCACTTTAGTTTTCATCTCTAAGTAAACGTCTTAGATAATCTGGTTATAATCACAGGAGGAATAAACAAAACTATGAAAAGAAGACTGAGGTTGTATAAAAATCTTTTCAAAGAGCCCCAGCTGTGAACCTGGTTGAAGGCAGGCAGTAACTCTGGTCCCAGATTGTTGTATGTAGGTCCTTCTCTTTAAGTTGCTTTATTTTTCAGTGACATTAAGGATTAAGTTTGTGCCTAGTGTGAAATTATGAAAAACAGTTCAAGTATTGTTTTTTCCCTGTATGGATGGAAATCAATAAATGTCTCCTCTCTTCTGTCCCCAGGCCCAGAGACACGTCACTGACCTCTACGAGGACCTCAGAGATGGACACAACCTCATCTCCCTGCTGGAGGTGCTCTCTGGAGAGACACTGGTGAGCTTTGGTGACCTTTGACCTTCAGATATTTGGACATCTGCTTCTGCTGTAACCCCCTTGTCCTGTCCACACCTCTCTTATTGTCCCTGCTTTTCTGTCCTACGGACTTAATTTGCTGTCATATTTGTTCGACTGTCCTGTCAACTCATTGTAACTCAAACTGCTCTAAATGTTTATCTGAGTCAAATATTACAACTCTGATTCCAAAAAAGTTGGGACGCTGTGTAAAACATAAATAAAACAGAATGTAATCATTTGCTAATGCTTTTTAACATATACTCAATGGAAAACAGTACAAAAGACAATATATTTAATGTTGATTGATTTTTGTAAATATCTGCTTATTCTGAATTTGATGGCAGCAACATGTTTCAAACAAGTCGGGACAGGAGCAACAAAAGACTGTGAAAGTTGTGGACTGATCCAAAAACACCTGTTTGGATCAGTCCACAGGTAAACAGGTTCATTGGTAACAGGTGATAGGATCATGATTGGGTATGAAAGGTTCATCCTGGAAAGACTCAGTCGTTCACAAGCGAGGATGGAGAGAGGTTCAACACTTTGACAATCACAGGATTGTATGTACTCAGGAACAAGTTGTGAAACTGCATTCTGGTTTTATTTACGTTTTATGCAGCGTCCAACGATTTTTTTCAGGGTTGTATTCTGGTGGGTTTCTTGTCTCCACTCTTGCATGCGTTGACTTTGATTCTCTGGAGATTTTTGGACATTTCAGAACATGCTGAGGTTATGCGCACTCTTTTACTTTACTTATCTCAGCACTGTTTTTTGGGAACACTCCTTAAAACACTAATTTTCATTCTTTGCTTCCATCTCGTAACCTTTCTGCACTGACTTGTTTGATCCCTGGTTTTTCCTTTATCTAATTCCTGTTTGCTGACCTTTGCCCTGACCTTTCCCCCTTTGCCTCTGCCTTCCTCTCTTGCGATGCTCTTGCTGTGGTAGCCGAGGGAACGTGACGTTGTGAGGAACGTGCGGTTGGTGAGTGGCGCCCGGACTGTGGCTGGCCGCCTCCTCGGGCGTGGCATGTGTCACCGGCCCAGGTGGCTTCTGGGTTGTGCATGACAGTCACACTCCCTGTATTGTCCCTTTTCTGTATCAACATCGTCCTCTTCCATTTAATCAGTGAGCTCACAGGGTCAGGCGTCATGTAAGGAGATGAGAAGAGCAAGTAGAGGATTTAGTGGAATCATTTCTACAGACATTTTGTGGTAGTGATTTTTCGTATAAGAATTCGAGTCACGTCTTTCAAATTAAAATGATCACATTTCATTAAGAGCGTAACCTTGATAAAATACACTGTCCTTGTTCTTAATAGAACTGTTAAATCCTTCTGAGTTAAAGGACCACACCAGAAATTGACATTATCTTTTTCATGATTTGTCCTCTGGGTTTGATTTTCTGACATTGAGGTTAATGAGTGCAGTTTTTAATCAGTGGTTTATGATGAACAATTATTCGAAATGTCGTACAGATCACAGCCAATACTCACATAGCCATCATTCTAATATTTTTTTTAAGTAAAAATAAAATGCAAAAATCACAGTTCCCACTAAAATCATGACTTATATCACAATGTCTGTCAATTGATCACAATGTGGTTATTTTGACAAAGAAATAAATGAACGTGAATCAATGTTCTGTGTTATGAATTATCTCAAGGACATTTCTTGTTGCTGCAAGTTATCAAACTGAATTTTATTGAGTGGATGCAGATGAGCGTGTGCAAAAATGAAATCAATCTTTAATCCTTCTATGCTCTAAAAGTTTGTATACATTCTAGTTATAAACACACAAACTGTTGGTATGGTCCTTTAAAACTACTGAGTTGTCAAAGGTCACTATAGTGAAAGCAAAGGCCAGAGTTTCATCACTGCAAGCTGATATGTCGACTAATTCTGCTACTAAGCTTCATACTGGCTTAAAGCTTAAACTGTGGAGCACCAGTGCATGTCATGGCATCACTCCTGGGGAACCGTGGTAGACATCGCGGCTGCTGCTCGATTGGACTGCGCTACAGATAAAATCAGAAAAAGATGTAGAAGGCGTTTCACGAGGATGAAGCCGATTTTAGGTCTCAGAGAGGATGAGGATCGTGACAGATGATCGGGGGAGTCACTGAGAGCGCGTATCATTCATCATCATGCTTTCACCCGCAGACATCCTGGCTGGTTTGTTGATGCATTTCTGGGTCATTGTAGTGTTCAGATCTGGTGAAGGTCTGATCAAACGCTTCGATCACAACCACGCAGAATTTGAATCCCACTTCAAATTTGCTGTATTTTAGTTTTAAGTTCAGACCATGACTGTAATGATTTTTGTACAGTAGAATAGATCTTTGTTTTAAACACACACGGTGTTGCCGGACACTGAAACACCTGATCCTCAGTCATGGGGCCTTGCTGTTTGTTGGTCATTCACACCTCACGCGGTCCCTCCTCCTGATGTTTGGTCTCCTCTTGTCTCTTTACAGCCGCGGGAGAAAGGACGGATGCGCTTCCACAAGCTGCAGAATGTTCAGATCGCCCTGGACTTTCTCAAACACAGACAGGTCAGTAAATCATGACAGTTTAAATATACCAAAGGCACAATTTGGATTTTGGATTGTCTGTTTTCCTTGTTGTTGAATTTCCTGTTCCTGTTCCCTGCAAATAAACAAACTTAAAACTGAACTTTTATTGGTGTTGGTGCCTCTTTCAGGTCAAACTGGTCAACATCAGGAATGATGACATTGCAGATGGAAACCCGAAGCTGACCCTGGGACTGATATGGACCATCATCCTTCACTTCCAGGTAACGTACAACCTCGAGTCCAAAAAAGCTGGGAGGCTGTGTAAAACAGAAATAAAACAAAACATCATTTCTTTTTGTCATAGACTCAAGTGAAAACAAAGACACAAATTGATTTTTGCAAATATCTGCTTATTCTGAATTTGATGCAACATGTTTCAAACAAGTTGGGACAGGAGGAACAAAAGACTGTGAAAGTTGTGGACTGATCCAAAAACACCTGTTTGGATCCTTCCACAGGTAAACAGGTTCATTGGTAACAGGTGATAGGATCATGATTGGGTATGAAAGGTTCATCCTGGAAAGACTCAGTCGTTCACAAGCAAGGATGGAGAGAGGTTCAACACTTTGTGAACACATGATTGTATAAAGGAGATTAATACACTTTGGAAAACTGTTGTCAGGAAACACAGTTTGTTTGTAAATGATTACATTCTGGTTTTATTTATGTTTTACACAGCGTCCCAACTTTTTTTCATCCTTGTTTAGGACATTTTTAAGTGTAACTGTGGCAGTGAAGTTAAACTAGGAGATTTGAAAGAAATTATTGGACACAAAAACTCAGTCACTGATTATTTAAATTGCATTTACTTGCAATTTTCTTGTATACAAAGTGAACTGACTGAGCCTTGTTCAGAGCAGCTGAATCACATTTCCTGAACCTACATGCGATGCTTATCTTTTAAACTGCACATTGGCATTAAATTGCATAAAATCAAATTCTTCCATCGTATGAATAACACGCATTTCGTCCAGTTTACTTTGTGATTAGTTTGCTTCCGCTGCAGTGTACGGGAAATCAGAGACCCGTTCCCTCTGTGGGCTTCAATCATCTGCCTCAGTTTGGTCTGATGTTGACACAGCAGTTGGAGCACGGTAGAGTCCAACAGTCAATCATCTCCAAATGGGCTTTATTGGACATTTGGCAGCACTTAGACTCTTATACACAACTACCACCGCTTCTCCTGTCCTTGAGTGCACAAAGACTAAACACTGAAAAAAAGCTATTCATTCATTTTTTGAGGACGATGTTCATATGCCAGTGAGTTTCAAAGCCTTTTTTTTTTTAAAACTCTTCTGTGATCCTGTGCAGCTCTATAGGTTAAATATAAATGTTGGCTCCTCGTTCTCAAACATAAACAGTATAAAACTGTTTATCCCACATAAGGCCACGTTGGAGGAAAACATTCATTAGATGTGTTCCTGATGGCGAAGAGGAGTGTTTGGATGTTCTTTTACCAGATGGTTTGGTAGCTTTTGGAAAAAAACGAGTGGGAGTTCATGAAGATTCTTTGATGCTATAATGGGTATGATGGTTATGTTGGGATGTGGATGTGGGATCTTGTTCCCCGTCCCGGGTGACTCAGTGATTCCCTTGAGAAAGCTGGCAGGAGATGTGGGCGTGACAGCTCAGGACGCACAAGAAACTGTGGAGGAAAACCGATCTGAACTCAATGTGAATGCAAATATCTTTTAAGGACATGTTGTCTTTGCAGTTCAAGTAATTAAATAAAAAACTTCCATGCACATACACGCAGTCACATCAGGCAGCGATTACCTCTTCAAAACGAACTCATAATCTCTTTGTTTTGGCACATGCTAGTCATCACAAACAATGGTGAATTTCCTCCGAGCTCCCCAGGTGCAGCTCACAGTTTAGTAGCTCACAGGTGACCAGTATAAATAATGGGCCTGCTGCGTGACAGGGAGGGAGCCGGGATTCTCTCAGCACTCTTAAAAAGAGGCTGCGAGGGCGGAGGTCCTGTTTCCATTCAGTTTCTGAGTCACTTTGTGCCCACGTCCACATTGTAGCAGCAGCGGCGGCGGCAGCAGCGGGGTTTCCCTTCTGGAGGGGAAAATAGCAGAAGGAAGAGATGCTTTCTTTTTTCCCTCCTCCACCCTTTCCTGCAAAAAAAAAAAAAAAAAAAAAAAAAAAGTATGTATGTGAAATTGTTAGTTCTGCTATGACTCATCATCTAAAAAAAAACTGAAAATAGTATGTTGTGGTAATAAAACTGCACTTCATGGAACACTTACTGGAAGTGAAGCCTTCACTTCATGCACAAGTAGATTTAACTCACTTTTAGATGCTTTTCTGATGTTACTTCTGCAAAAAATCCAAAATGAGTGACACACAGACAACTCAAATAGAAGCAATTGGAGCCCTGAGTATGTGGAGTTTTCAAGTACATCAAATAGTTAAAACATAGTAAACTTTAAACGTTTCCTGTGATTGTTGTAACTTTTTACAACTTGTGCCCAGTTTTTGTCCAGAACACCACCCATCTGCTACGTCAAGCGAACCAAAACAAACACATAAGTACGGTGTGTACCTCTGATTATAGATGTGGCACAAACAGAAGTGGGTGATGGATTAATGACAGAGCGACTCGACCGGCTGCAAAATCAAACTGTAAAATTCCTGTTAGGTCCCTCAGTGTCAACACAACACACCTTAAAGAACATCTGTTTTGATCAAACATGTGTCTTCTTTCATGCAAAAGAATAAATTGCTGAGGGATTTTTTTTTTTAGTTGTGTGTTCTTGTGACTCATCGCTTTGCCTCGCAGCTCTTAAAAAAGAGGAATTTGCCTGTGGAGGTTCTGCTACACAGTCAAACATTCATTCAGTCTTTATTGAGAATTTCAGCTTGAGACCTACAGAATAGTTCCAGTAAGATCAGCGACTCTCAGACGTTTTCACTCTCATTATTTCTGTTTTGCTCGCATATAATCACAAAGTGTTTCTCTCCAAAACAGTGAGTTTAATGGATCTCATGTGCCCTTCGAGTGAAAGTGGTGGTTGTTAGCTGAGGTTGTGTGACTCATCTCAAGTCTGGAAGAAATCAACAGGCAAAATGGAAAAAAGTTTCCCTGCCCTTCAACCAACATTTCAATCATATTCAATACAGGGATAATATCAGAGGATGAAAATCTTTTAATAACACTGTTTATGGGAGCTTTATATGTGATGACTGGGAAAAACTCTTTGTTTGCTTAATTTTCCAGCTATTCTAGTGACGTCTCTTTACTCCCTTTATTGAATTTTAACATTACATTACACTCACTTGGAAGTTGCTTTTGTCCAAAATCTCTTACAACAAGGGCATTCAAACTCAACAGAACCAAGAACAAGATGAGAGAAAATTACAAAAGTGCAACTCTTGGATTTGGTGTTCAGGGCTTTTTTTCCTAAGAAATGAAATGGAAGTAGGTTTCGCTCACTCAGCTCTGGATATAGCTGACTCCTCACACCGTCTCCTTCCTTCAGATCTCAGACATCCAGGTGAACGGCCAGTCGGACGACATGACGGCCAAAGAGAAGCTGCTGCTTTGGTCCCAGAGGATGGTGGAGGGATACCAGGGCCTGCGCTGCGACAACTTCACCACCAGCTGGAGGGACGGCAAGCTCTTCAACGCCATCATACACAAACACAGGTGAGACACTGATCCTCGGTAGATCAAGGTCAGAGCACGGCGCCAAGACTACCGGGGCTTTGAGTCTAATAAAATTAATTCACTTCACTATAAAGTGTGTTTGATAAAAATGATACAATAAACTGAACCAATAAATGACAAAAAAAAGAACTTAAAAATGTGATTAAACCCACTTGTAAAACAACAGTGATGAAAGGATTATGTCAGAAAAGATGCCAAGAAGACGTGTTCCGCTGAAGCATTTTTCAAACCGTGCAGAAACATGGTTAGAAACACTTGTCTGAACTTGGGCTCTTGTTACACCGTAGGACATGAATTTTACACACAGTTAAAAGGTCTTCTCGGTGACCTTTTGCATAGTTCATGTTGTTGCCGTCTGTTTTTATTCATTACAGCATGGTCAGAGGAAGGAATGCCAAGTTCGTATTTGAGATTTACAGCAGCACATTTAACTTGTCAGGACAAAAACTGTTGTCAGGTTACTGTAAATCAAACAGATAGATATCAACTGAGTCAGACTTGAAGTCCCCTGTAAGCAGCATATAAGCAATTAATAACGGGTCTATAGAGCTCAATATAATGTAGGTGCATATGACTATATAATAAAACATATATACATCATATCATGAGATAAAATGTGAACTTTGACCGTAAGGAATTTTTTGACAAACTACTATTTTTAGGTGAAGAACGAACCTTGAAGCTCAACTTGTCTTCATGAGTTTTGAGCAGCTTTAAAACAACTTTTGAACCTGCCTGCTTAAACATGGAGTTATGGATGTTTCATAGGAGAAATCACAGTGTTGAAAACATGCATTAATAAGCACTTAACACTGTTCTTATAAGTGTTCATATAAAGCTTATAAAAGCAAAAAAGGGCTCAAGAAAACCATCTTAGTTTTGAGTATCAAAAAGGAGGCTTGATAAATCACCTGTGATTGGTGTGTGGGAAAATATTATCAAAGCATCTATAGAAGCTTCCTAAACATCTCCTGCAGCGTGTAATTATTTCCTCTGCTGTCTGTCTGTGCAGTTTGTTCACTGTCACAATTGCTGTTGCATCAACATGAGAATAAATGCGGTTCTGACAGGAGCAGCATGTTTAGGCAAAAATCACGACAGTTTTGAACACAATGAGAAAAACTGATTTTGCTTCACGAGGGGTTTGAAAAGTTCCCATAGATGCTTCAATACGTTTTCCTGCTGTGAAAACTGTGTCACAAGAATCCATGGTAACTTGTGATTACCAATGATTGCCAATGATTTCCAGCTGACCACAGATGCTGTCCTCCTCAATAAGAAAATTCCAAACCTTAAGAGGCATCTTGCCTGCAGGAGACGCCCGTTTCATACTCAAACCATGTATTTTGGGTGGAGTGCCACTTTAAGTCTTACACAGACCGACAAGCCCTGCAGGATCCTTTCTACACGACACAGAAATGACATGTACAACCTGAGTTGGCATCATTGGATGAGAAAAGTGAGATCGTTTTCTTTGGCGGTGTGGGTGGATCTCATTAATCCGAGGAAAGGGTTGCCCCGGAGGCATGTTCACTGGAGGCTCGGCAGGTTGTAGCAAAACACAGGTACGTTAATCGTTCTGCTGTATTTTCTTCTTGGTGGAGGACGAGCAGGACGTGCAGAGATTGAACAGCTGCAGAGTCTCAGCAATGATCAACTGAGCTCCACAATAAGAGGAGATCTGGATGCAATCAGGAATTACCAGAGGACTTGAGCCAGGATGGAAAAGATCTTAAAGCTACCACAGATTTGATATTCTTTTTCATAACTTTATGCCAAATCAAAGCTGAAATTTCAGCCTCACTCACTTGGACTCCTTCAGTGCTGTGACTGTTCCTACAATGCTGAACCTAAAGAAGAAGATTCACTCGAGAAAGAGGCGTCTGAACAGTGCCTCCAGCAGCACGGCGGGCTCCGTCAGTGACCTGGAGGACCGGGTGGTCCTGCTCTGTGACGACATCCCCGTCGAGAACTCGTTCGACTCGGGCCGAGGCTCCCATGGCTCCGGGGTCCGCTCCGGTCGAGGCTCCCAAGGCGAGGAGCATGAATCGGGATCCGAGGCTCACGTCATCCACCTGAGCAGGGACAGACCGTCCTACAGAAAGGCCTGCTATGTGGAGAGAGGACCAGCCCGGGCACACAAAGAATACATCATCCAGAGAGTGGTGCAAGTGTATGAAATCTGTGTTTGTTGAAATTTGGAAAAGCTTTCTCACGTGTGCAGATGTTTCTGTGCAGTCTGTGTCCTCAGAGGTGTCTTCCTCTTTGGTATTTGCGGCCATGAGATGTGCTTTTATCCCGTGTGCTTGTGCCTACATGTTATTAGACTGCACTTATCTTCCTGGCAAAGTGCACTCAGAGGTAATGTGCCTGTCTTTGTGTACAAAATGAAGGGGGAATTTTCAGCTTCTGTGGCAGAGAGGACTCTTGTTTTTGCTTGCCCTTTCTGATATCAGGAAAGACACACTACACATGATCAAACTGCCTCCAGCAACATATGAAATATATGCAAATATTTTTAGCTGGCAGGCGTCCATTTGGAGTTATAGCTGGCAGGAAAAAATTTAAGAAATCTACAAAAACATTAATTTAGTCATTCATTTCTGGCTGACATTTACAGCTGTCATAAATGATTTAAGAAAGCTTTCATTGGCAGTAATATTAGTGATCTTCACTCATTTCCACTCACTGCTCTCTCTGGCTCTCTGTCTGCAGGCCCTCTCTGATTGACATGAACCAAGTGTACCGACAGAGCAACCAGGAGAATCTGGAGCAGGCCTTCAGCGTGGCGGAGAGAGACCTGGGCGTCACCAGACTGCTGGACCCAGAGGGTGAGAGAAGACACACAGGAGCATTAGACATATTCACCAACACTTAAGTCAGGGAACATTTGAGCTTTTGCACAGTTACATGAAGGAGGTTGAGGCAATTTAGGGCTTTTGTTTGTTGTCAACTGCAACGCGTGCACAATATTTCAGTTTAACATCAATAAACATTCCTCCTTTTCTTGGATTTTCAATAGCAATTTCTTTAAATTATTTTTCCTCTCCCTGCAGATGTGGATGTGCCTCATCCAGATGAGAAATCCATCATCACATACGTCTCCTCCCTGTATGACGTCATGCCCAGGGTACCAGACGTTCAGGATGGTGTCAAAGCCAACGTGAGTCCTCCCTCATCATCAGTTCATCTTTCCTTTAGATCACTATAAAGATATTTCACAGCAGAGCCAAGAAACTGGGTGGTAACTGAAGGTATACTCTTACTAATAGGAATATTTGAAACATGGCCTAAATGAGTGCCGGATTATTTTACATCGTAGTTGTTGAAGTTGGACCTCTGTGTGTGTATCTATGCCTCAGGAGCTGGAGCTGCGCTGGCAGGAGTATTATGAGCTGGTCACCATGCTGCTGCAGTGGATCAGACACCACATCCTCGTCTTTGAGGAGAGGAAGTTCCCCACCAGCTATGAGGAGATTGAGGTGAGTGGGGCTGGAATTTAAGTCTTAGAGAAAGTTGGTGATGAAGCTGATGATAAATTTGTTCATCCCTTTTCTGATCTGTAGGTTCTTTGGCGTCAGTTTCTGAAGTTTAAGGAAACGGAGCTTCCTGCGAAAGAGGCAGACAAGAACCGCTCCAAACACATCTTCAAGTCTTTTGAGGTGAGTTTCCTCAGCAGCTCCACAGAATGTTTTGAAGGACATTTTTACTGCAGAGCCATGTTTGCAATATGTGCCTTCAAGTTTAAGTAATTACTATGTTGTTGTACAAATAAACCGAGACGAATTCCAGTTTTACAGTCCACAGTTAATCTTTTACCACCCACTGTTACACCCGCGGGGTGGCACTTTGTGGACTGTGAGCAGATTAGAGTCTCATCAAGTTGTGCTACTGTTCAAAAACAATTATCCAGAAAGACTGACGATGAGTCAAGAAAGAATAATTGATAATGAAAATAATGGTTAGTTGCAGCTCTAACCTGCCTCTTGTTTTGCAGGGTGCAGTTCAGGCAGGCCACGTCAAAGTGCCGCCAGGTTACCATCCCTTAGATGTGGAGAAGGAATGGGGCCGTCTGCACGTCGCCATACTGGAGAGAGAGCGCCTCCTCAGGACAGAATTTGAGAGGTAAGTAGGAAACGTTCTAAACCTGATCACATGCTCTGTTGCCAAAGCAAAGCCAACATTTTTTAGAAAAGTGGTCAGAAAACCGAAAGATATAAAAAAAAGTCAGAAATGAATCATCAGACAACGGTTACTGTGTGACCACGAGGGTGACTCATTTCCTTCTGATGAAGTCCACATTGGCAATATTATGAAACTGAGTTGGCTTTGTGGGGTGGAAAGTAAAAATCGTATTAGGGCAAACACATGACAACCATGCCATCTCCATGGCACCATCCGCACAATAATATGGTCATTTGACAAATAAATTTGTTTAATCACAAGACTGGCAGGGCGTAGCTTTTGATTTTTGGTTCTTCCATCACTTGAGAAAAGTACCGTGGAGATTTTTTGAAAATTTCACCTCTGCTTTACTGGACGGACAGAGCTCTATCATGGCTTTCATGCATCAGGGATACGATTTCAAGTATTTATTCCGCCAGAAGATGGAGTGAGTGTTTCATTTTTTTCACTTAATTAGTCGACTAGTTTAGTTTTACTTTGTCAAGAGATGAGTTTTGCTGTAGTTAATTGCATCAGAGAAAGAGAAAAAGAAATACTAAGGAGGCTCATTTCACTGTCAGGTAATCACCTGTCTAAAGTGCTTTTTGACCTTTGGCCTCCCTTTGCAGGCTGGAGCGACTTCAGAGGGTCGTCAGTAAGGTCCAGATGGAGTCGGGTGTGTGTGAGGAGCAGCTCAACCAGGTGGAGACTCTGCTGCAGACGGTGAGGCTTCAACCTTTGTTTAAAGACCAAATAAACATGACTTTACCAGAAATCCTTGCAGCCACGTGCAGAGCTGTAACTTCTCTGTCTGTGTGCTGCAGGATGTGAGGATGCTGAGCTCAGGGAAACCCGCCCAGCACACAGCAGAGATGGAGGCAGATCTGGAAAAAGCAGAAGGAATGATCCGCTTCCTCTTCAATGACGTTCAGCTGCTCAAAGATGGACGCCACCTTCAAGCTGAGCAGATGTACCGCAGGTGCAAAAGAATTAAACTAATCAAAGTGACTGAGCTTGCAACTAATGATTGTTTTCATTATCAACCGACCTACTAATCTTTCCTTATCAAATAATTGTTAATTCAGTAAAATGTCGTAGTAGTGAAGTTTGTAGAACCCAAGTTTAAATTTTCACATTTCTTGTTTTGTCCAACCAACAGTCTAAAACCCAAAGACAATAATTTAGAGTTATATAAAACAAATTATAAAATATTAAAATTTGAGAAGCTGTATTTGTATTTGGCATTCCTCTGTAACTTAAAAAATTAACCAATTATAAAATCTTGTTTATTTATTCTCTGTCGACCAACTCATCATGTTAGCACTAACTGATTTTCTTTATTTTGTCTCCAGAGTGTACCGTCTCCACGAGAGGCTGGTGAATCTTCGCAGCGAGTACAACCTGCGCCTCAAGTCAGGTGTGACCACCACACAGATCCCCATGACTCAGATCCACACCGCCCAGGTCCTGCAGCAGGCCCCCATGAGGGTGCGGCCTGAGCTGGATGAAGTCACCATGCGTTACATCCACGATCTTCTGGGCTGGGTGGAGGAGAACCAGCGCCGGGTGGATGATGGGGAGTGGGGCTCCGACCTGCCCACTGTCGAGTCCCAGCTGGGCAGCCACCGTGGTCTGCACCAGTCTGTGGAGGAGTTCCGCTCCAAGATCGAGAGGGCGAAGGCTGATGAGGTGCAAACAGACTCTCTTTAGTGCAGATACATTTTTAATTTATTACCATGAATGGTTGCTTGACTGACCTGTTTCTTATGTGTCTCTGTGCTCCAGAGTCAGATCTCACCTGCAAGTAAAGCTGCCTATCGTGACTACCTGGGTAAACTGGAGCTGCAGTATGGCAAATTGCTGGTAAGTTACCAAAAAGACACTAAAATAATCTCTTCTGAATCAGTCTTTCAGTCTCTCAAAATCCAACCTTGTCAACTGCTCCCTTGCAGAACTCCTCTAAGGCCCGTCTGCGCTACCTGGACCAGCTTCACGCCTTCGTCACCGCAGCCACCAAAGAGCTGATGTGGCTGAACGAGAAAGAGGAGGAGGAGGTCAACTACGACTGGAGCGAACGTAACACCAACATGACAGCCAAGAAAGAAAACTACTCGGTAGAGTAACGGCGTGATGTTCTAGTAAGGTTTTGCCCACAGTGATGATGATGCTGATGTGACTCTGGTTGTTGTTTTTTCTGGGGAGCAGGGTTTGATGAGAGATTTGGAGCTCAGGGAGAAGAAGATGAACGGTGTCCAGACCACAGGAGACAAACTGCTGAGGGACGGACACCCTGCCAGAAAGACCATAGAGGTAAGATCGTTTAAGATGACAACTTAAGTCTATAAACACCACGTCAAACTGTGGAAACAAAACACCTTGTCTTCCTTCCTCAGGCCTTCACTGCAGCTCTGCAGACTCAGTGGAGTTGGATTCTCCAGCTGTGCTGCTGCATCGAAACCCACCTGAAAGAAAACACTGCCTACTTCCAGGTATGTTTAAAAACTTTACCAAAGTGCAATTCTACTTTGCTCACCTGTCCGTCAGTACATCTGTTGCCATTTTTCTTTGTCTCACTGTCGCTGCCTGTAAGCAAGTCCTGAAACAACACTGCAACTGAATTTCTCCTCTTTCCTCTTTGTCTAGTTTTTCTCTGATGTGAAGGAGGCAGAAGACAAGATCAAAAAGATGCAGGACACAATGAAGAGGAAGTACACCTGCGACCGCTCCATCACCGTCACACGGCTGGAGGATCTACTGCAGGACGCAGCTGTAGGTTTATTCACCATCATGTTGTTAAGAGCACAACTGGTTCTGTGTGCTGAGAACTTATGCAATATCTGATTTACCACCACTTTTTTAGTGAGGCACAACAATAATAATTATGCATGGAACATTGTTAAACATCATTTTTTGATCTTCACAGGATGAGAAAGAGCAACTGGCTGAGTTCAAAACTCACCTGGAAGGCCTGAAGCGAAGGGCCAAGACCATCATCCAGCTGAAACCACGTAACCCCGCCACCCCAATAAAGGGCAAACAGCCTGTCCAGGCCGTCTGCGACTTCAAGCAGATGGAGGTAGGCGTCAGCTGTTTTTGCATAGAATGAGATCATCTATTTTATTGGTCTGAACTCATTAATTCTGTTAAATAATTTTGGACAAACCACAGAAATTATATAGTTACATTCGTAAATGTTTTTGGAGCTTTGGGCATTTTTGGAATATCCATTAGTAGATTGAGTCCGTTGACCACTCAGACATGATCATGTATGTTTATCCTCCTCCAGATCACAGTCCACAGAGGAGATGAGTGCGCTCTGCTGAACAACTCGCAGCCCTACAAGTGGAGGGTGCTGAATGATAAAGGCAGCGAGTCGTCCGTGCCGTCTATCTGCTTCCTGGTTCCACCCACCAATAAGGATGCAGTGAACAGTGTCGCTGGGTGAGTTGAGAGTTGCCCCTAAATGTCTCAGAGCACCTCAAACGTTTGCAGGTGCTAATCTCCATTTAACCTCCCTCAGACTGGATGGAAACCTCCAGAGGCTGCAGACGATGTGGCAGACGATGTTTGTGGACATGAAGAGCCTTCTGTCTTGGCAGTACCTGATGAGAGACATCCACATCATCAAAACCTGGAACATCAGCATGGTAACAACACATACTGTACTAGAGAAAAACTAATACACTCACAACTGCCTTTAAGGTGTAATCAAATACCTTTATTAAACATGAATGTAAAATATCACGTTTTGCTGCTGAATAAGTTCAGTTCATTTTATAGAGAAAATTCTTCCTTAAAACATATTTAATACTCTACAAGTTAATATGCTGTGAATAATTATTAATAATAATAATAATAATGTTTTGAACTCCTTCATTTGCACCCTTGTAGTTTAAGACCCTGAGGGTGGAGGAGTACCGACTGGCTCTGAGGAACCTCGAGCTGCACTACCAGGACTTCCTGCGAGACAGCCAGGACTCCCAGATGTTCGGGGCCGAGGACCGAATGCAGGTGGAGTCCAACTACAACACTGCCAACCAGCACTACAACACAATGGTCAGCTCTGCAGAACAAGGTGTGTGCTGGTTATTATGTTTCATATCATACAGCTGCGGCTACTTCTGTCATCACCCAAATATGATTATACGACATATTTATTTTTGATTTAAGTTTAAGTTGGACAGACATTTTCTCATTGAATCATTTCTCAGACATTTGTGTTGACATTCACTCATGGTCATTTGTGTGTGAGCTGACTGTTGGATTCACATTACAGGCTATGTGCCACCCAGGGCAGGTAAGGTGTTTCAGTTACAGCACCAGATGAGCAGTTGGAGCTTTTGAATGGCTGAACAGGACTGTGTGCGTTCGTGTGTGTGTGTCTGTGCACTGTGGGCTGTTGTGCTGTCATGTTTCACTTCATCAATTAACTTCACTCAGCTTCATCATCCTCACTGATTTTGGTATCCCTCCTAACTTCACTCATTGTTGCATTCTCGTCTGTGCATGGGATTAATGGCAGCTGATTTCCCATCTTTACTGGTGAATTATTGAATCTAATCATTGGTAGATTAACCACTACAATGGATAATCAACATGGAACCAATCAAGCATGAAGAAGTGAATTTATTGTGTACAATGTGACATGGATACACTCACAAATGATAAGAGAGTAATTGTACTAAAGCCCCTGTAAATTACTAAGATTGTTTTTTCCAAAGTGGTTTAGAGAAATTTTGGATTTTAAGGGCTTCAGTCAAAAACACTGCACCAACATACAAATGATCCTATAACATTACATTGTTAAATAACAGTTAAATAAGTTTAAGATCCTCTAACTAACACTGGACCTTTATGAGTATTCCATGTTTATATGATATTACAAGCTATATCTCACATACAATGCAAAATCTGACTTGAACTAACAACAAGCTTCTTCATCCAGAGTTTGAGTTCTCTGCAAAATAATAATATCTATACATTTTTTTCCCATCCAACCAGGAGAGCAAGACGAGTCTGTGTGCAAGACGTACCTGACGCAGATCAAGGACCTTCGTCTGAGGCTGGAGGGCTGCGAGAACCGAACGGTGACGCGTCTCCGACAGCCCGTGGACAAGGAGCCGCTCAAAGCCTGCGCCCTGAAGACGGCAGAGCAAATGGTAACGACACGAGTAGAAAAAACTGTTTCATGTATCTGAAGCTATTTGATTTTACTGCCAAAATAATGACAGTATATATGTATACGAGTTTATTAGATCACTAAACCACCCTCTTTTTTCACTGACAGAAAGTCCAGTCCGAGTTGGAGGGCTTAAAGAAAGACTTGAACTCTATCTCTGAGAAGACTGAGGAGGTCCTGGCGTCTCCTCAGCAGTCCAGCTCCGCACCGATGCTGCGCTCCGAACTGGACGTCACCCTGAGGAAGATGGACCACGTCTACGGCCTGTCCTCCGTCTACCTGGACAAGTGAGGCTTTGTGACTCTCTGAGCGCTTCCTGGTGAATGTCCAGCTGTTATTGTGCTTTTATTAAAGTGTAATTGTGTTTAATTTCAGGCTGAAGACCATTGATGTTGTGATCAGAAACACTAAAGACGCAGAGGACACACTGAAGAAATATGAGACTCGTCTGCGTGATGTGAGCAAAGTGCCAGCTGAAGAGAAGGAGGTGGAGGATCATCGCAGTCAGCTGAAGGTATTCATACCTACAATCACTTCATATGTTTTGTTTTATATTTTGCTATGAGTGAACATGTTGCTTTCATGCATGATGACTTTGCTCTCTTGTCTGGCAGTCAATGTATAATGAAGCAGAGGCCGACCAGGTGGTGTTCGACCGCCTGCAGGATGAGCTGAAGAGGGCAACAGCCATCAACGACAAGATGACGAGGATCCACAGCGAGCGCGATGCTGATCTGGAGCATTACCGCTCACTGGTCAACGGCCTCCTGGAGCGCTGGCAGGCTGTGTTTGCTCAGATCGACCTGAGGCAGCGGGAGCTCGACCTCCTCGGGCGCCACATGAACTCCTACCGCGGCAACTACGAGTGGCTGATCCGCTGGCTCGGAGAGGCGAGGCAGAGGCAGGAGAAGATTCAAGCTGTGCCCATCAGTGACAGCAAGGCTCTCAAGGAGCAGCTGGCAGAGGAGAAGGTAAAGTAGAAGAGGAGAATAAGCTGTGTGGGGTAAAGGGAAGAAAAGTTATTATGCCCTCTGGTGGTCACACTGGTTGTCTTTACAGTCATGTTCACTGTAATAGATGTGTTTACAGTAATGATAATAAAGAGTAGTAACTGTGGTTTTACAGAAAGTAATGATGGAAATACGAAAATGTAAAAATATTATTATTATTCTGAAAAGTGAAATTTTAATGTTGTCAGTTGTAATGTTTTCATGTATATTTACAGAAACTCCTGGAAGAGATTGAGAAAAACAAGGACAAGATTGAAGATTGCCAGAAAAATGCAAAGGCTTATATTGACTCAGTCAAGGTTTGTACTGATATTTTCAGGTTTATAACAAGAAGTTTATTTTCTGGCTTGATTTAAGATTATTTTCTTCTTTTTTTAGGATTACGAGTTCCAGATTTTGACTTACAAAGCCCTCCAGGATCCCATAGCATCGCCTTTAAAGAAACCCAAAATGGAGTGTGCATCTGATAATATCATTCAGGAGGTGGGTTTTAGAAGTTTATCAACTGAGAAGAGCAAAAACATATTCATACGATATAAAATAGTAAAATGCCTTAAACTTAATCCTGGGAATTAAATGTATTATAAAGAATGAGAGAAACTGCTAGAAAATGTGTTTTTAAATTGAAGTAAACACACTGTTAACTACTCTGCTTATTACAGTATGTTACTCTGAGAACCCGCTACAGTGAGCTGATGACTCTCACCAGCCAGTACATTAAGTTCATCACAGAAACACAGCGCCGCCTGGAGGATGATGAGGTAATTACACACAAACTCTCAAGCAGGTTTCTGTCAAAAACCCTCTAACACAAACAATGCCACTCTTACTTGTTAACTGACTGATGTATGGGAAATCATTTGTCATCAAATACTTCCAAAATGTTGGCACTTAAAAGATATTTTTCTGTTACTCAGAGTCTAAATCTGTTGAGAGCGACAGGACAGCGAACAGTGGTGAAGCAAACTGTTTCATCCTAGTGTTTCAGCACATCACATCCCCACTACAGTTTATGTCTCTCATTCTCCTACACTGTGCATTTAGTCAAATCATGTCACATAGTCTGTACGCAAGACTCTGATTTGGCTGCAGGCATCAGCCCTGAATTCAGTCACATTTTCCAACTGCTTAACTGCTTCTCCAACAAGTTTTGATTTAGTATTTGCTTCTTTATTTCCTCTTGAAATCACCCACACTTGTGATTTGAAGGCTTCAGTTTGGCTACCTGCCTTCTCAGATATATTATTTTTCAAATCTATCTTACCTTTACTTTCTCCCTTTTCTTCTTTTCTAACTTTCTATTGTGTTTGATCCTTTTGACCTGCTCGCCAGTGCTTTGTCATGACGAATATTAATCACACGCTTAAGAGATGAATTAACCCCAAAGCACCAGGTATTTAAAAAAGAGCCTCTCAGTTCATGTCACTCCTCTACATCAGACCCTTGTCTGCAGTGAAGGGAAGGTTCAGGATGTTTTTGGAGACCTTTCAGAATTGAGTTCTTTGTTCATTGAGAACTGAGCGTCAGCTTCCTGTAAGCATTTTTTGCTATGCTAGTGTAAATGTCAACCTTTAATGAAATTTGTAAGGTGCAACTATATGACTATAATAATGTTACATAAAAGCACTTGTACTTTTTGAAGGCCTTATTGGGATTTTTGACAATTTTTTTGATTAATCAATTAGTCTTTTAGTCTATTAGATGTCAAAAAAATGTTTAAGAATGCCAAAAGTCCAAAATCCAAAGATATTCAGTTTACAATGACATATAACAAAGAAAAGAGGCAAATCCTCTTATTTGAGAAGCTGGAATCAGAATTTTTTTTTTTTTACTATTCTTGCTTTTAAAATTACTGAAACAATTAATCAATTATAGTTCCCAAGTACTTTTCTGTCAATCAGTGAATCAATTAATTGACAACTTGCTTCAGCTCTAATGCTGTTTTTCCCCTCCCCAGATTTGCACTAGCAAATAAATACAGGAGGCTGCTGCCGACATACCAGAAGTAACTACTTCTTAAACCAGGGCTTAATTAGAGATCAATATGAGAGGTTTCTAAAGTTTTGGACCTTCCTTTTAGGTGTTACTCACCTGTACAATTACACACAATCCATCACCCATTATTGCTAAAGATGAGAACTCATCTCTTGATGTTTGCTGTTGTCAGATTTAGTGTACCTTGATCTTGGATTTATGTCTTGTCACTTACATTTTAATCCAAGCTTCCTTTGTGTTCTGTGTTACATCACATCATGCTGTGTTTGCTGCATCACTATGCTATTCTTCATAGTGAGGGTATTCTGGTCTGATACAAATCCTTATAATCATTTTTATTTAAATTATTGGGCTGCTAAGGTCTTTGGTATCTTACCCACTCTGCTTAATATTTTTTGCATGATGCTAATTATTTATTCCCTGCCTATTTCCTCCTAATTACTTTGTACATTTTACAAAAAGCTACTTTACTTTGAGAACGTAAAGATTGAGACACGACTCTAACCCTCAATATCAAATGGTGACTGAATTATGCAGCAATGCTCCTTTAGAAATCCAAATATAAAATCTTATGTGGAAATATATCAGCAACAGCAAAACACTTTAATCACACCTTGACAATACTTATACTAAGTTTGCTATTATTATTACTACATACATGTAATATTCTACTATTACAAAATACCTCAACTGCATGAAAGTAAAGTGTAGTGTCGTGCTGTGTTGTGAAGTAAAGTGTCATTCTGTGTGCCATACATTAAATGAACATGACAAGCATTTCCCAATACAGTATTTCTCTCCCTAGTTAAAATTTTCCATTTGTTTTAGATTATTAGCTGTAACATATTCTCATGTATTTACATTTTCATGTACGTACATGTTTTATAACTACTTTCATATTGAAGTTTTATATTCTAACAACTTTAACATTCTCTCAATCCCCTTTACTCCCTCTTTGCTTCTACTAATACAGAAAGCTTCTGAAAAACTAAAAGAAGAGGAGAGGAGAAGGATGGCAGAGATACAAGCTGAGTTAGATAAACAGAAACAGCTGGCTGAGGCTCATGCTCAATCTGTGGCCAAAGCAGAACATGAGGCCCAGGAGCTGAAGTTGAAGATGAAGGAAGAAGCCAGCAAGAGGCAAGATGTTGCAGTGGATGCTGAGAAACAGAAGCAAAACATACAACAGGAGCTGCATCATCTGAGGAGTCTGTCTGAGCAGGAGATCAAGTCCAAAAGTCAGCAGCTGGAAGAGGCGCTAGTCAGTCGTACCAAAATTGAGGAGGAAATCCGCATAATTAGACTCCAGTTAGAGACGACAATAAAACAGAAGTCAACGGCTGAGACTGAGTTACAGACGCTCAGAGACAAAGCTGGCGAGGCTGAGAAGCTCAGGAAAGCTGCTCAGGAGGAGGCGGAAAGGCTTCGCAAGCAGGTCACTGAAGAGACTCAGAAAAAGAAAAATGCAGAAGACGAGCTGAAACGTAAGTCCGAGGCAGAAAAAGAGGCTGCTAAGCAGAAGCAGAAAGCCATGGATGACCTGCAGAAGTTCAAAATGCAAGCTGAGGAGGCAGAGAGGCGCATGAAACAGGCGGAGGAGGAGAAACTGAGGCAGATCAAGGTCGTAGAGGAGGTGGCACAAAAGTCTGCTGCCACACAGTTGCAAACCAAAGTCGTATCATTCAACGAAAAGGCAACACAGCTTGAGGAATCCCTTAAGAAAGAGCAGGGCACTGTCCTTCAGTTGCAGGAGGAAGCCGAAAAACTCAGGAAGCAACAAGAGGAAGCTAACAAAGCCAGGGAGCAAGCAGAGAAAGAGCTTGAAACATGGAGACAGAAAGCCAATGAAGCTCTTCGCTTGAGGCTGCAAGCTGAAGAGGAAGCACAAAAGAAAAGCCAGGCTCAGGAGGAAGCAGAGAGGCAGAAAGTCGAGGCCGAGCGTGATGCCAAGAAAAGGGCTAAAGCTGAAGATGCTGCTCTTAAACAGAAGGAGAATGCAGAGAAAGAGTTGGAAAAGCAGAAGAAATTTGCAGAACAAATTGCCCAGCAAAAGCTGTCTGCAGAACAGGAATGCATACGACTAAAGTCTGACTTTGAACATGCTGACCAACAGAGAGGCCTGTTGGAAAATGAGCTCCAGCGTCTAAAAAATGAGGTGAACGCTGCTGAAAAGCAGAGGAAACAACTGGAAGATGAACTGGCTAAAGTCAGAAGTGAAATGGACGCTCTTCTGCAGATGAAGATTGACGCTGAGAAGCAGACGCTGTCGAACACAGAAAAGAGCAAGCAGCTTCTCGAGTCTGAAGCTCTGAAAATGAAACAACTCGCTGAGGAAGCGACAAGGCTGAGAACAGTTGCTGAAGAAGCGAAGAAGCAGAGGCAGATTGCAGAGGATGAGGCTGCTCGGCAGAGAGCCGAGGCTGAAAAAATACTTAAAGAAAAACTGGCTGCCATCAACGAGGCAACTCGTCTGAAGACTGAAGCTGAGATCGCCCTGAAAGCTAAAGAAGCAGAAAATGAACGACTGAAGAGAAAAGCTGAGGATGAAGCTTATCAAAGAAAGCTGCTGGAGGATCAAGCTGCTCAGCATAAACAAGACATAGAAGAGAAGATCACACACCTGAAGAGCTCATCTGATTCTGAGTTAGTGAGACAAAGAACAATTGTGGAAGAAACTTTGAAGCAAAAGAAATTGGTTGAAGAAGAAATTCACATCATTAAGATCAACTTTGAGAAAGCATCAAAAGGCAAGTCGGATTTGGAGGTGGAATTAAAGAAACTGAAGGGTATTGCAGAGCAGACAGAGAAGAGCAAACTCAAAGCTGAGGAAGAGGCTGAGAAACTGAAAAAGCTTGTTGCAGAGGAAGAGAAGAAAAGGAAAGAATCTGAGGAGAAGGTGAAAAGGATTACCGCTGCAGAAGAAGAAGCAGCTCGACAATGCAAAGCCGCTCAGGAGGAGGTTGAACGCCTCAAAAAGAAAGCTGCCGAAGCAAACAAACAGAAAGACAAGGCGGCAAAAGACGCAGAGAAGCAGGCCGTTCTGGCCAAAGAGGCAGCACAGAAATGCAGCGCTGCAGAGCAGAAGGCCCAAGATGTTCTCAGCAAGAATAAAGAGGACACTCTTGCTCAGGAAAAGCTGAAAGAGGAGTTTGAAAATGCTAAGAAACTCGCACAAGCAGCTGAGAAAGCCAAAGAAAAAGCAGAGAAAGAGGCTGCCTTGCTCCGTCAGAAAGCGGAGGAGGCTGAAAAACAGAAAAAAGCTGCAGAGGATGAAGCTGCAAAACAGGCCAAAGCTCAAAAAGAAGCAGAGAGACTGAAGAAAGAAGCAGAAGAAGAGGCCTCCAAGCGAGCGGCAGCTGAGGCAGCAGCTCTAAAGCAGAAAAAGCAGGCTGATGCTGAGATGGCCAAGCACAAAAAAGAAGCAGAACAAGCACTTAAGCAGAAGTCTCAGGTTGAGAAGGAACTTTCAGTGGTTAAACTGCAGCTGGATGAGACCGATAAACAGAAAGCTGTGTTGGATGAGGAGCTTCAGCGAGTTAAAGGCGAAGTAAATGATGCCGTCAAGCAAAAGGCACAAGTGGAGGATGAACTGTCCAAAGTTAAAATCCAGATGGATGAACTCCTGAAACTTAAGCTTAAGATTGAGGAAGAAAACCGCCGCCTCATGCAGAAAGACAAAGATAATACACAGAAATTGCTTGCAGAGGAAGCAGAGAAAATGAAGAGCCTGGCAGAGGACGCTGCCAGACTTAGTGTGGAAGCTGAGGAAGCAGCCAGACAGCGACAGATCGCAGAGTCTGACTTGGCTGAACAGAGGGCACTTTCAGAGAAAATGCTAAAGGAGAAAATGCAGGCCATCCAAGAGGCTACAAAACTGAAAGCGGAAGCAGAGGAGCTCCAGAAACAGAAGAATCAGGCCCAGGAAAAGGCTAAAAAGCTACAAGAGGACAAACAACAGATCCAGCAACGCCTTGACAAGGAAACAGAGGGCTTCCAAAAATCATTGGAGGCTGAGCGAAAGAGGCAGCAGGAAATTTCAGCTGAAGCAGAGAAACTGAAACGGAGGGTGAAAGAGCTCAGTGACGCTCAGACAAAAGCTGAAAATGAGGCAAAGAAATTCAAGAAACAAGCTGATGAAGCAAAAACGCTTCTTGAAAAGACAGAAAAACAAACTACAGAAACCGTTGTGCAAAAGCTGGAGACACAGAGGCTGCAGAGCACCAGAGAGGCTGACGACTTGAAGAAAGCCATCACTGACCTTGAAAATGAGAAGGAGAAACTGAAGAAAGAGATGGAGGATCTTCAGAAAAACTCTAAAGAGGTATTTTTACATGTATTAACATTGTCAGTCAATTTACACAACCCTTGCAATTAACACAATCCTGTTAAACACACTAACTACAGTGTTTGTAGAAGTACATGTAACATTCATGTAAATTGCACAGACTTAAAGTAACCACAGCAATTTATATGAATGTCATTCAAAACACAATATGGCAAAGTTAAAATGATCACGAGTAAAACATCAGAGGACCTTTTGGGAAATACACTATTCACTTATTTGCTTTATATAATGTACAGACACAAGAGTCTGATCAGTCTTCTCATCTGACTCTTGGCAAGAACGTGTACCTCCAAAATTTTCGAAATGTTACTGAAATATACCTTTAAGTTACATGCAATGATTGAGTGACATTTCATTGATATTTTACCATGTTTTCTTCTTATTTTTTCCAAGATGGCAAATGCCCAACAAGAACAAATTGAACAACAGAAGGCCATTCTTCAGAAGTCCTTCCTCACAGAGAAGGAACTGCTGTTGAAAAGAGAAAAGGCTGTTGAAGATGAGAAAAAGAAGCTTCAGAAACAGTTTGAGGATGAAGTGAACAAGGCCAAAGCTCTCAAAGATGAACAAGAACGTCAGAAGAAGCTAATGGAAGAAGAGAGGAAGAAACTTCAGGCCATTATGGATGAAGCTGTAAAGAAACAGAAGGGGGCTGAAGCAGAGATGAATAACAAGCAGAAAGAAATGGAAGTGCTTGAAAAGAAAAGGCTTGAACAAGAAAAACTCCTGGGAGAGGAAAATAAAAAGCTCAGAGAGAAACTTCAGAGTCTTGAGGTTGCCTCCAAACAGGGTGCATCCAAAACGAAGGAAATTGAAGTCCAGACTGATGAGGTTCCTGAAGAGCAGATAGTTGCCATGACAATGGTGGGAACAACAAAGAAAGTTTTCAATGGCTCTGTCGAAGTGGATGCAGCAAAGAAAGGAGGTGAATCACCTTTAGCATTTGATGGAATCAGAGAGAAGGTTCCTGCTGAAAGGCTTCTTGACATTGGTGTCCTGACCAAAAAGGAATTTGACAAATTGCAAAAGGGTAAGGTCTCTGTGCAAGACCTTGGAAAGACTGATAAAGTTAAGTCATGTCTTAAGGGTCAGAGCTGTGTCGGAGGTATCTTGACTCCATCCAAAGAGAAGATGAGTGTCTATCAGGCTATGACAGAGAACAAGATTACTCCTAACGCTGCCACAATGCTCCTGGAAGCTCAAGCAGCTTCTGGTTACATCGTAGATCCAGTGAAGAATAAACTCCTCTCTGTAGATGAGGCTGTTAAAGATGAGTTAATAGGCCCGGAGCTCCATGACAGGATGCTCTCTGCAGAGCGAGCAGCCACTGGCTTCAAAGATCCCTACACTGGAGCAAAAATCTCTCTCTTTGAAGCCATGAAGAAGGGACTTATTGAAAAGGAGCAGGCCAACAGATTCCTAGATGTACAGCTTGCAACAGGTGGCATCATTGACCCCATCAATAGTCACAGAGCACCACTTCAGACTGCCTACAAGCAGGGTCAGTTTGATGCAGACATAAACAAGAAACTCACTGATCCCACTGATGATTGCAAATTATTCATTGATCCCAGCACTAAAGAGCAACTCACTTACAAGCAGCTACTGGAGAAATGCACCAAGGATGCAGAGACAGGATTGCTGATATTACCAGTAACAGACCAAGCTGCTCAAAGTGAGAGAACATACACAGATCAAGAGACTAAGGAAGTGTTCAGTACATCGACCGTTGATGTGCCTTTTGGAAAGTTCAAAGGCAAAATTGTCACCATTTGGGAAGTCATTAATTCAGAGTATTTCACTGAAGAGCAAAGAAGGGAACTGATTCGCCAGTATAAGACAGGCAAGATCACAGTAGAGAAGATTATTAAAATTGTCATCACTGTTATGGAAGACAAAGAGAAGAATAATGAAAATGTGTTTCATGGTTTGAAGGCTCCAGTCTCAGCCAGTGAACTGTTAGAGTCAAAGACCATAAACAAAGACTTGTTCAACAAGTTGAGTAATGGAAAAATTACAGTTAAAGAGATCTCTGAGATGGAGTCTGTGAAGAAGGCACTACAAGGAACACCAAGCATTGCTGGACTGTTGAATGAACCAACCAAGGAGAAAATGCCTTTCTATCAAGCCATGAAGAAGGAATTACTTTCACCAGAAACTGCAGTGAACCTTCTTGAAGCGCAAGCAGCGACTGGGTTTGTAATTGATCCTGTCAAAAACGAGAAAGTCCCTGTTGATGAAGCTGTTAAGTCTGGTCTTGTTGGACCAGAACTGCATGAGCGACTTCTGTCAGCAGAGAGAGCTGTCAGCGGCTACCAAGATCCATATACAGGAAAGAAGGTTTCACTGTTTGAAGCCATGAACAAAGGCCTTATAAAGAAAGACCATGGCATTCGTCTGCTTGAGGCACAACTTTCAACAGGTGGAATTGTTGACCCTATTAAAAGCTATCGCATCCCACATGAGCTTGCCTGCAAGCGTGGATATTTTGATGATGAAACTAGCAAGACCTTGAACAAAAACACTGATGAAACAAAGGTCTTTTGTGATCCTAACTCTCAAGAGGATTCAACTTATGCTCAGCTCTTGAGTAAATGTGTCACAGACAAAGAAACTGGACTCCCATTGCTTCCTCTCTCAAAGAAGGCTGCAAAGCCAAAAGAAGACAAACAGATTACAGAGGCTAAGACAAAAGAGGCTTTGAACCACACCACTATGGAGTTGGAGTATGGCCCTTTCAAAGGAAGAAAAGTCACAATTTGGGAGATAATACATTCCGAATACATCACTGAAGAGCAAAGAATAGAACTGATTCGCCAGTACAGAATGGGGCAGGTGACAATTGAAAAGTTGATAAAAATTGTGATAACAATGGTGGATGAAAAAGAGGACAAAACAAAGGAAGAGGCCTGTTTTGAAGGCCTTAGGGCACCAGTCACTGCCCGCTCTTTGCTTGATTCCAACATCATTGACAAGGCTACATTTGACCAACTCCAACAGGGTAAAAAGACGCCTAAAGAAGTTAGTGAAACTGACAAGGTACGGAAGTACTTGCGGGGTGCAGACCGCATTGATGGTATCGCTATGGAAGATGAGAAGTTAAGCATATATCAAGCAATGAAAAAGAATGTTTTGCAACAAAACACTGGACTTGCACTACTTGAGGCCCAAGCTGGAACTGGTTTCATAACTGATCCAGTCAAAAACCTGAAATACTCTGTGGATGATGCTGTGAAGGATGGAGTTGTTGGCCCAGAGCTTCATGAGAAACTTCTCTCAGCTGAAAAAGCAGTTACAGGATACAAAGATCCGTATACTGGCAACAAGATTTCTCTCTTCCAAGCCATGAAGAAAGAGCTTGTTCTGAGGGAGCATGCTATTCCTCTGCTGGAAGCTCAGTTTACTACAGGAGGGATCATTGATCCAGTCAGCAGCCATCGTGTCCCCAATGATGTGGCCATCCAGCGTGGCTATTTCAGTAAACAAATGTCCAAGTCCTTCAATGAACCCTCAGGTGATGTTAAAGGCTTCACCAATCCCAACACCAATGAAAGTGTTACTTACAAGCAGTTGGTGGAGAAATGTGTAAGAGATCCCAACTCTGGTCTGTGCTACCTGCCTCTGTCAAAGGTCGAAGCTCCTCCTCCTGTTGAGAAATCTTATAAGTACACATCGGAGCAAGCCCAAACAGATCTAGCTAACAGTCAAGTTGAGATCCCTCATAAGAGTTTTGCAGGAAAGACTATGACCATTTGGGAAATCATGAATTCAAATATGCTTCCAGAAGAGGAGAGACGCCGCCTCATGGAGCAGTATCGCTTGGGACAAATCACAAAGGACAGAATGCTAATCATCATCATTGAAATCATTGAACAAAGGGAGACTCTAAAGTCTGAGCAGGGCATGTCATGTGATGTAATCAGAAGAAGAGTTACTATCGAGGAGCTATACAGTGCTCGAATTATTGACTTGCACACATACAACCTCTTGAAACAGGAAAAGATGACTATTCGTGAGGTAATGGAAATGCCATCAGTAAAACAGTACCTCTTTGGCACTGGTTGCATTGCTGGAATCATGTCAGACAGTCCTCCAAAGATCAGCATTTACCAGGCAATGAAGAACGGACAGATTAAGCCTGAAGTTGCTTTGAATCTCCTCGAGGCCCAAGCCGCCACAGGATTCATGATTGATCCAGTGAAAGATGAACTTCTAACAGTTGATGAAGCTGTGCGCAAGGGGCTTGTGGGCCCTGAACTTCATGACAAACTTCTCTCTGCTGAAAGAGCAGTCACAGGTTACAAGGATCCGTACAGTGGTAAAGTGATTTCTCTCTTCCAGGCAATGAAAAAAGACCTTGTTCCCGAGGATTATGCCTTGAGGCTTCTGGAGGCCCAGAATGCCACTGGCGGATTAATGGATCCTGAATACTACTTCCGCCTCCCCACAGATGTTGCCATGCAGCGTGGATACATCAACAATGAGACACTTGACAGACTATCTGAACCTACTGGGGACGTGCGTGGTTATATTGATCCAACAACAGATGAAAAACAGACCTATGCCCAGCTACTGAAAAGATGCAGAGTTGATAAAGAAAGCGGTTTGCGGCTACTTTCACTGGCAGATAGAAGACTTCTCTTCAAGGGTCTCAGAAAGCAAATCACTGTGGATGAGCTGCTCCGTTCACAGATTATCAACCAAAAGACATACAACGAACTCACTGAGGGTACCATTACAGTGGAGGAAGTTAGCAGAGATGTGAAGAAATACCTTGAGGGTACCAGCTGCATTGCTGGTGTGTATGTAGAATCTAGCAAGGACCGCCTGTCCATTTATCAAGCAATGAAGAAGAACATGATCAGACCAGGGACTGCCTTTGAGCTCCTTGAGGCTCAAGCTGCCACTGGATATGTAATTGATCCCATTAAGAACCTGAAACTTAATGTCACTGACGCTGTTAAGATGGGTGTTGTTGGCCCAGAGTTTAAAGATAAACTCCATTCAGCTGAACGAGCTGTCACAGGCTACAAAGACCCTTATTCTGGCAAAATCATCTCACTATTCCAGGCCATGAAAAAGGGCCTCATTTTGAAAGACCATGGTATTCGTCTGCTAGAGGCTCAAATTGCTACTGGTGGAATCATTGATCCACAGGAGAGCCATCGCTTGCCAGTTGAAACAGCATATGAACGTGGCCTCTTTGATCAGGAGATGAATGAAATCCTCACCGACCCATCTGATGACACAAAGGGCTTCTTTGACCCCAACACTGAGGAAAATCTCACCTACCTGCAGCTAATGGAGAGATGTATGATAGATCCAGAAACAGGCCTTGCTCTTCTCCTGCTGAAAGAAAAGAAGCGCGAGAGGAAGACATCATCCAAGTCTTCTGTTCGCAAGCGTAGGGTCGTCATCGTAGATCCAGAGACAGGCAAAGAGATGTCTGTGTATGAAGCATACCAGAAAGGGCTCATTGACCACCAGACCTATCTCGAACTTGCAGAGCAGGAGTGTGAATGGGAGGAAATTACCATCACCTCATCTGATGGAGTTGTGAAATCCATGATCATTGACAGAAGGTCTGGTCGTCAGTATGACATTGATGACGCAATCTCAAGGGGCCTGATTGACAAGTCAGCTCTGGATCAGTACCGTGCAGGAACTCTGTCCATCACAGAATTTGCAGACATGCTGTCTGGAAACATGAGCGGAGTCAGATCACGTTCATCCTCATTTGGCTCCTCTTCCTCTTCCTCTTACCCCATGAGCCCAATACCTTCTATAAAAACACCAGCAACCACATGGAATGACCCAACAGAGGAAACTGGCCCTGTGGCTGGAATCTTAGACACAGAAACTCTGGAGAAGGTGTCTGTCACAGAAGCCATACACAGAAACCTCGTGGACAATATAACAGGTCAAAGGCTGCTGGAAGCTCAGGCCTGCACAGGAGGTATTATCGACCCAAACACTGGAGAGAAATTCTCTGTTGCAGATGCAATGAACAAAGGGCTTGTGGATAAAATCATGGTGGACCGCATCAGTCTTGCCCAAAAGGCATGCAATGGATTTGAGGATCCCAGAACCAAAACCAAAATGTCCGCAGCCCAAGCTCTAAAGAAAGGCTGGCTCTACTATGAGGCTGGGCAGCGATTCCTTGAGGTCCAGTATCTCACTGGTGGATTAATTGAACCAGACGCTACCAGCAGAGTCTCTATAGACGAGGCTGTGAAGAAGGGCACCTTAGATGCGCGTACTGCGCAGAAGTTACGAGATGTCAGTGCATACTCAAAATACCTCACGTGCCCTAAAACCAAGCTTAAAATCTCTTACAAGGACGCTATGGAAAGAAGCATGATAGAGGAGGGGACTGGTCTGCGATTACTTGAAGCATCATCACAATCAAGCAAAGGCCTCTACAGTCCCTATAGCATGAGCGGGTCAGGCTCCGCTACTGGGTCACGGTCTGGCTCAAGAAGTGGTTCCAGGTCAGGCTCCAGAAGAGGCAGTTTTGATGCCACAGGATCAAGTTTCACTACAACCTTCTCCTCCTCTTCCTACAGTTCACCAAGCTATGGCCGCCGTTACTGAGTTTGAAAGTTACGGAATGATTTTCTAAGGGAAGGATACACTATAAAACCACAGTGTTCACCAGATGCCTAATTCTCAGTGGAATAAGGACTACCTGTATTCTGCTCTGCATGTGGTTGTTACAGGACTTTTAATATTTAATTTTATACAAGTTGAATAGTTTTGTTTATTGTATATTTCACATTTATTTTTAGTTATGTTTATGCTATCTTATCAGACTTTTGGATTACCTTACTGTAAGCAGTATAAAGAGCTGGTTATTATTTCCAATATCTATTGCAAAAAGTTTCAAGTGTACGTGATATTTTTTTGGTTTTTAAAGTTTAATATCATAAGCATTTACTGTTCCACAAACAAGATTCTATTTACAATATTGTGTGTGTTACACTATAACCGAAACTGTTCATTATCATTAGTCTGATTGTTAAGGAGAACCAAATTGGGTGTACAAACAAAGATTTCTGTACATGTGTATATTTCTGAATATTCTGAATATAAAAAAAAGTTAGCTAAAGAAAGATAAATGCCACTCTGCAGAGCAGAATAAGGAGTCTCCTAAACATGAATAAACACTAAGAGTGTCTGCTTTAAAAATGCCAAGCTTCAAGATCTTTTCTCTTCCTGGGCTACACTGCCGCATATTCTCCATCAATATTTGCTCCATTCCCAATTGTCTGACAAAAGAACTTGGAGCAACATTAGCACCTTGTGAATCCTTCCCTCAAATGGAAGGATTATGTAGCCTATTATGACCATTAACACCATCTGACAGTTCTGGACTTTACACATCCAACCTCATAGCCAGCACATACAAGTCCCTGCCTTTCTGGACACTTTAAAAGGTATGTTTACCATTTTAAAAGGGTTGTTTTATTAGTATTTACATTACTCAATGATTTGACCATAATCTCTGCTTGGTTATATGCATGATTTTTGCTGTCTGTTTTGTTTTCTTCTTCTTTCTTGCTTATGTTTGTAAAGCAGCTCATGTTGTTTTAAATGTGCTACAGAAATGAATTTGACTTGACTCTGTTAAGACAAGATTTACATTTAATCACTTCACAAATTAGCAATATTTCCTGGTATGTTTTTGTCATTTACTGTTTGTGAAATCCTAAAGTCTAATGTTCTTGTTCTATGTTGAATTTTTCTCTTTCAGACATTGTCTTCACAGTTCATGTCATCTCCAGCTCTTTGCTCAGATGTCTTCCAGAGACCAGTGGCATTCATTTTGATCGTGACCTTCACTGTAATCAATGATTTTATGCAAAAGTACAGAAACACACTTGCTTATACGATGTTTCATCAGATTGTTTTAATGGTGGACCATTTTGAAACTGGCATCTAATCTTGAACTCATTTAAAGGCCTAAACCATGCTTTGTAAGTGCCTGCAAAATACTCCTGAAATGGACGTTGAGTATTATAAGATGGTGCAGTGGTCACACTGTAAATAGATTGAAGCATGACTTAAAGTGCAATGCTACCCATAATGGTATGATTACTGTGTTATCAGGTAAGCCTTTTTACAGTCTATCTACAGTATGTCACAATCTAATTTTACAATAATTCATTTCAGTGTCAAAATGATTGAAAAAAATTACATTATTTGATTTTTTTTTTCCCTTCACAGACAAGTAATGTAATGTATGTACTGTATATTAATGATTATGGAGAGCACTATTGCTGAAAGCCATTAATTAGCATTTCTTTGAGAAAGATCTTTAAGCTTTGCCACCAGACCCAGTATTTGTATTTTCCACCACGTATACTTGTTTTGATTTTAATTCTCCTTTGTAAAGCAACACATTCAAACTATATCATTTTATTTTCGTACTTTATATTTCTGCTTTGCATGATTTACTAACATTTAAAAGGTGCAAAAATTAAATAGATGTATCCATTAAAGCTTTCGTTTTTATTATGTTTCAAAAGGTTTGAAGGATGTATTTTAATGAGGGTTATTAAGCCTTGGTTAAAATGGTGTATTTATAATAAAATGGTGACAAGGAATTTTATTGTAACACCTTATGCTATGTAAATAAACATGGAAATGAAATGCTTTCTCTTAGTCTATTATTTGTAATTTTGAAAATCATGTTGGCTTTAAAGATGAAAATAGGTCTTTGAAGCTATATCAGACAATAGATAAATTTGGGTGCCACTTTTTAGTCTCTAGATCATTAATATTGTGACCTAAGTTTGTCATACTGCTGTCATTGTTTCTGCACTGTCAGACCTATTTTGTCCTTCAATGCCCATGTTTCCTGGCGGTATTACATCACCTACAAAGATGCTACATTCAAAGTTTATCTGCATTGGTATTCTGCATATGGCAGCACAAATCACCATGGTATCACTGGTCTATGTGTAATAATATATCACTCAGATCAATGATGTTACAGGTAATAGGGGAAGGATGGTTTTGAAAGGCAGTAGACTGACATCTAGTGGCTGTACAGTTCAACTGCAGTCATCCACTGACTAAACACAAAGGGCAGTAAAAGAGTGAGTAACTTGCTCAAGAACACAGTTGTGAACTTAGTATTTAGTTATGTTACTTAAGTAAAGGTATTAATACCATAATGTAAAAATACCATTACAAGTAATTGCACCAGTAACAATATGTAAGTATTATCAGCTAAGTATTAAAAGTAAAAGTACTCAGAATAGCACCTGTGATTACCTTATATATTATTCTAATTTTATTATTATGACTGAAGTGTTACTGTATAAGCAGCAATTTAACATTGACTTAAAGCTGGTCAAGGTGGAGCTCATTTTAATTTACCTGCTGTTAAATGTTGTCAAATATATAACAATGCTCTATATTTAACTAACTACTCATAGGTAATAATAATAACTAATAACTGTCAGATAAATAAGTAAAAATGACAATATTTCTTATTGAAATGTGGATTTATGCACGGTGTAAAAGGGAATGTAATACTAGACTTACATGATTAAACTGCTTCCATGATGTTCAAGGTAGATGGTTCAGTTAGAGGTTTGGGCCTGTTAATGGGGTGATTCCTCGCTGCTGTCTTCCTCATGATGGGAACTGTTTGCTCTCTGCAAATAAAAATATAAAGAGAAGGGTCAAGACCTGCTCTATATGCCTTGAGATTATTTATGAATTTAATTGGGCACCATTGTTTTGATTAATTGATGATTGATGATTAATTGTTTAGATGATATAGTGCCACCTACAGTCCTTACTCATGTAACAGTTTGACAGATATAAAATTCATCCAATTAAAAAAAGATGACAATTAAAAAACAATTTAAAAAAAAACTCTTACTTCTACTATCATACTGACCTAACAAAATAAAAGCAGTAGAAACTTTCCCAACAACATGCTGGGAAAGAAAAAAAAAAATCATGCACCTGCTCATTGCAACTGAATGTTGATTGGTCTCCTGATCTGCTGATGGACCAATGATGTTGCCAGTCACTTTTTCTCACGCATGAAAAGATACATTTTATAACAAAGTTCAAACCGGGTCTCAAATTCCCACACACGATGAAATAAAAGGGGGGGTCACTGTGAACCAGCTCAGACCTGAACATCTGCTCAGCATGTCTCCATCCAGACCACGGGAGCTCACGTGCACCCGGTGCCGCCATCACGGCCTCGTCGTCCCGCTGAAGGGGCCACGTCAAGTCCTGCCCGTTTCTCCGGTGCGACTGCTGGAGGTGTTACCTGGTCTCACAGAAGACCAGGATCACGGCCCTGCAGAGGAAACTGGAGAGAGACCAGAGCAAAGAACCGCGACCCGGTGTCAGCGCGGCGGCCCGGAGCGCCTCGGCCCCGGGGGAGGCGCTGCTCAGCCGGCCACATTTGGAGGAACCGCTGCCGGTGAGGAAGGATCAAATACTTCTTTTAGTAAGTTAACCTGATATCATCTATTAGCTCGTTATAATGTGTTTAATATGTGAAGCTCATTGGATTAAATCAAAAACCAAAAACAGACGATCCGCTTAAAGCACCAAAAATAAATGTATGATGGGACATAACATTATAAACTATACAATGTTGGAATTTCTATCTAAGTTAATATTTTTAAGAAAGCACCATAGTTGTCATAAATCATATTTAGATACTATCAGTACATCTAAAGACTTGTGGTAAGTATTAATAATTATGTGTAACAACAAGTGAAAACAGGTAAAATCAATATTTTGAATAACAAACAAAATAGTAAACTTCAACATAAGACAAGAGTAAATGAGGTTAAATCCTAATATGCAATCTAATCAAAATAAAAATGAATGTTGAGAGCTGAAACTATATCAATTGAAATAAAAGCCAAATTATCTGGTTATAGCTTCATAAATGTGAGGATTTGCTGCTTTTCTTGGTCATATATGATGCTTAATTAAATAATGCTGGGTTTTGGACAATTGGATTTTTGTTATTTCATATGCAAAGCAATTAATTGATTAATAAATGGTAGATTAGTAATGCAAACAATCATTATTTGCAGCAATGTTGTCATATACTTAATTTATTTATATGAATTATGGATTAAGTGACTCACTCACCCTCAAACACCAGTCTGAGATTGAATAAAGTCTGTGAAGGTTCTCAGTCATCCAGGTCATGGTATTCGAATAAGGGTTGAATGGACAGCAACTGGACTTGATCGTAGATGCTTGAGGACATTTCACTTCTCATCCATCAGAAATGAAGAAGCTTCTTGGATGAGAAATGAAACGTCTTCAAGCATCTACAATCAAGTCCAGTTGCCGTCCACTCAACCCTTATGTGAAATTAAATGAAGGTTTTAATAGTCAAATGTAGCTTATAAAGTCCTTCCTTTCCTTCCAGATGCCCCTCACTTCAGTGGATTTGGCCAGCGTGAACCTATCATTAACTTCCCCTTTAGGATGTCAGGTCATTGCAGCTTCATGCCGTGTCCAAACCTACTGCCCAACACGCCATGGCTGCCAAGCTTACCTGCTGGGCCTTACAACAACAGCCTCTGTAGACCCCTGATGTTCCCCCACTTCCAGCCAGGTGCTCTCCATTATCCACCTCCACCATGGCCTGGAACTCCTTCTGTAAGTCACAGTCTCTTAATACTATAGGTCAGACGTATTGAAAAATAACTGCTACTATGACCTAATGTATGCACTTGTTTATTGTGCTCAGGATTGCAGACAGGTCTTCTCCACCCTTCAACCACTGCCGCTACCAGAGCCTATCCAGGAGGAGCTGACATCAACGCAGCACCCACAGCCGCCTCTGTCCAACATAGAAAAGCTGGATTAAATTAAACTTAAACTTTTTCCTCTATGTTTTAAATAGAGGTTTTCAGTCATTTCTAGTTTCTTACATTTCTAGTAAGATTGCAGTTTCTTTGCAAACCTGCCTGTTGTTTTGTAGTCCTGTTCAGATTGCAGATTGCTTGCATGAATGCATTTGCACACTTGTTAATATATTGATGCAGGTTAAAGTTGTGGCCTTGTTGATAAAGGAAGCCAGCTGATGAAAGCAAAAAATGTAAAATTATTTTGTATTTCTAGTTTTGGAATTGTAATAAACTCAGTTCAGAGTTGATTGCAGTTGTTCTCATTAGCAATTTCACATCAATAAATCAGTTATAGATCAGTGTTATCTATTCATAAATAAGCTAATACATTAGCATTAGCACTGCGCTGGTGTAGCAGTGCAACATATATTCAATGTACTTACATAAGAGTTGATGTGCCATTTTTGTTGCACTGTGTTTGTTTACAAGGAAAATTAAGTTTATCTTTTCATTTTTATTTTTTTCTTGTTTACTGATTTTTCAACATACTAATGACAGGCTTTTATTCCATATGTTTTTCTTCTTCTACCAGCCAATTTTAAGATTGAAATGTGGACACTTCACATGATATCATTATATTCATCATATTGATGATTAGCATTTCACTTAAAAATTTCCATATGAAATACTTTTAACTGATTATGTCAGAAGCTAATCTTACAATAAATTAATAAAAAATGATCTAATGATAAAATACCTAATAACATATCAGTCACAGGGCCAATTTTTTTACCAGTACTTTTACTTTTGTTACTTGTACATTTAGCTGATAATAGCTCTACTTTCACTTTTACTTTAACATTAGTAGGATTTTGAATGTAGGACTTGTAGTGGAGTACTTTTACATTATTGTATTGGTACTTCTCTGTGTGTAAAAGAACTTAATACTTCTTCCAGTACTGGTAATAATATTAAACCTAATGTAGATGTAGATCAGGTGACAGTATAACACACTGATTCTGTGCAGCTTCATAGCTGGTTACTGATATTTGTCACCAGAGTGTTGCAGCTTCATGAAGAAATTCCAGGAGGAGACCCACTATGTGACACTGCAGCCCTCTGGCTTCTCCACGTTGGTGGGATTTTCATCAGACTGATTAATGTTGGCATCAGTGACTTCAAAGAGTTCACTAAGTGCAGTTACCGAGAGGTGAGGATTGTGTGTCTATATCTGTGTGCACGTCTGAATTCCTGAGAATACTTCAGCCAAATTAATCACTTCAGCTCCTCCTCTGCCTTTGTTTCTCCTTCTCTCACTCCCTGTCTCTACATCCCTGGTGGGTTTTTAGCCACAGTGAACATCTTTACTAGTAGACTGACTGACAGGGCACCCCTGAAGAAATTTGATTAATACCTTACAATAACTTAGAAATAAGAGTAGAGTATGTGTACCTTTTTTTCTGTCCAAACTTTCACTCTTCACAATTTGATACTCTTCTGTATTTGAAATCCAGGTCCTGGTCTTCACTCTGAGAAAATAAAGAGTCAGGACAGGGGGTCAGAGAAGGCAGCAGATACAATACAGCAACCATTGGTGCAGATTTGTAACCTTAAATGTAAAATTAGGTAAGAAAAAAAAAAAGGGTTCACATCTGTGCAACAGGTTTCTGAGAGTGCTCCTGTTGAACTCAAGATGAAAAGACAAAGAAAAGAACATATCAGTCAGCACAGACTAAATACAGCATACAGCGAGTCGGCACTAGCATTTGTATTTGTAATGTATATATGCAGAAGTTCAAGAGTTCAACACTGACAATACTATATACTTCTTTGTTGAAGCGATGAAAACATCAACCCATCCCTTACCTTCCTCTGCCCTGATCTTTAGATGGGATAATTTCTGGGTGGGATCTGGACTAGTGTAACAGACTGTAAAAGTCGTCAAGACTCAGTGAAATAGCAACATAAGCAATGGCTTATGCCTGATTTTCACAAATGACAAATGACCTTGCCACCACCTCCAACATAAGGGTTACATTCAGTGAGAAGCTCTGGAGATTACCATTTACAAAGCAGTACAGACTATGTGTGTGTGTGTGTGTTTTCTTTCTGAAGTGCAAATTAAAATACAATACATGATTGTAGTGACAGACCCAGCATGCTTGTTTGGCTCATGCAAGCAGTTCTGAGGAAATTCATAACTTTCCTCTGAACTGTTTCCAGAGACGACCTCGCCATCTGGTTATGTAACTCAGTAACAGCAAACACATAAGCAGCTTAGAAGCACTGTTTTTGATCTTACTGATGGCTGAAACTACTGTAATACTCCCAAAAGTTTTGGCAATAATTTTCACTGCTTTATTCCTGCAAAGGTTGAGCTTTAGTCCTCACAAGCTCCTGTCTACCTTTAAAGTCTTTCCAGGCCAAACATCAGCGATATTCAGATCCTACACTTTTGTTTGGTATTGTCAAGAAAATTTACTTAAAGTATCAAAAGTAAAGGAACTCATTATGCAGAACTATTTTTATATTCTTATATTATTGGATTATTAAAAGTTACTGCATTAACATTGAGCAGCATTTTAAAGGAACCCTGTGGAGTTTTCTTGTAAACCAAGTTTCTGTTTACATTTAGTATTACTCACCAAAACTCTTGGGGCCTAACAAGTCGAATGCATTTGGATAAAACTTTTGCAAAGACAATTTTTAAAATATTTTTGAAAACTGCATTTTTTTTTACCTTTGAGAAATGTGAATGCTTCTTGTTGGTAATGCCATTTAGTTTACTTAATGTTAAGACATAAGGACCACATGAATATCTATTGGACATTCAATTCACTGCAAGTAACCCCAACTTTAAAGGCTAACTGCACCCTCAAATTAGTCACAACCATGCTGTTCATCACAGTTAACTTTACTATTCGTCGGCCCTAGTTGTCTCATTAAGCTCTGAAGCACAGTTACTGGCAGGTCCACGTGTTAATTATCACTACAGAGAAATAAATCTGGCTCATGTGCCTCCTTGTTTTTCTGTCGGCACTTGTCATGCTAATGCTTTGTTGCTTCGGTTATCAATGTAAACATGATAGTGCAAGTACTGTTTCTTCTGAAATCCACTTAAGATGTTTTTCAAAGGTAAAACTAACAAATGGTATTGTGGTGTAGTGCTTTTATAATCATAGTAAGTAAATCCATAATTGTTCAAGACTTAAAGGTTACTTGAGTCAGCCACTTAAGTGCCAGGTTCTGTAACACTGTGAATCAGTTTGAGTGCCAATGTAATGAACTTTAAATTGCTTGGAACTTTCCAGTGAAAAGACAGTGATAATATATATGTAGAACTATTCATTTAAATAAAGCATTTTAATGCTTTTTCCACCATTGCTTTTTGGCTCTTTTATATCTTTCCATCTTTGTATATTCTATCTTTAATGTCCCAGCTTTATGTCAAACCATAATAAAATATTGAAGCCCACTTACAGCAATAAGCATATTTCCCAAAATGTTGACCTATTTCTTTAACATTCACACACCAGCCTGAGTAAGTCAACATGATCCAACTTCTATTTTTATTACAAAGCATTAATAAGCAGGTTTCACTGGGGAAACTTGGCCAACAGACAAAAGCTACAGTCATGTCTTAAACAGTGCACCTGTATGTTACATAATCTAAAGCATGAAAATGTCACTGTTCTCCAATATGATTTATTCACCAAATGTTTTCCACTATCTTGCCTTCCTGAGGGGTTTTTCACCTTGATGATGGCAAGATAGAATGAAGATGAAGAACAAATGGTGATAAATGAAGATGTTAACAATTACTTTTACATTCATTCTTCTACTGTTGAGCCCTTTTGACATGGGTAATCAGGCAGAGAGCAAACAGCTCAATGTCAGGGTGCCTAACCAGCAGGAAAGCTGTCAGGACTTTTGTTCACTATTGTATACGCATGTGAAGAGAAGAGGTGGGTGCGCCTGAGATAACACAAGCTGATAAAACCTGTCCAGTGTGGTCCTGGAATGCAGAACATACCACATGTGGTGTGATGACTTGTTGGTCGGATAAAGGTGTTGAATGATTTAACAGTCAATAGTTAATGAGTGTTTCTAGAAATCGGTCTAAAACAATACATCCTTCAGTGCAAGCT
Source organism: Holacanthus passer (assembly GCA_025331565.1). NCBI lineage: Eukaryota > Metazoa > Chordata > Actinopteri > Pomacanthidae > Holacanthus > Holacanthus passer. Next base: position 177,506 of record JAFREQ010000114.1, on the reverse strand, counting down.
AAGAATTAACTGTAACAACAAACTATGTGTGATGCCAGTATGTCAATATTTTGATACTGGTTTCAATCAAATTTTTGCTCTTCATCTATATCATTGACATATGTACATGAATGTGTGGGTTTAACAATCTTTGTTTTGTTTTGAGTTTTGTTTTGCTAGAGCTTGACTGGTTGTCATTTGTCCAAGGGGTGAGTTTCAGATCAGAAATTGGGTTAAAGTGACAGTTAGGATTTGGATTAAGTAAGAGACGGGGTTTGCATACAGGCAGTGGAGAGCTTGGTCAGGAAAGTGTGTTGTAAATAGAGCCTTTGTTCTTTTTAAACAATTAGAACAAAAACACATAATCCTGCCAATTTATTTTCAGATGTTTTTAAAGAAAAGTGGACATTTATAAACGATGCAAGTCTGTCAGGGGCTCTGAGAGTGAGCGGGGCGTGGTGCTGACAGGATGGAAACACTATGAAAAACATTCCTGGCCTGGTGAATTACTTTCAGTCTGACTGGGAACAAAGTGAGCAATATCCTGTAGACCTTCAGCTATGTGGAGAGCTAAGGGAAGAAATCTTTTGCTCTTAAGTGGGCGATGAAAGATGTTACAAGGGTTATGCTCACTACCCTGAAATGAAAGGAGCAACTTTCACAATACTCATAATTCTGTCTTTTGATTTTGAACAATAGAAGAATTTTTGTTCCTACACATAATGGTGTGTGAATTTTGTGTTTTTTTAAATAGTACATTTAGGTAGATTGACCACTTTAATGATGGTAAAATGACCAAATGTTTCCATGTATTTTCAGGGCATTAGCATTCTAACCTTTACCAGCCATTTAAACGTAAAACCTGTTTCTCTCACTATGAAACTTGGGAGCTCTATCCATTTGCACACCTGTCGAGTCACTAGAGAAAATAAGCCCAAAGCTTTAAGCCCAAAACTTAGTTCAGTGTCAGAGCAATGCTGATGGCCTCCTGCTGCTAAAGTAATAAACACTGAGATAACTCCCCAATCTTCCTCATGATTCTCCTATAAATCTGTCATGTGCACTGTGGAGCACTGCATCAATGCATCCAGGACTTAAATGTAAAGCTCCAAACAATATTTTCTGCATTAGCAATAGATCAATTGAATATGTGTAATGTGAAAGGAGTCTCTCTAACTATGAATCCGCAGAGAACCACCCAACCCTGCAGTTTCTATCAGCTCTATAGAGGTTTTCAGCCTGTTTAGATCACTGTTTGGTTTTCCAGCCTGAATAAAAATCCTCTCAAACCCACTGTATGCTAACCATCACCAAATCTTGGAATCCATTCAATCATTCGCTATCAACGACAATTTAGCCTCTGGGAGCAACAGCCAAAGTTTTGGGGCTTCTGGTGTAGCCAGCAGATAACCGGATAACTTATGGCAGAGTGCAATACATCTTTTTAAAGTTTAAACTTATAATGTATAATTGCATCCATTTTGCATATCTATCTATCTATCTATCTATCTATCTATCTATCTGTGTCTGTTCCAATTACAGCTTGTGCCATTTGGTCTGAGGATGGGATTAAAAGTAGAATCTACATTCTCCAAATTTGATTAACAGTTTTAGCCTGAAAAATTACTTATTTAATGCCAACCAATAGTTGTGTTTTAGAGTTAAGTTGAAGCATGCAGAGCGTTGGCAAAAGTGAAAGGTGTTCACTGGAAATGTCATTGCATTGGCACAGGCCTATGCAGGTCTGTCAAAATAACTGTAATGGTGTAATATAAAACTATCAACAGGTAGAGACATATCACATGACAACACGCTCATTTTGGCAGAGCTTGTGTGGCTCAGCACTTCAAAGTTTTGTTCATTTTCATTTTTTTAAAGCAATAACTTAAGTGAATACTACACCATGTAAAACAGCAGCCTGTGTGGTTCATGCTAGTTTAAACAGCATGCGATGAACAGCAAAGCAGTGAGTGAGAATGATTGATTGAAAACATTAAAAATCCAGCTAATTCTCAGATTGTAAAAATGCCATCACCCATAAAATAGCAAGATTTATATGGAAGGTTATGTGATATGATTTGCGGGGGGAGGGGAAGTTCGTCATTTCAAATCTGTTGGAACTTGATTTTTGAGACTGCCCTTAATTCCAGTAAGAATGTCTCTGTATCACTTGTCAAGTTTTGCTCTAACATTTCAATAAAGTGTGGCTTGTGAATAAAGGTTTATCTTATCTTTTCTCAGGTATCCCATCCACTGTGCAAAAAAGTAAAATGTGTTTTGTAGTTAATAAATCATACTGACTGATTTTGATTGATATTTGTTGCACAAACCACAAAAGGCATCAAAACAGTTTGGATTTGCAAGCTTGTTCTCATCTCTAAAAGCAAAGCAGTTTATCCACTGATGTAAATGCATCTGTTTCCCTCAAAGCAAAAAACAAAACTACCCATACGACCTCTTAAGAATTTATCAATCTGGTTCCAAGTCTCACAAAGATGTGTTCCTACATGTCCACACTTCACCCTTGCTGTGATTTTTACAAAGCTTCCCCCCTCTTCTTCAGCTTGTGGCTACCACGCCCAACTATGATATATTCCCGGAAGACAGATGTGGGATGGCAGGTTACATACAATAGAGTTTGACACTGATGATAGATGACATCACTTGGTAGCCAATATGCATTGGATTGACTGGGTATTAGGTTGTGTAATGTTCACATTTTCTCCCACAGGGAGTGAATGAATCACTTAATGTCATTTGATTTTTTAATATCTGTTTCATCACATGTCAAGTTGTTCTTGAATTTCGCAAGTAACCAAAAGGTCATGATAATTATCTACAACCCCGATTCCAAAAAAGTAGGGATGTGTGTAAAACAGGTTAACGTTGGTAGCAACTGATAGTATCATGATTGGGTATGAAAGGGGCATCCTGGAAAGGCTCAGTCATCCACAAGCAAGGATGCAGAGAGGTTCGACACTTTGTCAAACACATGACTGTATAAAGGATATTATTACATGGACTCCCAATACTTCACAAAACTGTTGTCAGTACTGCACTGGCAATTACCAGTTTAGACTAAATGCAAAGCAAAAAACATCTTTGGGCCAAAGGTCATCTGAGATGGACTGGCACAAAGTAGAACAGTGTGCTGTCCACATTTCAAATTGTTGGAAATCATGGACGTCATGTCCTCTGGGCCAAAGAGGAAAAGGACCATCCAGATTGTTTCCGGCAAAAGATCAAAAGCTACCATCTGTGATGGTATGGGGGTGTGTTAGTGCCCATGGCACAGCTAACTTGCACATCTGTGAGGGCACCATTAATGCTGAAAGGTACATAGAGGTTTTGGAGCAACATGTGCTTCCATCTAGACGACATCTTTTTCGGGCACACCCCTGCTGATTCCAGTGAGACAATGCCAAACCACATTTTGCACGTGTTACAACAGCATGGCTTCCTAGTAAAAGAGTGTCAGTACTAGACTGGTACACCTGCAGTCTAGACTGGTCTCCCATTGAAAATGTGTCACACATAATGAAACACAAAGTGCAACAACTGAGAGCCCAAACTGTTGAGTAACTGAAGTCACATCAAGCAAGAATGGAAAAGAATTTCACTTTCAAAACTTCAACATTTAGTATCCTCAGTTTATCCAGAGTTTAAATTTACAACACCAATGAAGTTTATCAGTTTGAACATTAAATGTCTTGTCTTTGTTCAGTATTTAACTGAATATAGGTCAAAATCACAGCTTTCTGTTAATTTAAGTTTTACACAGTATCCCAACTTTTCTGTAATCAGGGTTGTACTACTTTTGTGACATGGCAGTTAATTATATGTAAAACTCTGTAAACTATGTCTGGTCACTTTTGAAGAAAAGGAATATTATCAGTTGGCAAAATGTATAAAGCTGTATTATTTGTAATTCATTAAAACACACAATCCTGGCTCAGAAAACATGACTCATAGGTGCTGAATCAGCTAATGAGTTATTTTAAAGAACAATTTAAGCAAAAACCTGTAGAAAGATCAGATTTTCTTTTAAATTGACAACTTCTGTTCTATTGAGAAATTACTTTTAAGAGTTTTCATGCTTGATTGAGTGGAACTTCATTGACACCTGTTATGGCTTTCAGCCTGTCTCACACCTGCAAATTAGTCATTGAATGTAAGAGTTCACCGTCATTACCAAGTGACTAATGTCTTTGCATCTGGTTTATGCAACTAATAACAGATGTTTTCTGTATATGTTGTCTGTTTTGTGACGCAATTCATTTTTTTATTGTTATTATAAGACACAAAGCCCCCCGGACCTGCTGAGTCTCTGCTATTCATGGTTCAAAACCAGCCAAACCTGAGGGAAGTTAACACACAAAGACAAAGCTCTGGAATAACAGGGCATCCGGCTCTGCTTGTAAAAACAAGGCTGGTTAGATAAGGAAGATAAGCTGCAGGATCACTGCTCACTTTTAGTATGCACTTGACAAATCATTTACAGTACATCAATAACATCAATGACTTAAATGTAGACGTATTATAAACTTACTGTATATTCGATTGTCTGTTTAATAAATCTAGAGTACAGTTAAAAAAGTTCCTTGCTATTATTGTTTAAGAGCACAATGGACACATTCTAAGGAAGTCTACAGGAATTCCTGGCATCCTGACCTCAGTGCAAAGAGATCTCAAGCCGTTACTCCCTCACAGTCTGAGGAGAGGAGGCTGTTCTTCAGGAGGGGAGGGACTTAACAGCTGGACCTGCTCTATATCTGGCCAGTGAGAAAGAAGACTACGTCTGAAGTGTTGGGAGCACCTGGAAATCCCAGTGTCTCTCACACCTGCTGAGACTGACACTAACCAGAGAGGGGCTTTGTGCACAGAAACACCAGGTAAGAACGGATTGCTAATTTTCATTCATTTTCAACATGTGATTCATTCAGCAAAAGTGTTGTTTAATCCAAAGTAAAACCACTTTTAAACTGTAGGTTAATTTCGTTTGTCTGGGACAACTTTGACCGAGACAGTGTTGCAAAAGCCACAAGTGAAGAAATAACTTCACTGTGTATCCTGTGCTGTCTGCCAACACCCTTCTGATAAAAAGGGAAAGCACACATTCCTTGCGGATTACCTTTGACCACACTTGTTAAAATAGTGTTTTATGTATGTTAGGGATTTTGTCTAAACAGTGTCAACATCACCCTCGGGGGCTGTTGACACATAATGACAGTCCATAGGTACAGAAACTGTTATGTAACTCTATACAATACTCCACTGCCTCATTCATTGCAGTTTTCAGGTCATAAAAGTTGCAGGTTCACTGAGTTGTCAAGTATAAAACCTTGTGATTCAGACAGATTCTTGGCTAAGCTGAAGCCACAGTTAGAGGCCCTATAACTCATTCAGACAAGTAGGTGTGACTTTAATTTGTATTAAACACATGTCAAAGTCATTATGCATTAGCTGAGAAAATCTTTCAGCAGATCAATGTAAGTCAATCAGTTTTACTTTGAATTTAAGACATACAAGTCTTTTCCTTATCAAAGTTCCAATTTATTTTTTTTAAGTTATCAGTCACGTATATATGTCATGAGTAGTCAAAGTGAAATGGAATAGCTTTAAAAGCTGAAAAAATTAATGAAAACACTGATGCTACTTAGGTGTCTCTTGACCCTTTAAAGTAACGGTGGTGTCATTAGAATTACAGCTACAATGAATAGTTGATTAACTGATATTATTATTAGTTGATAGTAAACAAATTAATTTTTGAAGCCATTTTTCAAGCAAAAAACACCGTGCTCTAGCTTCTACATGTGACAATTTGCTGCTTTTCCTTGTTTTAACACTATAGTAAATTAAATATCTTTGGGTTTTGGACTGTTGGTCGGACAGAATACTATATCTCAGAATTTATTTGCACTTTTCACTGTTTTCTGATCAAAGACCAAACAATTAATCAAGAACATAATGGACAGATTAACCTCCAGCCCTACTTAAAATTCCATTAGTCCATTATTCCATCGATTCCAAACAGATAATGAGGTAATAATACACTCAGTTTACACTTTACACTTTATCAGGTACACCTATATAATCTAATGTAATCCAATATTAGTATTGTGCCAGACATAGTTTTAGTGTGTATAGTGTTACACACAAACACCTATGTCTAAAGAAGTAATACAACCCTGATTCCAAACAATTTGAGACACTGTGAGTAGAGTATAGAGAAGAGAATATAAAGGACTTAACGTGTGGCAAGCAAATAAAATAATACATATTGAAATAAATCAACCATATTAAATCATCAATATTAAAGGGGTGTTTGAAAAGGTGATGGACCTGACTTAAGTTCTAAGTTCTAGAGAAGGTTGAACTGAAGTGAATAAAGGTAGGTTTTCAGTCTTGATTTAAAGATTTCAACTCAGTGGTAACTGGTAGCCAGAGAAGAGGGGCCAGCATGGCTGTTATATGATAAAAGTTCTTGTTTTTGTCAAGATGCCTATAGTGTTCAGTTTTGTTTGTACACTGACATACAGGTGTTAATTAAATGATGTTTCAGCATTGAGGTCATAGTTACTGATGGTGCCTGTACCGGACTGCATTATATTCAAAGGCATTTCTCATATCCTGCCACCCTCATGTAACTATAGAAAAAAATAGAAAGACCTCTGAATATAATGTTGTCCAGTACAACACCACCTTTAACTATGATCTCAATAATAAACATAATTCAATTTACATCTTAAAGACATAGGCAGGGCTGTTGTATTTGACTGCATTAAATTGTAAAGGTGCCAAATTAAGTGGCCACTGAGCATATAATTACTGTAGGTACTTAAGAGTTCTTCTTCAAACAAAAAAGAGGTGTAACAACCAAAGACAAAACCTGCTGTTGTTTCAATATTAAACATCGAAAGATAAACTTATAAAAGGATAATATTGTACTTAAGTGACTCTCATTCAGGGCAATAAAGTGAATTTGCCTAAACACAGCCTGAGAAGAGTAAACAGTGAAGTTACAGTATGTTAACGCCATGTGCTAAATTTTTAGTTAGATCTATTTTCCTTTACAACAGGATAAGCAAATTCACAGGGTGTAATAAATGTAAAGTGAATGTTCAACATCTTCAAAAAACATTTACAAAGCAGGTGACAGTCTCAAACAGCAAACACTGCACCAAAGCACAACTGCTGCTGTTGCACAAATACACAGGCTTCAGTCTACCGTACATAAGCAGTGAGAGAAGTTTGTGTTACTTGGTCTGTAGGTTCTTGTAGCCATGATGTCATAACTGCAACAATGACCTTGCAGGTTTTGCATTGCATCTAGTGAAAAGTAGTACACCTTTAGTAAACCTAACTAAAATTACAAATGACTGGACAGCACTATTTTTAAGGATGTGGTTTTCACAAGCTATTGCGAAAAGATGTTTGAATGACAGCCATCTGAAGCAGTGAAGATAATTAAGGTGATTTTATGACATAATCCTCACAGTTAGTAACATATGGAAATAATTATGTACAGAATAGAGCCTTGTCTATGTTCCCGAACCCTCCACTCCCCTTTTCTTTCCTCTCCTATTCACTTGTACTGGCAGGAATGACATCATCTATCACATAAAACACAGTCACTAACCTATAAACAGAAAGGGGTGGACAAAGCCACTGGTATATAGAAAACATTATTCTCCTCGCCAGTTATTTGTGTGTGGTCATTCAATAGTGCTGGAAATGTTCAAACTTAAATGATTTTTGTTTCATCACTATATCATTTTCTTTTGATTTCAACCTTTCCATATTTTTCCAAACAGAAAAACTTCCTTAAAGAAAATACAAAAAAGATACTGCCCATGTCAGTTGTTGCAACACTGGGCATCTGGCTGTTCCAGTTTTGAAGTGTTACGTCTTGTCATTCCAAAGCAAACACATGGTGCTTGTGAAACATCCATGAACTGGCAGAAAGTTCATTTCTAATCTGAGCAGGCCTGATGAAATGAAAAAAAAAAAGAATAATTTACAGTACTTTCATGTGTGTTCCACATACTAATGCATGAATTATAGCAAAAGAAAGACTACTGTGACTCAGACTATGCATTCTAAAAATATTTGCACAAGGTCTTTAAATGTTGTAAGGTGTGTAGAATAAAGGCTGTTTTCTTGCTCATTGCTCATATCTTTGTTGATAATTGATGTGATATCTGATGAGTGAATTTTATTGTATAGTATTAAAACAAGTTAATCAGGCTCTGAGGCTCTGTACAACACTGTACAATTTGGTAATTTTGTATGCAACATCTAAACCAATTTAAGAGTGTTTCTGTGTCACACAGCTCTTTAGGCCGAGATGGACTCCATCAGTCAAGACACCGAGTTGAAGCAAAATGGCTATACAGACGTCCACAGACCTGTGGCTGGCATATTCCTGGAAAAGACAAAGGAGAAAATAACCATATACCAAGCCATGAAAAAACGTCTTCTCAAACCAGGAACAGCATTAGCCCTCCTTGAAGCACAAGCAGCCACAGTGGGCATCATAGACCCAATAAACAATCGAATACTTCCTGTTGCAGATGCTGTTAAAGAGGGAATAGTTGGACCAGAGATGAAAGAAAAACTCCTCACAGCAGAGAAAGCGGTCAGTGGCTATGTAGACCCCTACACCAACCAACTGATATCTGTTTTCCAAGCTATGCAAAAAGATTTAGTCCCAAGAGATTATGGATTGAGGCTGCTGGAAGCACAGAAAGCTACACAAGGCCTGTTTGATCCTGTTGAGAAGACAAATATTTCAGTTGAATCAGCGATTCAAAAGGGCTACTATGAAAAAGGTTTGCTCAATAACCAGATGTCAGAGCTCAACGTGTTCTACAATCCAAGCTCACAAGAAAATCTTAACTACCAAAACCTCCTGAAGAAATGCACCGTGGATCCTGACACAGGCCTGTTGCTTCTTCCTGTTTGCATCACATTCAGAGGTCTGCGAAGAGGTATTTCCTCCACTGAACTCCTTGAATCAAAGATCATTGACAAAGAAACATTTGAAGACCTACAGAAAGGAAATACCACAACACAGGATGTGATGTTGCTGGAAACAGTGAAAGAATACTTGGAGGGCAAAGGCAGTATCGCAGGCATTGCTCTACTCTCATCAAATCAGAGAATGAGCATTTATCAAGCCATGAAGCAAGGCATACTGATGCCTGGAACAGCACTAGTTCTGCTGGAGGCACAAGCTGCCACTGGATTCATGATTGATCCTGTAGAAAACAAAAAGTTCACAGTGGATGAGGCCATCAAAAACAACCTTTTTGGCCCAGAATATCATGCAAAGCTGCGTTCTGCTGAGCGGGCAGTAACAGGATACAAAGACCCATACACAGGTGAAACTATATCCCTATTTCAGGCACTGTCAAAAGACCTCATCGTTAAGGAACATGGGATCCGCCTACTTGAGGCACAAATCGCTACAGGTGGAATTATAGACCCAATCAACAGTCACAGACTTCCCACAGAAGTGGCCTTCAAGAGGGGTTATTTTAATGAAGAAATGAACACAATACTAGAGGATTCAGGGGATGACACAAAAGGATTTTTTGACCCAAATACAGAAGAAAATCTAACTTATCTTCAGCTGATGGAAAGGTGTGTCATTGATCCCACCACTGGACTATGCCTCCTCCCTCTCCTTGATAAGTCAGACAGGTTGAATTTTAACTTCATTGACTACCAAACTAAAATGACCTTCAAAGGGGAGAAGGTGAACGTGACATGTGGGAAGTACATGGGAATGACAGTTTCTCTGTGGGAACTCCTGATGTCAGAATACTTTGATGAACATCAGAGGAGAGACATCTTTCAAAAATACAGAGAAGGGAAGCTCAATATCAAGATGATCATCACAACAGTTCTGGAAGTCATAGAAAAGTCTGTGAAAACAACTAAAGTTGTTTTTGAAGGCATCAGAGAAACTGTCACCGCCAAACAGCTTGTGGAGGCAGATATTATCAGTGAGAAAGTCGTGGAGGATCTGATAAAGGGGAAAAAGTCAGTGAAGGAAGTGATAGAAGATGAAAATGTAAACTTGTACCTACAGGGGAAAGACAGCATTGCAGGTATTCTGCTACCTGATTCTCAAATCATGACCATCTACCAGGCCAAACAAAAAGGAAAGCTGATGCCAGGAACTGCTCTGATTCTACTGGAAGCACAGGCAGCAACAGGGTTCATTATTGACCCTATTGGAAACAGGAAGTTTTCAGTGGATGAGGCTGTCAAAGCAAAGATTGTGGGGCCTGATGTCTGTCAAAAGCTGCGCTCAGCAGAGAAAGCAGTTACTGGGTACAAAGATCCATATGATGGCAAAATAATCTCTTTGTTCCAAGCCATGCAAAAAGATCTCATCCTAAAGGACCATGGAATTCGACTCCTGGAGGCACAAATTGCCACTGGTGGGATCATTGACCCAGTGAACAGCCATCGCATTCCCGTCCATGTGGCCTATAAGAGGGGGTACTTCAATGAGGAAATGAATCAGATCCTGAATGATCCAAGTGATGACACCAAAGGATTCTTTGATCCCAACACCCATGAGAACCTGACATACTTGCAGCTCATGGCCAGATGTGTCACAGATCCCAGTACAGGCCTGTGCCTCTTGCCACTCAAAAGCAAAAGTATCAAAATTAATATAGATGATAGTATTAGGGAAACATTCAAAACAACAACAGTTACTGTTAAGTATGGCAGGTTCAAGGGCAAGCACACAACACTGTGGGATCTTATCAATTCAGAGTATTTGTCTGAGGACAAAAGACAGGAGTTCTTCAAGCTCTTCAAGTCAAGGAAAATCACAGTTGAGCAACTCATTATCACCATTTTAGAGATCATTGAGAGCAAGGAGATAAAACAGCAAGCAGGGCTGAATTTCAAAGGTCTGAGAGGAGAGATCTCGGTTGTGGATCTTTTGGAGCTTGAAGTTGTGGATGAGAGAACATACAGCAGTTTGATCAATGGACAGATGACAAGCACTGATGTAATGAAAATGGACAGTGTGAGAGGCTACCTACAAGGGAAAGGTTGTGTGGCTGGGGTGATACTGCAACCCTCCAATCAGAAGCTAAGCATTTATGAGGCACAAAGAATTGGTATTCTCACACCTGGCACTGCCCTTTGCCTCCTGGAAGCACAAGCAGCCACAGGGTTCATTGTTGATCCTCTGAACAACAAAAAACTTACAGTGGAACAAGCTCTCAAAGAAAAGGTAATTGGTCCACAGATGTGTGAAAAGCTGTTGTCTGCAGAGAGGGCTGTCACTGGTTACAGAGATCCATACACTGGTCAAAAGATCTCACTTTTCCAAGCCCTGAAAAAGGATCTAATTGTCAAACAGCATGGCATCCGTTTACTTGAGGCCCAGATTGCTACAGGTGGTATCATTGATCCCTTGAAGTGTCTTCACTTACCCCTTGATGTTGCATACAGGAAAGGATACTTTGATGCAGAACTTAATCAAATCCTATCAGATCCAACTGATGACACAAAGGGCTTTTTTGACCCAAAGACACAAGACAATCTGACATACATGGAGATGTTGGGTAGATGTGTCAAAGACAAAGAAACAGGCCTTTTCCTCCTGCCACTGAATGACGCACCAAAATCTACAGGAACAACAGCAAAAATATATACTGACACAGAAATAAAGCAAGAGTTCGAAAAGACAGCTGTGAGCATATCTGTAGGACGCTACTCAGGAAAATCAGTTTCTCTGTGGGACTTGATTCACTCTCGGTACTTCACTGACGATCAGCGGCTCGAATTCACTGAAAAATACAGAACAAGGAAGCTTAGCACAGAAACTATAATCACAATAGTGATTTCCACTGTTGAAAAACTGGAGAAGAGTGAGCGTCCCAAAACAATAATGGGTCTGCGAAAGCCTGTCTCTGCACAGCAACTACTGGATTCTGATATCATTGATGCAGATACATTCAAACAGGTGAAAGAAGGAAAACTCACTTTCGAAGCAGTAACCCAAGATGAACCTGCGAGAGGATACCTGAAGGGAACCGGAAGCATTGCTGGAATTAAAGTTTATCCATCCCAAAAAGTAATAAGCATATATGATGCAAAAAAGGAAGATCTGTTGGCACCTGGCATCGCACTTGTAATGCTTGAAGCACAGGCTGCAACAGGATGGGTCATTGATCCTCTCAAAAACAAGTTCTACGCTGTTGATGAGGCAGCAAGAGAGAAAGTAATTGGACCAGATGTACACGAGCAACTTCTCTCAGCTGAACGAGCTGTTACAGGCTATAAAGATCCATTCACAGATGCAACAATATCAGTGTTTGAAGCCATGAATGAACAGCTGATTCAAAGAAAGGATGGCATCCGTCTACTTGAGGTACAGATGGCAACTGGAGGAATCATTGACCCAAATAATAGTCACAGACTACCTGTTCATGTTGCTATTACAAAGGGTTTTCTCAATGAAGAAATTAGCAACATTCTTTTGAACCCCACTGATGATGCAAAGGGATTCTTTGACCCAAACACCAAAGAAAACCTCTCTTACCTTCAGCTCATAAAGCGATGTGAGAAAGATCCTGAAACTGGGCTACTTCTTTTACCCCTGCATCAAGAGGAATCCCATGTGTTTCACACAGATGAGAAAATAGAACTTACATTCAAAAACAAAACTATCGTCATGAACGCAGGAAAATTTAAAGACAAAGAGGTGACATTGTGGGAAGTGTTGCTCTCTGAATACATATCAGAGCAAAAAAGGGAGCAGCTCATACAACAGTACAAGACAGGAGCCATGAAAATAGAAGAGATCACTGAAATACTCACCGTTATCATTACAGAGGTGTCATCCAAAGAAAGAAAGTTCAAAGGACTGAGGAAGCAGGTCTCAGCCAGTGAGTTGTATGAGTCGAAGATTATCTCAAAGGATCTTTTCACTCAGATCATACAAGGGGAAGTTACTGAAGAAAATGTTAACAAAATGGAATCGATCCAAAAGTACCTTGGTGCTACAAACTGTATAGCAGGTGTGAGAGTTGAATCTACAAAGAAAGTTTTAAGCATCTACGAAGCTAAAACCAAAGGTCTGCTGACTCCTGGCACATCTCTTGTGCTGCTGGAGGCACAAGCTGCCACTGGCTTTGTCATCGACCCGGTGAACAACAAGAAACTTTCTGTCGAGCAAGCCGTGGCTCAACGGGTGGTTGGCAGTGAGTGGAAAAACAAACTGCTTTCAGCAGAAAGAGCAGTTACTGGATACAAAGATCCATACACAGGAAGCACAATTTCTTTGTTCCAGGCCTTGAAAAAAGATCTCATTGTCAAAGATCATGGCATTCGTCTCCTGGAAGCACAGATTGCCACTGGGGGCATAATCGACCCGGTGCACAGTCACAGAGTGCCTGTGCAGGTGGCATACCAAAGAGGTTACTTTGATGAAGAAATGAATCAGATTCTGTCCGACCCTGATGATGACACCAAGGGCTTCTTTGACCCCAACACTCAAGAGAACCTCACCTACCTCCAGCTGGTTGAGAGGTGTGTTACAGATCCCATCACAGGCCTCAGCTTGCTGGTCATTGTGAAGAAAGGCGAGTTTTATTTCTTTGTTGATGAGGCAACAAAAATCACTCTGAAATCTACAACAACAACCAGAGCAGGAGGGAAATACCAAGGAACAACAGTGTCTCTGTGGGATCTGCTCTACTCCAAATACATCACTGAGGAGAAGAGGAGAGAGCTCGTGCAACAGTACAAGTCTGGATCAATCACAATTGAACGCTTTTTGGAAATCATCCTGACAATCATTCAGCAGCAGACCACAACAACCTCATCTTCATCAATCGTCACATGCCAACCGCCAGAAACAAAAGTGGACAGCAGCTCAACAACGACTACCATCTCCACAACAATAACAGAGACAAATGAAGTTCAAACATTCCACGGAATCAGAAAGGATGTCACTGCGACTGAGTTGCTTGAATCAAAAATCATTGACGAGAAACTCTACAAAGATCTTAGTGTTGGAAAAGTCACCGTGACAGAAGTAAGTGAAATGGACTCAGTACGAAAGTACTTAGAGGGAACTAACAGCATTGCAGGAGTGTACCTGCAGTCCACCAAAGAGACCCTGAGTATCTATGAAGCCAAAAGTAAGGGCCTGCTGACCCCTGGTACCTCTCTGGTGCTGCTGGAGGCACAAGCTGCCACTGGCTTTGTCATCGACCCGGTGAACAACAAGAAACTTTCTGTCGAGCAAGCCGTGGCTCAACGGGTGGTTGGCAGTGAGTGGAAAAACAAACTGCTTTCAGCAGAAAGAGCAGTTACTGGATACAAAGATCCATACACAGGAGGCACAATTTCTTTGTTCCAGGCCTTGAAAAAAGATCTCATTGTCAAAGATCATGGCATTCGTCTCCTGGAAGCACAGATTGCCACTGGGGGCATAATCGACCCGGTGCACAGTCACAGAGTGCCTGTGCAGGTGGCATACCAAAGAGGTTACTTTGATGAAGAAATGAATCAGATTCTGTCCGACCCTGATGATGACACCAAGGGTTTCTTTGACCCCAACACTCAAGAGAACCTCACCTACCTCCAGCTGGTTGAGAGGTGTGTCACAGATCCCACCACAGGCCTCAGCTTGCTGGTCATTGTGAAGAAAGGCGAGTTTTATTTCTTTGTTGATGAGGCAACAAAAATCACTCTGAAATCTACAACAACAACCAGAGCAGGAGGGAAATACCAAGGAACAACAGTGTCTCTGTGGGATCTGCTCTACTCCAAATACATCACTGAGGAGAAGAGGAGAGAGCTCGTGCAACAGTACAAGTCTGGATCAATCACAATTGAACGCTTTTTGGAAATCATCCTGACAATCATTCAGCAGCAGACCACAACAACCTCATCTTCATCAATCGTCACATGCCAACCGCCAGAAACAAAAGTGGACAGCAGCTCAACAACGACTACCATCTCCACAACAATAACAGAGACAAATGAAGTTCAAACATTCCACGGAATCAGAAAGGATGTCACTGCGACTGAGTTGCTTGAATCAAAAATCATTGACGAGAAACTCTACAAAGATCTTAGTGTTGGAAAAGTCACCGTGACAGAAGTAAGTGAAATGGACTCAGTACGAAAGTACTTAGAGGGAACTAACAGCATTGCAGGAGTGTACCTGCAGTCCACCAAAGAGACCCTGAGTATCTATGAAGCCAAAAGTAAGGGCCTGCTGACCCCTGGTACCTCTCTGGTGCTGCTGGAGGCACAAGCTGCCACTGGCTTTGTCATCGACCCGGTGAACAACAAGAAACTTTCTGTCGAGCAAGCCGTGGCTCAACGGGTGGTTGGCAGTGAGTGGAAAAACAAACTGCTTTCAGCAGAAAGAGCAGTTACTGGATACAAAGATCCATACACAGGAAGCACAATTTCTTTGTTCCAGGCCTTGAAAAAAGATCTCATTGTCAAAGATCATGGCATTCGCCTCCTGGAAGCACAGATTGCCACTGGGGGCATAATCGACCCGGTGCACAGTCACAGAGTGCCTGTGCAGGTGGCATACCAAAGAGGTTACTTTGATGAAGAAATGAATCAGATTCTGTCCGACCCTGATGATGACACCAAGGGTTTCTTTGACCCCAACACTCAAGAGAACCTCACCTACCTCCAGCTGGTTGAGAGGTGTGTTACAGATCCCACCACAGGCCTCAGCTTGCTGGTCATTGTGAAGAAAGGCGAGTTTTATTTCTTTGTTGATGAGGCAACAAAAATCACTCTGAAATCTACAACAACAACCAGAGCAGGAGGGAAATACCAAGGAACAACAGTGTCTCTGTGGGATCTGCTCTACTCCAAATACATCACTGAGGAGAAGAGGAGAGAGCTCGTGCAACAGTACAAGTCTGGATCAATCACAATTGAACGCTTTTTGGAAATCATCCTGACAATCATTCAGCAGCAGACCACAACAACCTCATCTTCATCAATCGTCACATGCCAACCGCCAGAAACAAAAGTGGACAGCAGCTCAACAACGACTACCATCTCCACAACAATAACAGAGACAAATGAAGTTCAAACATTCCACGGAATCAGAAAGGATGTCACTGCGACTGAGTTGCTTGAATCAAAAATCATTGACGAGAAACTCTACAAAGATCTTAGTGTTGGAAAAGTCACCGTGACAGAAGTAAGTGAAATGGACTCAGTACGAAAGTACTTAGAGGGAACTAACAGCATTGCAGGAGTGTACCTGCAGTCCACCAAAGAGACCCTGAGTATCTATGAAGCCAAAAGTAAGGGCCTGCTGACCCCTGGTACCTCTCTGGTGCTGCTGGAGGCACAAGCTGCCACTGGCTTTGTCATCGACCCGGTGAACAACAAGAAACTTTCTGTCGAGCAAGCCGTGGCTCAACGGGTGGTTGGCAGTGAGTGGAAAAACAAACTGCTTTCAGCAGAAAGAGCAGTTACTGGATACAAAGATCCATACACAGGAAGCACAATTTCTTTGTTCCAGGCCTTGAAAAAGATCTCATTGTCAAAGATCATGGCATTCGCCTCCTGGAAGCACAGATTGCCACTGGGGGCATAATCGACCCGGTGCACAGTCACAGAGTGCCTGTGCAGGTGGCATACCAAAGAGGTTACTTTGATGAAGAAATGAATCAGATTCTGTCCGACCCTGATGATGACACCAAGGGTTTCTTTGACCCCAACACTCAAGAGAACCTCACCTACCTCCAGCTGGTTGAGAGGTGTGTCACAGATCCCACCACAGGCCTCAGCTTGCTGGTCATTGTGAAGAAAGGCGAGATTTATTTCTTTGTTGATGAGGCAACAAAAATCACTCTGAAATCTACAACAACAACCAGAGCAGGAGGGAAATACCAAGGAACAACAGTGTCTCTGTGGGATCTGCTCTACTCCAAATACATCACTGAGGAGAAGAGGAGAGCTCTCGTGCAACAGTACAAGTCTGGATCAATCACAATTGAACGCTTTTTGGAAATCATCCTGACAATCATTCAGCAGCAGACCACAACAACCTCATCTTCATCAATCGTCACATGCCAACCGCCAGAAACAAAAGTGGACAGCAGCTCAACAACGACTACCATCACCACAACAATAACAGAGACAAATGAAGTTCAAACATTCCACGGAATCAGAAAGGATGTCACTGCGACTGAGTTGCTTGAATCAAAAATCATTGACGAGAAACTCTACAAAGATCTTAGTGTTGGAAAAGTCACCGTGACAGAAGTAAGTGAAATGGACTCAGTACGAAAGTACTTAGAGGGAACTAACAGCATTGCAGGAGTGTACCTGCAGTCCACCAAAGAGACCCTGAGTATCTATGAAGCCAAAAGTAAGGGCCTGCTGACCCCTGGTACCTCTCTGGTGCTGCTGGAGGCACAAGCTGCCACTGGCTTTGTCATCGACCCGGTGAACAACAAGAAACTTTCTGTCGAGCAAGCCGTGGCTCAACGGGTGGTTGGCAGTGAGTGGAAAAACAAACTGCTTTCAGCAGAAAGAGCAGTTACTGGATACAAAGATCCATACACAGGAAGCACAATTTCTTTGTTCCAGGCCTTGAAAAAAGATCTCATTGTCAAAGATCATGGCATTCGCCTCCTGGAAGCACAGATTGCCACTGGGGGCATAATCGACCCGGTGCACAGTCACAGAGTGCCTGTGCAGGTGGCATACCAAAGAGGTTACTTTGATGAAGAAATGAATCAGATTCTGTCTGATCCTGATGATGACACCAAGGGCTTTTTCGACCCTAACACAAAAGAAAACCTTACCTATCTCAAGCTGGTTGAAAGGTGTATCACAGATCCGATTACAGGCCTTAGTTTACTCCCCTTGCACAAGTGAAGTAAAGAAAACTGTTCTTGATTTTGCTTGCATTATAAGATGTACTTAACACAAAATTGCAGTTAGTGTCAGTTCTCTTAATCACAAAATAATATTAATGCAAGTTGTCTGAAAGAAATCTGGAGAGAAACATACGCACACAATGCACTGTGTGCTGAATACTGTTATTCATGGTTGAAAAAGAGAGCAAGAAATGGATTATTTCTATGCTATTATAGAAGAGGTGTTTTGGTTTGTGATTACCATGAGCACTGTAGACCTTTTGAGTGAGCATGCACAAAGCCAGGGCCGTGGCAGTGACACACCGAATTGGAATTTGGTCATTAAAACCCTAAAATGAACCCAACCTGGGAAAATTGCGAATGAGTGGGCTTAAAACCTCTCAAAGAGAGCAGAAATTATCCAAGTTGAAAATTTCTAATAGTCACATAAAAACTGTACACATATGGACTTAAATGTTATGAGTTACCTGTATCTGGTATGTCAGATGTCTTCTGTGAAAAAGTCAACTGACGTCACGAGTTATCATTGAAAAGTAACATAAATGCGCAGCCTTTTTTTTCTCCATGTTTTCAGTCTCTTTGTAATTACCCAGTTCTGATTATCTTTGAATACATTCATGGTAGTAAATGCATTATCAAAACATTTTTGATTCATGCTTATTTTTCCTGTTTCAATTTGTCGGATCTATGGATTTGATAGTTTTCAAACATTTTCACGTTTTACATTTAATGGTTTACAGCTTTTCTTTCTGAAATCTGTGTCCTAAGTAA
The DNA here is from genome assembly GCA_025331565.1 of Holacanthus passer. Lineage (NCBI taxonomy): Eukaryota > Metazoa > Chordata > Actinopteri > Pomacanthidae > Holacanthus > Holacanthus passer. The sequence goes on along the minus strand of JAFREQ010000114.1, from coordinate 158,841 downwards.
AAACAAATGTGAATACAGTGAATATAGTTTTTGCTGGGTTGGCTTACACCTCACCCAGAAGGAATTATGCACTTATCTTTATTATTGTAAAACCTTTTTTGCTCAACCTGTTTCTTTGTGTGGGTCAATAAAAGGGTGACATGAACACTAAATCTTGTTTTTTCTTTTTTCGACAATTTTCCTCAAACATCTTGACATTTTGGAAACTGAAGTGTATTAATTCAGTACAACATATACTGTACAAGAATTTCCCGGTTGAAGAGCTCTTGAAACATCCATCCTACTTCAAATTCAACAACAATAAAACTAATCAGATGCAAACATTTGTAGTTTTAAACAAGATTGTGAAATAGGTCTGTCACTTGCAAACACTTGAATGTACTATGAACAGAGCAAGACAGACCCCATTTGGTCACTCTGTAAGTTTAGTTTGATAATACAGCACCCTCTAGTGGATAGAAAGACAAAATTGTGACATGTTGAACATATATTTTTGATTTCAAATATTTATTTACAAATGCTTGTCTGGAATTATTGAACTTGTAAAAAAAAAAAAAAAAAAGGAGTCAAAATTTCCTGGTATACATACCTGAATGTCCTTGTAGGTTTACAGTTGAGGTGATTAATAAAATGTAATCCAGTATGTCAGTGTCACTCCATATGTAGACATGTACACGTAGACAGCACTTTTACTGAGTCTTAACTGTCATAGATATGGCAGCAACATCTCACTGGATTCCAAACCCTTGGTTTCTGCTCTCTAACAACAGTAAGGAGTGCTTTTGCATGAACTGTCTGTTTTGTGTGAACAGCATGAATAGAAAACATTTCCAAAAACACCAGACGGTAAAACATCAACATTACTTAAACAACATAACACAGGACACATGCATCATGTATGCCTTGTAAATTCAGTTTACAATTCCTGGAACCAAATGAATATGAGAATTAGTCCAATTTGTCCAGCAGTTGGTGAATGTCTTCTTGGCCACGATAAATTCTCTTTAGTCCTCTTGGAAGATACCGGCAAGATGAAAGATTGAGGTAGCTAAGAGCAGTCGTTTGGCTGATGACAGACCTGCAAAATAAAAATCATTTCTTGTGAAATCCTTTGAAAAATAAACCTGCTGTACTCAGGATTTACAACTGTGAATACCTAATTCATGAGCAGTTCTGTACACCTGCAGCGTCTCTTAAAAATGGTTGGTTCATAGTTTATTGGATTATTAAGGTAGAGTTAAGAGGGAAATCTATAGATTGAGTACCTGAGAGCGATTGGTGTGATCCTGGTCCCACTCAGGTTGAGTGAACGCAGGGTTCCTGCCTCTGTTCCCTGAGCAAGGTGACTCATAGCAACCTCCAAGTCCTCCTCAGTGAAGAGCTGATTTGCAATGTCAAGCTGTTGCAGTGTTTGACTCCATTTCTGAGTCACCATGTGAAGCCCTGCCTTCGCTGAGGACAACCCAACATTACTGCTGAAATACTGTCCCCAGAAAAGACACTCAAGCTCTGCCAAATCATACACAGAAGAAGAAGGTAGCATTGATTAATAAATGGTTTTAATGCAAATTCAAACCACGGCTATTACAAATACAGCTGGCTATTTCATTAGTGAATACAAAATAATTACTATACCTTTGTGTATAAGTATTTCTATGCCTCCACTATATTTTTAGGTCATTGTGGATTAAACATGAAAAAACTAAACTAAGCTGGGGCCCTAAATTAGGTTTACTTAAGCCACTTAAAAACCCCAAATTTACAAACCAAAGCATATCTCTCATGACCTACCAAGACAGGGTAGTGTTGCGAGACCAGACGGTGTGATTCGCGAACAACCTCGCAAGTCCAGCACCCGCAGCCTGGTGGAGCCAAAGAGAATGTCCCACAAATCTTTGTCGGTCAAGTAGGAAAAAGACGTGGTTGCGATACATAGCTCCTCCAGTAACGGGAAGCCTAATGCTGAATCGGCAGCATTACGCATTGTCTTATGTAGCGGTCTGACATTCAGCATCCGGAAGGTCTGATGGAAAGTACAATACATGTAGAAAAGATCCACAAGATTCATAGGGGAACACGGCGAACACACATATACAGTATAGTGATTGATATCATATCATACACTGACACATAACAAGAAAATGTATCACTGACAGTAGACATGATAGAACTTAGGGCTGTAACTAACGATTATACGTATTATTGATTAAGCTGCAGAATATGTCCTGAAATAAACATTTTGTTCTCAAAATAGAAAGAAAGGAGTCAAAAATGTTGTTATATTGTGTCAGAGACAAGGTGGCATTTTCAAATGTCTTGTTTTGTCCAACCAACAGTCCAAAAAGCTAAAGACATTTAGTTTACTGTGATATATGACACAGAAAAGCATCAAATCCTCACATCTAAAATGTCGGTATGAGCTTAAGTTGGCATTTTTGCATGAAAAATGACTGAAAGGACTAATCAATCAGCAACACAGTTGGCAATTGCGTTTCTGTTGATTGACTAATCAATTAATTCTTTCAGTTATAATAGAGCTACACTTCATATATGTACATTACAGCTGCAAAATTATTTATGACCAGTTTCTTCATTGAGCTGTGTTGAGCCTCCAAAGTTAGTCAAATTATAGTGCCAGATACATAAAACATTATGATACAATTACCATCACAGTTAAGTCACATGGTTACAATTGATTTAGAGAACTTAGATTTAGATTTCTTACCTTGAGTTTAGGGCATGCCATCTGTAGTGCCTGGATGCAAATGGGAAGTTCACAGTCTTTACTGTCAAGCTTTGTGTTGATCTCCAGCAACTCCAGATCAGGACAGTATCCCCTCTGAAAAAACAAATACAATAAGTTGTGCTTGTGTATGTGTATCTATGCTCTGTGGCTCAGACTGTGCATATATTAGGAAAAATACATGTATATGATATATACATATATATATATATATATATATATATATAAATAAATACATGAGGGGGCCTTACGGTGATGGAAGCCAGAAGTCTGTCATTCTTTAGTCCATGAGTGAACAAAATTTGCTTGATCTGGCTCCCATGATTTTCAAGGTACTCCAGGAGTCCTTCAACCTGAAACTGCAGCAAAAACAAGTTTTCACAAAGTCTTTGAAGTTTCATGTCCAACTGTAGGAGTTTTGCTTTTGCTTCTATTGTCCTGTGCGGACCACCCTGTATAAATAAAGGTTGACTGAATTCTTAACCTGAAGCTGTCAGGTTTTTATACATTTTTAGTATGCATCCACCACCAACAAAACATTTTTTTGCTGTGAAACTAATACGGTAACATTTTCTACAAAGATGTTTACTGAACTGGTTCTTGATGTACTGGTACCTCTGAATACTGGAGATTTATGCTCTGCAGAGACCGGCTGTGCAGACCAAGGCTTTGGAAGGCCATCGCTGTCAGGCCTGTACAGTTGGAGAGCGTGAGGGAGTGAAGGTGAGGGCAGAACTCCGCCACAACCTAAATTTGATCACAACATTGAAAGAAAAAAAACAAAGTAAACACAAAATGCGTTACATTTAATTCTTAGGATTTGGGGAAAAATATTACCTATTACCTAATCCTAACCCTGATTTATCAGGCAACAATGATGAATTATGAACGAATGAAACTCTTCAAACAGAGCCCTTTAGGACTCTAGATTGATGACTTACCTCTACTGCATAGCTAGCATTCTTTTTCCAGTGACAGAGAGAGAAGTCTCGCAGCTGAGAGAATCTAAAAAACAAGAAATAGTTTAATTTTTAACACATTTTTGCCAGTATTAAAAGTACGTCTAAGCACAAACTAAGTCACAGCTCATGTCACACCTGTTCATACAAGTAATATTACAGACCTGTTCCGTGACAGCCAGTCAAAGGTATCCTTAATCTTTTTCTGAGTGTTTGGTAGCTGGGTTTTCCCTGGTGCAATCCAACAGTACCCGACAGTCACCTTACGCCACAGGACCGGACTCGAGGCAGCAGCGTTCCACAGACGACAAACTCTGCCCACCCTACACCAGAAACGGAGCAGAAATAAAGGGATTTAGTTCAGTGTGAGATTTATGGTTCATATTACATAACACAGCACACCAGCTGGATAATGCAGTTAAATTCATGACACTTATTATTAATATAAATAACTATAACTATATCTGGTATTTCTATGTAACACAATTAGAGCTACAAGATATAAATATCTCCCAGCTCTATAGGATGTAGCTTAGTCAAGTCATAGTATAAATTTCAAATTTTTAAGTATTCACTCATCCCAGCTACATCCAATCAAATATGTGTTTATTACCTGCATAAAAATGGTACAGCACCATCTTGGACGACAACCATTCGAAAAATATTGATTAGCACCTCCTCAGGAAGACTTTGGCCCCATCTGTGGTCTGCTGCTTTCTGTGACACGAACAAATTAGTGTCCTCTTTTTCTGTGGCAATTGTATTATTTGCCAATTTAGGCTTGGCACGGACTGTCTTTTTTTTCTTAATCCTAATAGCTTTTACTTTTCCTTTAGTTAGCTTCTTCTTTTTGCTTCCCTTCTTTGGGGGAGTCCAGGCTGAACCATCATAATGAGAAGTGGCACTCGATATGACAAGAAGCATATCTTCCCCTTGATGAACAGTGTAGCCAACCCGGGAAGACTGGGAGACTCTGGTCTTTTTTCGCTTCTTGGCTTTTGCATTTGTAGGCTTAGCAGTGGTCCTCTTCAGAGATACCTTCTTTGACGTTGGTCCAGCTAATCCTTGACCTGATGTATTTGATGTGCTTGGTGCTGTGTCTTCTCTTTTTTCACTGTGGCCTGACGCCTCTGCTTCAGGGGAATCCATCATGTGCTGCTAACTAGTCTTCATTAAGAACTTGTGACATGTGACATGTCTGCATCTGAAAACAGAATCAGAATAAGATCAGTCTGTGTTTGTGTGGATGGTTTAAACTCTCCAGTATGGATAAAAATTCCATTTACACAGGGGAGAAATGCAGCAGAGTGAATAGAGAGAAAGTAAACACAACAGAATAACTCATGAAACTATAATCATTTATAGTGTCTACAGTCCATCAGTTAAAAGTTCAACATCATTCTTAACTCTTGAATCTCATGGTGATGTCACATTATGACTTGTGCACAGATTTCTTCCAAGTATATTGTAGATGACACACAAAATCCCACATTTCTCAGCAAAGTCAGAGATAAAGAGGGAGTACAACAATGATGAGCATCTATACAATCTCCTGCACTGATTCGGGTGCGTGCTGGTAAGGGATGAGGAATTGTTATGCAAGTAACTGTACAAATGGAAAACTCATGGGTGGACAATGTTCAAAATCTCTAGATAGAATTATACCTTCCAGCACAGAGAAGATTAGTAACTAATCGCATGATGTAGGTGGCTGACAAATGGCTTTGGTTGGAAAATGCATGTTTTTTTGGAATGAAAAAACACAACAGGTGTAAGTTGATTCACAAGTGTACAGGGTTTCCATTTGTTCCCCTGCAGCTGATGAATCTTGTTCTGAAACACTGCTGTGTGAATGAAGCTTTTTCTATGATACATAACTGATGTCTACTTTCTGTTTTTCAACTAGAAAATATCAGTATTGAGGGTGAGGTGTATCTTTTTGTTCTGACCAGGACCTGACAGGAACCTGTAAGACTCCATGGGCAATGTGATGAATGTAGGTAGGGCAGTGTGTCTATCGTCATGTCGCCTGCTGTAGAAGGCTGTGAAAATGCAAATTTACTTCTAAGACATGAATTTCATTCTTTTTAACATGTTTCTATCTCGAAGCTGCGTGCGCATCCTCGATTATTTGTAAAACCACAGTCAGTCACATCCATCTATCCCATAAACAGTACACTTTATCAACTATTTTGTAAAGTGAGAAAATGACTATGAAATAATTTACATACATAATTACTTTACAACAACCTTTTGTGTGTCTTTCAATATAAACTATAAATCCATCATAGCATCAATGGCAACGCCGTATTGTTAGCTAACGTCAAATGAACCACACATTGTCTGTTCGGTTTAATAAGCTAACGTTACTGTATTAAAGTTTTAAAAAATGACGTAGCATAACTGTGTTTTTACGTTGACAACAAGTACTGTTATAAAATATAAAATAAAAACTGAGTAAACTCTGTTAACATTTCACATTACCTGCTGCTAGTTCACCAAAACGGATAGCATCTCCCAACCTAGAAGACCCATAATGCATTTCACCTCCCCTCTGTGATTGGTGAAGAGCTCGTCACCAGCCCGCCTTCTGTAAAACTGTCCAATCACTGAGCAGCACACTGTTTTGACTCCTCCACCGTGTGTTGTGAAGCTGAGTCTCACAAGGGTCTAGTTTCGGGGTAAGAAATGAACTTTAAGTGCTTTTTTGCAACTGCTGGTGCATTTGAAATTCTTTGCAGATTCCAGAGGAAGCAGCACAGCTCTTCTGCTCTAGTATTATTCACGGATTATTGCGGTTTAGCATGTTTTAAAGTTAGTGCTAACAATAGCCGGTTGCTCACAAGCTAACATCAGCGTGCAGAGGTGGTGCAGGATTAGCTCTCGTTTGCATTTGCTTAAGGATTATTTTCCGTAAGTAAACTACACAGATCGTCTTAGGTTGTTATGTATATATGCATTTCAAGGGAAAGTAAAAACAAACTCATATTCCTGCATTTGTACAGGTAGTATAGGGTATCAAGGGGTGGTGGTGATTCCCTGCATGGCCTGAACCCCAACTCCAACACAGTGGCACAGAATAACACAGATGTACACTCATGAGCCAGCTGATTGGGACTAATAATATAAATGATGATTGTGCAATATAAAATAACAGCTGTTGAACTGTATTGTGATGTGATGGCAGGCCTTTTTTCAAGATTTTGTCCACCCTATTTATATCAGTGGGAGCTAATGTTAGAAACACCTCTTTTAGTACAACAGCAACACCAACTGTTCATATCCTAACATACAATTTATAAACATTGAAGTATATTAGAATGGAAAAATGTTTACAACCTGTTTTCTTTTATAGAAAAGGGAAGTTACTCTTACTTGCAAACTTATAACTACTTTTCTTTTTTAGGGAGGGGAAGGAGTTACTCTTCCAGAGCCTCAGTATCGTATCTTTGTGCACGTTAATGCCAAGGAGAGGCTTTATTCTGCAGCTGTGCATTCCCCAAGACAACACTGAAAGTATGACACTTGTTCCTTGTCTCTTACTGTACACATCTCCTTTCCTTTTTAAGTGTTTGTGCTTCTAGATGCAGAAGAGTGAAACTTTTCTACTGTCTCTCTCTTTTAAACCAGCACACAATGGAGGAGGGTGAAGATTTCTCCCTTTGTGGTAAAGCAGCTGTAACTGAAGCTAATCTAAGTAAGTTGACAACATTTAAAGTAAAATGGTCATGTAACAAAGTTGTTTTTAAGATGGCTATATGAGTTAAATCCCTTTCTAATAACTTTATTACTCAACAGTTTTCTAGGAATTTATGTATTTATTGTATTTGTAAAGCATAAGTTACCTCATCATTTAATTTATATGAAAGCATGACTAAATAAATTCAGTCTGTTCCAGTCAGATTTAATGAGCAGTCCCCACCTCCACCTATCCTTTCATTAAAAACTGCCACCTCACCTTTTTGCCAAGCACTACTTTTCTGCTCATTTGCTAACGTTTCTGTTTTTCAGGAGACGAGTACTATTGGAAGCTTGTTGCAGACTTTATTGGTCCTCAATCGGGAGAAGGATTAGAACTTGAGCAGGCGCCATGCAAGAACAGACTTTTGATTCAAGTAGGACTTCTAAGAGAGGACAATAATTTTCCATGGGTCGCCATTGTAGATTGGCTGAAGAAAATTTTCCCTGTCATCAGTCCGCTGACTTTCGGCGTTTGATTGAAAGAGGCATCGCAACAACATTGAGTCTGGGAAGTGATGCGAGGCTGCTCTTCCTGGAATCAGATGTCAACTTTAATTTTGTTGGCCCAATATGTGACAGCATTGGAGTGGAGCGAGCACATCTTTTGGAATTGAGGGACTTTAGTGAGCGAGCACAGTCGATTGAAGTCACGAATGGACTGATTCTCGAGTTGAGCAACTTTGTCACCAGGGAGAAAATTGCGCCAGTCATTTTAGTTACTTGGCTTAGAAACTTCAACCCTGAGTTTTGTAAGAATGGGGATATTCAAAAAGCATATAAAGTCCTTAAAGCCAAGATAAAAAAGTTAAAACTGCATTACCACAATTATGAAACAAGAAGTCACAGGAGGAATACAGTGATGGAACATCTGCTTCAAAGTCCATTTGAACTGGTGCGGAAAAGAAAACCTAGATTTATTGTGAAGAAACGCATGAGAAGAGACGGCACCTTAAATTATGAAAAAGTTACAATCAAGGAGGAACCTGAGAGCTATGAAATCATGCAAGCTGAGGGGTCTGAGATGAACACAGTAGATTTTGGTGAAAGTGATAAGGATTTAGATGAATCCAACTACGGAGAAGAAACCTCAGATGAAAAAGGAGAGGCCCTGACCCTGCTTGACATCGCAATGCTGTCTGTCCAAAAGCTGTCAAGTGCTTACGGTGGGAAAACCACTGCATGCAAGCAGGTTTCCTTAGATCTCCTCAGAAATCACTATACTCTAACATGCAAGGAGCATCCAGCCATGGCAGAGTTTGAGAAAAAACTCAACTCAGTCTGTGATAACATTTCACTTGCCTGTCCTGTGGTGTTTTTAAACTACAATGCCAATTTCCTTGTTGACATGCATGATGCCGTTGAGCAGCAGATTATGAACTTTGAAAGAGAGATCATCCAGTCGACTGGGGAGAAACTAGGCCGGGACAGGCTTCCAATATTCAAGAACTTTGTGAATTTGTCAGAAAGTGCCACTTCACGCTATATTCACATGGCTTGTGATATCTTAAGCCCTCGCACCCCCGATACCCAAAACTACAGAAGACACTGGATAGCTTTCTGTGAGGAAAAGAACAATCCCTCCAGACTTGCAGCAAATCAGTCAAACAGCTTCAACAACTACTTTGAAACTGCAGCAGGTCTTATTCACCACCACAAAGAGATCTCTCTCTTCTTCTCTGATTTGTTGTCACTGAACGATGATGAATGCCCAAACATTATTCTGGAGAGTGTTGCAGCTGATGGTAACGATTCTGTGATACAGAGCCTTGTGTGTGTTCTGGCCATCGTTTACTGCAAAATCCTCGGCCCCTACTGGCAGCTTCTGAAAAGTGGAGGAGAGTACTCGCTCTTCGGCCGGTACATACTCTGTCTCTACCAGAAGTTCCTTGATTGGTCCAAAGATCCTTCAACACTGCTGGAACCTGAAGGAGCCATGAATGTTTTCCTGCAGTTTCCATTGCAGGAGAAAACCTTTGATGGAGTGTTTGATTACTGTGGTCACTGGCACACAAATAGGGACCTAATCAGAGCTTGCTTGAAGAGGATGGTAAAGGTGATTGCTACTGTCACTGAGGAACACCTGAAGGATTTCCTGCCAGGAGGAACATTTTCTCAAGTCCCGCCACCAGATGTGAGCCTACAACTGGCGAGCTGCACATTCTCTGTCTTGATGGCGGAGTATCCCATCTGCCATACGTACCCTTACACGAACAAAAGGTCCCCCAAATACTCCTCACACAAGAACATGTCATCGGATGGCTCTCAGGAAGACGATGACCAATCTGGTTTGTCTGACGGCAGCTCCGATGAATCTTCCCGTTGGCATGCTAAAAAGAATACTCACCCACTCCAAAAAGATGACTACAGTCCGCAGTTGAGGAAAGGTTGCAGAATTAAAAAAGAAAATGTAGGAAAAAGAGAAGAGCATGAGAACATGGATATGGACTACATCACAGCTACAGTGAGCAGAAACGGGGGGCCATGCAAGACGCAGCAGGATGTTGACAAAGTGCTGGTGCAGCTCGATGGAAAACCACGAACAGAGAAGCGAGAAGCAATCCGTTGTGAGATACTGTACCAGAAAATGATTCTGAACAACACAGACCCAAACTTGGATTGTGTTTTCCACAACATCACGCAAATGGTGCTGAAGCTGAAGCTCTCACTTCCTCGTGTCAAACCGGGGTACTCTCTTGTTTGGAGGCCTAGAAAGACAAAAGCAAAGCCCGTGCTCCAAGGAACCACAGACGCTGCAGCTGAACAGAGTGAAAGCAGCCACACATGAGAGCTTTCATTGTATCTAATATGTGTGATATTGAAGGATCAAGGATAATAAATGACTGACAGGGGAAGGAAATTGGGTTAACATGTGATTTCCTCATATGATTCAATGTTTACTAACTCAGCATAAATACACACAATGACCTCAGTCTTTCCATACAAATGCCATATAGTGTATGATTCTGTGTGCCAGACGGAGCCGTTGTGTGTTACATACTGTATTTTCAATGCAAGTAGTTGAAATGAGAAGTTTTGATTTTGTGGCTCTTGCATAACGTAATTCCCTAATTTTCCCGGTGCTGTACTGTAATAATGCTTTTCTGGAAAGATGCATTTGTGTAAGTAGAAAACTTATTTTTTTTTATATGAGATATACCCGTTGTGATTATGCAGAGCTCAGTCTGTAAATCACTGCTGATTTAAAAGACGTTATAAGAATCACTGACAAAATAAACATCTTTGTTCATATTTTGTTTGTTTACTTTTTCAACCTGTGTGATGAACTAGAAAAGTTAAGACTCACGTCTGTTAATTGAGGCGAGAGGTCAATGCTACAAAATCAACCCAGCTTTAGTTCAAGTGCAGGACTCTAAGCCTGTTTTCCACCATCAGTCTAGGTTTTGTTTTTGTCAGCCACATAATAACCCTTGTGTTTGTCAGATTTGAAGGGCATTTGAGGTTGAATCGCAGGCATCAGCAATGTCGACGCATTCATTCTTAGAAAAGGGTCGCCCCGGGAGGAGCTTTAAGAAAACAGGGAGGCAGTAATGAGAAAGTGGCTTAATGGGGTCACTGTGTTAAAGATCAAATACTTAGTGATGTAATTTTTTTCAAATATAAAGGCATTATTATGAACACTAAACATAATTAAGGCTTAATGGTTTGATGTTATGACTTTTGCAGTCGTATCTAAGCTATAAATAACTTTGTCATGTCATCATATATGACACATTTACTGCTTCTCAGTGCATAAATCATATGCAAAAAAAAAGAATAGTCAAAGTCTTTTGAATGTGCTGTTTATCTAACATGCCGCCCGCATCAGTTGGCAGCGGGAGGAAAACGAACGCACCCATCTTATCCAACCAAAAACCAACGAGGAAGTCTGTCGCGATGATGCCTTCAGGTTTATCGGAAAACTAAATTTAATAACCCATTAAGAGCACAGAAATACAAACAACAACTTACGGAGCAGCTGTTACACATTGAATTAGATCGTTTTAAACAAGAGTGATTTTAATGTATTATTTTTATGAACTTGTTTTGTGTCGAACAACCAGTATGCAAATAAAAGCATAGCCGATGGGGGTATCTATATAGAATGCTGAAAACGTACTATGGAATTAGATAATACTAACAACAATTCTAATAATAATAAAAATATTAAACACATAGACACTATTCTGGTGCACATAGTTTGAACGATTTATAAATACACTACATAAGTACAGTAGAATTTGCAAACTGTTTACCTGACTTGGGAATTTACGAGGGGTCCTCAAAGGCAGCCGGAGGGGCGGGAACTTTGCGTCAGCGTCCACCATTCCTCGGACAGCGTGTGGAAGAAAACATCGTCGGTGATTCATCCAGATCCAAGTGAGGACGGCTCACCGACTCTTTCCTCCTCCTCTCGGCCGGAACGAGCGCGACCATGTGCGGCAGCTGGTGGAGCAGCGCGGCGGTGACCCACGGCCTCATCGCCCTGTTCGCGATGGGCTCGTGGATTTCCGTCAACAGTCTGTGGGTCGAGCTGCCGGTGGTTGTCAGTGTGTTGCCCGAAGGTCAGTGGTCCGATAACACAGCCTCAAGTTCACCTCATCAGTCCTGTGGAGCTTTAGATCAAACCTTTCGTTATTAAGACACAACGTTTGATTTGAACCTCAACACATCTGGATCCACTTGGTTCAGTTTTCAGACTTTAATGGCTGCAGATGGACGTTAGCTTCAACATGTTAGCTAATTGAGCCTAGCTAGCTAATAAACAACATTCAGTATTCAGCAATATGAAATGTAAAAATGTGAAACAAACAGAGTAATATACAGAATAATTTTCCTCTTTACAGTGGTGGAATATCTAAGTACATTAAAGTAACGCTACTCAACTACTGCATGTGAGTAATTTGAGTACTTTCAGTGTTTCAGTTTTATAATCTTTGTTTCCACTTCACAACATTTCACAGCTAAAAACACTGCACTTATTACTTATTCATTTTTTTGACAGCTGTAGTTACTTCAGAGTTACAGATCCAGGTTTCACAAAGTATGTGATTACTTTTGAAACATGCTTTATTTTTATTTTAACACTGTGTCTAGTTGATAGTAACCAGCTACAAAAGGAAAATACTGCTGACACAGTAATCCATTCAAAGTAATAAGTAATATATTTTATAACTCTGAGAGGGGTCATCCTGTTGCATAATGCCTACTTGTGCTTTGGATACTTTCAATTTATAATAAGCTAATACTTAAGATTTTACTGTATAGTATTGTTATTTTTACTTAAGTAAAAGATCTGAATACTTCCTCACCGCTGCTTATCTGTTTGTCAGTTCAGCAACAAACTTTAACAATCTTAAGTTAATTAATGATCTTTCATTGGTTGATCCATCCAGCAGTTTTATGGGTGTTAATTATAGTCATGATATCATCAGGAAGTGCTGTTGTGTACTGTGTAGATTGCTGGGAAGGAGGCAAGCTGGAGATATCTTCTCCAGAAGATTTCTAAATACACACAATATTTTAACAGCACAAAAATACATTTCAATACAGTATTCTCTGTAATCTCTGGCTCTGTGACAGGGCGTAGACATCAGGTGTAGACACACACACACACACACACACACACACAGAGGGATCACCAGCTGAACAAGTAAAGCCAGGAGATAAAAGAATGCTGGTCTTGTATCTACCAGGCACTGTTGCGCACACCAGACCAAACATATCCAGAGACCCACAATATTTTAACCAGTCCAAAAGCCCAGTTTGCACAGCACACAACAACATTACCAAACACAATTTTTGCAGCAAGAGTATCAATATGATATTACTGTTTAATGATAATGTTGCTGTTTGGCAGCAGCTCATAATAAAGCAAACACTCTACCTTCAGTTGGGTGCTCCAGTCATATTATTTAATAATCAAAAATTATTCAGTATTGAAAACTAAACTTCCCCAGGAATTAAAATTTAAATTTAAATTTAAATTTTTGCATCTAGTGGAGAGTGCTCTGCACGTCTGCAGTTTGGCTCTTTTCCAGCAGGGGATGCTACAGCACTCAGACCTTCCATGGCTCTGAAGTACTGAAAAAATTTGAAGTAATTCCAGGTCATGTTGCTCCTAAGTGTTTTCCATCATACTTTCACACTTTGACCTAACAGATAATTGGCTTTTCTTGTTTTAGGATGGAACCTGCCTGCCTACCTCTCAGTGCTGATAGCATTTGGGAACCTCGGTCCAATCGCAGTGACCATCACACACCACTGTGCTCCAGGACGTTTAAACGAACGCGTCGTCATCCACTGCATCCAGGTGCTGGCGGTGGTCGCATCTGCTCTTCTGGCTGTCTTCTGGTCACAAACTGTCACAATAGCTGGAGAGGAAAGGTCACTGCCCTTCCTGCTCTTCACCTTTTTGTTGTCTTTTGTTTGCTGTACATCCAACGTCACCTTCCTGCCTTTTATGTTCCGTTACCCACCGCAGTATATTCGTACTTTCTTCATTGGTCAGGGCTTCAGCGCCTTGTTCCCTTGTGTTGTGGCTTTAGGGCAAGGTGTTGGCAAGCTGGAGTGTAAAACTGTGAATGGAACGGTGCAGCCGCAGTATTTAAAAGAGAACTTTCCTGCACAGAACTTCTTCTGGTTCCTGTGTATCATGCTGTCAGTCTCATCTCTGAGTTTCTGGGCTTTAACACGAAGACAGACGGAGTCACAGGAGAATGCACCACCACAGGAGTCTGGCCAAGCAGACACAGCAAAAAACGGAGAAGAAACACACCCGCTACACAACGGAGGGACACCGGCGTCCGAGGAGCAGACGCAGATGGAGGAACAGCCACCTGCTCAGACATTTTGGACACAGAGGAACGTCTACCTGCTGTCACTGCTCGCTGTCTCCAACGCCCTCTCCAACGGGGTCCTGCCATCTGTGCAGAGTTTCTCCTGTCTGCCCTATGGCACCATGACCTTTCACCTCTCTGTGGTCCTGGGCAACATAGCAAACCCCCTGGCCTGCTTTCTGGCTATGTTCGTTGTCCTGAGGTGAGAAAACATGTGTTACTTTTTTTAAACAACTTGTTAAATATTTGACAGTAGTTGTGAACATTGTGTGTTTTGATTGGACCCACTTTTGTCTTCCAGGTCCTCCACCGGTCTGGGCTTCTTGTCTTTAGGAGGGGGAGTATTCGCTGCATATCTCATGGCGTTAGCAGCACTCAGTCCCTGTCCTCCACTCCTGGGAAACCCTGCTGGAGTGGCTTTAGTGGTGAGTGATGATGATATCAGCTTCTTACCTCGGCAGTGGGGTCCTACATGAATACAACATTTTTCCACCAAAGTTTTCAATATTTCACATGAGAGATTTCTGTATTTGTGTTTTTACGTCTGCTTTACTTGCTGGTTTTAAGTGGGTGAGCTCAGTTGGATAGAGGTAAAAATCACATATTTCCTAGTACTACTTAGTACCTAGTACTTCCTGTACTACTCAGGATTTAGCAATATTGAAATCAAAGGGCGATGCCAGTGGCGGGATTGTTTGCTTATGTTGCCAGGCTGGGTTCATTAGCCTGCCTTAAATATTTCTCCTATCACATCTCTAAAACACACAAGCTAAAGCCTCATCTATGTCCTCTCCCTGTTCTCCATGTCCATCACTGATTTCAGCTACTTGCTTGTGCCCCCTACAGGTCATCTCCTGGATTATTTTCACCGGCCTCTTCTCCTATTTGAAGGTGGTGATTGGGACTTTGCTTCACGAGGCAGGTCACGCTGCCCTGCTGTGGTGTGGCATCTCTATCCAGGCCGGTTCCCTCATCGGAGCCCTGACCATGTTCCCGCTGGTCAACGTCTATCACGTGTTTAACCGGGCTCAAGAATGTGTGGATAACTGCAGTTAGCAGGAGTGAGATATGTAATGTTCTCCTGAATTCTGTTTTTTTTTTAAAGACACAGTTCCTATTCATTTGCACAGGAAATGACTGTTTTAACCCTGGTTTTGGGTTCATGTTCCTGAGTGAAGCACCAGATCTGTCTTGGCCTCATCTCATCACCAACGAGGCACCCTCTCCTGAGTCAGAGGCCTCTGAGTCTGTGAAAGTAAAAACATTCCCAGATAATGGGAGCATTGTGTTGCTGCACATTAGCCAAGGGGATGTAAAATGCGTATGATTCAGTAATACCACAAGCGCTTTGTGTGGTATTTTATAATGAATCTCTGTAGCTGAGGTTGTTTACAGTTGCAAAAGCAGCAGCTGATGGATTTTTTTTTCCCCACAACAACAAACCATGTGAAAACTTCTTTACTCAGGGACACAAACATTAACTTATTCATCCACATTTGTTGCTCCTGAATCTAATTCATGAGAAATATCCACACTGTTATTTTCTAACTATAGTCCCATCTCTACAGAAAGGCAAGTAGTGTTTTTTTTTTATTTCCAAATGTTTGGCTACCTCCTCCCTTTGATTCCATGTGAGCATAAAACATGATTATAATTATAGCCTCATCATCGTAGGATATGCAGTTCGGTTGTGCTGAAGTCGGTATTACGAAAATGGTCTAATTTGCAATACAGTAACTTACACTTCACTTCAAGATACACTTCAAGATGAAGTTAGGTGCCTTGAGTTTATGCCAAAATTATTTCTCTCTGCCTGAAAAATGTTGAACTTCACAAATTTCACTAGTCATTTTGGATTTGTGTTCATTCCAAACAACAGCAATGTTACCTTAAGGGAACAATATGTGGCCTTGATGAGTAAACTATGGTAGTAATGAGTGAATAGTTTTGCTAAACAAGGGATTATGCCATCTCCGTTTTTTGAAGTAATCATAATGTATATCTTTAATGTGCACACACCTTGTTAGGTAATTTTATTAACTATGCTGCTACAGTACATCAGATTTAATAACTTCATTAAACTCTAACAAGGTTTACAGAGGGAGAATATCTGTTATTGTTGCCTTAACTTTTTGACGTTAATCCTGCTTTTTAAATGTATCAATAATCTTTTAAACTCTGATTTTAAATGGACTGATTAATGTTTTGAACCTGACTGGTGATGCTTTTGCCTCTTTTCATCACTAAGACCATGTTGATTTTCTTTTTTCGTTGATTGTCATGAATACAACATGTGACACTGAATCTATGAAATGACTGGTTAACAATAAAGCTTTGTTGAAAAGCTCCTGAAGCTTTTTTCAGTCCAAGAACATTTGTGTCAAGGATATTTTGACTGTTCCCTGTTTGATCTGTGAAACCTACAGGATAAACATTGATATTGGCTCCAATATTAAGATACGGTTTGAACTCTGAACTACAACAGTTACTTCATCAGATAAGAGAAAAGATGAACACTCTATATAACTATATTGCAGTACTTTGTGTTTACTTCTCGATGGTATTATACTGTGATGACCAACTTGCTTTATTGCTTTACTATCTTGATAAGATAAGGCAACAGTATTTAGGCCATATAAGAACACAGCTGCCTACTGTTCTGCTTCAGTGTCTTGGACAGTGTCTCTTTATGAATATAGAGAATAGATAAGTATTGAAACTCTGACAGTTTCATTCCAAAATGTGATCTTAGCATAAAGACTGGAAGCAGGGGGAACCAGGCTCTGTCTGATGGGAACACAATCCACCTACCAGCACCTCTTCAGCTCACTAATTAGACGTTAACTGCGTCATTGATACCACTTAGTATGCGGGTGCTCCTGGGTGTTAAACGACGGTCATCATTGGCATCAGGTGACTCCCAAACGACTCTCAACGACCGTCGTTTAACACAGTACCCGGGTCTCCGTACCAGTCAGTCAGAACTGAAGAAGCTTCTCAGATGAGAAGCGAAACGTCTTCAAGAATCTACACCAAGTCCAGTGGCCTTCGACTCAACTCGCCTTTGTGTTCCTTATTTGAACATTTTTTCCTCGTGATCAAATGAATTTACACAGATTGTTTTTTTTGGTCATTTGGATCTTTGTCAAATAATTGCATAAGTTTATATTAATCTTTTTTTTAAGTACATTGGAATTTGTAATACCTTGTCCACCTTTAATTGACTAATGAAATATGTAGTTATGTAACTGAACAATGTAAAGACTCATTTTCACCTCTGATCCCATGATCCCCTTAAGGAGCATTAATGAATTCTGGAGTTTTGAATGCGTCTCACTCGTTCAGAAATTGCTGCAGGGCAGAGAAACGGCGGGTGATCGGGCTGCAAGTCACGACATGTGAGGTTTATTGATGCTCCCAATCGTCCTGACAGTGAAGGTATTTAAGGTTGAGACGATGATCAGTTAACCAAACATGTGTCATGGTTGGCTACATGCTCTCACACCCACTCGCCCAAAGGAGGGTTTAATCCCTTGACGCCACACACACAGTTTACCGCACAGGACTTTGGCTTCTTTTCTCTGACCAGAAAACTCCAAACTCTGAACGGCATGTGAGTATCTGCAGGGATGCAAACGGTCATCCTTCTAATTATAATACTTTATTTTCTTGAGATTTGTGTACAACAGGGACAAATCTGTTATTTTTCATGTATTGTCTGCAGAGCTGTTTATCAAAATAGGTTGATGCTTTAAACTGTTTGATGATTCTATAATATTCTAATGTTCATAAATTGAATATACACGTTCACATTCAGTGAGAACTATAACCTTTTTTTAAAAAGTGCCTCCAGATGGAACAGATAATTATTTTTAGCCAACATTCTGTTTTGTTTTTCTGAGAATGATTTCTAATTTTTTCATTGATCAAAGACTCTCCTTCATGCAGTTTCTTTTTCTCCAGTGAACAAAGCACTGGTCAGATGTTTTCCCAGCTTATGTAATGTTACCAGTGCGATAGGTGGTCATGTTTCCTTTGCTGTGTGTTTGGTGTTTTAAGCGGGTTTACCCCACACACCCAACCCTGTGATCAAATGAAAATATCTAAATCTTACAGGTAACATTTTTTTTTTTTTTACCACTGAACATGTGTCAGCTCACATGACACATCTGCACAATAATTTCACAGCCAGCAGACAAGAAAAAGCAAGACCTCGAGAAAACAGTAAATATTAACCAAATGTATGAATAAGTCATGCCCTGCACCTTCAGCAAGTCTTCACTCCTCGTGGTAACACATTAATCTGTAATACTGAGTTTAACATTGACATTTTGTGTAGTAAAGACTTTGGTTGACTTGTTTTACTCATTTTAATTATTTCCAGTTCTTTGCTGCTGCGATGATCCAGTTAACCTGAGGATCCATTTCATTCTCTCTCTCTGTTTCTTTTTTATTTTATCTTATTTTTACTATTATTATCGAGTGGGTTATATTTTTTATTTTACGTTAATCATGGCATTCTCTCCTATTTTTTTTGCTCATTCTTTTCATTATTAAATCGCCGAGTTACTCTGAACAATCCACAGGCCTTGTGATCACATTTTTCACTCTGCACTGAGACAAACACTGAGAATACTTCAGTAGAAAATAGTTGTACTGCTGCTGGTATAATGTTCACCATGTTCAGCGTGTGCCAAATTAAAAGTGGGGAAAAACTCAGACTATTTTTTGCACAAACAAAGGAATAACTTCATGTATTATTTTGCTGAATTCACAAGAGAGGACACATGATTAGGAATTTGATGTAGACAGCATTTCAAAAAGTTTATAAAGTTTCCCTGAACTCATCAACTCACAAAAGTCTGCGATTTTCTAAGGGAGTTTGGTTCTATTGCATCTTGTGGTCTATGTATGCTTTAGATTGTGCACCTGCTTCCTTTCTGCTGAAGTTATTTCAGCCAATAACACAATATACAGAAATTTAAAGATCACTTTTTGCCTATTCCTAGACACACACTTCTGCGTCATGTCTCTTCTCACCCACCTGTTGGCGTGTCTGTTCGGGATGGGCTCCTGGGTCTCCATCAACGGCCTGTGGGTGGAGCTGCCCCTCATCGTCCCCCAGATCCCGGAGGGCTGGTACCTGCCCTCCTACCTCTCTGTCCTCATCCAGATGGCCAACGTCGGGCCGCTCTTCGTCACCCTGATGCATCACTTCCGGCCCGGCACCCTGAACGAGACAGCTGTCATATACGTGATCATCGTCCTGGGCACCGCGGCGACCTTCCTGCTGGGCTTCTTCTGGAAGGAGACGGTCGTCGTAGCGGGTGCTCCTCGCAGCGTAGCCCTCCTCGTCTTAACCCTCTTCCTCTCTACTGTTGACTGCACCTCCTCCGTCACCTTCCTGCCCTTCACGATGCGTCTCAAGCCCCAGTACCTGACCACCTACTACATCGGCGAGGGCGTGAGCGGCCTGCTGCCCGCTCTGGTGGCTCTGATCCAGGGTGTCGGGGTGGTCCACTGCATCAACAACACCCAGTCTCTGAACCACACACTGAACAGCTCTGCGACCTTTGACCTCCAGGCTCAGTATCAGCCGGCCAACTTCTCAGCGGAGGTGTTTTTCTTCTTCCTCAGTGCCATGATGCTGGTCTGCCTGGTGGCGTTCCTGCTGCTCAACTACCACCCGTCCGTGGCCAGGGAGCCTCCCAACAGTCGCTACACCAACGGGGTGAAAGAGAAACCTCAGACAAACAGGAAGTGGGCCGAGCAGAAGCCCATGATGGATCCGTACAGACCTGCGAACCAGAAGAGCAGAAGCAGCTTTGGCACCGGCTCTTACAGCTGGATGGAGGTGTTTTACATCTTTGCCACCCTGGCCTGGGCAAATGCTCTGACCAACGCGGTGCTTCCCTCGGTGCAGTCCTACTCATGCATGCCGTACGGGAACAACGCCTATCACTTATCGGCCACCATGGCTGCTGTGTCAAACCCTCTCGCCTGCTTCATCGCCATGTTCCTCCCTATAAGGTCAGTGTGCTGTGTGGACTGATGTGGTCGGCGCACAGTTCAGACACAATACATGGCTCACAACAAGTTAGTCAATTTTACTTCCATAGGAAAAAGTCCCCAAAATCCCCTTTAACAGGGAAAAAAATGGAAGAAACCTCAGGAAGAGCAAGAAAGTCAATATAAAAAAGTAACTTCTTATTTGAAATCTTTGCTTGTTGTAAAATGTGGACAAAATGTTCCACTTTAATGTTCTAACTTTTAAAATGTGTCTTTCTTCTTTGTTTAAGTGCCAAACGCATAAAACGGACCTTGTTTCAAGAGATTTCTGTAAAAGGTTTGAAAACGTTAACTGGAAAAAATCCTGAAATGTTGTCACCACATTGAGTTTCTCCCGTTTAGAAAAACTTAAATGAACCTAAATAATGACTTAAATTGTCCATATGAAAACGTTGACGTGACATATTCAATTCGCTTGTTTGTGAAACCCAAAGTCGTTCAGTTTACATTTTTGAGGCAAGTGAAAACAGCAAATCCTTATAATTGAAAAGCTGGAATTAGCAAATGTTTGGCAAGATTGCTAAAGAAATAACTCATGATCAACAGATTATCAAAACAGCTGCCAGTTAATGAATTACATTAATTCAGCTCTGAACCACAGTTCACAAAATCCAATTTACACATCAGTGAATGCACCCGTTATAAAAACTGATTTTTTTTTTGACATTTTAAATTAAACTTGTCATTTTCAGGCAGCGGTTTAGACCTATGACATTTCAAAGTGCTGATGGAAGAATCACAACTGCTCAGACTTAATTATATCTTAAACAGCTCCAGAGTGCAAACTGTGTCTTATCTGTGTTGTGATATATTGTGCCACATCACATTGAAACCCCTCTGTGTGTGTGTGTGTGTGTGTGTGTGTGTGTGTGTGTGTGTGTGTGTGTGTGTGTCCTTTCACAGATCTCTGCTGGTCATGGGAGCTCTCACACTGATCGGCACTGGAGCTGGAGCCTACATAATGGCCATGGCAGTGCTGAGCCCATGTCCACTGCTGGTCAATGAAACCTCAGGTGGTGTCATCATTGTGAGTTCACTGTTCAGGCTTCATTCACTCAAATAACCTCCATGATCTTCCTGTTCTCTTGTGTCAAAATGAATGTTAATGCAACACTTCATGTAGGAATCCAAGTGCTGGGAGCAGAAACTCACCTCCATCTGCTCCACAGGTGTTGGTCTGGATCCTCTTTGTTCTCACTCTGTCCTACGTGAAGGTGATCATAGGGGTGATCCTGCGCGACGAGGGCCACAGCGCCCTCGTGTGGTGTGGAGCTGTGGTGCAGCTGGGCTCCCTGCTGGGAGCTGCCACCATGTTTCCTGTGGTCAGTGTGTACAGCTACTTCAAATCAGGGGACCCATGCAACACAAAATGTCCCTAGATGAAGAAGAGACTGGAGGCAGATACAGCAAAGACTCGACAGGTTTCACAGCTGTGTCACACAGATGTTTAATGGAGGAAGCCAATTAACGGTTATTTGATTTATTTACTTTGCAACTTCTGAAGCTTCTACTTGTTACAAGAAAACCACAAATATAAAAGCAATAAATACAACAAGCTTGTTATAACGGACATTTACTGACCGTGCTGCTTCACACAGGATGAAAACTTTCAGGTTATGTTTAGGATATATTTCAATTTAGGATTCACTTTTTTTGGTCCGAGAAAGAAGGATTCAAAAAGAAATGCAAGGATAAAATTTCAGTATGAGAATGAGGTTACTTCAGAAAAATATAGACCATATTTACTTCACTAAAACACCAGTCATTTGTTAGTATTTGCCTTCCTATTTGTCAAGTCTTAGGTTAAACCTTTTTATTGTATTTAAGGTGTCGTGTACCATTTTGTTTATATGTGACTGAAGTTCAGTGTTTTGAGAGTAAAAATATCTGTTACACCCGACGAGTGCAGTTTGTAGAAAAATGTATTGATATGAGTTGAAACAAACGATTTGTAATATAATAATTCTGCTATCATATTGTTTTTTTTATTTACATGTACATCAATCATGTTGTTAATTGTATGACATTACACTATAAAGATATAACCCCAACATTAAAGGAACATAATGCGCCTGTTGTCTTTATTTGCTGACCTGACTGGACACAAACTGGACAATCAGGCAACAGAGGATCTTGAACATCTTTCTACAAATAAATAAAGTTGTAAGTGAATTAAATAATAAGCAAATAAAATGATTACACAGCAAACACAATCTTAAAGCCCCTTCATACCTGTAGTTCATCCACACAGGTGTTTTCACTTAATTAGCCTGACGACTCTGTGGGCGTGTACAACCACATGTGATTGACATTTCCATCTGTCTCCAATTAGCTTTGTTGCACCAGTGAGGGAAGGACATCTTACAGTGTTTTCACTTTGTTTTTCTTCTGCTTTCTTAAATTTCTTTAAGTACATGGAGTTTGGTGACATCACTAAACTCCCATCATAGCTCCGCCCACATGACCGTAAACAACACACAGGGCTGCTGTAGTGGCAGGGTCCGCCATCATTACTGATTTTTGCACTTTGAAATATTAAACTGGCAAAGCATTATAAGGGCAAAAGTATGTGGATATTTGTATGTTACACCCATGAGTAAGTGTTGAACATCTCTACAACCACAGCCACTAATCTATAAAAGCGTCCGCTCTGCTGGTCTCTACAAGGTTTCTGTGATGATCAAATGATATTCTTTGTCTGACTGGAAAATATATGGTTTTCTAAAATACACAAAATACAAACAAAATATTATTTCCATATTTCCATCATCGGAGCCAGGAGGGTGCACAAGAAACGCTCTGTTGACACAAGACTAATTTACATAATATTTTCATCAGCTCTTATCAAATGCATCATCATATTTTCCATTTTGGCACTAGAGGCAGAAACCTGCAGAACTGATGAATAATTTGGTCAATAAGCGATCAAGGCTTCTTATATTAAGGCTTAAAAGGATAAGATTATTTCTCCATCAAAGAATTATTGTTCTGTCGTCTCCAGCCTACGTTTCTTCAGCGAACTTAAGTTTGCTCCAAAGTCAAGATCACAAGATTTGAGATGTTTGTTGTCGGGTTTTTTTTAGCTATGATTATGTAAGATTACAAATGTGTTTCGTAAAGGTTTGTACGCAGGTAAATCAGATTAACCGAATGTTGCTCAGCATTGTCAGATTCATTTTTGGTATGAGCAGAAGAAGATTAAAAGAAAATCATCCGGGTTTCCGCTTCATGCAGCTGAACATCTTCCCTTTGGCTGAGAGGTAAAAAATTGGATGCACGACACTTGCGGCAGACAACAACAATATGCAAACAGGAGTAATTGTACAGACATATAAATATTCATCCACAAACCTGAACCGGTTCAGATATGTGACTGGAGTGTAGCAAGTAAAAGTGATGACTGCAGTGGCACAGACGGTTTTAAAGGCTCTCTTCTTGGCAGGATGCAGCTTGCTTCTCCCAGGGCCGGACTTCCTCAGCGTCCTCGCGATGCTGTAGCTGCAATGCGTCACCATTGAAGTCAAGACCACCATCACGTAAACTGGGAAAAGTTTTAACCCTTCCTCATTGGAAACAAGCACTGCAGCCAAAACATTCATCAAAGCAATGGGCACAGAAAGGAGCCACACGGTCACAGCACAAACCTCCCTGATTCTGTACTTTGTGAGCAGAGGATAAGACGTGGGGTAAATCACAGCGACATATCTCTCCATGCAGATGAAAGCCAAACTCATCGGCCCTCCCATTTGTGTGTACGCTGACAGAAACCTGAGTATTTGGACCTGGAGGTTCGGCAGCCAAAACATGACACTGAAATGCACGACGGACATCAGGTACTGCAGGTTGTGGAAGAGAGCTAAGTTACAGTTCAGGACATCTGTGGCCTTCTTGGAAGTAAGGATGACCCACAGCATTCTGGCGATCACTGGTTGTCCCACGAGAACAGGAATGACGTCGATCAGGGAGAGGAACACTAAATACTGAGGTCTAGACATGCAGTTCACTTCGTTGCTGTTTGTGAAATTTCCGATTGACTCCATTTTGGTTTTCAGAGCTGAAAGAAACAAACCATCAGAGAGAAGCTGCTGATGGAGATTTTCAAAATGCAGATTATCAGAGACACATAGTGTAAAATTCATAAACATGTTCTCAGTCCTTTGTGCCTAAAAGTGTTTGGCCTTGAATCATATCATTAGTGCATTCTTTGCAATTTGACGTATTCTATTCCAATAAAAATACATCAGTGGAATATCAATTCAATCTTTTTCCAATACAAATATTTTTTAGTATGAGTCTATTTTAAGATCATTTAAGCACCTTGAAACTAGATAAAGCAGATCACTGCACTAGAATTAAGAAAATTGTCACTTGTTTCTCAAAAAATTATTACAGACAATTTGTTTTGACTTCAAAATCACTTTTGATCATTTTTAATCATTCACACTTGCAGTGTAATCACATTTGTCTTATTTTCAATTCTGAATTCAGTTTAATTTGTGAAAGGATATAATAGCAGAAATAATAAACACTGAATTTAAGATTAGATATTAACCCTCTTCATGAACACTGTCTTGTTCTAAATGAAGTTTCTTGAGCTGTCAATTATACCAGTAATCATATAATAGTACATAGTTTAACATTTAGCACTCATGACATCGGCTCTTACCTGGTGTCTTCAGTCACTGCAGGGGTGATATCAAAGAATGACCAGCAGAAGAATCTGCTGAGTAAAAATGACACCTGATTTTCCTAACAGACATGAGACAGGTGCAGGGCAGCCAAGCAAAACCAACAAGCTGCAAATCCAACATGTCCTGATTTCCATAAAATCAGGTGTCATGTCAGGTTGATGCACAATCATGTATAAAAAACTGCAAACACAAGCAAATCTGTGAACTTTATTCCTGTGTAAAATCCTGCAGACCAACAGGTGTCAGTGTGACACAGCTGACGTCCAACCACCTGAACAGGCTTGTGAAACAGGCCTTTGATCTTGAAGATGTGTGTGTGTGTGTGTGTGTGACAATGTTGAGTTGTGAAATTAACTTTTTTTTTTTTTTTTTTTTTTTAGCTGTAATCAATCACTGATATAGATCCAGAGGGAGAGAGTGACCTCTGGATGCAGGGAGGAATAAGATGTCGTGCTTGTGTTGGCGATGGTTTTAATGGACGTGAGGTTGATTTCTGCTTTAAAGCTACAGTGGAAACAGGTTTGCATGCAAAACGTAATCCTGAAAAACTCTATCAGTGGAGTTTTGTTCCTCCATGTGATAGAAAGTTCTGAAGTGCTGTTATTTGGTAGCTTTGTGTATGTTTGCTCTCTGAAGCTACATGCACATTTTTGGATTATTGTTTTAAATCATTCAAGAGATTCTGCCCTCTCTGTTGTCTCATGTCCTTTTTACATGATATGAACTGTGCAACTACACTTGTGCAGAAAATCCAAAGCTCTATTTGACACCTGTCTGATCTGAGTGTGAATAACTAACAACAGTAATCAGTGAATTTACTTTACTAAATATCAGAATTGTCTGTAAATCCAGATGTCTCTAACAGCTTTAGTGAACATTTGCAAAACCATGTTATACTGTTTAAATGTTTCCATGTATTTTTACTGTAGTACTCCTACATTCAGTCTTTGTGTTCCATTTATTTCTCTATGATAAGAAAATCAATGTCATGCAAAACCACTGGTATTAACCTTAAGTCTTGCCCAGTGCAGCCGTCACGATGTCTGCAGATGATCCGTCCACAAAAACAGTGTCCTGAACTGTGTTGCTGTCTCATTGCTGGTGTCCATATTGATCTAATTAGATATGTAAATACTGATTGACTTCACATCCTGTCTACAGTAAGACATCATTCAGGTGAAAGAGATGAAGGCTTATTTATTGACAAATGCACAAAATAGGTCACAAAGCAGAATTATGAGTTGTAGACTAACAAGAAGCTCCTCAGTAAACGTTTCAGTATGGCTACTCTCATGCCCTTCAGTTACAAGGATTAAGACTCATAAATACATAGAAACCTGGGGGAAAGTGTGTAAGCCCATTCGGTTCGGCTATAAGAGCACAGATTAGTAGATAAACCACAGTATGTAGGTAAGCATGTAAAAGAAGCTGTATGATAAACACGAATAAACAGAGCACATGCTAAGAGAATAAATATGAAAATACAAAAACAAACATTGAAGAATTCATATATTTGTATTGCTGTTCACCGCCGCGTCTTTGGATTCGAGACCTTCTCGGTCGCAACGGTGAATGTTTACATTCGTTGAGAGACTAATGCTTCCTGCATGTTGCATAGCTTCCAGGGAATAATAAAAGTCAAGCTTTGTCATGAGATGATTTCTTCTTTCGTTAAAGTCAAGCCTGTAGCAGTTTACACCAAAGTTCATGTTATTTTCAAGTCAGAATGCAGCCTTTATTTTTTCTATTTCAAAGATGACACAAATGACTACATGTGTTTTTGAGAGAGTTCAAAGTGGAGAACTCTCTCCATAAGAGGTTTGGGTAACTAATCATCTGGAAACTTTAGTCTTTGTCGCGTGGCTTCAAGTGACAATAACCTTTTGTCTTAACTACAAGTAACACCACAGGTTTAGAGGTTAAGTGCTTATTGTTGGTTGTAAATATAGAAAGCAAATTCAGCTTTATTCATCTTAACTTAATTCGTCCAAACAAATGCAACTTTTGAAAGAAGAAATAACACGTTTCCTTTTGCAAATATAAATGTGAACTCATGAGAAATAAAACACACCCTTGATCAATTCAATGCACTTTTGTCTACAGTCTGACCTGGTCTGGCTTTTCGTGGCCAACGTCAGCTAAATTTAAATAGTTCTTGCTGAATAACAGACACTGATGAGTCTGACTTTGTGCTTCTGTCCTCATAACTGTCATTTGTAGCCACTGTTCAGTAAAATACATTATCTCGCTTTGTAAAAAAATCTTTAAATTTTGAACATGTGAAGCCAAACTCAGGCCACATTTTTCTGTTTCCAGTCAAAAAGGCACTTCTCTTCCAAACTGTCTCTCTGTAAAGCCAGATATGCAAACTGAAGCACTGCAGATACTGTATATACAAATGACATAACTCATAGGCACTGAATCATTTACAAACTGCAGCAAAAAAAAAAAAGACATATAAAACAGGTTTTGGTCCTCTAAAAGCAAACTTTGTCGTGGGGGTCGGGGCAGGTTTGGTTGCTACATACTCAGTTTACATGTCTTAAAAAAGTCAGTCGTGTGATGTATTCCTCAGATAATTTCTGTGTAAAAGGCATTATATATGAAAAACAAGGCACACGTTGGACCCTGGTCGTCTGGACAATAAATTTACATTTGTTCTCCTTGCATGTCTCCTGCTTCCCGCATGCTGTAGTCCGAGCATGAAAAGCATAGTGTCAAATTCTGTTTGGTGTTTCCCTTTATTTTTTGGTTCCCTGCATCAGTTTTGGTGGCGACGGGAAACTACGCGTGGCTGTGGACGGAGATGCTCGACAGGTCGTTCCTGATGATCTCGTTGACTGTGAAGGAGAAGAGAGAAGAGGACGGTGAGTATGTCAGACGCTTTTATTATGAGCGCCACGCGCAGTAAAACCATCGTGCTTTCTCTGTGCTTGTCTCAGGGGTTTGAAGTGGAAGCTGCGAATCCTACATGAAGGCAAAGGTGCTGATAAATAAGCCAATGTTGCAAACTTTGATTTTTGCTTATTATAAATGTACATATAAATAACATGTAAAACCAGTTTTCAGTGGCTTTAAAAATAGCTCATACTCGTATGCATTAAACACAACATTGACGCATCAGGACAAAATTGATTTGGCTAAAATGTTGTGCACATCTATCAGACACGTAACGCGACATTAGCACTTGTTTGAAGTTTCTGACCCGACAGATGATAAGTCCGACGTTCACTCTGCTCTTAGATCTGCTTTGGTCTCCAGTAACTTCTGAGGGGAAACATCTGGCTCTTGGCTGCTAAATGCGCCACTATCTTCGCCAGCTAATCACTGACTGTGTGTGGGTTTATCAGATGTTTTTTTTGGGTTGAAAATAGCTGCCTCATGCTGCTGGAAATGACGCTGATAAAAGCAATGAGACTGAGGCAAAACAGTAAAAGGAAGATGGAAGATGCTAAAAGGCTCTGTAAGTAAGAACATTCATTAATGCAGCTTTGAGATACTGTTTTCAGCTGCGGTGAATATGAGTCTCAAGCTCTATAGCACCTGTTATTTCCTCTGAGTCAACCTAATAGAATCACTCTATATCTGAGATCCCCAGACCTTTTTTTATCAAGAGAGATGATGCAACCTGCTGCTGTCTCTAAAGGATCCAGGTGCACTTGTTTGTCTGTTTTTATCAGCTGTGCTCTTTGGCTGACAGCAGGGGGGGACGATCCAAGAGCAACGCAGCAGGCGGACTGAAGCTGAACCAGGAAAATACAGCGATATCAATGCTCTGATAACGGAGAAAAGGACAAATCAGTCATTTCTCATCAGCTCTTATCTGCGAACTCGTTTATTACTTTGAAGAGGTGGTTCCTCTCTAATCGGCTTGTCACGTTTTAATCAGCCTCCAGGTTCAGGATCAGGCCTCTTTCTCAGCTTCTCACAAGGATGAGAAATGTGCAAGGGGAAGGGGAAGACCCCCAGAGCCGCCGCCACCGCCCCCACCCCAAGAAACCGAGCCAGCAGGCCGAGGGAGGAATTCCCTTTGACTGACTGGATGCTGGAAAAGCTGGAAAAGCTGGACTAGAAACCTGAGATTCGCCTCCACACAACGGAATTACTTTAGAAAAAATCCCTGTTATTTTCATCACAGGCAGCAGAGCAGGCCTTTCCTGAGCGGCCCGGCACTGGCACGACCGCTTCCTACCAGAAATGCCACTCACTTCCTGTCACGAAAAGGACGACGGGTGGATGTGCCTCAAAATTATTCCACACAAAAAAGTGCAGGAGGCTGAAAAACAAACAAGCGAATGTGTCATAATCACCTCAAGGATCTGAAAATAGTGCAGATCCAAAATAACAAACCACCTAAATTCTGAACCTGTTTACAATCACAGAGCGCGGAGCGACACTTGTCTAGACGCGGGGTTAATGTGTTTGGCTGCCTGATTGACTGCTATTAATAAAGGAACAGGAAGATCTCTCCAGAGGTTTGATAACTAGAGAACAGCAGCGATCTCGCACGAGTGTGTGACAGAAACACATTGAACCTATTATGCGACTGTGGGAGCGGGGTGAGATTCACAGCAGTATGTCTTTATGAAGGACTTGGCGGCGTGGAGGACGCCCGCCAAGACAGCGGAGACGTTTATATTCAGACGCTCTAAATCACTTCCTCTTGATTTAGCAGGGGGCCGAAAAAGGATAAACTCATCATCCGTGTTCAAAGTTTATTATTAAAGGGGCACTTCACCAGTTTTACACAGAAAGGTCAGTTTACTCGTCATGAGGAGAACGACGCAGCCTATGAAAACAGTCCATTGGACGACACAAGGTCAGGACTATTATAGCCTGACCGGGCAGACGTGGGGCGTGGGGTCAGGTCGAGAACGACAATTGGCTTCAGGCTTAACAATCGCTCGTTTTATCCCGTGCAGTGTGTCATCATTGACGACAACTGACGCTGCATGCCTCGTGACAGCCTGACAAAAACACTAGCATGTTAGCATGTAATTCCACGACATCTTCCAAGAGTTGACCAATAGGAGCACAGAAAGCTCTTCCATGCACAGCTGTAAACAAACAAAAGAGGAATGATGTTGTTCAGGTCACCATTTCTTTCTTTCTTAAGCTTTTCTGAACACAACACATTGTTTGTTTACATTGTTGTTTTACATGAACAACAATGTAAACAAAAAATGCAACGCCGATCTCTGGCACTTCCTTTGCGTTGACATCACGCACGCCATGACAGACGAAGGCCAGGCATGATTGGTGAGAAACGGAATAACGGTTTTGGTTTTCAGCAAATGACTCTCAGATGTGAGACTGACCTTTAATGCATCACCGAGATGAGTTTTCAAAGCTGCTTTATCATGCAACAATGATGGATCTTTGATTAATGAATAAATGTGACAAGCTGATAATTGGGATGAATAAACAATCTTAAACAAGTCTCATATTCAAACAGAGGCTTCCTGTCTGGTAGAAAACTCAACCTACAAACTTGTATTTGTGTTTCATAGGTAATGAGCTAAAACATCCAAACCCACCGGCTCAGACCTTTATTTTAACTGTGTCATCCATCATGGATAAATGAGTAACCTCGTTTGTTTAATATTCAAACAGTGTAAAGTAGAGAGGATGAAATTTCTTCCCTAAATGAGGCCTGACTCGGTGAATTAAAGTGAAGCTGCCCAGACTTTAGCTTGACTTTCATCAGGATCAGTGGTAACTCTGTTATGATAACAGCCGGATTAGAATGGCCTATTTCTCGGTGTATATCGTAATGCAAGATGCTTGCTAGCATAGCTCATCGTCAGGAGAAACTGCTGCCACCGGCCACGTGAATGTGAGAATATGACCGATAATACCAGAACGCATACTTGAACCAGAAGACATAAACAGTCAAACCTCATCTCCACCCTCCTGCAGCGTGTCGCTCTGCCGCCATGTGCGCTCAAACCGAACTGACTGACCTCCTCTGTTTGATCTGGCTTTGACCTTCGGAGCATCTGGAAGCGGAAGGATATAATCTTTGAGTTCAGATCTCCAGGGCAAGTTATTACGCCGACGTGTGAACGAGCCTGGACGTAAATTTAGGACATGAAGACATCGTCAAACCTCCGCTTCCTGTCATCACCTGTCAGGTAACTATCAAAATCACAGATGATTGATGGCACCTCACACATCATCTTGTGCCATATGTGGTGGAATAGCTTTCATATAACAATAAAAAGGTGAAAAGACAGAATTCAGTAGCTTATTCTGATAAAAACCAAAAGAAAACCAGGCGGTAAAACTTTGATCTTTTGCCCGACTGAGGCCACAACACTTGCTGTTTACGCCTCAGTTGCCATGGCCCACTTTTCATTGTGCCGTCACATTTGATGTGGAGGATCTAATTGAAAAAAAAAGTCAATCTATTGATCTCTAAGTGTGTTTACAACAAAGTCCTAAAAATAGGCCCAGCACCAGTGTGACATCTGTGTCACGTGTTCTCCGGTGGCATCGATTCGCTCGACGGACGGCTGAGTGGTAGAGACGCTTCAAACAGGACAACAAGCAGGAGAGACAATCAACTCTGGAGCTTCTGGTTTTCATTCACAAAAATTTGAAATTTGAGGAAACAAAATAACTTTTCTTTTTTATCTGATCTTGAAAAAGAGGCTGCTCCATCACTGTTTTTGAAAAAAAAAATAAAGATATGATTAAATAGAGGAAAAATAATAGATATAGTTGAGAAAACAGTCTCACCAGGTCCATTCAGTAAATGTTCCAGAGGTTTCCATCGTATCACGTGGTCTTGGTGATGGAGTTTGCCCAGTTGTCATTTAATTGTAGTTCTTGTTCTTTAAGGGGTTCTCGACCGTGTTGGCTCAAAAGCTGATTAATGATGTGATCAAAAGCTCAAGAACAGCTACTAAATGGACTTTGTGATATGATATGTTTCAACTGCTAAGGTCAAGAATGAACTTCAGCTTTTACCTCAACATGGATGAAAAGTCCTTAAAGTGCTGAGAAAAATTTGCGATCCAAACTGATCTGCTGAGGGAGATCATGTGATATGACTGAAAGCTCCAGACCAGCCACTGCATGAACCTCGCGGTGATACTGTTCGACTGCTATTTCCAAAATCAAGATTTAACTTATGAAGCAATGCAGGCGAACTTTAGAGTTTACTGTAGATACACTATTTGTGCTTCATATAAATTATTAAATCATGCATATATTATAGTGACATAAAACCCACAACCATCTTTGATTAAACTCGTTGCATTGCAACACAAGGCACTGCAATGTTAGTGGGTTCATTTGTCTCAAACTGTGCAGTTATTCCAGAGCGAGGAAGGTGGGGTTTGATATGAAGTAATCCAGGAACCAGTTTCCTGTCCCATGGAGGTCCACAGCAGCTGGAGCTGACTGATACAGCCCGGCTCTCCCACCAGGAAACCCCCGACGAACGAGGAACTCCCAAACAATTAGCAGGACACCACTGTTTGCCTCATTAAGGGCCAAAACGCGTCAACGTGATCCGGCCTGCAATAACACAATATACAGAGGAACCGATCAGGCGGCGAGATATTCGACGAGCTCTCTGAACACTGGGAATAAATCAGCAGAGGGACCGGAGCTGAAACAATGAGAGAGAAAAGGGCCGGGGGGCAGAAAACACCACAAGCCTCCCCCCGTTCACTGCCACGTCAAGTCAGGCCACAAGCCACGAGATGTTCTTGGCCCACATAATGAGGCTCCTACTGGGTTACAGCAAGCCGGTCCCACAGAGCGGTTCTGTAGTTCACCGCAGATCCGGCCAGTTTCTGTTTGAAGCCAGGTATTATTTAAAAAGAAAACGTCGGGACAATAGAATAACAGACGGAGAGAAGACGTCAGCAAATTATTCCCACAATGACAATGTTCTTTCATACAGCGAGTAACCAGAAAAACCTCAGTACGGCTAAACAATATATTTTAGTCGCTGACATTGTCACATACATATATACACCTACAAAGTGTACACAAGCACACACTCATGCTTCTGCACAGTCATGAACAGTGAACACACACACTGAATTCAAAAACCTGCATCAGTACATCTGTTGCAGTGTAACACTCACTGAAATACACACAATTAAACTCTCTGCTCAGTGTTGAGGCTCTGGTTTTTCTTGTAGTAGTAGACTGTATCATGCTGTAAAGTGTTTCTAATATTTAGGCTCTGATCAGGTGGACAAAATACTAGAAACACTTGTCTATGACTTTTAATTCAGTCCCCTACAACAGCACCACAAAGTCAACACAGCAGCACCTCAAGTAGGAAAGTAAAAGGAAAGTGGTCTCAGGACTTTCAAAATAAGGTTGCTGTTAATTGCAGGTTTGTTGCATTGCATCACATCATACTGGTGTTTTTTTTTCCTTTTCTGGCCACTGATTATATTTAGAAATTCATCAATAAGTGTATCTGGCAACAAGTGATCCATAGCAGATGTGGATGTTGATGAATATTTGCTAAACTGACGATATTTGTCCTTAAAAGTACAGTTCAAAGCATAAATTAATAAAAAAAGATTAGCTGATAATTCATGGACCATAAATGTGGCGACATGTGTAAAGTGACGTGTGCAATATGTTGATCAAACTAACTCATGATAAATTTGCTTTTTTTCAAGCTGTGGCTGCAAAATAATTTGAGGGAGCAAGTGAGTTTTACTGCATAAAATGAGACAGATTGAACCAGTCTTCAGTCAGATATTAGTCACAAGTTCACCCTCAAATACTTTTCCTATGATCATCTAAAGTCTCTGGTCATCAATTGTACTGTTTTGACATCTGACAAGGCCACAACACGCCATAAAAAAGCCTTTCGTAATGCTCTTTGGCTCCGATCTGACTCCAGAATCCACATGTTTTGCTCATGTTACCTCACCACTGACAAAAGTCTTCAGCACACTACTGTGCAGTATAACGTATAGCTTTGGCCGACTCCTCCAGACTCTCTCCGAGCCAAAGGGAAGCATGCAAAGCTCCAGTCAGCAAGTTTTATGGCATCGTGGCCGGCCTCCATCTCCCTCGGCCTCAGCAGCGACCGACTTTAAACCGTGCACCCTGCAGCCTATAGCGCCGGCTCGGGGCAGACAACGCGATTCAGACTTTCCATGAGCAGACATGTTTGTGACCTCTCGGGGGACGGCATGAAAAAATGCACCAGAGGAGGATCCTGATGAAGAGAGGGCTGAACAAACAGGGGAAAGATATCAGCTCTGATTAGGGACAAAAGGGCGGCAACAGAGTTTGGGTTTGACATCAAAAACTGATGAATGTGATACTTTCATTTAGAAGTTTACTGTGGCTGCTTGGTTTAACATTCATGCGTTTAAATCAATCATTTGCCTAAACTACATTACAAAAACTACATGACGACGACTAATCTAATGTACAGACTATTAAATACTAAATTACAGCCCACAAACACACACAATCCTGTTTTCATTGTGTACTTGTATTGACAGTCAGCTGCCTAAAAGTCTCAGATGTCTCAGTTTTAATGAGCACGGCCAACATGAAATTACAGTAACACCACACCTGAGCGAGGCCATAAAGCAAAACGTCGTATCAAACTCTGCCAAAGGTTTTAATGAAGTGAGAAGCCGCATTAAGTTTGGAATGTTCAGTAAAATTTCCTTCAATTTGCCAGTGAAAACAAGTGTAATTGGAGGCCCAGCTCCTCAGAAATATCCATTATGGTTATGGTGGCGTCCTTTGATTTTATTTCAACTTTAACTACACCTGGTTTGAAACTAAAAATCCTCAAGAGGCACGAGCAGCGGTGGCACCACTGAGAGCCTAATTACAAATCAAATCTTTAGCTCTAGTCGGCCAAACGTCCCCGCAGACAGGGTTAACAAGTGTTAATGTATTTACCCAGACTGCTCAGAGGAAGTGGCACGGGAACAGTCTGCAGTCTGCGGCCCGACGGCAGCGCCTCGCTCGCCATCGGCAGGAAGCTCGGCCAGACGGTTGAGCGGGGGCCCCGGTGAGGGATCAAAGCCCCGCTGCTCTGTCCGCTGATAGCTGCTGGTTAGCGTTTCTTCATCTACGGCGGCCCTCTCCTCGGCCCGGCTCGCACACGGCCAGGCGCTGCTGCTTTCTGCCCCGAGGAAGATCATTTATCCAATTTATTTCAAATCACCGCAGCTCGGAGCGCACGGGCCTCAAACCTCTGCGGCGAGCGCGGAGGGCCAGAGCAGTGAGATCATAAAGTTTGTGCTCCTAAAACCCAGCTCTCGTGGAGATAAATAAAGGGGGTCACAAAAACTGTATTTATTACATCAGCGAGCTTTAGGCAGGCTCGTCTCCTTCAGGGTTTACAGCCACGCACATAAATCAAATACCAGACCACCGGGCTTCTTTGATATAATTACCTCGATGAAGAAAGCTGACAGAGATGGAAAGAAGCACCACAAAAGTGAAAGAATTTGTAAAGAGATATTTAAAAATCAGGTCTTTTATCAGCCTCTATTCAAGTAAAGTAAGATTTGCAACAGCAGTGTAAACTTTGTCCTCCTATAGAAGCCTGAACCTGACACATCAGGAGTTTCACAATGTAGACAAGTTGAGCTAAAGTTGTGCTGAAACTAAAACCAACTAAAATGCAAACGTCTCATTTGATTTTTTAACTTAAGAACAAGCTATTTTTCAGTGTTTAGAGGTAAAATGTGTCGCAGTGTTTGTCCTATAGAAACTGCAAAAACATAAAAAAATAAAAAACAAAAAACAAAATATTTTCCTCCATAAAAGCATTTGTCACTTTTATATTTTGATTTCATACAAATTAAACAAATGAGAACGACAGACGCATTTCCTTATCTTTGGTCAGAGCCAGGCTAGCTGTTTCCCTTTGTTTCCAGTCTTTATGCTAAGCTAAGCTAACTGGCGGCTTCATATTTGCCACACAGACATGAGTGGTATCAATGTTCTCATCTAACTTTCCTCAAAAAAGCAAATAAGTGTTTCCCCCAAAAGGATGAGGAGATTTGCTCCACAACAACAGCTCCAAACTGAGTTTCGAGCCAAACGTTTCAGCTCCTGGCGAAGTGATCGGTGACTCATATGATATTGATCAGAAATCCTATCAGCACCTGCAGATATATTATGGTCATTATACGCTGGAGGGAAATAAAAACCTTTTGTTTAGTTAATTTGGGGGTTGGACGAGTCGTTCGCTTTATAATTTTTTCCATGCGCTGGATTAGAAAGTTAAGTATGATTTTGTATAATAATAAAAACATTTTCGCTCACCATCGTCAAGGTACATCTGGTCCAGCTCCTGTGGTTCCTGTTTGATGCTGACAGCGAGCGTCGGCGGGCTGCCGTCCTCCTGAAGGGAGCCCCGCCCCCTTTCTGGCACCTTGGGGTGCTGCTGAGCTCCCGGGCTGGCGCTGCCGCTGACCGCCGGCGCTGGCGTCATGCAGTGGGCCGGGGAGAAGGGGGCGTCGGTCGGGGTGGAGGGCTGCGAGGTCGGGGAGGAGGAGGAGCTGCTGGGC
This sequence comes from Holacanthus passer, assembly GCA_025331565.1. Taxonomy (NCBI): domain Eukaryota; kingdom Metazoa; phylum Chordata; class Actinopteri; family Pomacanthidae; genus Holacanthus; species Holacanthus passer. Next base: position 122,274 of record JAFREQ010000114.1, on the reverse strand, counting down.
GGGTAGAGGCTGGGCGGCTGGTAGCGCCCGGGCGTCTCCTGGATGATGGAGACGTGCGGGATCGGGGACTGCTGGCCCGGGTGTTGGACCGCCGGGCCGACAGGGAGGCACTTGGAGAAGGGCGAAGGCGACAGGTCGTGCAGTTTGGGGCTGGTGCTCGGAGAGGACGAGGAGGGCAGCGAGGAGGGCTTGGCCGCCAATCTTTGCTGGCTGATGGAGTAAGCCCCGCCCACCACGCACGGCCTGAGGTCAGAGGTCATCATCGGGGTCATGACCTGAGGGGGAAATATGGCTTTGGGTGCAAGGACAGGCTGGCGCTGTGCTGGCCGCAGACCAGAGGGGCGTCGTAGTCGTCATGTGGCTCCGTCTTTATTGTTGGAACTGAGAGAAGAAGGAAAAGCTAAATGAGTAAACACATATTCCGACCTTCCTGCGAGTGTGTGTGAGTGAGTGGGTTTGTGGCTAGGATACCCGCTGCCAAACAAACACTCTCATCAATGAGACTCTGTGTCTGGGCCTGAGCTCTCCCACCCCGCCGAAAATATTCACAAAAGTAGAAAAAAAGCAGGAAAAAAGGGATGAGTCATCAACACGAGAAACATCCAGCTGCTTCTATAATAAAAGCCTGTTTTCTTTGGATCCTGCTCTGGTGCTAATATCCACTAAATGTGTGATATGAAATATGTTGCTGTAACAGCAGCTTCGTACACAGCAGGGTTCGGCAATTTAAAATAAATTACTGCTCTCTCATTGAGACAAAGAGCAAGTTTAACCAAACGTGAAGGCAGAAAAAGACAAAATGGAGGCTTCGGGGTGTTTGAGTTGTGGCTGTCGTACAAGAGAAAAACCGACGCTGGGTTCAAATGAGGCAGGACTTGTTCTCGGTCGCCGGCGTCTTGGCCACTCGTCCAGATTCCAATGCAAAACATGTTGGACACCACGTTTTAAAATGTGGGCCGTCAATCTCCTGCAGCTCCTGACACGACATCAATCTTATATAACAAGCGTTTCAGTCCAGTTACAAGCGAACAACAGCGCGGCTCTGACCCCGAGCTTCGTCGCTGCCTCACTGAGCTGGATCTCCTCCTTCTTTTCTTTCTGTCTTCTGTTTTCGATTATAACGTGAAGCATGTGCTTGAAATTGAAGCTGAAGAGGTGAATTGCTTTTCCTTCTATTCTTCCTCCTGCGAATCTTATTCTTACATTTTACTGAGACACGTGGTTCATTAAGTTTCTCGTGATTCCGCTCACTTTGGGAAACCTCTTGAAAAGATATTTTTAATCTCACGGGGTGAAGCAGGCGGTTAAATAAAGGGCCAATTACGCTCAAAAGAGTGAAACTGGGACACGTCATGCCCGACTGAAGCCTCCACTGTCAACAACTGTAAAAGAGGAACTGCGACGAGATGGTTTCACCGACCGCAGCACTAAAATAGCTCGAGCGGCCCTATTTTGGGCCTGTTTGGAGGAAGTGTGTCTGCCTGCCTGCGGAGGATAGGCGAAGGCGCAGAGAGCAGCAGAAGAAGTTCACGTGTTTGTGTCGCCGCAAAAGAGAGCCGGGTTTCCGGAGCGTGAAAATCAGCCGTGCGCGCCGTCCCGAAATAAATCTGTTGTTTTTGTGCAGGTTGAGTTAACACCTGCTGCGAAGAAGAAGTGACGTGATTTAAAAGTGAACTTGAAATGACAAATTGAGCCTTTCATCAAACTTTTTTTTTTTTCTTTTTTGCCTTCTCCTCCTGGCAGATCTCATTGTTCGCTCGTCTCTCACCCTTCAGGAGACACTGACCAGACGAGCTGTCCCCCGGTCTCCTCCCTCCCTAACGCTCCCTGCATCCTGAGGACAATGCTCCACTTTCACAGCGGGGCACTCCGTCGCCCACGTACAGGGCCGGGCCAGCTCGCTTGAATCGCAGCTTTGAACCACCCACTGGATTTTCGCTCCAAGCCCGAAGCGCAATTAGCAGCGGTTTCTACATTTCAGTTGGTGGGTCAGTGTTTATATTTAGCTTGGCAAAAGGTTCTTCTATTCAAATAACATGCTTTTCCCATGCCCCTTCCCCACCCCTGTGCGTCCAGTCGCTGCAGAGTTCACGCAGGTACGGAAAAGAACAGATTTTATAGATTTTTTTTTTTTTTTTTTTACAATGAAGGAATAATAGCGTTGCTTTGTTCCTCCCATGCAAACCACCAGACAAGAGGGAAAACAAACTGTTTGTTCTCGTCTTCAGATGTGAGATGCTGGCAAAAATGTTTCTAATTAGTCTGGGATATGAAAGAGCAGACGGAGAGCGGCGAAGTGCTGCCGTGATGCAGGACAGGCAGAATAAGCAAAGATGTGAGGACGAGGCATTTTCATATTTTGGTGACACATTCACATGATTTTAGTGTCTATGGAGGACTCTGGTTTTTCACCACATGTCAGCCAGACACCAAACTCCACTGACAGAGGCTGTTTAGTATGTTATCATTCAGGATCCACTGCAGGGATTGGCTGGCAGTCACAGTACTGCTGACACCACAACACTTCACATTTAACATCCAAAGACTATTTATAACCTGATCCAGATCCTGAATCAGTCATGAAAGTCATGAATTACATTTTTTTCCCAGTTGTTTGAAGCAGCAGTTTGAATGGTGCATTTTCACCAAACAGTTGAGAAGAAAGGAGAAGCAGCTTCAAGCTTTAACAAAATCACATAATGCAATTATTTTTCTCCTCAATCCTTAAAGGTGCAACATGTAAAAATTGGCCACCTTCATTTTGTTTCTGTCAAGTTTGAATGAAGTGAGATTTACAGTGAGTTAACAGGACAATTAACTGAGACAGTGTATGTTTGGAAATAGGTGTGACAATATTTCCTTTCTTCACAAGTTTATTTTGTTTATTATGTGAAACGTTGCAAACTGCACTCAACTGTCGCCCCCTGAGGTACAAAGTGGTATTACAGTACAAGACGGGCCTTACATTCACTTTACGTATTGCACCTTTAACAGGTTGGCGAGAGCACGGCAGCCACGTGTCCCGTCAAACGTGAACGTGCATGAGGAGAAGAGCTTTACCGCTGGCGGGGACGTAGGTGAAGCGCTGGTACTGGCTTCTTTTCCTCTTGCCGTTGCAGACGTAGAAGTTGACGTGGACCGGAGTGGAGAGTCTTTGGTTGCGATAGGGGGGAATCTCGATGAGGAGCGAATTCTGCAACCAAGAAAAAACAAGTCGAGTGAAATCAAGTCATGCATTGATATGGTTTGCATAAACAAAGTATTGTGTGAAGCTTTATGGTATAATCTTTTTTTGACTTGTTTTGCTTTGCTAGACTTCCTTATCTAGTTGAGCTATTTTTATGTTTTATGCTCTGTTTTCATCTTTTCTGTGTCTTCATCTCTTGTGCTCTTGTAATTTACTTGGGGATCAATTAAGTGACATTTTATCTTGTCTTAAACATAAAAAAGCTGATGCACGAGGTGATTTTTGTTGATCACTTTGAAAAGGAAAGAAAGGAAAAGGAAAAGACACCTTCTTCTGTTTATTCACCACTTATCCTCCTTCATAGATGAATGAATGAATAAGTCAGGAGCACGAACACGAACACATTAACCCTTGAGATTTTTGTGGTTTAAGATGGAAAAACATCATATGATCATTGTTTTTTGTTTTTAATTCTTCGTCCCATTTTCACTTCTTCCCTTCGAATCCGCAGCCTGAAGTTGCGTGTGTTTTTCTGGGCGGCGGACAAAATCTGAAAATCTGGTTGTAATCCCGAACGAGGGAGGCACAAAGAGACCGTGGAGGGAGGTTATAGAGAGCCGAGGTTGTTTGCACAGTGAATAACTCAGCTGATGTGAATAAATTGAAGTCGGGATTGTCCAGATAGTTTATTTCCCCAGCAGAGCTTCCCGCTGTCTGAGGAGGGAGCGAAGGCCAGGAGCGACCATGAGTTCAGTCTGTGGCCATATCAGCCCTGTGTGTGTGTGTGTGTGTGTGTGTGTGAATGTACATGTGTGAGGTGCTGCTCAGTAGCCAGAGAGGAAGTCATCTGTCTAGAAAACTGTGCTTCGGAGGACGTCTGGCCCTGACATGTACAGGTGAGAGCTGACACACGTTATATTAAATCACTACAGTCGTAAAGTCAAGTGAAGCCAGATGAGGCTTTTCGACTTCTCTCATTCACCCCCGTCTTTTCGTCCTTCGGAGAATTAGCTGATAAAAACTCTGGAGACGGTTCACAATTTGCACTGTGTAAACTCTAATTGTGTCCAGGTTGAACAGGAATATTTGCAGCTCTTGTGTCGCCGCTTGTCCAATAATGTCAATTCACACATATTGACAAGAAACAGGCTTCATTTTTAATGCAACACACGAACGAGCGACATCATTCACTTACTTTTGAAAGCTTTATGTACACATGTGCTGTTGTAAATTCATCTCCACCCACTGATGGATGAACGGACGTTCAATTTCTGTGAAGCTAACACTGAGATGTTTCTACCTGACAACAATGATTTCTCTCATGTGGAGGAGGAAAAATGGGATAGATTGAGCATGAAGGAGCATTTTTGGACGCGTCAGCCGAGCGCCTCAGGACCATTCGTCTACGTTTATATGAGTAATCTGAAGTATCTAATTGTAAATAATTCATAACATTAAAACTAAATCATCCCTCGTCCGCCTCCCTCTCGGAGAAGGTCAGGTGACGGAGGCAGTGAGGTATTCTGAGTTTGTGGTTTGGTCTGCGTTGTGGTGGAACGGCAGAGGTTAAACCTGGCCAAGGCAGCGTCAGTGTTTAGAATGGGACCAATCCAGCAGACTGGGCCGAGACGGGAGGGAGGGGGGGGGAGGGGGGGAGGCCCTTTGTCTATTCAAGCAGACAGATGTGTCCCAGCAGTCACTGTACGTGTGTGTGTGAGAGAAAGAGTGTATGTTTTGCAATAGGAGGACACTGGGAGCAGGTGCAGCGAATCACATATAGACACCCTCTAATCCCCTCGTCTATCTCCCAGACTCCCACCTCTCTCTCTCTCTCTCTCTCTCTCTCTCTCTCTGTCACAGGCCAAGACAGGACACACTGCCAAGCACAAACTCCCGCAGGTTGAAGGCTGAACTTTTGAAAACCTTTTCCACACATTTCAAACACGACGCTGCTGTCCCCCCCCCCCCCACCCCGAGGGTTTCAGCCCAGAAAATCCACAGTCATATCCCAGTTACACTTCTGTCTGTGTGTGTGTCCATAATGTGTGTGTGTGTGTGTGTGTGTGTGTGTGTTGTTTCATGTTAACTATGTGTTAGGTTTAAAAGAATAGTAAGACATTTTGGGATGTGAGCTTATTTGGTTTCTTGCCAGGAGTCAGATGAGAAGATTGAAGATCTCATGTCTGCATGTTAAATATGAAGTTGCAGCTAATTAGCACAGTTTAGCACAAAGACTGGGGACGGGGTGAAACACTGAGCCCGGCTCTGTCTGAAGGAAACAAATTGTGCCTAATTAAAAGCAATGTGTTGTTTGCATTATTCATTTAGATATAGAAGATATAGCGTGTTAGTTTATGAACTTCAGAGCCGCAGGTTTTAAGGAAGATCCCAAAATGTCAAACTGTTCCTTTAAAGTAACTTCCCACACAAAAACACCTATTTTTCTATTAAAGCTGTGAATTGTAGCTGTAAATCAACAGTATTTCACTATAAGTCAAAAGCAGCTGTTCAGTTAACCCCAACATGACATGACATGATCCAGATATTCTTTTTTATTTTTACTTAATAAGGTTGTAAATCAGTTTTAGACTTTTTTAGATTAGATGAAATGAGATTAACCTAATTTCATATTTTCTATCAGACAAGAGTATAAAGGATTAAAAATGAAAATTATATTTCCATTTCCATTGGTATCTGTCCACACAGGTTGGATGTATTGTGCATGTTTTGAGAAATCCAACTTGATGTAACTGGAATTTTGTTTGTGGCGCTCACAACATTAAAAAATCTCATTGGGCTGAAAGCAGATAATTCTGAAAATCAGGGGAATAAAATTATATATAATATATCTGCGAGTTTGGCTACTGTTGGAAGTAAATGAGAAAATAAGTGTTTTTGTTAGTTTGTGAAATGGCCCTTTAAAGTTGATTTAAATCAAATGCAGATGTGGTGTAAATTTAGAAATCAACAGGCCGAGCTCTGTTCACTCTCAGCTCGCTTGATTTAGACATCAGCTTTTTCAAGACAAGACTGAAAATGTTCTGCCACTTAGTTTGAGATTGAGAACAGCTGCTTCATCCTCAGCGCTTTAATCCTACAAATGAGACTGGATTCGTCCCGATAAGAGCGTCTCGTGTGTCACTTACAGACTTTGAAGCGTCTCTATCAACCTTGGCCTCCGTCTCCCAGAGGTGGTGACCATCTGAAAGAGAAAAGAGAAAGAGGTTGTTTTTTTAAAATGACAAATCGGAAAATAGTCCACCTACTTGGCTTCCCAGCACAAATGAAGAAATGGAACGAGCGTTGTTATTATTATCTGTTACATCAGTGATATATAAAACAGCTAGTCGAGGGTATCGCACACGTCATACTGTCTGACCCGCCACTCATGAGCTCATGTCCTCGGTCTAACAAACCTGAGACAGAAAAGAGAGAGACACAGACACAGACGGAGAAATCTGATGCAATCCTGAAAAAACCCGAGTCATACCAAAGAGATGAGCGACATCGCTGGTGGATGAGAGAAAGCTTGACTTCATCGCTGTGTGGAATCCCAACATGCTCGAGCAGCTGGTCGGCTCGTTAATACGCGACGGCTGGAAACTGACAACTCGGCTCTCGAACTCCTCGTGTTCTCATGGGAATCCTTCTGTTATCCCCATATAATGATCGTTAAACAGTATTGGTATTCGCTCTTTTTCTGGTAACGTGTGTTTTCTCCTTAAAGTCGCCACAATAAAGAGGTTTTCCCATCAGGCCATAAAACGAGGCATCGCATGAGCCGACGGAAAACACGGGCCTGCTCAGAAAGCGAGTTTGATTTGTCCTTCTGCCCAATGAGGTGCGGGTAAAACTATATTTTTACCACCTTATTAGACACAGAAGGAAACATGTGTGATTTCTTTAGACCCCTGACTCATTAACAAGGCCCTAAAAAGACATTAAATGAGTGTGAAAATGGCTGGAAGGGAAACTGCAGTTTGAAGAAAAAAGGTCAGCCGTGGCCAATCCTTCCTGAAGAAAATGAGATATGTGTGTTGCTCAACAGGTCGTCTGCAGTTTGAGAAGTGCGGCGTTGGAACAGATGGACGGGGCAGCGGTCGCAGTCGTGAGGTGACAGAGATGGAGCAGCTTCTATCGTGTCTGAGGAGACGCTGGAAAACCTGTTCAGCTCTCTCCTGATCTCACTTTCACCTTCTCTCCCTGCATGTCACCTGTGGATTGGAGCTTTAGCTGCTGCTCTTTGGGGTCAGGTCTCTGAAATTTGTGCACTGTCAATACGCCAATAATCAAATATGAGGCCAGAGTTCTGAATGCATACAGACTTTTTTTGACTGAGTTTGGTCACGTTTCCAATGCACCTGCTCATAATTAGCTTATGCTATAGGGACACAGTTATGGTCTTAGCATCCTAATTGTTTGGCAGGATTTTCCGCAGACCTCTGTGTCTGAGTATTTCAACCAGCACCTGGAGACGGAGGATTCAAAATACGATTTCCCAACACAGTTAAATACGCTTCAGATTATTCATACACTTATCTATAATAACTTGAGCCATGTCTGAACCAGTGAATCCAGTCGGAGCCCATGTGATGCACGGTTATGTTAGAAATGAGAATATAACTTTGCACTGGAGCCCAGAGATGTTCCAGATACATTGATTGGTATTGGGTGAAAATGGATCGACTGATTATCCCGAAATCCATTCAGAAAATGTCCCATTGCACCGAAAGCCCTTTTATCCAACAGCCTGTTATCCTGAAAACAAACAGCTCCAAAGGCCAAAAACACACACTGTCCCCGGACAGTTTTGCTCTTAACATCTTTGTGTATTTGTACGTGCAGGAAAAGATGAAATCTGATCTTTGTCGTCATTGTAACTAAAATAAGCATGTGGTCAACGTTAGTGAAGTTACATACGTAAGTTAGTGCTCGCAGAGTGTGTGTTTCCTGAACAATGGGCCTTCTGAGCCTCGGGGTGTTTGTTTTCTGGAAAACAACTGTCAGGCAAATGGGACACTTTTCGGACTGTTGGGGTTTTGGAATAATGAGCCGTTGGAACAATGGCACCGAAAACAGAACCTAATGTCACTTTTGGAGCTTTCTGCAACTCTTTTAGACAAAGAGAGATCGGCAGAATAAGTTAGTGCTGCTGTCACATCTTTATCAGAGGCTGTTAAGTTAGATTCAGTTTGAGGAGAGACAAAAGGCTTCGAGCTGAGACCAGACTCCCAGATTGTTTTCCATGTATTCCTGGTGACAGATAACTCAGATTCTGTGGCCTTCAACCAGAAAAATGTGAAAAAAAGTGGGCATTTTTCTTTAAACAAATAAAAAGCTTGCTAAAAACAAAAATATTGCATTTTCTGGGGGATGATCGTGACTGGTGCACAGGAAGGTGCAGACATCTGGCGAGCAAGAAAACACGCCGGCGTGTGTTACTATGAATCAAATATAACATTTGCAAACCATGTTGCGAGGAAGGCGACGTGTAAACAATAGAAATGAAAAGGAAAACAGTCTGTCATACAGGAAGTTGTACAGGATCTCTGCTGGCACACAGTGTCCAATGGATGTTTTAGTTTCATGCTGCAAAGAAACATTCGACAAGTCGACTTCTCGCTTTGTGAAAATATTTTAATAATTTATCATATCCCCTCCTGACTCACACGTCACATCATAAAAGCTCAAAGCAAAGTGTGATCAGGCCAGAAAACTTTTGAATTCAACTCAACCAATGAGCTCTTTGCTCCATGAAAGCAGCTCAGTCTCTAAAAAATTGTTTGTTTGACTCAAACTTCAATCTGCCAGTCTGTCTTTTTCTTCCCTCTCTCTCTCTCTTCGGGCACCTCTCCAGAAGGGAAGCCTTCCTGCAGCCTGATGTCGATCCACAGGAGATAAACATGTTTTTCAGATCTCCCTCTACGTCTCTCTCTGTTTCTCCCTGTCTGCTTTTCTCTCTCTCTCTCTCTCTCTCTCTCTGACTCACGCTCACATCATTTTTCACATCACTGCAGAGATAGAAAAATTAAATTTAGCACTTTGTTTTCTGTGCCCGTCTACCTATTGCCAGGAAACTTCTCAAGGGCCCAAAAAAAAAAAAAAAAAGAAAAAGGGAGCTTTGAAAACGCGTGGGATGCCTTTGTTTGAAAAAGAGTGTACCAGATAATTGATAACCACAGAATGTAATTGATAACCACAGAATGTTCCAGAGTTATAGGGCAACATCTGCACAACGCCTGCACCGATCCAATGAAAGACTTCAGCAGCCGTCTCTCTCCAGTTCCCCTCCTACCAAATTTCAACGAGCACAATATGGTTTCTAGCTCCCTGGCCCACTGTGCTGGATAATATCCAATATTATCGAAGTTAAACAACTCAGCCTAAAACCTCTCCCCTGAAACCGCCCCGGCCGTATAAACCCAGTACCCCTCTCCAACTCTCCCAACGCCCAAACTCCGCTCGCCTTGGCAGCGTCCCAGCCTCGCAGAAGCCTTACAATTCACATTTCGTTAGCGATGGTCTATACAAATCATTACTTTCTCAGGACAGACATAACACAGAGCAGTCAACGGCACAGAGCCGGTGCTGCGCAGAGTCGTGTCGGCCCAGGGGGATCGAACACTATACAATAGTTATTTGTCATGTTGGGTTTATAAAGGGAATCAAACAGCTCCTTGTGCTCCTTAATTGGAGCTGGGTGGAGTGAAGCGTCGGTGCCCAGAGTGAAACAGCGGGGTGGCGTGTGCCCAAGCCCTCAGAACGAACAGTAAATATAAACACATGCTGTACCCAGGCCCATGTGGCAGCTGAAAGAGTTCCCTTGTCCTCTGACTGATGACTGAGACTTCTTCCTTCCTGCCGCCCTGAAAACACGTGGATTTTGGAAGTCGCGTGCAAGCGGCTGCGGTGTGGAAGGTTTAGGCGAGCTGATAGATGGCAGCAGCGGAGGAGGAGATGCTCCACGTCCGCTCTTCGGCAGCGACCGTGGCGCCTGTCACTGCGCGCCGTCATCTGCACGCAAGGCAGCGCTTTCATCGGGAAATGACTCTCTGGGGTTTCTCAAACAGGGCCCCGCGATATTTATGAGTCATGCACTGAAATCTATGAAAACATAATCCCTGCTGTTTATGTGGCTGTAGTTGATTTGTTTATGAAAACAGCCATTGTTCTCTGAAGTGTCAGAAGCAGCCAAACCACCGAGCGGCTTCGAGTGGAAGTCGCTGTTCTATGAATGCGATGAAACCGAAGCCTGCTGACCACCACTCCCTCACAACTAAACCACGGCTCGAAGCTACCAGCGCTAACTGAGCTACCACAGCGTTCATGGGAAAAGTCATTTCCCCCGCTGCTGCTCTGCTGTCGTCTTCGGCTCTGGGCTTAAAGGAGGATCTGTAATTTTCTGCAGGTAACTCCAGACGCCATCTGGCAGCCTCGCAGCATGATAATCCTCTCGCAGTTTAATTTTCAGGCAGGCCAAGAACAATTAGACACATCAGGCACGGAGAGCCGGGCCTCTACCTGTCTGTGATCGAACAGGTGATGAACAGAAACACGGCTGGTTTGACGGATCAGGGAAACAGTTATTCGCAGCAGCGCAGGCTGCAGAGGACCAGGCAGCTGTCCAGCACAACAGGCCAGATGTGAAAGTACTCTTTTCACCAGGGGGTTTCTCCTCTGCAAGGATTTCCTTCAGGATCTCTCACTCAAATTAAGCGATTATCAATCACGGCGGGGAAACACTGAGCACAAAACCACACTTTATTAAAAAAGACTGAAGGGAAGTTAAAAAGACACCGAGTGGACGTAGCCACAAAGTGGAAAGAGGTACTACACAAAAAGTACACACAATGTATCCAAACACTATAACAATAATACTTCTTGCATTGGCCGTGTTATAGTATAAGTATTGGCCAGAATGGATTCTGATTGGCTGCGGGAGGTTTCTGTCCTAACACTCAATACAACACAAATACTTCTACTTTCTGAATAGTATGAGTAGTTTCTGAGTATGAGTGAAACATTAAATCTATCGTCTCTGTACTGTTTTCAATTGAGTTTATGTCAAAAAGGATTAACAAACTATAACATTCTGTTTTACTTATGTTTTACACAATGTCCCAACTGTTTTGGAATCAGGGTTGAATACGAACAAAGAATATTTTATATCATTTGATTGCTGGTATAAGTGTAATCCACTCTGACATGAGCCATTTTGAAAAGTCGTCCACAGTGGAAAGTGAACCTTTAAGACCATGTTGTTACTGTAACATATATTTGAGTTTGGTTTATTTTTGTTTACTTTACTGGAGATGTGTTTTGTTTACTTTTGTTTGTTTATTTACCTGTATTTACTTTGGTGTAATCACATCCTCCTCTGAGCCAACACCTTATACCTGTATTTACTGTATTATATGCTTTGCTATAAGATACTAGAGCAATAGACTTTGCAAAACATCATAACATAGTTGTTGACGACATGTGTGACTGAAATCTCTTATCTGATGAAAAGCTGTTGGAGAAACAGGCTTTTCACAGGACAGTCATGACTCTTACACTCGCTGCTCTCTTCATGACCTGGGTTTATAAGTTTAATTTGCATTTGGTTTCCACCCTGGGCTCAATCTTTGTGCCTCACTCCGTCTTTCATTCCTATTTGGACTTTTACAAACAGACCATAAATTACATCTGAGAGCTCCTCCAGCAGAACAGGCAGAGGTGAATAAAGGACAGAAGGGGCCTAATTTCCCAAATGGAGTGACTGTGACTTATCAGAGACAGCATCTTCAGGGCAGGCCGGGGCAAATGAAAGCAAGGTGAGATTCAGCCGGGGTTAGATTACAGGCCGATGTCTGCGGCGCTCAGGCCGTACAGTAATCTCTTACGACTGATTGGCTGTAACCAGGAGCGACAACTGAACCGATGCTATCTGGGTTATTTCTACCGGGGCAGGAGGGGAAGGAGGGCGCGACAGAGCGAGGCCGACCTGCGGTTACTGTTTTCAGATGTTGTGCTCTGACGGAGGAACAGGTGACAGAGTGTGCCTCTATGGGGGAAACGAGGGATTTCCTCCTGCGTGAGTCATGGCTAGCAACAACAACAAACTCAAAAACATGAATGTGAAACTGCACAAAAACATATTCCCTCTTTCTCTCAAGCACACACAAATAAACCATGTGTTGTTTCCCCTGAATGTCATTTGTCAGCAGAGTGGAAACATCATCGAGACCATCGGACACTAAAACAGAAACCAAAACAAATGAAACTCTGAGTTGGTTGGCAGCGCCTGAAGGCAGAGTGACCCATCCTGCCTGTAATGACAGGGGAAACTCTGACACAAACACACACAGGCCTTGTAAGTACATGCAAACACACAACACGTCGACGCTCACATGTTCGGTTACCGCGGCTTTGTGAACGGTATTTTGCGAGGGTGCTTTATTGGAAAATTTGCAGGAAAATTGTCCATCGGTAAAATTAAACGCTTAAGCTCTTTATGGCAGCGAAATCCACCACTTTGGATTTATGAGTTTGATCGTTAAAGCGTTTCTCAGAGCTCTGGCTTGGCACGAGGGAAGTAACAATAAAAGCATATTGAATTTGTAAAATCTATCAGCTGCATGTGAAAACAGAGCTGAGCTGCGTGTTTTTTAAATATGAAAATTAGCTGTTTTGCATGTCGCCATATTTCTTCATTCTGCTGTATCTTATTAAACCAATGATCCCGTGTCACCCCAGAGATAAACGACGTCTCCGCTCGTGCTTGTTACTATCTATTTATACAGAGAGCAGCTGTAAAGAAGATGATCCGCGGGGAGTCCGGAGTTAATGAAGTGAGGGCTGGTGGCACAGAGGCAGCTCGGATAGAGAGGTGGAAGGATGGAGGGAAGCGGAGGGAGGGCAGTGTTGTGGAAGCCTGGCTTAAGGGTGTTTCCATGGTAGGATTGCCCAGGAATCTGATGCTGGTGCCAGACGCGGGGAAACCCTCATCAAAAACAAGGGAGCACACCCATCAACGCCGGTCCAGAGCCGGCACAGGGCCCTAAAGACAGTCGGATTCAGACCTCAGCTGCAAAACTCCTCGTCTTTTAGGTCCAGTCACATCTTTCATTCAGGCAGAAGGAAACTCACTGGTTGGGTTAAACTTCAGGGGTCCGAGCTAAAGAACTGGCAGGGTTGTGAACAGTCGACTCGTGTGAGAGGATGAAATTATTGAGCGTGATATTTTTTCCTGATCTGACAAAAAAATGATCTTAAATGAGCTTTTACTGCAGCTTTCTTCATGTTGTGGTCTTCATCAGCATTTGGAGTTTAAATTATTATTATAAGATTCAAATTATTCCTATTATATGATTGAAATTATTTATTTTTGTGGATATTGATTCTATAGCTACATTTCCATTATTCATATTCACAGAAGAATGGACATCCATGTATTATTTTTACTGGACAGAAAGGGTGCAACATAATCTAAAGTCTGAACTAGTAAATAAAGCTGTCAGGATAATGTAGAGGAGTAAAAACTACAGTAATTGAGTAAATGTACTTAGTTACATTCCACCACTGGCAGCTTTATATATTTATCTAACTGAAAAAGCCACAAAATGATTCTTAATTCTAACAAAGCAGCCTCCAAGTTTTTATCAAACAGAAGTCATTTTTGGACGAGCTTCATCTTTCTTTGCTACCTCATGATCCAAAAAGTCTTTGTCTGTTAACTGAGGTTCAATCGTCCCAGTGATGTGACTGTTTGTCTCCAGCTCCGCCTTTAAAAAACCCCGACTCAAACAGTGATCTGGCCTCGTCTCAGGAAGAGATCAGGGTTAATCAAAGAGGCCGGCGAGAGGGGGGGGGCTACGCTCATTCAATCACTTCTTGTTTTGATAAACAATCTCACTACTTCATTGTACAGAGCTGGAGGGGGAGTGGAGGGGGGTGGAGGGAGGGGGGCGCCTGCGAGCCCGGGCGGCCTTGAATTCTTCCTCTCGCAGGTGGAACAATGAAAAGGCTTCCCTCTTTTCTGAATGAGTCACAGGCTGATAGGATCACACGTGTTTACACTGCTCAGCCTTGGCTCAAACCGTTGCTCACGTTGCTTTGCCGAAGCTAATCAAGGAAATTGCTGTTTGTAAACCTCCTCGTATCAACATCTGGGAGCAGTCCCCTCGCCCTCCAAACCAAAACGGCTTAAAGTAAGAAAAAGAGAAACAAACACCGAGGCATCGCACACACACACACACACACACACACACACACACACGGACAGAAGTGCATGCATCCACAGCACGTGCACAGCCACCCACACGCACACGCACACGCACACACACACACACACACACACACACACACACATGCTGCATTTGTGATCCATTCCTCTGCTGAACAGGCAATGGAAACTTCTGCAAATGTAAATCTGCTGGGTTAAAAATACAGCGTATTAATGTGCACCACATGTGGCACTCTGGCAGGATGGAGGATATTTTGACGGAGGGGGGAGGAGAGGAGGGAGGGACGAAGGCTGCAGTCCTGGGGTTTCTCCAACAACGGAGAGGGAGACACACACACACACACACACACACACACACACACACACAGCTGTACTGAGACGACACAGCGCGAACTCCACAACTCCTCCTTTTTTACCTTGAGCCTTTTCCACGAACACCACCTTGGAGTCGTGCTGGAAGTTGTGTCCGTCGAGCAGCATCCTCTCCCCCCCGGGGGCGGGACACGTCTCCAGGCTCTGCTTATCCACCAGCGGCAGCTCCTGGGCCGATCTCTGGGCTGAGGGAGGGAGGAGAGAGAGCGGCCTCATCGTTCTGCTAATACACACCCACTCCCCATGCAGACCTGAGCATCCAGACCGAGGCTGAATCACTACCTAGACAGCTTCCACAGAGCTGCCGGTAAAAGCTGTAAACTTCTGCCTCTTCATGTTAGAATTAAGCTGCCTGTTTGCCACAGAGCAGGGAGAGGCTCCGCGCTGTGTTTATTTGTGTCTTCCTCAAATTATGGTGGATGTTTTGTCTCAAATATTTGGTTTAAGAGTATCTTTCCTCTCCCTGTCTTCTCTTACCTTTTGGCTTCTCCTCCTCATTCCTCGCTTGCCTTCACTTTTTTTCTGAAATGATACACTCCTCGCCATGAAATATTTGAGTTCTGTCTAAACGCTGATGTGTTGTCCAGGTCTCTCTTGTGAAAGATATCTGTAGTTTCACTGTGATTGACCAGAATACATAAATACAGGTTCAATAAATTCTGACTAGCTTTCTCATATGCGGATCCTCTTTTTGTAATTCGAAGCTCCTGCATTCTGATTTTGATAAAACTAATTCTCCGTCTCTGGAAACCATCAATCTTTCCCACATTTCTCTGTTTCTCTCCCTCCGTCTGACCGTCGTTCTGCCTCAGTCACACACAAAGTGAATTTTGGTCAAAAACAATTGCTTTGTGGCAGCCGTTCAGAAACTAACAATGGTCTATTTCAAGGGGCTGAGATCATGGTTTAACTACTGTCTTTCATTTACCTCATAAGACTTAATCTCTATGGCAGCTTTCACTGCCAGAACCACATGAAGTGGTTGATCTGCTTGACTTTATCCTGGTTGACCAGTCAAAGGTCATTTCCAGTGCAGTGCAGCGAGTCAGTGCAGTTTATCGAGCAAGACCTTCACTGTATTTAACAGTCAAATACTGTCAAATTAAAATGTAGCTCACAATCCCAGGCAGCATTTCTGCACGAGTCACAGAGCTGCGCTGATCACGATCTTTATCAGATAATCCCATGCTTCTCCGTTGATTAAATGATTAATTGTTTAGTCTCTAAACTAGTCCAACAATCCAAGGGGACGTCATCAAATTGTTTGTTTAGTCTGAAAAACAATATTTGATTTACGATGACAAAAGAAGAGCAGCAAATCCTCACATTTGACTGTTTAATAAATGACTTTAAGGATGACTTGATGACCAAAGTTTGAGCCAATTGACCAACTGATTAATCCAGTGTTTTTTTTTGTCTTGTGATCTTTTTAAATGTGGCCCTTGTCACATGTGTCATATGCCCATGACTTTTAAATAGTTTGACCAAAAAGTGAATTATTTTCTCCTTCTGAGCTTAGATTGTTTGATTCGAGTCAATATTAAAATTTTGACTTGAAAATTTGACCTGATGATGGCGCTAAATCATGAAAAAGCAGCAACATGAACAACATGAATGTCTGTACCAAAGCAAACATGGATAGGAAAATAAAGATTAGAAAAAAAAGATGTAACTTCATGTGGCAGATGTTTTTAGTTTTTATGTATTGATTATCTTACAGCTTCTAGAATATATCTTCTGACCCCTTGGATGGGTCCTGACTGCCATGTTGGTTTTCAATAAGTGCACTAATGACCATTTAAGCGCTATTTAAGAGGCATTAAGGGGCTGAGGAGATGAGAAGATGAACTCACAGCACTCGATGGGGTTGGACGCAGCCTGCAGAGACACCGTCCTCCCCGTGGCCTGGTTGATGTGAACTCGGAAAACCATCCGCACACGCGTGTTCTTACGCCCGATGTCGGTCTCCCCCTTCCTCAGCTCGATGTCCGAGTTACGCAGCTTCAAGATCCCAGCGCAGTCGATTCTGTGTTTGTGGAGACACAAGGTGAAGAGTTTGAGTCAGTCCAGAAGACAAATCGCCGTGTGCACTGACGACACACTGTGTAAACTCTCACAGTTAATCAGGCTGTGATTTATGCAGCACTGCAGCCAAATCAAAAGTGATTTTCACTCTGGGCTCCATCAGCACGGTCCTGAAGGAGGCGGCAGTCGTGTCAACAGAAGATTAACACCACCAGCCCCCAACAGCGCTTTTACACCTCAGTGCACCCACTCTTGGGTAAAACTCCAACTCAGTACTAACAAATGCTGGAAAGGTTTTATTACACATGATCCACGAGAGATGGTTCCTAAAATACTTTTTCCCTTCCACACGTCTTACAACCAAGAATTGGCTGTTATGATTTCTTTTTACGGCGTCAAACTCTTCATCACACACTCAATAAAAGCCCCCTGCTCCTCTTCCTCCCTCCTCTACGTCTGCACTGCACTCATCTAACTTTTTCATACTTCCAGCCTGTCCAAGCGGTTTCTGGCATTTCCATCGCCGTGCTACTTGATGCCGCATTCCTCAAAGCCTAGTTAATGTCAACTTTTACACACATTTGAACACTCCCTAACATTCTTCTCGCCAGACACCGGGGTCTGCCTCGCTGGCGAAGTAATCAGGTGTTGATGCTGAGGACCCCAGCTGTTCGGCCCTCCGCCTACACAGGCAAGCTGAGCGTTAAACCACATACTGAGGCGTCTGTTCAGTGCCTGAGAAAAAGTTTTAGAAGGAAAGATCAATCCCAAGAAGAGGGGCAGCAATTTCTTTCATGTTATCATTTAATTTATTAGGAGTTGATTAGAGTCATACCAAGTTGAGCAACAGCTTTATACTGGCTAAAAAAAATACTGATGTTGATTAATGATTTAATTTAACACATGCCCCCCTAAAGCATCTGAATAACTACTTCAGAAATACAATAACGCCTGTATTGTACACCACATAATAAAACATCTACTGCATGTGTCACGCTGGAGTACATGTCAAAACGAATTAATCTCCCGCAAATCCCCGGCCTACACTGTAAGCACTGCGAGGCGTGTCCTCCATGAGAAAAGAGAAACCGTACCCCGAGGTGAAGTCGTTGTATAAGGGGAGCTTATGTGTTACATCCATTAAAAGGCAGAGAAAGTGCTGATGTTCGCAGGCTGCTACTGCCTGCAGCTCAGACTCCAACCCCAGCTCCCTGTTAGAGCTTCCCCAGTAATCTGATCTGCAGGGCTTATAAAATGTGTACAGACGGCAACACTTTCACAACCCAAACACACACATGGACACACATTCATGGACACACACACACACACACACACACACACACACACACACACACAGTGCTACCGGGAATAAACCTCATGTCTACTCTTAGATTCTGAAGAAAAGTGATGATCTAACATGTTTTGATTGAGCAGAAGGATCCTTCAGTTGAAGTAAACTCAAGATGGATTTAGAGATTTTCATGTGATGACACACAACTTTGCAGAGTGGATGGTGTAAACTGGGTGTCATGGACAGAGCATCAGATGTTCACTATATCATGGCAGGAGTTGTTTTTAAGTGTCAAGCCAGTTTAGACAAGTCCAAGTCAAGTCTGTGTTAACCAAGTTATGACTTGGTAAGTAAAAAAGCAGCTTTGAAAGGAAGGTGAAAGGTCAGTCTTCACATGTGACTAACTGCTTATGGAGACTTGTGACTTGACTGGGAGTTTCCAAAAACTTAACTTGGGACTTGGGACTGGTCTAGGACTTGATTTGGACTTGGACTTTTAATGACTCCAAACTTAATGTGGACTTGAAACTTCACTCTGACGTGTCTTGACTAATTTGAGACTCGTCTTCAATGACCAGAGACTTGACTTGGACTTGAGCCCTAAAAGACTTGAATATAACTCTAGATGTTGCCAAATGTAGATACTTTTAACTTACACATCTTGAACTTTTGCAAAAGATCCAAGTCTCAAGTCATTTAAGTCCATGTTGATTCTTGAATGAATCAAGACTTGACGTCCAAGACGAGTCTTAAATTACTTGAGGCTTGCCTTTGATTTTCCCCAGAAGATTTAGACATAACAGATGGTAAAAAGTTTCATGTTCACCAGATCTAGCCCAGTTTTAATCCGCTGTAGACGTGAGGATATTCTCATGTACACATCACCAGATCAAACCTCACTGGCTGACACTCACATGGCCCGCATGTTGTTCTCTGGCAGCAGAGGGATCTCCAGGACCTTGGTGTTGTTGTGCAGGGCCTCGTGGCTCGGGGTGGACACCGTCTTCCCGGTGATGCGGTGGACCTGGTAGAAGGCGTGGGGCCTCAGCAGCCTGTCATCAGCTGTGCCGATGAACAGCTGCAGGGTCAGAGGCTCGCTCTCCATGTAGCCGTGGAGCTACGAGGGGACAAAGACAGAAAAGATACAGTTCTGGTTAAAAAAACTTTCCAAAAGAAATGAAAAAGCATCCACGTGCCGTTTAAACAAACCTGGGTCTTTGAGAGGTCAGACTCTCAGCAGGATGCTTTTCAAACAAAGTGCCCATTTAGGCTCTTGTAATCACCCTTTTCATCTTCTTTAATTTACGACCGATGGCCCGTATACGCTTCCTCCATCAGTTCATGTCAGGCCTGCCAACATGTTGATCCCACAGTAGCTGGCTCTCAGGGGCAGCCGCTGCCAGAGAGAAGTTAAACCACCTACAGCGAGCAGTGTTGTGATTTGTGAGCGCCGCTTTGCCTTGTGACAAGACTGAGCTAGTGTTTCAGAAAAGTCAAGGTCATGTCAATCCCACCAAGCTCGAGCCAATCAGGGTCAAGAAAAACTCTCAGAAGCGACCCCGCTCTGATCGTTATCAGTAAAACGATCCCGGCACGATGGAGCTGGAGACGGAGCAGAAGTGCTTCTCACTGTAGCTTCAGAACTTCTGAAGTACTCCCAGACCTCCATAGGTGTTGCTTGACAGGCGGCCTCCTGCCACGATGACCTCAACCACCCAAAGTGCAGGCATGAAGCCCAAACCCGCAGGATGAAACCTGAGAACAGCGGCTACTTCTGACACACTGTCTGAGTTATGTATGTTATCCATACAGCGAGGCGGGGGAGGGATCAGAGCAGAATACCTGGCATCACGACGTCAAAACACAAACACAACACGATGCAAATTATAAGAAATAACAGGGGTCCCAATATAGGAATGTAGTAAATAATATAATGTTCATATTTAATGTTGTTTGAGAAGTTAAAGTTGCAATCTATAGCTTTCCTCCTGTGCAAACTACAACAAAGGTGATCGAGCATTTGTGAAACAGTCTCACATCCTTCTTGTTGGATAAGAGTGAAAATCAATCAGATATGTCAACAAAAATATGTTTTTACTGACGAGGTGAGAAGAGAGGACGCAAATGTGTGTGTGACCCAACAAAACATTTTTTACCTTCCAGCACAATAAATATGTCGTTTTTTATTCTTTCAGCACATTCCAACTTATATTAGTAATTATTTTTTTAGAAATGTGTTTCAGTTTTAAATTTCAAGTTACTACATTTTTCCAAATCCCTCAAATTTTCAGCCAAAGCGTCACAACTGGACGTGTGTGGCTAAAATCTTTCCATCCTTTTCATTAAAATTGAGCAATCTTCCTGCTCTTGAAACGCCGCCAATCGTCAGGTCTGAGTCAGAGGAACTGGTGTCGCAGTAAAGTCATATTTCTGTTCCGTATATGAGGAGTTAAAGCTTAATGAACAGACTCTGTCCAGGTGTTACAGAGGCAGACGCTCATTACAGGCCGCTGTGCGAGATTATCAGCTGAAACGACCGGCGGGGAAATGTTGAAATGAAGAGCAGAGTTTTCACTTACATAAGACGAGCGCTGGAGGCGAGGAGTGCCCACAGCGAGAGTGAAAGGATCAGAGCGGGGAGGCACAACATGTGATTTGGAGGAGGATCCCTGTCAGGGTTAAGAGCCTGCAAAAGCCCTGTATATTTGTGTAAGGAAATGGGTTGCTGCCTAGCAATGCTGTTTATTTAGGCAGCAGGAAGGAGTGTGATGAAGCGAGGTAGCCCACTCACAAGGTCACTCTCAAACTGTAATTACTAGCAGATCGCTGATTATCTGCTTTGAATTATTATCAGCATCGAATCGAGGGAGAAATAATCGAACTTGATAATCGACCGATTTCAGCTGCTTCTGAACCAAGCGTGTTTTCATAGAGACGTCTGTGCTCACGTCTGCATTATCATCTATCATCTCAAGACGTGAAATTATCTAAGTGGCACTCTCGAGATGAGGAAACCTTCCCTCTTTGAACGTGTTTTGTAAAAAGCAGCTGCAGCAGACAACAGTTTTGATTTGTCGATGCAATTAAATCGCAGTGATACCGCTCCGTGTAAACCCTCCGCTCCTCCACCCTGGCAGCCTGACATTGGCAAAGCAGCCACCCCTCCCTAGTTCATATTATCACCCACAAGAGGAATGCAGAGACTCCGGCTGCTCGAAGGAGGAGGAAAAGAGGGTGAGGACGGCCGGGGCTCCCTCTCCATTCCTATCACCGACCCTCCCGCCTGTCAAATCACACACAAACACACACGTGTGGTTTTGTCATCCTCTCACGCTTTTTGCTTCACGTGACATTTGTTAAATGCACTTTGTTTAGAGGCAGAAAGAGTCGAGGCCGAGAAAAAGCACATGACTCCAAAATACTAAGAATGCAGAGCAGCTCTCCGGGGGTGTTTTTTGAAGCAACAGGCGGCTCATGAAATCTGACTTGAGACAGAGAGGAAAGACCTCACAGACTTGAACAGGGGGTATTTCCTCTCCACCAAAGTACAGCATGAAACCCTGAGCGTTAAGTGCGGTGAGGACTGCACACAGCACTTCAGAGGCCTCAGTCTGCTGCTGGTGTCGGGGCGGGTGTGGTTGAGGCAGGCAGCGGCGATGGCATTGAAAAAGAACAGAAAATAGCTGGCTTAGCTGCTGGATGCTGGACGTGGAGAGAAAAAAGCGTACCACACAGGACAGGAGCGTCCAGAATAAACCGAGCGAAGTCTGGGCAGGGTTTGAGGCAGAGGAGTGACGGGACGAGCCGCAGAGGCTTCGTCAGCTGGCGTCCGCGGCAGAGGCTGCGCGGCCGTGTGTAACATGTAATCAGGAAGTCACAGAGCTGGGGGCTGCCTTTCTCCGAGGCTCCCTCCAACATCTCCATCAGGAGCTGCCAGAAACGTGTGTGGTTTAGCCGCCGCCGCCTCCGCAGGACGCAGCGCGCGATGATGTCAGCCGTACACACGGGAACTTTCCTAAACAAAGGAAAGTCTGTGTGGTTGGGTGGTAGCTGGCGGAAAAGTAGGGGGGAGGTTTGGGTTTGGGTTTAAAGAGAACACACACTCTCTTTTTCAGCCGGGGTGAACCCAGACCCCTGTCATTAAATCATTAGCACCTTCTCATGGACAAATACGCGTCTTGCACAGATGTGAAGCTGATGTTTGTGTGGATGTTTATGTGTCCAAATATCTTATTCGACTGCTGAATACAAATATAACATGTAACTTTAAAGCACTTTGAATAGAGACGACACAATCGTTCTGTGAGATAAAACTCTGTGTTCCACTTCCAGTCTACATACTAATAATACACAGTTTGTACTACATACATATACTTATATATACTCAGCATCACAGTATTCTGTTTTTGTTCATTCACTTGTAAAAGTAAATTATTAAAGCTCTTCCTGGAGCTGTCTCACCCTGGCTGGGACAATATTATCAGCCAGTTTTAATCACTTACTTTATATTGTTTTAGCCTTATAGAAAAAGAGTTGCCATTGCATAATTTGTCCACTAGAGAGAGCTGACAAGGCCTTTTTTTTCAACCGTAAAATACTGTCGCGCTCAGTATGTTTCTTCCTCGAAGGTCTTTAATAACAAATTCAACCCTTTTCCAAAATGTTTATGTTGGAATCAGCCAACATTTGCTATCAGATTATTTACTCAATAATATAATTATATAAACAAACATTGGTATTGGCCTCAAAACTTCATTATCTCTCGGGTATTAAAGCTGAATAAACTCATTTTTGGCCACAGTACAAGCTAAACACACACGTTATCAGATCAAGATAAAGTGAACATATAGGAAACGGTGGCTTATTTGCATCAGAGCACACAGAGCGATGTGAATGATTTGTTTGTGTTATGATACAATATTCTCTCTCTTTTAGCTTTGTTTTGGTCTCTACCAGCTCCTGAGGGAAATGTCGGCCTGTTAAGTTGCTAAATGCTTCACTAGCTTTGTCAGTCCGGCGTCGAACAGGTAGAGCACTAGTTTACTCTAATCACCATCCTTCATTTAGTCACTTTTCTAATGTGACCTGCTCCACTCAGAATCAGCACAGAGCCGGTTTTCAGTATGGAACTGGGTCACGGTCTGTTTGTCCTAAAAACGGCTGCTTAGCAAAGCACTACCATTCAAACTGAAGTGTACGATTAAACGACAGAAAGACATTTTATCGAAACTGAAAGGCAAACACAGAAACCTCTGCCTCGTATGTGACGAACGTCTGGTGAGCTTGTCGACTTATTGTAATGTATTAAAAGACGTCAAAAGCTATTAATTAAACTGACAGAGCGGCTCGGCGCTCACTTTGCCCGACTGCTCGCTGCAGACCCTTTATTTATTCAGAGACTGAGGTCAGCGCTGGGGAGTAATGGTGGGGGGACCAGATGGGTTTAAAACCAAAACATATCTGCAGTTGTCCACATTTTTTTTTCTTTAGACTCGACCACCAGAGCTACTGTGGTTAAAGCTCATGACTAAGCTCTTACTGGCCATGCTACATCACTTTGTAACTGTCTGTGCTGCACTGGAGGACGCAATGGAAAAGTCTGAGTCACCCTCGTCTGGACAGGAACTGACTGAGTGGACCGGTCTGTCTAATAGCATACCTATGGAATTCCATTCAGAAATGTGACATCTTTGAAAAACATGACGGCCAGACAGTGAAACACATAATCTATTTTAACACAAGAGGTACAAAGGCAGAGAGGGAAAGTGTTGAGGCGAGGAGTGACGAGGTAAGAGGCAGGAGTGAAAATGAGTCTAATGGCTGAACCGTGAGTCGGCCTAATCATCACAGGAAACCAAACAGTCCAGCTCAGTGGTTCTCAACATGTGGTTTGGGCCCCTGAGGTGGTCATAAGATAACTCTTGTGAAATATTGGATTGTTTTACTGCTAAAAATATTCATATGACACAGAACAAAGAAGGGAAAGTGAGTCTTTGGTCTGAGTGCTTGCAGCTGGTAAAAACATGCAACTTGTGTCTTTGAAGGCAAAAAGTTAAGAAGCACTTGTTTAGCAGACCTGAACGACCGGGTGTCCTCCTGCCAGGGCCTTCACCGCCCCCCGGCTGCCCTCCGTCTCATAGTGGGCTCGGTGGTGGGACTTGGGCTGCACGTCGATCTGCAGGCTGTACGGCCCCGAGCTGGACGGCAGCTGCCAGTCGAGAGCCGGCAGGGATGGGCTGTCGGGACGAAAACAAGTCCGACGTGTCAACACAACAAGGAGGGAGGAGGGCTTATTTTAGATGCACTTATCAAGGTAGAATGTGCAGAATGTGAACACAGCGATATGAAAGACCTTGTGAGAAAGCTGTTAGGAAATTATATATATGTTTAAACTCACTTCTCGGTCATGCAGCTTAAATGCACGTATGGACGACTTGTCACATGATTGATCAGCTGCCAAAAATACTGAAACATTTCTGAATTGAATTTGCAGCTTTATGCTGAAATAAATCTTCAGCAGACAAGAAGCTATTTCCCTCAAGCCTCTTTTTCAGGTTTGAACAGACTCAAAATCTTCAGCTGTAACTCAGACTGTCATTCCTTACCTGATGTATTGCTTTGGCTTGGACCAGGAGTACGGGTGCTGCGGCACATCCAGAAACCCGCCACAGTAGCCCTCCTTCTTTAGCGGCAGGCGGTTTGACGGGTGCTCGTCCAGACAGAGCTCCCCTGGACTCAGCTCCTCACCTCCAGGCTCCACCTTCAGGCTGACGGTGGGGTTGTGCTCCTGGCTGGTTTTCCGGGCCTTCATGGGGATTCCCTCCCCGAGGTCAACCACTCCATCTGTGGTCAAGGCGTTGATGGCTGCCAGGATGGCTGAGTTGGTGTACTGGTTGGTGTTTGGCAGCCAGGTCTCCTCAGTGACACTGAGACGAGGCGAGGTCTGCGGGGACGGCCCTGGGGAGTGGTTGGGCGAGTACGGGAAGTGTTTGTGCGACGCCCCGCTGCCGTTGAAGCTGTACTTCCGCTTCGCACCACAAGGGGAGTTGGGCCTGGAGCCACGCTGACCAATCCAGTTGTCATCCGTCACGCTCGTGCGAGGGGAGGTGGAGGGGGAGTGGCGAGGGGAGCCGCCAGAGGTGCAGCCATCACCTGGAAGGGCGAGGGTGGAGCCCTTGGGGGACACGGAGGGCGACTGCCAGGGCGAGTTCTGGGGCGAGTTGTCGTAGTTGTAGGAGAAGCCTGATTCGTAGGAGGAGGCGTCGGAGTGGCAGCTGCGAGACGAGACGCTGCTGGCCGGACTCAGGCAGCTGGGGTCGCGGTAGCCATCTGCACTGGGGAGGGTCAGCGTCACAATGGAGTTGACTCGCTTGGCTACGGGAAGGTTGCTCTCCTCAACCTCATCCTCAGGAAACTGACCGTAGGCCGTGATCTCGATTCGAGGGCTCTCCAGGGTCGGGGCCCCGTTTGGCCGGACGCTGGAGGACGAGTAGTAGCCGGCCGCTCTCATGTCGTCCTGGGTGTCGTAGCTGTGAGGCTCGCTGACAGAGACAGATATGGTGGGGCTGGACTGGAGGCTGTGGTACTGGGAGGGAGGACACGGGTTGCCCAGTGGGAGGGAGAGACTGACATTTGGCGTGTAGCCATATGCATCTGGAAAGCAAACAGATTGAGTTTGTTACCATGATAATCAAACACACATTCACTGGCTGCCTTACTCTGAGGGAGACAGCTGCCAAGTGGAGTCTTATGAGAGCTGTTGCCTATAATGGCAAAAGAACAGCTTGCCTACCAGATTTGGCTCTGGATATTTCCTGATGCAGAAGGTACATAAGTTAAAACTAAATGCCTCATCTGACGGGGATCCCCAAATACATCGAGGCCGGCCACACAAAGCATCTCTGAATGGCTCAATTTATACAAAGCAAAGGTGAGAAACTCGACTAAAAGAGCCAAAAATAACTCCAGTCCAAAAATAACCAAAGGCTACACCAGGTGGTTTTTTTCCACTTCACGTTGCCAGATTTGTGCCACTTAATGCACATGCTGCAGCCCATAAACCACAACATTATGAAAACACACACTGATGCTTTTGTTGGCCAGTTTCATGTTCCAGCAGCCATCGAAAATAAACACAGGAGGGACCTGATTGGTTTATTTGTATGCCGTAAAGGTGCACACTGTACCCGGCCTGGGGAAGCTCGTGGGCCCGTGCCAACGCTCCCGCTGGGTCATATGAAACCCTGCCTGTCGGTGGCGACGGCTGAGGTCACAACCAGGGGGCAGAGGAGGGGGGCAGGCATGGGAACGGGAGTTGTGGTTGTATGGTGCATGAGGCTGGGTGAGTGTGGCCACAGTGGAGCGCATTGATACGGATGGAGGCTGCTGTTGCAGACAGACAGATGCAGTCAGACAGTCACCACAGCTCCAGTCTGCTGTAAATTAAAGAGAATTAGGGGCCCCACCATAAAGACTATGACATCAGTGCTGCACCATATGACTCCTTGTAATAAAAGAAAATGATGCTTACATTTAATGCTGCTTGCGGTGTGTGACACAGTAGCACTGAAATGTTTGTTTTCTATAATTAGGCTGCTGTGAATTAGCTGACATCCTGACAGGTAGCCCCGGGGGCCCAGTGCTGGCATCTGGATCAGCCACAATCTTACCCACAATGCAATGTCAGTCATTAGCACAGGTTCAATTCTGACTATTTTTGGGAGCACTTTTAAGTCATTAGAGGCTCACAGGAGCAAAGCCACGCCCACAGCCCAAACCATCAGGGAGGGGCTCCACAATATCTCTGCTTTAATACTGTGACTGAAAACAGACATTCAACATGGAGGAAAGAGCCAAAACTCTAATTCAATATAATATCACAGTTTGTTTTATTGCATCCTGGTTTAAAGTGTCAAACAAGGATGAAAAGTTGCACACATTGAAAGCTTCACTGCTCTGTGGCGATGGGAGGAAAAGCAGGAAAAGACTTCTGTGTAATAAATAACAGTCAAAACTTAACATGTATATAAAATAGTGATGAGTCAAACTCACCCTCTTCAGCTGATTTCATTTTGCTTTTTGCGCACAGAGAAAAGTCTGAGATCAAACAGCTGCAGTTTGGAGAGACTCTGTATCCATATAGCGGAGTTTTTATAGTCCCCAGCTGCTGATCTGGATCCTCTGTCGCTTTACCAGACCAGGAGAATGAGGACAAACACAGGCAAGAATAAAGGCTTGGTAGAAAAACAGCTGTCGGTGCCTTAAAAATGAAAAAAAGTCGCTTTCAAGATGGAAAAAAAAAATCTGAGAGCGAGAAATTAAACCGTGCGTAAAAACACCATGATGTGTTGGAGCTCTCCTGGAAAAAAGGCAGTTGTGGTCTCAGTTGTGTTGAGGGGTCGGACTCCTGGTCGAGGGGATCCTGGATCTGCTGGCTGTCTGTGACGCACTGCTCGGGCTCACGCGCCGCCTCTGCGCTTTTAAAGCCGGGGATCACCCCGGCGGAGACGCGCCGCCCCTGCGCGCTCTGACGCATCCAGCCGGCCGACCACCGCGGAGCCTCCTGCCATCCCTCCCACCCACCGGGGCTTCCACTCACATGGGGAGGCCAATTAGCGAAGCTGGCAGTGAGGCCCGGAGGCTCTGAGATGAGCAGAATAAGCTGCGGCCACGCAAACCTCCAGTGACTGGAGAAGAGCTTTGGAGAGCTGTGCGTAAAAGTCCAATGATTTGTTAGGTGACAGATGTTGAATGAAAACTACTGAACGTCCCCATCGTCCGTGACTGACTTCATGAGGACGAGCATTAATCTACAGTTTCCACCCACTTTATCTGTTCCCCTTGGCATCATTTACAGAGCAGTCATCAGTGCACATGGACTCTCCAAATCAAGATGGATGTGCAGACTAATCCTCAGGAGCATTTTACATTAAACTCCTGTCATTTTCACCCTGAAAGAGTCATCCATCACCGAGCTGCTGCGGCCGACGGATGCTCGGTGGAAGGCTGCAGGTTCTTCAGGCTGCAGCTGGAGCAGCAGCAGATATGAGGGCAGGTGAGCTGAGGCCAACATGCCACAACATATAGATCATACAGAGACCTGCTGTATATAAAACATTAAAGCTGCTTCAGATGTTGCACAGGGCGTCTCATGGGGTTTTGAAGTTATTGCAAAGGCAAATAATTGCTTTTCCACTTCCTCCTGACAGACGGCATGTCTGCGGGGCACAAAACACATAATTATCCATACTTGCATAGAAGTACTATATAAAAATCAGCTCTTATACCCAGTCATTTGACACGCTGAACTGAGAGCCTTCTTAGAGTTTTTCATAGGCCGCCCTCTGCGGTCGCCGCATGCTTACTCGGCCTCCCTCTCCTCGGTGCATCCAGTCCCATGCAGGCAGGCTTGTTGCTATCTTTGGCAGGTCTGGACCTTTCAGCAGCTGGCAGCACACCCGTGGTTTCTGTGATGACAATGGTCACATGGTGGCTCTCTGAGAGTCTGTCCATCCCTGGAGGTGGAGAGCTGCATTACTGCACCATCTTATCAGCCGGTCCCAGTTGGAGGAGTTTGGTGTTGGAGTGTCAAACCACAGCCACTCTGAGCCAGAGGGTGTTAGGATGTGTCTTCATTTGAAGGTCGTAACTTCTCGTCGTCTTCTAACTCGTGCACCACATTTCATGGCAAACAATCTAATAGTTATGCAAACATTTCTACTTAAAAACACAAATTTCTGAAGGTGGCACAAGAAGAAAGGTCAGAGGAAGTCAGCAGGATTTATCCTCTGAGCGCTGGTGATATCTGTGCAAACAAATCCAACAGTTGTTCAGTCTGGACCGAAGAAGTGAACCAGCTGACTAACATTCCCAGAGTCACACCATCAGTGTAATAAATCTATTCCAAAACAATCTGCATGTACTGAGTTGTGCATTTAATTGGACAAAAGTCGCTGTCTAGGCTTGTTTAATTGTTTTAAGCGTCTAACCTACAGGCACATTTTGATCTTTCTCATTGGTTTGGTCAAAAAAAAAGCTGTGTAAAACAGAATGTGATCATTTGATAATCCTTTCTGACACGTTTCAAACAAGTCGGGACAGAAGCAACAAAAGACTGTGAAAGTTGTGGACTGATCCAAAAACACCTGTTTGGATCCTTCCACAGGTAAACAGGTTCATTGGTAACAGGTGATAGGATCATGATTGGGTCTGAAAGGTTCATCCTGGAAAGACTCAGTCGCTCACAAGCGAAGATGGAGAGAGGTTCACCACTTTGTGAACACATGGTTGGATAAAGGAGATTAATACATGGACTCAGGTTTCAACAGTTTGTAAACACAGTTTGTTTGTCAATGATTGAATTCTGTTTATAGGAAAAACCTGCAAAAGGCCAAGAAACTTAAGAGCAAGTTTTGTAATGTAAGATGTCATCAATTCTTTCACATCGTGCACATTTTCAACCTCTTATTGAGTCTGAAGGTGCAAACTACTTCCTACAAACCAGGATATCCAACTGAGAGATCACTTTCAAAGTATAACTCTCTCCTCCTTTTTCCTCTTTCACAAATCAGCTCTTAATCCACATTTGTCTCCATTGCGCAACAACATGGCATGCGTGCCCCACATCCACAGTAATATTCCCTCCTGGCCTGTCGGGATCTCAGTTTGGCCGAGCTCTCTCTCCAGCGCAGTATCCGAGGGAGTGACGGCACTTGTGAAATCCTAGCCCTCTGTTTCATCATGGGGACGTGGCTCGGTGGCTCCCCGGCCATTCGAAGAACCCCACTCGTTTCTTTGACCTCATGGAAATCTCTGGTGGAGGTGGGAGGGGGGTCTCGCTGGGGCAAAAAGAGGGGAGGGCTGCCACTCCACACTTATGTGTAACTGAAACATGTGCTGCAGTAAACACTTCCACCCGTCTGCAGTTAATAAATAGCTCTGCTGCTGATTGACTCGCGGACCCTTCTACGTCAGGGCGGCGCTGGGGCTCGTAGTTTTTCCAGCCGGGCCTGGTGCTGGTTAGTGGACACCTTGGTAACAGGCGGCTGCAGACCGGATGGATCCAGAACCGCAACTGAAAGAGGAGAACATTCGATAATGAGAAACAAGAGCGACGTCCTGCGTTGATCATGTCGACACGGCAGAGTGAGCACAGGACTCACTTTGATATCAACGAGCTGCAGATGCCGAATTTATTTAGTGCTACAGCTGTTTTCACGTCTCATGCGACGAGTTTAAAACAAGTCTCAGGTCAGTTGAGACGAGTCCACGTCGAGTGTCAGACTTGTGAAACGAGTCTTAGTGGCAGTAAAGTCCAACTAAAGTCATGACTCACACGTCTTCACAAGCAACTGAAAGTCTGTCCGGTCCGACCGACTATTAAAATTATACTGCATTTTCCTTTCAGGACACTTTTCCAAGTTCCTGTTTTTACATAATTATCTGGATCTTAAATGATTTTGCTTTCAAGTCTCAAATCCTTATTTTTTTAAAGCTGAACCAACCAATAATTTTATATTAACAATGGATTCACATGTCGTGATGAACTCACAACTCTGTCGCTCTACTGAAAGTTTTAGTATCTTTCAGCTCATTGTTTTGTTTCATAGCCTAAAAATGTACTGCTGTACTTTACACATTTTGCTCAGCACCAAACATCAGACAACATTAAACGCGAGCTGATGAACACTGTGGAGCATTGAGCAGCTAAAGACTCAGATATTTCCCTCAGGAGTTGGTGCAGAGGAAAACTGAGATAAAAGAGAAGAGATAATTTTGGACTTACGTTCGTTGAGTTACCTGAAAAATGACTCAAAATGAAGCTAATGCTGCTCCATGTTCATAAAAATTCATAACATGTCAATCAAAGCAATTGATGCATGTTTAAAAAGGAGCGGCTGCAAATCAGTGTTTCAACAGCTTTTATGTTTGAAAGTTTCAAGTCTATTAGTGTGTTCTGTTAAGTTGCTCCTTTATACACAGACGGACTTCCACATACAGTATCGAGGGTTTAAGGCAGTGACACACAGGGCAACTGTTGGGCAACTGGGACGGGCAGAGATGAAGCGGCGATCCCACAGGAACATTTTGTTAAGCGAGACAAGTGAACAGACACTGCGACTTTATTGCTTTTCATTATTGCCCAAGTGAATCTATTAAACTGAGATATTTAAGATGGTTCACATGTGAAAATATGTTTTTGTGATTATGAGGCCGTCAGATTAGAACTGTTAGAGGTTTCAGTCCCTACATCCAAACAGTGAGAGCTCCCAGTGCAGCTCAGTGAGGACAACACGCTGCACAGAGCTTCCTTTATTGTGCAATCTCTTTGGCCTGACACAATCGCATTGCTAATTTAATCAGACTGTAGATCATCTTGTGTCTGGGAAACATTTAAATACATTTTTGACCCTGTGTCTCCCTGTGATCCTCGCTGCCAGCAGCGTTGCCCAACTGCCTTTTCCCAAAACTCTGCCTCGTGGATCATCGTTTTAAGAGTCCGGGAGGGGTGAAGCTTCGCGGGTTTGGGGGTGGTCTCGCTGTCACAAGCCCACACATTTTTGTCGTCTGCCATCCCAGAGGCGTCCGCTGCCAAACTCTGTGAATACTCTCCCCGGTATGACGTGGTTTGGCCACGACGAGGTGGAAAAGACCTCAACTCGCTTTTCTTTCCACAGTTCTAACCCTCAGAATCCAGTGCCTGGCTTTATTTGTGTCTGAACAAAAACACGATGGAACATTGGACGGCGTCAAAATTTATTCATAAACGAAGAAACAAGCGGCCCAAAATGCTGGCGTTCCCGCTGCTGAATCACCTGTTTGTTTTGGAAAAATGAACTGGAAGGAAAGTGAAAAAATCATTACTGTACTTCTTTGTGTTTCGGAGGCCGCTCGCACGCCCCTCTCTCGCCACATGTGCACTCATAACTGCTGTTTTATAAAGTGTTTCTTGATGTCGAATAATAAAACATTATAAATAGTCTCTATGACCACGAGTCGAGTCCAGACTGTGACTAGAAAACTGGTTTCAGGGGACGTTAAGTAATGTGCAACTTCTACTGGGGATGTGCCTCAAAGGGTGTTTGGCCTGAGCAGACAGGAGAGATGAAAAGAAAGGTAGTCAGAGCTGAAATCAAATAAAAATGAAGTGGTGGTGACGTCATGTATGACCAAGCAAAAAACACTGCTGCTCTTGTGAGAGTTCGAGGATGAAAGTTTTGGAAGCCAGAAATCTCACAATGTGGTGACGTAATCTATGATCAACCTCATTTTTATATAATCGTCTGTTTGAGCTATTAGAGAGTAAATGCACCTTTAAAAATGCCTTTTTCATTTTGAGCATGTGGGATATTTTGGTGTCGTTGAGCCCCGTCAGAGTTTGGGTGACCCCCTCCACCACCTCCCTCCCTGCTGCTTCTTACAGTCAGACTTCCTGTCTCCCATCAATGTTCTCCTTTTTTCTCGGCCGCCGTGACGGAATCCCCGGCTCTGTTTCCTGTTTTGAAGGCCGGTTGCTCGGTTACGGCCGAGGGAGGAGCCTTCACGGCCGAGGGAGCGTTCGCAGAAGGCCGGGAGGTTCATTTTCTCTCCCTAACGGTCCCAAAGCTGGAGCACGGCGCTGAGCAACAGCTCCCCGAGGCAAACAGCGTTTTACTATCTGCGAGCCGCCGGTCGTGGCTTCGCAGGCTCCACGTGCCCCAGGTCGTTTACATAAATCAAGAATGGAGCTAGTGTGGCTGCAGGGAAGCGTCACCGCGGACCAGTGTGTTGCTGTGGTTCACACTGAGTCCGGCCTGTGGAGCTGCCTGCTAATGTGAGGAAGTTTCTACCTACAGGATTCTGCTCTGAAAAAACTTCCTCACAAGCATTTTTACTGATTGAAACAAGGCAAATGAGTCTCAAGATTCCTGTGCGTTTAGCTTTTAGAACATGTGCCTTCACCGTGGTTACAAAGACAAACAACAACAACGACAAAAGTGCACAAACAAAATATTTTTCGGTCAAGAGAAAAGTATTTACATTATGATGATGATAGAAAAATGAGTCTGTTCAAAGAAAAGTTCACTTACACAGAAAATTGCAGAACGTTGATTGTTTGCAAGTGAGACGTTGAAGCACATGAAGCTGCTGAGGTGACGAGTGAGAGTCCAGAGCAGCTGAAATCAGTTGAAGCTTAATTACTGAAGTATTTGAAAGTTTAAAAGTAAAAAACAAAAAACTTTTGCTTTGAAGGAATACTACAGAGAAACTACAGAATCATATAAACATCTAAAAAAAAAAAAAAAATTATGGATCCACACTTTAAACTGAAAGCTGACAGAATGAATAAAAGAGATTCTGACAGCGTGAGAAAGTGGAGGTGACGGAGTAGATTGAAGTGGAGAAAGATGTCACTTACTGAACCTTTGCCAAAGCTTCATATAAAGAATATGATGAGATGAATGTGCTCGAAGTGTCCGTCGAACAGTAGATGAACATAATTGTGTGAGCACTGTTAGTAGTTGAAGTGTTGGCTGGTACCAAACAAACAGTGACGACAGCCATTTGATGTATCTGAACTGTACGTTGGAAAGTGAAAATTAGTTGAAAAGTTAGTTGGATGGAAAAGTAAGGAATGGAAGTTTTATTTATTCTGGATAGTTACAATGAGAGTAATGTCTTTTACAGGAGCATCCTAAAAAATATACGATGTTTGAAAAGTCATCTGGAGAACTTTTTCTGGCAAAGACACAGATACTGTTTTTAAGTCTGAAACGGCAGTAGCTGATATTGGAGCTGTAATATATTCTGTGTATGTATATATGAACGTTGGACCCCTGGAATGAGGAATCGTCCTCATCTTAACTCCTCTCCCCCATCGAGCCAGTCGGGGAATATCATTACCAGTAACTTTATCTCTACTGGTTGTTGTTTCTTAATTCAAACAGGGTGCTGTGGAATTTAAAACAAGCTCAGTCAGATGGAATATGAAGCCACTTAGCTGCTTAGTAACAAGATAGCATAATGGCATAATAGCAGGTCTCTCCATATAAAAAAGCAGCAAAAATGTTTTAAAAAAAAAAAAAAAATACTAATTTGACAAATGTTCCATGCATCTGAAATTTCTGCTGCGTAAGTGTTTTGAGTCCCACTTATGGGTTGGATCAAATCTAGTTTAGACAAGAAGTGTTTTTCAAAAATGGCTCCTCCTGGAGGCCTTCAAATTAAATTATGGAGTCATTTTTTTTTTTTATAACAGATGAGAATTTGTTGTTCAAGAGATGAAACATTAGATTATTAACTTCCATTTTGACAGTGTAACAGCTCCACTGTCTTTTAAATGAGAGCGTGTCACATTTTCAGCTCTGCACATCAAAGGCTGGTGCAGGTTTTACATAAGGTCTGAACTGAATGTCTGGAAACACATTTGACAGTCAAAGTGGTGCAGAAACTGAAAAACAGAAAACTCTACTTGCATTTAAGATCTCTGCATTGATGTATTTTTGATAATTAATATTTGTATTAATGTTTGTAATGGTTGTTTTCTCTGTATCCAAAGAACATTTTCTTCCATGTGATCATTTTTTCATGTTCAAGATCACCTTAAGGTTCCCAGGACTCACTCAGCCTCTTCATTCTTCTCTGTGTAAAGAGTTATTCAGCCATGAGTCAGGCCCGATCCCCCGGTCCCCCTGAGGCCCGAGCCCTGAACCCTGATGGACTCCGCTGACGTCACCTGGCGAGAGTTTGAGTGGAGAAGCTGCAAGGCCCTGAAATTATTAAAAATAGGAATGGGACAGCACTTTGTGACGTATCATGCTGTCTTGAGAAGACCGAAACACGTTATGAACAATTGTGGGTTTGGGAACTTTTAGACTTGAGGCCGAAGCCTTGAGGGACCGACTGCTTGATTTGAATGTCGCCTTGATGAGGTAATTGTCAAAAAAACCCACTTTTTTCTGTTTTGTTAAAATAGTAGTACTCTTTGGTCTAAATGTTAACTTCTTGTAGCCGCTTCTTCCATGTTTGTTCACCATTTTTCCAGCTCTCCCTTCGTAATCTCGTATTTAACATCACAACGCTATGAACTGTGGGTTATTCCCTCAGGCAACGTCTGCAGAAATGTGGACTTATGGAAAGTTTGCATGATGAGCTCAAAATGTCTCATCAATCCACATAGAAATAACACAGCTAGACACCTTAAAATTGCATGTAGTGCAAACGCCAAAGTCCAATTTGTGTGCAGGTGATCCATCAGTCCTTCCCATTAACTTCTGTTTCATATTCAGGTGACCTTTGTCGTGGTAACAAAAATAAACGTGGTCGATGTTGTGACACCGTTTCAGTTTGGTCAAGTTTAGGCAACAAAACTACTTGGTTAGGTTTAGGAAAAGATCACGGTTTGAGGGTTTTTTCCCCTTAAAATTTCATAATATACTTGAAAATAAGAGATAAAATATCAGCATTACATTATTTCACCATTAAACCATAAATGAATACAGAAAATCTCCATGAAAAGACGATCATTCCAACAAAGACACTCTGTTAATAAATCATTAGACACATGAACATTATCCGGCCCATCGAAGCTCCTCATGCAGCACATTAACCGCAGCTGCTTTGGAAAACGCATCGCGACCGTCTTCCGCAGACGCACACACTATAGGAACAGTTAAATACAACCTATAGGACGGAGCTTCTCTCCCTCCCGTCGACGTGCAGCTACAAAGTGAAA
The DNA here is from genome assembly GCA_025331565.1 of Holacanthus passer. Taxonomy (NCBI): domain Eukaryota; kingdom Metazoa; phylum Chordata; class Actinopteri; family Pomacanthidae; genus Holacanthus; species Holacanthus passer. Next base: position 86,459 of record JAFREQ010000114.1, on the reverse strand, counting down.
AGGAACAGATGAAAGAGAACATTTCTGAACATGTTACAGCCATCGGACCATCACATTCATCGCTGGGTCACAAAGTGCTTCCTCCTCCGAGGGGAGAAATTGATAACACATTGTCTGTTTGCTCAGCGACTGCCTCTGATTACACAGTGAAACGTACCTTTTTACTATATACATGAAATCTTCCTCTACACTGTTTGCATTTAAAGCACAATCTGTAATTACTATAAGGTCGGGCCTGTTTTAAAACTGTTCTCTGACTATGATTCAGCAGGGCTTCGATATTTAAAGATCCTCTCTGCACATGTTGGAGGACACAGTCTGCCTCGAATAATTATCTGTTTCTGATATGTTTTCCACTTATTTAAAATGTTTATAAGTCACATCTACACTCTCTTTTTCATTACAGAAGTTTAAAGATCCCCTCCAGACATGTGTTAAAACTTATTTACTCTATGCTGAATAATAATCTGTTTTATTCCAAAGAAAGTTTGATTACCCAGTTAGAAATTAAAAGTAAATTGACTCCTTTGCCATTGTTAAAATATAGAATATAATTTATTGAATTTATAATTTCATAAGTTTAACTGCTGCATAAGATGTCTCCGACTTCACTAGATGTTTGAGTACAGGTCATACTGGACCACGATTGGCTTCCAAACTTGTGATGTCACAAACTACTTGTACGTCCAGGTGAAACTCTGATTTAAGGTGAGAGGAGAGAAACTTTCTTTCTTGAGCAGATTCATTTGAAAACAAATTCTGCTCATTCTTCATTCTGCACAGTGAAGCTCAAACATACAAGAGAAGGAGCAAGAAGCAAACGCGTTTCTGAGCAGAAGGAGACTTTAAGGTGAAACTCATTTAGATTTAAAATATATAAATGAGTGTTAAGGCCTGAGAGATTTACAAAGCAATACTTTTAATGAATACATAACTTTGTTTTGTTGGGTTTAAAAGCTGTAAGTAGGTAAAGTAGGCAAGTAAATACAAAAATTAAATCAAAATAAACTTCTCATTAACATAAAACATATCAATTTAGAGCAGTGGAAACTCCAAGGTTGTCTTTAAAATTTTTACTCTACTTTCATGAACTAAACTTGTTGCAATATGTCTAAGAATTTGTTTTACCATAATGCTCCTTTACTTTGAGCCGCCTCCTCTTCTGTCAAGGGTTTAGTCTCTGTCTCCATCTAGCGGCCACATGATGAACTTCATGATGAATAAAACCTCTCTTGTTGAGTTACCATAGACAAAAAGGGAACTTTTTTTTGGCATCAGTCTTTTCTTTTTATTAATCATTAATCAATAACAATATTATAAATAACAGACATTCTGTTAGAAATCGCAGTGTAGGACATAGAAAGCAAGTTCACGAGAAAGAAAAGTTCACACAACATCACGTACACAGAACAAAGATGTCAACTGAAAACACAGGAATCAACATATGGAATTGCTCTTCAGAAGAATGTAAATCAGAAATTTAAACCCTAAATGCAATTTGCATTACAGTGTCTCAACACCAACTCTTTCCCAAATAACCACATCCACTAGTTCTCTTTTTTTAAATAGTGTAGCTACATTTCACAGTATGGTTGCCACAATTTAAACATATTAATATAACGATGTTAAGGAATGATCAACCTGATTCAGGAAAAATATGACAACCTGACCGATAAACATGGCTAAACTACATCCTGTTTACTGAGCTATACATTTAAAACAGCTTAACATTCTTCCATCTGATTTTTTTCCCCACTGTGCTCAAAACATGTCACAGAACAGAGAGCGAATGATAAAACTCATTCCTCCTTAAAAAAGAGCTGAATGTCAAGGTCTGCTACAGGCCGAAGTCACAAAGAGGCCCAGCGAGTCAATAAAGGCCTAAAAACATCCAGCAGACAGTGTTTCAGGGTCCTGTGACTTTTAAAGTAGTTTTACAATCAGAAAAATGTTTTCTGAGAAGAGCAGCCCCTGGAAGTTCAAGGAGAGGTAAGAAAAACAAACTCCAACCAAAACCTCTGATTGCTTAACATCCAATGCTGCGAGATGCGGCTTCAGTACGTTGAAATACATCATAATGAGGCACGAATCAAGTGACCGCCGGCCGCCGACAGACATCGTAAATGTAATATTATGCAAGGCCAAATAGGCTGACAATACATTTAACATGGTTATGGAGTGCTGGTTTTATACTATGGATATGATGGACTGATGACGTCATTCACCGTCTTGAAAATGTAAAGGACACAAAGCAGCAAATGCTCAGAAATTCAGTTTGAAGCAGGTTCCAGCATTTTCGTTGTGAATGTCATCGTCGTATTTTTGTAACGCACGTTTGTACAAGAGCGGATCGCAGTGAGGTTTATACTGACAGCAGAGGTTATCAAAGCTGCATGTGAAGGCTTTATTTACAGTAACGTAGGAAAACATGAACACAAGTGATTCTGTTTCACCCCTTTACGCAACTCAACACTGTCCACAGATGCAGGCCAGCAACTGTAATTAATACCTAGAATAAAAAATAACACTTAAAAAAATTCTGAACTCCACATATAAAAATTCAAACATTGAATGAAATGCATCAGAACTGTAGAAAATGACACTTGAAGCTGATTTGTTTGAAATGCTTTTAAGCAAACGAAGGCATTTTGACCCTTCTCCAACAAAATGAGGTCAAGTGTTTCAGGCCTTCCTTAAGTGCAGTCACTGACACCATGTCGCTCTTTTTTGTGTTACTCAATCCAACCTTTTAGAGTCTTTTTTTTTTTTATGTGCTCTGTTTTTTCAAGTCATCCCAAGTTTCAGTGACATAATCCAAAGAAGAATGATTTAATTTTCCCATTGTTCCAGTGGTTCGTTGACCTCCACAGGTCCATCACTGAGGACCAGTGAGTAAAAAAAGTGCTGAAAATAGAAAGCTCAGAGAAGCACAAAACTACAAAACAACCCAAGTTTGGCTCATGAGGATAGTTTGGAGTAGCTCGGAGGTGAAAACTTGCGCTTCAGGTATTTGATTATGTAGAGAGGAAGACAGCTGACCAACGTGATGGCGGACACCTTCCACAGGAAAGGCCAGGTCGTGATGAATGACAGGTCTGGAAGAGCAAACAGAAGAAAAAGAGCTTAGGTACAAACATCTTCCTATCGTGTTGAGCACAGGACAATGGGAATCAAAGTAACGCAAGAGTCAACATCACTTGATCACAAGAGATAAAAGCAACATGAACAGCTGCAGCTTAGAAAATCAGATGCTGGTGGAAAAAAATGACATGACACAAATGACACAACACAATAAAGACCTGCAGACGAGAAAAACCCAAAATGAAACCGACAAACTGATGACACAGTAAAACATCACTGGAACATAATAAAAACACCGAGATGGATGAGGGAAGGAGGAGATGAATTTACAGGCTGCACACCTACCAAGGAAAGCTCCAAAGGACACCCTGCCTATGCCTGTTGCAACATACAGAAGCAAAGGAAACGCAGCAGAAATAGAGTGAGTGCAGTACAAAGGTCAGCAGTGAAGAGAGAAACAGAAAGAGACACAGAGAGAAACAGAGAGGGGGCAGCAATAAAAGCACAGAGCTACTGCACAGACTTGGTGCCAGGTAGCGTTACATCAAGATCAACACGAAGCAGGTGCAGTGAAGAAGACTGAGGCCGCTTGAAATGTTCAGCGCCTTCAATACTGGACTTAACAGACACAAAGTAAAGCTCTTCTACTGGACTGAAGCTGTTGTGTTGCATAAGAAGCAGAGCTGAATAACAATTATTCCATTAGTTAATTGATTAATAATGTCAATAATTTTTCAAGCAATAATTCCAAACTATATTGGCTGTAGCTTCTCAAATGTGAGGATTTGATGCTTTTCGTCATCACATGTGAAAGTGGACTTCTTTGTGTTTGGGCAAATCATTTCTGACTCTGGTTGTATGTCAGTTTTCATCGAGCTCAGCCACATGAAACTCTTCATTGCTTTTCTTTTAATTCAAAGATACGAGGTCAATATATGAATAAATAAATTAATGGATACCTACCAAAGTACTCGTTGAGGAAGGCGAGCGAGGCCAAGTAGCAGCCCAGGCTGAAGAACTCGGCCACCACCATGAGCCAGTGCCAGGTGCGAATGGTCAGCGCCACCATCAGCAGCTCGGTCAGGATGAGCGCCGTGAAGGAGATGGCGACCACGTGCACGAACTCTGACTCGAACAGCACCAGCGCGCCGTACATGAGGATGCCTCCTGGTGGCGCCACAGGAAACAAATCAACCATGTGACATTAACAGACCAGTTTAGTTTTTGTTTTTGTTTTTTTAAAGTTAAAGCAGGATCAATGAGCAGAGGTTTTTCATTCCTTGCATTCTTCTTCATGTGTTCTTTATTTCTTAACATTTTTCTCTCAGGTCGGCTCGACACAGTACAAACAGTTGACATTTAAGGATTAATGTGTCTGGAGATTGAATGACATTATGAGGGTCAAAGACACACAATGTGCTCCAGTGTGTCTCACTCTGGTTGACATCTTGAAGTGTCCAGACACTCACTCATCTTTGGGCGCCTACTGTATCTTGATAGCCTTTCATTTCATCATAACACGACACAAATTGAGCCTAATAGCCCATAACTGATCACATAATTGCTTTTTCATAGTCTTCATACAGCACATTCCAGCGAGTCAAACTCTGTAATAAATTAAGCCAGATTGGTGCCTAATATTTTCCTCCTCCGCTGGCGTCCTCTCATATCGTCTTCGTGTTTCTTTTTTTTCCTCCACAGTCCTGGTATTGGCCTTTAATTAAAAACCCCGAGCTGTCAGGAAGTCACGCTCGAGCAGGAACATAGATCTTTCTCACACGCTGCATGGCTTAGCGATTACAGAAATATCGATTTACTGGACAGACAAAAGCCTGCATGTAAAAGCGGATGGCGGCTGGAAACCTAAGATACTGAGAAACGGACTGTCTGAGAGTTTGAAGGGGCCCGGGGACCCTGGTATTAGACACAGTAGAAATGATGAAATGGTGGTTGAAGACTTGCTTTGACAGTCGACAATACCAGATTCTTTACAGATACTGACATGTTGTAGCTGGTTCTGGTAAAAATTATATTTTTATAACATACTACTTATCTTGTGATTGATGGTCAAATCTAACTTTTACAATGTGGCCTTACCTTGATATACACTGATCAAAACCCAAATAAGGAAAGTCTTGAAAGATAATGAACGCCCCTGAAAGAGAAAAACATCATCCATGAGTGCAACATGCTGTCATGAAAAAAAGTTGTTAGGGGAAGAAAATGTGGATAAAAGGAATTTATTCTGTCAAACATTTTAAAGAGGGGGTACAGCACCTTGGTGAGGTCCTTATAAAGCTCTGGGTAGAGAAGAGCCATCTCTGGTTTCACATCCTGGTCCAGAACCAAGGAGAACACAGGAAACATGGTGTAGATGGTGGCATACCTGCACAGAACAAAGTGGTGGACAGAGAAATAAAGGCTGGGCAAAAAAAACTAAATGCTCCACTGTGCAAAGACTGAAGTATTTATGTATTTAATAACTTAACACCAATAACTTAACTTGACGCTAACAGGCAACTAAGAGACAGTCAGCCAGCCACCAAGTGAGCTACACTGGAGAGACTGTGTGCATCTGTGAGGTGGTGGATACATCTCCAAACTATAACCAAGAATGTTCATGGACATTTAGAAAAGGTACATACCCAACCATGAGGAAACCCTGGTACAAGGGCACAGAGGCAAAGTAAAATATGGAGGAGAAAACAGCCTGAGGACAGAAAATAAAAATCATGAAGTGAGTTAGGTGAGAACAAATTAAAAGCAAGACCATTAATTGAAAACAGACATCAAGAAGAAAACATTTTAAAAAAGTCTTAAAAAATGCATGAAAGTGCAAGTGAAAAAATACATTCTGTGTTTTACTGTACCTGCATGGTGGAGATGATCATGCCTCTGTGCATGACGAACTGACCCAGCGCTGCCGAGCGCTTGTAGCTGTTCCTGCCATGAACCATGAGCAGGCGGCCGATGTGCTTGAACTGAGTGATGGAGAAGTCAGCGGCCAGAGATGCCTGCTTCCCTTCCTGTTCACACACAAGGAGAGACATGAAACGCTACTGCTCGGTTGTAAAGCACTGCCATTTAAACACCAGCTGCTTCTAAAAAAACACGATACAAACCTCAAACTGACACTAAAGGCAGATACAGTCTGTGTAACTCAAAGGAAGCATGAGCAGTTTCTTCATGCTGTTGTTCCAGAGTTCTAAAGTTCTTTATACGTTATTAAGCCGTGTGGCCTCAGGAAAAGATATATTTATTTAAGATTAGCGGAGTTTTTTGACTGAATTCAGTTACAGGGCCTAATCCAGGATAACACTTGAGTTCTTAGTCCATATTTATGTAGTTTATGGAGGACTTTACCTTTCCTTCAATTCCGATACCACAGTCTGCAGCCTGGATCATACTGACATCGTTTCCTCCATCACCTGCCACAGAATGAAAAACACACATTGTAAAAAAAAAAAAAAAAGCTACACATTATTTTACACAGTATGTTTGAGGTTATAGCAGCAGCAGACTTTCTCTTGATGAGCTTTGACTGCCATCTTGTGGATAAAAGAAGTAACATATATTTGCCCTGGCGTGTTACAGTGATATACATCTAATCTGAGCTTAAATGCATTTTCAGGTCAACATCAGTGTAGTTAAATATAACGGCAGTTCAGTATATAAACAGTTTCGAGATCATCAGTATTCAATTCTCAATCCACAGACGGGTTATTTAATGAATCTGTCTGATGGATTATTTTACACATTGTCTTAACATTTTCCTCTCTAAGGGGCTGAGCTACAGGACGTTTCCCCCCTACAGAATTTCCCAGGCTCCAGGCTCGTAATGCTGCTGCCACATAATCTGTCAACACTCGCCTATGGCACAGGTTCTGTTGGCCGTGTGCTGCTGGAGGAGCGTGACGATCTGGGCCTTCTGAGTCGGGGAGCAGCGGCAGCAGACCACCGCTGGACACTGACACGCCAGCTCTACAAACTCGTGCTCGTAATACCGCAAACACACCTGCAACAGAGACGGAGACACAAAACACGGTTTACTGGACACTTTGATTTACATGTTTTGATTGGAGTGAAAAGTGAGTGAAAAAAAATCTGTTTTTCTTCCAATGAAACATAAAACTTCTGCTCAGCTGTTACAAACAAGTTCCAATTGTTCTGCCACATAACAAAATGACCAATATGTTTTGGTGATTTGTTTTCCTCTCTAAATCCTCAAGGCCTTGGTTGAACTCCAACGCATTAGTTTTGGCTGAGAAGTACTTTTATTCTCTCACTGCCTGTTTGGCTGCATCCTCAGCATCATCTGCTGTGCAAGGAAATGTCACTGTGTGCTGCGCTGTGTTGTAGTACCTCTAAGGAGTCTCCAGAGATGACCAGAGCACAGTCATGTTTCCTTCTGAAGGCGTTGAGCTCCAGATGGGCCTCTCCCCTGTTTGAGACCTGCTCGAGAGCCACACAATACAATTAGCCGCGAGGATATTAAGGCTTTTTGTCATCTCCCATTAATTAGGCACAATAAGATGACATCAAAGCAGCGGGATCGAGGGCAAGTAAAAACAGCATACCGGTCTGAAGACGTGGATGTCTTGGTTTCTGGAGACCAAATGGGAGCTTTTAGCGATGCATGTGGCCGTTTCAAGCTTGTCCCCTGTCAGCATCCAGATCTGAGCAGAAAAAAAGGATCAACATGACAAATGGACTGAAGATGTGACATGAGAACAAAGTGCAGTTCAACTGACTTGAATTAATTTACTGATGTCCGGTTTGACGGACACATCAATACAATTAACTTCTAATAAAAGGTTATAATTATCCTCCTTTTTGTGAATCACTGTTGAGGTGTGTTGGGTTTTTATGTTTCCCCTTCCTTCATTTCCTCGCTCACCTTGATGCCGGCGTTCCTGAGCAGCTCCAGCGTGGGCCTGACGTCTGCTTGTAGCTGGTCTTCCACACCAGTCAGACACAGAAGCTCCATCTCCCTCTCTAAGCTCTCTACCACTGCTGCAACCTTCAGGGTTCGATCGTGGATGCTCAGCTTCGCCTGGTTGTAGCGGTTCTGCACGAAGTGGAAGGCAGAAAGAGGAGACAACATGAGAAGGAAATTGTGGGGTGAAAGGTTTGCAACAGACCAGTTTTGACTAAACTCAAAAATTTGATTCCAGTTCTGACAAAAATCAAACATCAAAGAAACTATTAGGACAACCAAAATGAGCAGTCCCATATTGCTGTTTTGTTGATACTGTTGACTCTTTAACTCTAATCTCTAGTTCCATTTCAAGGAAACATGAGATTCTCTGAAGTAAAGGAGGAGAGTGTGTGGAGAGCAGGATAAAACACTGTGTACAGTACATGCAGTAGTATTCGTACCTCAAAGTCCTGATACTGCTCCTCAGACAGAGACTTCTTGGCCACCACCAGAGTTCTCAGGCCTTCTCTGGCCATGTTCCCACACTGAAGGAAAGGAGGGAAAGGTGTTAGCACACATAAGATATACTCTTTCACTTATTTATTTTTTCAGGGACTTTCCATTTAAACTATTTCTCTAAAGCAAGGCTGCCCAAAGTGGGGTACGAGGGCCAAAGTTTCCCTGCCATAAGGTTCGATTTGGTGCGCCAGATGTTTCTAGCAAAAAAGTAAAATAAAAAAAATTATAATATAAAATGTGAGTTAAAAATGCTCTTTAAATATGTAGGATCCCTAACTGTCGATTAAGGGAACTTGGGATCCTGGAACCATTTTGCATCTTCATCAGTTTTGGCTCCAGTAGAATAAGTTTGGGCACACCCGGACTCAGGCTTTATTTCAAGGCAGCAGAATTTGAAGATTTGTGTTATTTAAAACGTTTAATTATGTCTTTTCCCCAAGATGAATATAAATGAAATAGAGGGCAGATCATGTGTTGTATCAGAGCAGCTGCTGTATAAGTACACCATGTACAGTACTGCCAGTAGCGGCATATTGTTACCAACACCAAAGAAATCAATAGTGAATAACGTGGCCTGTGGTGCGATCCAGAGGACACAGTAAAACAAAGGGATGGATGGCGGTTTATTTTTGATATGAAACACCAATGGGGCGAATCTGTCCTGTTGATTGGTTATTGACAAGCAGAGTAACCGTAGCGCCGGCTGATTTGACAGCGGGATATTACAGCCAACAGGACATCATTAGCACCATTGTTCAAGAATATGACATACTGTAATTACTTCAACTTTATGTAGGTCACTAATTAAATCAAACGCTGCCCCCAGTGCTAAGTGACTCAATAATGCCAATATAATTATGAACATACGCACACAAGACCTTCGACCACCAAACTGGTGTAGACACGGCCCGCTGATCTCTCGATGAATGTCCTGATTAAGAGAGGCTACTGGACAGACAAATTACCACTGTGTGCGACAATGCATATGTTTGTCTGTATAGTTTATAATTTCATAACGGCTTAACAGCTCAAGTTTTCCTCCACAGATGCAGGTTTATGATCTTGCTAAAAGACACTTTTCTGCTGAGTCCACTTTTTTGTTTTCTGAGGTGTTTCTGAAGCTGCAGCTGCTAAGAAGCTTTTAATTTTCTTTGTGCATTTTGTTGTGAGAGAATAAAACAGTACACTCAAAAACAAAATTAAAAAAGTGATTTTTAGTATGCATACTGTTTGTTTTGAGGATACTTTATTTTTTCTAATTTTTCTAGTGTAAATATCTTTGAGTTCTGTTGTGTTCAAGTCACATCGTTTAGAACGTAATTATGAATCCATCAAATCAGCCACATCAGCTCCAGAGTCTATTTCTGAGTCTGAGATATCAGGAATTTCTGACAGTGACGATATCTCTTGGTGAAAAGAACAATAGTGTCAACAGATCTTTGGCAGATTCTCAACAGGGCCAGAGTCTTTACCTCCTCTTCCAACCAGTCATTGTACTGGACGATGCTCGCCATCGCAACATCAGCACCCTTCATGTAGAAAGTGATGTCTCCTGTTGACTCCTCCTGAATCAAATTACAAATGACAATTAGCACATTTCCTGTGCTGCAGCGGCAGAAAAAAAAGTTTAACAGCAGAGCAATATATTTCTACACTTATCAACCAAAGACACAAGAGAGCACAAAATATAAAAAATGGGTTAGAAAGCAAAAGAACTACAATATATGAGTCAGGCTCTATGAAGCACTTTAGGGAAAAACTCAAATCTGAATAAAAGGCAAGTCTTCTACATTTAACACTGAAACCCATGATTCAGCATCCAAAGCACCACACAGGAAGGAGCATCCACACACATCATATTGTTATATACAAGCTCCTCACCCTGACGATGATGCCCATCCTCTTGCTCTCAGAGGTGAAGGGGAAGATCTGCAGGATGTAGAAGGAGAGAATCTGTCCAGAAGGAGTCTTCAGCTGCAGGGAGGTCAGGTCTCTGTTCACCAGGGTCAGGCCGACGCTCTCCGTCCACCGCACCAGCTCCACCTGAGGAAATCATACGAAAATAAAGATAAATGTTGTTCTTTCACTTGTCACAGAAGAACATTTTGACATTTTGACTCCTGCACAGTGAAACCTGTGCTGTGAGGTATAATGCATTTATTACATTTTTGAATAGTATTGTAGCATTTACTGAATTACTTCATATTAAAAAGCGATAAACAAGAAATGTGCAAGCATTTTTGGAAAACACATATATGAGTAACAAGCGAAAGTAAAATTTCTTTTATAAATTTTAGGATGATCACCAAATATAAAACAGGTTAACAAGGAAAAAGAAAATCCAAGACAAATGTCGACCATAAGCTGATCAGATCTAAGTTCACTTGCACTTGAAGGACGAGGCATGAGAGAGTTACAGCATCTCCAGAGCTGCTGAGCTCTTCTCATTCAGCTCCAGATAAGTGTTGTTCTGTTTCTCTTTCCTCTTTTTCTCCTCAGCAGGAACTGCGGCCCCCGAGTGAGCGTTCAGCTGCACACGACTCAATTATCAATGGGTTCATTTTCAATTTGCTCACTCAAAGGTTGTTATTATACTCTGACCTACAAATTGGAACTTCCTGTTAAAACCCCATCATTTCTCCTACTCCCCCTTTGAGCTCCGTAAAAGGGCCGCATATATTTACTTAACACACATCTGTGTGTCATTATCCTTTGTGTGTGTGTGTGTGTGTGTCCATTTGTGGACACCTACACACACAAATGGACACGAGTGCTAAGGATCGCAAACCAGCTCTTCAATCTACTTTATCAGCTCTACAGAAACTATTTAAAGCTTTGTCAACTTTGATACAAACTGCGTGTGAATCATGCGTTACGACAGTAATAGGAAAGACGACTCTGTGACAACGGCAGACCGGCTTATACAACCCGATCAATCATTTTCAACTGTGTTCACAATGATCATGTAAATCACAACGGCAGCACTGCCTTTAAAACTAACAGCAGCTAAAACATGTCATGATGAAAACAGACGCTTAACAACTGAATTCATCTTGGGATAGTGTAGAACAGTTTAAACATGGATTTTGAAGGAGTTGTCATCCTGCGTATCAACCACTTTGTGCTTATTGGTAACTACTTGTGTTGTGTATTTAAATTTAAAAAAGCTTTTGTTCTTGCTGTTTTAACTGATGTGCTTCATTATAAAAAGCAAGACAATTAAAATCACTTTATTATATGGATATTTATTTCCTCTGTTCTGTAATGAGGCTTGATTGATTAGGATGGAAGCACCATAATTCAAAGCTTTCTTCTGATGTCTGGCTGCTCGCCTGGTCACCACTTTTAAAAATAACTGCCCCATCTGAAGAAATTACACTTTATTTGCATATTTAAGATAAGGTCTTCCTCCCTTATGGTACATATGCCTCATACACTCACTGACACTGCCCGTTACATCCAATTGGAAATGATAAAGCACCTACTTTCCTGGACATGGCAGTCATTAAAGCCTACAGTCAAATGCTCTTGTCTGATATTACAAGGGTCAAAGGTCACAGGAGGACTCTGTTCACAGCATGGCTGACCAGCAGGTTAGATGACCCCTGTTGTGACCTCGGCGTCCAGCCCACTTCATCTCCTTAACGGCTCATTACATTAGAGCGGCCGAGCAGAGATCCAGGGCCAAACAAACTATCACTAACAGAGGTACAGTGGCCAAGATCTGATGCTGCAGTCAATGAGAGTGAGGAGACGAGGAGAGAGAGAGAGGGAGGGAGGGAAATGAAAGGACAGAGAAAGAACAAAGACTGTAGCAGGAGGGGAAGGGAGAGCTCGACCAACAATCACAGACCTCCACCTCTCATCGTCTCGGAGAGAAAATTAAATATTGATCAATCCAAGCAGTGTGAGACAATGGAGAGAGGGGAGATAGAGCGGAGCGAGCAGGGATTTAAATAAATATATACATCAACTCAGTTTGGAGGACAGACAGAATTTATCTTTCGCCACCTTTTTATCTTCACTTTGATTTCTAGACTTGGCTGTGGGTTCAACACAAGAGGCTGTACGATGTCATGGGCCGTAAACATGCCAGCAGTCTTGATCTGGGTTTTTAACGGGAAGATGAACTACTCTTCAATATACATTAAATACATCTCCAAAAAATAATACTGACAGTAGCTTTTAAAGATCAAAAATCTTTCCCTCTCTCTCCCAAATATTCAATTATCACCAGCATTCTTCTAGGATTTCTTCATTCAGAAATAAAATACGTAATAGGTTTCGTAGCACCCTCGGCCATAAAAGGTCCAACTCTTGGGTTACACGGAGAAACGGCCAGAGGAAAGGAAGCTGTAGCGATGCCTTTGGGGATCGTTTTTGTGCTGCATTCTTCCTTCAGCTGGAGCAGTAAATTCTCAGCAAGTAAATACAGACGATTAAAGAGCTTAACCTCTACGAAGAGCTCATGACCTCTGACTTTCTGTTCATGAAATGACTATTATGATAAACCAGGGTTATTTAGGATCACCAATAAAACATAAAGACAAAGAGAGGGACAGGGTTTGCTCCAGATAATCTTCCGAGTTAATTCCCAGAAGCGCAAACTAGTATAAAATCACATCTAGATTTAATCCAGATATGAGACACTTTAAATGACAGGTGTAAATGGGACCTTCATGGGACCTTAGAGTGAAAGCATTTGTCAAAGTTTAACAACTGTCAACAATGTATGACCTCCATATGGGTTCTGGTTGTTTATGGTTTGTCTTTCTGGTCTTAAAAAATTGTAATTAAATATATAAATAAAAAATATAGCCGCAAGCAGAAATTGATGGGAATCTAGAACAACGCACAGTTTTAGAGAAGAAGAGAGCTAAATGAGAATAAGGACAACAAAAACAATAGGTTTAAAACAGAGTTTTAAATCCTCAACAAAACTGATCTGAAACATTTTTCAATGTGTCATGTAAAAAGCAAATTTTCTCTTTCAGCATATTTACAGATGTATACAGTGTAACACGTTCCCCTGAAACTATTTCATCAGTCGTGTTAAAACAGAGGTTTGGTGGGACACTGTTTGGGTTTCAGTGTTTCGCTCGACCCATTAGACACCAATTCAACCTGCTATTTATGACTCGCAGGTACAACTACGGTCTAATCTAATTATTAGTCCATGTTTAAACCAAAATCACCACTTTTTTTAAATCTAATTCTATTCAAGCTGAAAGAGCCCAAACTGTTGACAGTATCTTATATTTACCTCATCGGGGCTGGAGGCCTGGTAGGTACGGTTGTCATCACTGAAGTCCTGGTCGGCTTCAGCAGACTCCGTCTCTCCGTTTACGTTGGCATGCGTCTCATAGACGGGTGTGACATTGTGGCACAAGGCGATGGCCTTCACAGCCTCGTGGATGCGGCTGCTGACACTCTTGCGGACTTTCGGGCCTGACGTCTGGGTTTTCCGTGATGGAGTGGAGCCACTGGTGCTGCCATTGGAGGGCTGGGAGGTCACCTGACATCACAATGAATAATGTGAGAAGACAAAAGGTTGTGATGTTTTAATCGTTTAGATTTGGAGTGTGGATCAGGAGAAATGACTAAAAACCTAACTTAATGAAAAAAGCTGTCTAAAGATAAAAAGTAATTACCAACTAATATACATATCAATTGAAAAACTGCACATTTACATTTATCAAATAATATTGTTAGACACAGAAATTGTATTTTAAATGTTACAACACTGCTGTTATTTCCTCAATACAGGATTCCTGCACATGGTAGACATCTAGATCTAATCCTACACTTGCAGCCAATTCACTCCGACACCTCTTTTCAAGCTAAATGACACAGCGAGGGGAAGTGGTGTATCACCATCTTTATCGTGTCATATCTGGTTTGAGGCTCTTTTATGTGTCCCGCTGTTTTGACATCAAACATCAGTTTCACTGGGTGGTGACTGGAGAGCAGGCAGACAGCCCACTGTGCCAGCTGCGTTTGACAGGGGCGATGCGCTCTACTGAAGCATTTGATTTTGGCTTATTATTAACCTTCATTCCTGCCAGGCGGGGAAGGGGGGGAGCATGGGGAGTACAGTAAGGACGCAAGATGACAACCTTCATCACGAGTGACTGAACGATCACTGGAGATCATCAAGTTATGCTGTCAGACACAAGTTTATTGTTTGAGCTACATGTAAAAAATGTTACTCATGTTATTCACAGCAGAGTTAACAAACAACGGCTGTGTGTAACACCAGCAGAAAATAATCTCATTGTTTATTATTATATTTATCATTATGTATCCTGGAAGTTACATTATCCCAAATGTTTTCAACAATGTTCAAACACATCCCCAAAAATCTGTAATTCTATTCAAAGTAACGGGGCTTTTCATTTGACCGCCTGTCAATGGCGTCATATCCTTGTTTCTCTCTCTACAGGACACAGAGAGCGAGGAAGCAAATCAGCAAACGTGACATGAGTAAAACTTCCATACATTACCTCTACGTTGAAAGGTCTCATTTTTACAGAAGTGGATTGATTTGTTATGAAATTGCTAAAAAAAGACAGTTGTTAGTTGCTGCCCTAATCTGGATGGAATAACGTTTAAAATAATAAAAGTGCTTAAAACAATAAGAGCGTCTTGTAATCACGTCACTGTGACAGTAAAGCAGCACAGTAAAAATCAGCTGGACAGAAGCATAGCTGCTCTGCCCTGCTTCGCCTGTGCAGCTCTAAAAACACTAGTCATTTTTCATTAGCCGAGATTACACATAAGGGTGTGGGGCAGATGGTTGGAGTGCCGACCAGCTGTTTGGAGCTGGCTGAGAACGAACAATATCATTCTGTCAAGACTGCGGCCAGATCTGAGCCACCCAGTGAGGAAAACACTTGCTTACAGTACGGAGAGTCGCTCAGGGACACTCCATGATGAATGAACAATATGGGCTTCTTTCCTGGAAAACTTATCCTTAGCTAAATATAAAAACTGATTTAACTGATCTGCAGGGAGAGGCGGGAATAAGCAGGAACAACATGGAGTGAAATATGGCCCATATTTGTATTTCAATGTATCCACTCCCCTATTGGAAACGCATTTTAATATTGTAAGTGACAGGTCTTCAAGGAAAAAACTGTGGTTACAGTTTTTCAGATGTGAAGATTTACTGCTTTTCTCTGTTTTATATCATTGTCAGCTGAATATCTTTGGTCAAGACAAACAAGACATTTGGGAATGTCATAAACGATTCACTGAAGAAATAATTTGCAGATTCATGGACAATGAAAATAATTGTTAGTTGCAGCCTTATTGGACAGTAATAAATCGTACCTGTGCATAAGACTGGATGATGTGGCTCTGTATCTCATCCATGGTGTCAGTCCCATAGGACACTGTTCCCAGGTGCAGCCGCTTGAAGATCATCTCGTTCTGTGTCAGAGTGCCTGGAGTTCAAAAGATCAGTTCAGACAAATCAAGATATCAAAGAAATTTCATCACATATACATTATATATCACAATATATCTGTAATAAGCTGAAATCAAGCAGTGTATTTTTTGGCTGATTTATCAGTCTGGCTCTAATCAAATCTGATAAAATTTGTGTTTCAAGGAAATACTTTATATACAGTATTTTTCCTTGTACACATATGTACATGTATATGTATAGTCTGCCACGGTGCCAAATAAAATTCTGACAGAGGAACATTTGGAGTTCTAATTCAGCTCCCCTTTTAAATCGATTTTTTGACTTTCGTTTGCTCTTAAACTCTTTCAGACTATAGGAAAATTTAATCAGAGTAAAATAATGTCTTAGCATCTTCTGTTCTGTAAAAACAAAGCTTTGAAAATGTGCAGTCAGACAGAAGAATCTCTACACAAAATGTCAGCTGTTTAAAACTGGCAGTCTCAAGTACTACACCATTACTTCATAGCAAAAATAAAATATATTCAAAGCTATTCAATATCTATGAAAGCACAGACAGACACAGAAAGCACAGCATTTGTCCTCAGAGGACTGCCTACAATGCACCATGGGACCTGCAGGGTGGTGCGACAGCTGTCTCACTGACCTAATCTCATTACCAATATGGACAGCATGTCCTCTCTAACCAACAGACAAGACACAACGCTGCATACAAAAAGACTGAGTGAATGTTCAGAAACTAAAAGGAGAAAAAAAAAAAAACTTTGAAAACCGGGGCAATGGCCTTGTTTAATGGATGTCGGGTGCCAGAATGAGTGCTGATAGAGCATAAAGCTGATTAGAGGGCATCTAACTTCCAAAAACATTAGGGCCACAGGGTTAACCAATTCTATTGGATTGATTGTTTGTTCTTCTTTCCATGTGCTTTAACTATCAACCTGGATAAATAGGCTCTACAGCTAATCTATTCCTACCTAGATCAGCAGGGTAAGACGCATGTTAGGGCCACCGCAGGAGTTTATCACTCTGACACACTGTCTAGCATTAGTAAAGAGCAGCTATTTGTTAGCAGAGGATCACGCGATGATTGTGAAATGAGAGAAAGTGTAAGAGGCCTGAATAACACCTGCAAATTCAGGAGAAATGTTGAAACGTTTGTTCTCAGCTCTTTATTTTAATTCACAATGCTTAGATCAGTTTAGCTTTCAAGATTACTGATCTGATTCTAAGTGGCTTAATTTCCATATGAAATAATGATGTGATAATATTTTCAGTCTTGGTATTTTGCAATGATACGCAGGACATGTGACTGCCGATATTTCTTCAGCACCTACCAGTCTTGTCTGTCAGCAGATAAACTAGCCGGCCCAGTTCTTCTGGGATGGTGCTGGTTCTCACAACAGTGCCGGGATGTTTTCGTCTTTCATGATCATCCAGCCATAGGCCGACTTCCCCATGTCCAGGTTTACACGCAAGCTACACGTGGGAAAAAGAAAGCTGTAATCTACAAACAACAGCGTGAACATGAAAAATAAAACAGCAGCAAAACTGCAACAATCACTAAAAAGAATAAATAAATAAACACAAACAAACACTGATCTATATGTTCTGAAAATTTCTCTGTACAGTGTGAAGAGACGAGAAAGAAGCAAAAAGGGAGCTTGAATTTCCAGGCAGGGATGGAAGCTTTTCTAGTTTAATCATTAAATAATTTTTTCCCCAGTGTGAGACCAAATATGTTGCTTGGAAAAACACACTGTACAGCTGTGGTCATAAAATAACAAATAACAATAAAAACATTTCAAAGAATGAAGAAGAATCACAAAGTACCTGATGGGGATAATGTAGGAGAAAAGTACAACGAATCGGAAAAGGTTGCGGAACCAAGGACCCACAAATCCCTGCAGCGCCACCATGACAACAGACAGAACCACCTGAGCCAGGAAGAGGGCCTTGGTGAGGCGGTTCAGCTCAAGGTCCAGCAGACCAACCTGGGGACAACAGGTCAAAACAGCACATGTTAACATTACTGTCCTACTTATTTCCTCTAAGCAGGTTACAGAATTTTATTATTTATTAATTTTATTATTGAGGATAATTTTAGTAAAAGTCTGATGAGTGTGTATTAAGTTTGATTCATTCTACACTCAGTTATATTTCCCTTGAGCGGGAATCACACAGTATGCAAACTTTCAATGATAATTCCAGACTGGAGATTTAGAGCAAACATCTTATTCCTTCTCTGACAACTTATACAAGAGAAGACTCTTTGTAACTTTCCCATCTGCTCCCAAAGCCTGACAATATGCTACACAGGGAGAAAAAACAAAGCCAATGAAAGACATTCTTGGCTGCAGGCTTTTATCATGCAAACCGTGTGTACGACATAAATACGTTTATTGGTGGCCCTATTTTGTGGTAAACTACGAGCTGCATTATTGCTATGCTGAAGTATTGTCCTTGAATGCAACAGAAGGTCACAAGGCCTCAAAAATAAATAAAAGTTCCCATATTGAGATGGCTCTCTGGAAAAAAAAAAGACAAAAAAGGGGTCAGAGTTGTCTTTTATTTTTCGAGTGTATCTCCCAGCCAATGGAGCATGTGGGAAAAAGATGTCAAATAAAGAAGTGCCCTTCCCCTTTCTGGCAGCGCTCACAGCAAAGCCCTGTACACAGAGGGCTTTCTTCTGACGCACCACGCTTACAAAAACAGCAGAACATAACATCTCTCCTCCCTCAAATAAAAGGAACTGCTCTGAAAAGGAGGGGAGGGGGCAAGCACATATAAAAAGCAGCAAAATTCCTCCACTGCCTAAACCCCCACCAAGCCCATTCCCCTGAGGACTGGGAGAGCTGGGAGACCAGTGTGACTGATTTATCAGTTGCTGTTAAACTCCCAGTAGCAGAGTGCGGAGAAGGAGAAGGGTAAGGGGAGCGAGCGGGTGGGTATGTCCCCACCCCGCTGCCTCACTACATGGTTCATGGTTGAGCTATTGAGAAAAATAGGGGGTTTGGGTGGATTAAAATGAAGAAAAATTAAGACAGAGAGCACAGTGCATGCCTGAAAAGCAAAGGATCCCCTTCTGCTTGAACAATGGCTGGTCTAAATTTTCCAAGCCTTGCCGGGGATCAGATGAAGTCATTATTCATTCAGTCAAGGGGGGAAAAAGGACTCAATTACCTCAACCTAAAGATGCTATCAATGAATAAAAAAGTGCATATTTTACTCCATTCATCTCCAAGCCATTAAAAGTGAAAGGAATGATTCGATCTGCCTGTGTGGCTTGTATTTTAGCATGTGTGTGAAATCTGATGAAGAATTGCAGCCCCAGGACATGAATATTCATCAAGTTAAAACCAAAGAATATCAGGACTTCAGTCAGTAAGAAGTGTATTGTTCAGTGTTTGTGACACCGGCAAATCAAGGAAGTCAAGAAAATAAAGTGAAATTGATTCTTGAGAGCTTAGTAAACAACTTTAAGTTTCCATTTTTTTCAGAGCGACACAGTTTGAGAGACGTGTGGAGAGAGCAGAGTATTGGGACTTGGATATGTACTTCAAACAAATCTTTATTGAAGAGCAGCCTCTTGTCAAATGACATTGTTCTGTCTCTTTGCTCGGACAGAGGTCTGTCTAACAATACCGAGACAAAGAGTGAATCTATGTCTGACGTCCTGTCAGATTGATCAAGTGCAGGCATTGTCCTGGCCGGTGTCACAACAGATTATATGAGGCCAAAACGTTCTTGCGATTTCAGCCACACTGTATCGACTTTCTCTCCCAATCTCCAGGCTCCATATTGGCACTTCTGACATCATCTCCTTGAAATATTGAATTCCTCTCAACTGTCGAGCTTACACAAAACAGTGGCCCCCGCCGTTCGACCGGCCACATCAGCGTTCTTAATAAAAGACACTGGTGTCAAAACAGTGCTGCAGTGGCAGGGGGCTATGTTGTGCCACACAGAGCTTTAGCGGTGCAGACAGTTGTAGGTGATAACTTTGTGTGTAAAAGTCATCGCGTGGCAGACGCACCGTAGCCAAACACCGCCTCAGAGATCCCACTGATGCCGCCTCTATCAGCTGACCCGCATCTATCTAGCCCAACCATCTTCCAGGTAAAATCTTAAATTTAGAATCAAATTTTCATTAATCTCCTCAATCTGGGGACAAAACGCTCGATGGGGATTCTGTGGGATTAACTTTCAGCAGAAAATGTCATTTAAATCCTCGGTTAGCTAATTTCCCTTTTGGTTAATTAGCAACTGGCGCTGACCTTTAGCATTGACAGGTCCAACTTTATCTAGAAAGTCAAGGTTAAAAAACCACCTCGCCATAGTGATTGATTAGTGATTAGAGGCAGGGGAAAAAAGATGGCATGAGGGGAACTTGGAACAGATGTTACTTTGTGTGAGGTGTTTCACCCTCTGCAGCTTTAACACAACATGTGAGTGTATGCATCACCTAACAGGCCTTTAATATTTTTGAGTTTGTTTATTTGTTTCTTTAAAAAAATATGTGGAAAATGTCTTATTTTCTCATGTTTGCCAGGAAACATAACTAAGATATCTTTTGAAAGATTTTCTCAAAATGTGTGCTAGTGCTAAACTATCAGTGCAGGGAGAAAATACGACAGTGCATTTTAGTGCTGTCAGCAATGTGGCTTTAATAGAGCTAAAACCATTAGTCGATGGTTGGTGGTTAATTGTCTTTTTAAAGCAAAGCTAAAATTTAAATCTGAAAACTTTACCTAGTTTCAGCTTCTAAACTGCAACA
The DNA here is from genome assembly GCA_025331565.1 of Holacanthus passer. Lineage (NCBI taxonomy): Eukaryota > Metazoa > Chordata > Actinopteri > Pomacanthidae > Holacanthus > Holacanthus passer. Next base: position 65,741 of record JAFREQ010000114.1, on the reverse strand, counting down.
ATTTGCAGATTTCTTTGTCTTCTGTGATTGTAAACAGAATATCTTTGGGGTTTGGACTGTTCATGAGAGATTAAAAAAAAAAGACATTTGAGGATGTCATCTTGTCAGTTTTAGTAAATTGTTCTGGGTGTTTTCTGCAATGTTATATAACAAACTATAAATGATATATCATGAAATTAACTAGGAGATCAATTAATAATTTAAATAATCATATCCTCATGACATACTCTCCTCCTGATCATAGAATTTCTTTTAAAAAATAGAAAAAAAAATACCTTCATATTTAAAGCCTCTGTGACTGAAAACTCAAAAACAAAAATCACGTAACTTTCCGTCCTTCCTGCAGAAATAGAAAAACTAAAAAGTAGTCACCTTGTTCTTGGCATAGGACGTGTTCAGTACGCTTCTGGTCTCTTTGCCTGTGTAGATCACCACCCCTATCACCGTGCCTGCCAAGGAGAGAGACAAGGAAAGTAATGCTGCTCATTAACTGCACCCCACCCCCACCATCTCACACCCACACACACACACACACACACACCAAACATACATGCACACACTCATCTTGGTCAAGTAAGATGAACTGCATGAGAGGAAACACAATAAGGCTGAGCTGAGGCAGTTTTGTCTCATTGCCACTCAAGCCAACAGACAGGAGTTTAATACGCTTAGACTCTCAGGGCCTTCAGCCACCCTATGGAAGCTCATAAAACCTGATCAATACGCTGCCATCTTTATTTGCCAATTCATTACGGTGGCCTTATTACAAAGGATTAATGAGTCATTAATATTAAATGAGCTTAATGGAGGAGCAAAGGCAATAATAAACCTAAATACAGCCCCTGAAATCCCCAAACTATAAAAATGGCAAGAAAGTTAAAAATGGGCAGAAAACAAAGCGAAGAAAGTGAAGAGCAGGCGGAGAGAGAAAGAGAAAAGAGTCCAGTGGTTCCAGGACCTGAGGAGAAAGGTGATGAATTGCTCTGGTTGACTTCTAACTTCAGAAATATTGAGCGATGTGACAAATTGTGTGTGGCTCAGCATGCAGAGGGGCTTCAATTTGAATATGCGAACAACTAATTCTCTTGTCACAGCTGGACTGGGGCCTATAAGAGAGTGAATACGTGGTGATCCGGGCCAGTTCAAGTGCCCAGAACGCCACTGAAGAGCCCATGAAGTGTCTGTCAAGGGGAGGCTCGCGGGGGACAATGCCATTCCCAAGCAGAGATGATGTAAGGGGTCTAAGTCAGGCTTTTTGTGCGAGTGTGTGCGTGTGTTTTTGTTCTTCTGGTCAAGGTCAGGCCAGAGGGGAGAGCAACACCGCAAATCAATGGTGTGGCCATCGCTGGGAGCGTCACAAACACTCTCAACTGACACGACCGTTTCTGTGGGGAATCGCTTAGTTGGAGCGAGGGAGGATTACCTCAACTGCGGGTACTCTCTGAGTTCTTCAGACAAGCACATGGCAGTATCAAATCAAACTTCAAGGTTTAATGCCACGAGTCCTTTGTGCAACAAAACTTGAGAACTTGAGAAGCTGGTTCATCACTGAAATCATAGAAGTCAAGAGACTGGCTTTCTTTCTATTAAAACAAGTAAATGTTTTAGGCAAATTTCTAAAATCTCAGGAAAATAACAAGTTTTTTTTCATCAACTACATTTATGGGAATATAATTTTTTCTCTTTTGATCCAGCCTGCTTTGTGTCCCTGTGGTGGGTGGAGGGGGGTGAATATTAAACATGGGCCCCTGTCTGGAACTGAACCAGAGTTGTTGAGATTACATACACTCCCAGAACCGCCACACAATTTTATTAGTTTTTACTTTTTTGGTGGAGTGGTTGCATGTAATGGTGATTTGTGCACAACTGAAGAAGCAGAATAGTGTACCATGAAGTTAAAGCGTTTGATGTGTCAACATTTTCACCCACAGTACGGCCAAGTATAAAAAGGTTTTTGTAATTATTTGGCTGTTATTAAAATTTCTAGCACTTCAAAGTTTTTTTAAATGTGTAAACTGAAACAGGTGGATGGAAGCAGTATTTTAATATAGTCGAGGTTTTAAATTTACTCCCTGACAAACATGGTGGAGATTCAACCGCCAGTAGATGTCACATAAAACTCTACATAAAGGCAGTGAGAAAGTCTACAATGTTACTGGGAACCATCACGCTGTCGCTGCCAGGCATCACCCTATATCTCATTTCAAGATAAAAACAGATTTGAAATAAAAGTTGCCATTTACTTACCAGATGCAACGACCGTGCTCGCCCAAAGAGTGTTTTCAATACTCAGACTCTCGTGGATCTGTGGATCTGTATCTTCCTACAGGACAAATGAAAAAGGAAAAAGCACCACGTCAACATTTGTGTATTCTTGTTAATTGTGTAATACATAGTATAGCAGAGCAACCATGGTTCAAATATTGTCTTAATATTGAGACCTTGTTGGCATTGTGTGTCCATGAAACTCTCTAACACTATAGCCAATAATGTCCAGACATTGTAGTTGAAAAACGGTTAATAAGGAGCGTCACATTTGTTACCTCAATGCACCACAGTCTAAAACATAAAGTGCATGTGTCCCTTATTGAAACACTCTGTTGGGCCTGAAAGAAACTCACATAAAATACTGAGCGACTGAGGAGAGAATTAGAGAAAGTTGTGAATTTATTTCTGCAATTAAACAACTTCTAATTAGTATTGTTCAGTGTGGCCCTGGAACAGATAAAAACAAAACTAAGACCATGAAGCCATGTTTTTTTATTTTTAGACGGAAAAAGACAATTGAACATCAAACAATAAATTTTCAAAAATTATGAGAAAATTGAAGCTGAAACCAATTTCGGCTTGACTTTTGAACTGAATTTAATTCGGTCTGATACATTAGTTGTTATAAAAGGAACTTGGTGAAACGCTTTGTAAGACTGAGCTGCTCTGTGCTTTGGCCAGTTTGTTTGGTTATATTCAGAGACTTTTATTGTGATGTCTCAAAAATAATATGGCAATGACTTATTGTGAACATTTGCAGTACAAGTGGCTAGATTTTTGTCTTTTGCTGCAGTGGTGGTTTTGATAGTTTTAAAACCCAATATGAAAACCAGAACCACACAAAACAGTAGAATTGCACAGTGAAATCATTTCTTTTTTTGCTATTTTATTCACTGTTTTGGGTAAAACACTGTCATGGCAAACAAAATGTCCCTGAAAATAAAGATTTCAGCTGAACAGACTTGAGGAACATGAGCTCAGTCGAGAGCGTACGCAGCCTGAGCAGAATGGCCGGGCTCTGCTGTGCCATTAATTGTCACAAGCACCTGACACAGTTGTGCAGACTGTAGCAATACAGTAGTCCCTTTTATCAATACTTCCACTAGATTTGGCATGGCGATAGAGGCTCCTTTTAAAAACAGTATAGAGAGTGCACATAGATGAGATTTCAGTGATAAATAAGCCCCTGGAGAGCCTCTTGTTTCACCCTCCCTCCTGTTTCACCCCTCTCTCTTAAATAAAGACGAAAGCTGAAAATGGCTTGAGTCAGGAGTGCAGAGTCAAGGCTCCAGTTTCGGCTCAAATTGCTTGTCTGATATGATAATTATGATACCTAAGCACCCACATCCTGTCAATCCACTCAAACATGGGAAGAGGTGCATGAAAAATAAATGGCAGGTTGCAGGATGCTTGACCGCTCTGACATTGGCATCAAACTACGGTGTTCATAACTGCAGAGGGTCTGAGCAAAGACCACAGAAACAAAGCCACCATATCCGTCTCAAGGAAAAAAAAAAAAGGGGGAAAAAAGAAACCCTCATAAATAGGTAAGTTCATTTGCTGCGGATCTGTGGGAACCCATTTTTTTCCCATCCTGCTCAGACTAAAAGCACACGCTATGCAAAGGAAGGCCGCGGAGATGAATGAGCGGAGGAAGTGCTCGCTCACTAAGCCTGGTGTGTGGCCAAGAGTGAAGACGGGCCACAAAGCCTCCCTTTGTACTGGAGCTCTCCTCTCTGTGGGGGCTGCGCTAATCTGCTATTAATAAAAAAAAAAAAAAAAAAAAAAAAAAAAAAAAAAAAAAATCACTGAGCAACAAGCAAGATGGGATGGATGGAGCTGGAGCTGCGAGAACCTGCCTGTGATGTAAGAGGTATGCCTGCTGGAGATAACAACAGGCCCAGACGGACACACAAGCTCTCATTGTTGCCGCTTGTCAACACTTTGCAGTGATACACATCTTCTATGTCAATTCAGTTTCTATAGGAAAAAATCTGCATGTGTTTAAGATTTGTTTTACAGCTTATAAATATGTCAACGAGCCACTGTACCCTTGTGAAGTTCCCCTCGAAGCTGTGGATGTCCAGCTGAGGCTTCTGGGCGTAGACGTAGGCGCTGATGGAGAAGAGGTCCTGAGACAAGGAGACATTACAGAGAGGGAGGCGATAAAGGACTAAGGGTTAATGAATGAATACAGAATTCAGACACAGTCCTAATTAACTGAATTAGCACAGTTGTTTATGCTTTAAAAACACAGGATATTTTTTTTACTGTAAGGGCAAACTCACATTTTGAGTTTGTGCTGTGCAAATTCTTTGTAACTTTTAGTAGGATTTCACATTTAAGCCTGTGTTAATGCCACAATCATTAAAAATCACTTTAGATGAGTGTCGACTGAAATCCTATTTTGATATAAATGTAAATATACTTGAGCATGAAAATTTTTTCCTAGCCTCGGAAATATAATTAAAAAAAAAAAAAAACATGAAACCACATCTCATGGTTTGCTCAGTCGTCATTGAGAAAATTGACTCTTCTGGAAAAAGCTCATAAGTGTCCTTGAGTTAAGATTTGCTTTGTCCTATACATACATACAGTGCATTTCCTCCATTTTCTCACTTTTCACCAGTTTTGCTAATTTTGCTACTAAATGGAATTATACCTTCTTTTTTAAAATAAATCTTGGATGTAGCAGAAGAGAAATGACATAAACAAAACCTCAAAGAAGACACAAGAATAAACACTGAACCATAAGTCTTCGATCATCCGTTTCTCTCAGTCATCCCAACAAGCACCTAACACCAGCCTTATTTTTTTTGCCCCAAGTGGAACAAAATTGATTGTAAATATTAAATTATTCAGGCAGGCAGCCTCTGCAGCAGCCAGGCAACCCTCAGTCATGCTCAGATAGTGTTCTCCTGGTGAGAACATGGGCAGAGTGGTTAAAGAGGAGCAGGGAAGATTATTTTACTGAACCCCCAATGGAGAGTAGTGTTGCTCCAGCATTTTACAGAAGAGGGCTCAGTGGGAATCTTGATGCATTCAGAGATGTATATGTGGCTGTTGAACATATAAAGTATGTTAAAAAAATGGACTTACTTGGTGACTGAGAGCAGACACAGAGGACTAATAACACTTGAGGCTGAATTTAGTCAGTATTTTCATGTTTGTGACTTTGAAACTTGAAGGACTGTTGTGTAGGATTTAGGGGGATCTACTGGTAGAAATTGAAAATAATATTCATAATTATGTTTTCATTATTGTATAATCACCTGTAACTAAAAATCATTGATTTTGTTTCATGGGAATGAGCTTTTTACCACTAAATGTCACTAAATGCTACACACTGGTCCTTTAATACAGAAATAAATAATAGAATTGACTATACTTTACTACTAATCTGAGGTCACTTTTAAACATTAGAGAAATTAAACCTTAATTTCTGAGAACAATCACACGAGAGAATGAAAGTGATCCATCTCGACTCCTGACAAAGGTGAGTTTAAGAGACCATCTCAAACTGAGGGACGACGCTGTAACAAGGTTGAATAGTACCTAAAGTGAAGACGACTCGCGCTGTCTTCAGATCTCTTGAAACTCAATATGGATGCCAAGGCTCAATCATCAAATGACTTGCTGAAACTTTAATTCTCTGATCACATTAAGTGGCATCAAAAAAAAAAAAAACATCAACTCAACTTAAATCTTAAGTGTTGAGTATCGCCTCCAGTTAAAGGAAGCTGCTGTAAGGTCCAGATTGTCCCTGCTGTCCGTCATCAGTGATTAGGTTTCCATCACAGTCAGACGACTTCATTTGATGAGCAGTGCTTTTAGTGATAACACAGCACTCATTCACTCATTCACAGTCAGTTTGTCTGTTACCAGAGATTCACGGCATTGTAATGTATCCATACCCCCACTGCTGGAAGTCGTTGAGTGCAGGCGACAGCAACCTTCAGCTTCCAGTCTGTTTCTCCATCCAGCTGATCTGTTCTGATGAAACATGCACCTGGAAAAAGAACAGAAATGACATCAAGACTGTACTCCATTGCACTCCATGCAGTGATCGGTGGACCTGTGGACATCTTTCTTTACAAATGTCATCAAGTCAGTGAACTGCTTTGTTAATGTTAGTTATACTGTGAATTCATAACACATTTTATACCTTATGAAGTTAAGTTATCATTTGTGTTGCATTGTTGCATGGTCTCACTTTGAATCTAAATATTAAAAAAAATCTAATGTTTTTGTGGCTGTATTGCATTTTCACAGAGAACATTGATGATTCAGTATGATACTTTTTTTTTTTTCAATGAAATTCAGCAATAAACAAACGTGAGACTGTTGTGATTTGGTTGGTTGTTGAAGAGGTTTAACATGTCATGAGCTGCTTAAATATCGCACATCTTTGTGAGGCATTGTGTATTAAAAAAATTAAAACACATTTAACATGTAAAAATGATACTGTAATAAAGTGGCACACATCAAAGTGCACGGCCAACAGCGCAGTACATTATAGCCTGTAGCACAATCCAGAGCATCCGTGGCTGCTGTGGACACCACAGGGTCCGATAAACGTTGAGCAGTCGTGACCTGTATTGATCTGAGGTAATATTACATATGAAACTGATGGATGAGAGCAACTATTTGACAGAGAGGGTAAAGGGCAGCTATAAACCATCCCTGGAGGGTTAACTATGATGGAAAACATTAACACAAGGAGGATGATTCATGCTTTCCTTCTGCTGCGATGGCACTTCAGCTCCTCACATGACATCACTGAGATGTGTGTGTGTGAAAGACAAACTATATGAGACCATATGTGTGAAAGATAAAGATGTGTTTGTGTGTGTGTGTGTGTGTGTGTGTGTGTGGTAGCGCATAAAAACATCAACAACTCCCTGCCAGGATTATTGGCACATCAAAGATTGATGGAAATGATGTCCTCAGAACATTTCCTCCCGATGCCCCTCAGAAAAGAGCCAGGATCTGACGCAGCTCATTGATTAATTGGAATTTGCATCATCAGTCACTAGAAGAATGTGACATAAATCATATGAATCACTTGCTGCCTCGATCAGATGATGTCAAAGGACTGGACGTGTGAGGAAAAGTCACATTTCTCACCCAAGTGATCTTGACACAGTTTGCTAAAGTGCCACAGGGCACACAGAGTTCAACTAGAAGGCGTTCTGTCTGTTTCATTTTGCATCACTATTCTATCTATTGCAATGATTTAGTTCATCAAGATATTTCTCCACATCTTAAAACCTTTATCAAACCAGGAGGAGTTCTGCTGAGAAAGATTACATCCTTTCAGCCCTGTCCTGTTTCACATTGATAAAGTTACACCAACACTTGACTGCTCACCATTTTTCTCTGATGTTCTCAGGAATATCATGTCTGCAGGAATCCTTTGGTTCTAAAAAAGAAAGAAAAACAAGAGAGCAAATGGAGGTGTGTTATTGAGAACTGCGGCCCTTTAAATCTTCCTGAATAATTGATCAAGGTCAATACCTTGACCAGAGAGTGAAAGGGAAACATTTTTCTAAAGTCTATCTAACACACAGTCACGGAAATTTAGCTTGTGCACCTTCTAGCAGCAGCTAGATTTCATGTTGGCAGAGCTGAAACCTAAGATCATGTGCTTATTAGGTGAGTGGGAGTTTTATAGTATCAAAAGTATAGTCAGCTAAAAGTGATTAACATAGTTGCACACTGTACCTTCAAATTCAGTTAAATTATGGTATCTACTTTAAAATGGCTGGTCAACTATTCAAACCCAACAAAATACCCTTTTCTTCTTCTGGGGTTGAAGATAATGTGTAATGAAGCATAAAATTTGAAACAAGAATCAAGTAAAATTATGCTGAAAACAAAACTGCAAAAATTAAGGAAATACTAATTAAATGAACCCAAACTTGAAAAGCTAGAGAGGTAATGCAGCAGTAATTCTTCAGTGACAAGAATCTGTATTACACCCATTAACTTTTTTGTGCTGAGTGCCTCACATTAGAATGGGGCAGTGTGATCACAGCACACTTTAATACCAGTAATGCAGAGAGGTCTTAAAGTTAAAAGCAGTCTAATTCTTATGTAGTAAAACACACTGATTTAGAAACATTTTGTCTTTTAATGGAAGTGGATTTGATTAGGCTGCAACAAAATGTAGGTAATATATTGCAAATTGCTTACTTAATTAATAAATTGATGTTGATTCTATTGTTATCATACAACATCACATGGAAGGCAAATAATCAGCAATTCACACATAAATAAATAATTGTAGTAGTATCATTTGTAGTCATCAAAACTGATCATTTTGAAATCCTTTGTATGGAAAGAAATCTACAACTAATGAGTTACCTTCTCAACGATGATCAGGTCCCCAACTTGTATGTCTGAACTCTTCACTTGAACTTTACCTAAAGAATTGAAAGGTTGAATGAAGGAAAATGTGAGGGACAACAAACAGCAATCATAAAGTAACTTCACATTAAAATTGGACTCTTCTTTTTTAAGATAAGCTGTGAATTTTTAAAAAGCTATGAAATAAAATGAAGGTATTGATTTCTGGCCCTTGAAAATGACGCTGACTCTTAAAACCACAACCCACTTTTTGCTATTGCTCTTCTCTTTCTCTCTCACCTTCTAACTAATCGATTACCTCCAGCATAATAATGTGATACCCTTCTGTTTTCATCTCTGGTCTGAGACTAAAACAATGGCACATAGGGTCACTCTCAATTATATTGCCTCAATATCCGCTACGACCCTTCTTCTGTGCTCACATAACTGTGTACATGCAGCACACGAGCACATGGAGAGTGCGAAAGCGACATCCTCAGCCATGGTCACAGATACCACACAGGGGGATTTTACCACACATTCAACAAAGGGACAGATCTTAGATCATACAGTCTTGAGAAACTGAGAGAAAAAAATCAATGCAATTACAGCGAGAAGAATGACTTCTGTTACAAGTGTAGATCGAGTGGAGTGCAGTCTCTTAATTGCATGGGGAGAGCTTGACGATACACTGGAATATCCGTTATCATAATGTCAGCAAACAGTTACGGGCATGAGGAGGAGTGCGGAGAGATTTCTGTCAGTCCTCTCACTGACCTCGCACTGTGAGCTTGCTGTAGAGTTGAGAGTTCATCTCTTTGTCCCGTTGGTACCGCCGCACTTCGTCCACAGCCTCTCGCACCATTGTAACAGCTAACACAAAACCCTGAGTGACAAAAGAGCAAAAGAGATCAATCACTCCATTGATCATTACAAAGCTGCATTAAAACCAGAATCTGTTAAGGTAACATACAAAGCTTGATTTTACATACATTTTATACAGCTTCATCATTAGGACAAAACAAAGCTGGAATCTGTAAATTGAATTTAAACTATCTCCATGGGATAAAAAGGTGACTCTAAAGTGTGTAAATATGTAGATGATCTAATGGCTTTCTTTATTCTATATCTTTTGTTGTGCGTCCATATTTATTCATCACAATTATAAAGACTGTCTAAATAAATAATAATATCAACAAAGCCATACAAACAACATTTGTGGTATAATCCAGAGCTGACATGTTTTGAGAGACCTAAATATTTTTCATACAAATCAAGTAGTAAAAAACTGAAGTGCATTTACCAGAGGTGCCCAGTATGTGTACAAATATCCAATTTTCAGCGATGGCACAAACTGGGAACAGGCCACCACCAGAAAGTAGAGATTGAGGAAGAACTTGAACTGCTGGTAGAGAACCTGAGAGGGGAGCAGAAGACAAGGATTCAGAGAGGTGATTGAACGTGTCAGCAAGGTGAGTCAAAGACAACGACAGCTGCCAAAGAAGACAAAGAGGATGCAGCAGCAACAACAGAGCTGGAGGGATGGGTTACTGTACATGTTCCAAGGTGGAATAAGATACATGTTAATGCTTTACATTAACTTTACATTAACCTCATGGAAACTCTGACACTTTGAGAACTTCTGTTTCAAATGGCATTCAGGGTACGGATTTCACGTGGCACAGTTACTTGGTACAGCGTCTGTTGGTGCAGAATAAACATACAGTACAAGACAAACAGGATCTGATAACCACAAGAATGAACAAAGAAGACAGAGCAGCTTTCTTAAATCACACATAGCAAAGTGCCACCTGTGACTTACTGAGGGCTCTTTGCTAATGGGCCATCCATCAACAGGGATTCCTTAGTATCCTATTCATCTAAGGTCAAATTTTGAATAATGTTTGCAATAATGAGAGTCTAGCATGCAGTCACAGATTATCAGAGACAATGGGATCGATGGACGGGGCTCTACAGTTAATGAACCCCCTGACCTTTAGGGGAAAATGCACACTGCTAAACTCAATTTGTGTGTATTTAATAATTCAAAGTGGAGGGAGAAAAACAGAGCCGTTTTGTTCAACATCGATGAGAATATCTACGTCTCTAATAGACAGTTGACATTTTATGGCCTGGGCCAAAGGCAGCCCTCTTAATCACGGAGCCATTTGGTTTTTATTAAGTAAGTCTGATGGATCTCTAATGTCCCCTGCAGTGTAAGCCCTTAACTTAATGACAGAACAGTTAACAATTAGACCCAGTGCATGCTACTGTGGTTTAACGTACTGTTAATCTGTGAAAAGATCAGCATATTTCAACTGGAAGGATGAACTGCCACTGCGGGGACTATAAAAGTTAATAACAGTGGGAACATTGACTCAAAAAGCCATAACTTCTGTGTTTGGAACAAAGATCAGAGCCTGAGATGTGAATTCTGTTACTTAAGTTAAGACAGTTGACTTGAACACAGACTACAGGTCTTTGTTGCTCTCCAACTCACCCCAGGCACAAAGGTGAAGATGTTGTACTTCTGGTTTTTGATGGCATTTTTGGGGTACTTCTCTTCACATTTCTCCGGGCAGCCAAGCCACACCGTCCTGGCCTTCAGCTCCTTCTTCCTCCGACATATATGGGCCAGGCAGTCACAGCAGCTGAGACGGGAAGACGTCGATATAATGAAGTGTAAACAACTTTGCACCAAGCACACGCTACCAAATGTATGTGGCTGCGACTAAAAATCAGTCTTCTCACCTAGAGGGCAGCTCAGAATATGTTTCAGGTTATAGAAAGAGCTCTGCAGCCATTTCCTGCTGCATCCTACAAGTACTGACGTTATTTATATACAGTCTTAATTAGATCTTGAAGGTTTTTTGTATCTCCAGGAGGGAATTCCCTTGCTATTGCTGTGGGAGTCGGACACTTTTAGAGCCGAATAAGCCAGTAAAGCATGACAACCAGACATGCTGCATGTGTGCAGACAAACGCACTATTTGGCAGAATATGATACGTATTTGTCCTTGTTAATTTTACCTCATGTTGACTCTTTCTAGCATGCAGAACCCAGCTCTTTCCTATGTACCTATGTCATTACTGTGATATTATCTAAGTTCTAAGAAGAGATTAGTGAGAAGAGATGATTGTAGATTAACATTTACTTTTTAAAAAGTATTTGACTTTCTATCAACCTGCTAATGACTACATTGGGGCTTATCTAGCATATCTGATATCAAATGCAAACAGAGGTGTAGTGTGGGGGTAAATTACAATGAGAGCAGCTCGATGTGAGCATGACCTAAACTGGCACCTGGGGGGGAAATAGGGGAGAGTGTCAGTGTATACCGTCATGCTGATCGACTTGGCTTTTCCACTTTTTAAGCAAGTTGGCAAAACATAAAACTAAATAAATCAACTTTGGTAAAAAGTCTTGTTTGTATTGGCCTCGACGTTCTCTGTCTCTGTGCACTCTCAGTCCAGTTTCATAAGAGCGATTATTTGAGCAAATGAATGCTATTCAAATAATATGCCATTTGAACAGTCAGGGCTTATTCAGTGTGAATTATTTGTGTTTTATAATCCCACACTAAGCACACATAAAATTACTGGAAAGCATCAAACTGGTCAGCTGTGAAAAATCCGATTTGTTCATTAGTGGGGGGATGGGGAGGGGGGATCAATATGCAGCTTCAACCGGAGATGCATCACTAACAACAAAACGACACCGAAAACAGAATATTCTATGAAATTCAGTAAATGTTAATTTTTGGGCACTGAAGTGCTGCACAAACATTTGCTCATAAATGTTACACTTTATTGTTCTGGCATAAACAAACACTCTTCTCTTAGCCAGAAAGGAGCATCTTTAGAGGGCAAAAACCTGTCAAATTAATCATTAGCTGGATAAACCACATCGTTCTGTTTGACCTGAAAATCTTTTTGGACTGATGGTGCGCAACGAGGAACTCGACCAAAAACATGCCCTTATCCTCTCTTTGCACTTCATGCACAGCTACCGGTGCGTTTGAAATCCAAACTGATCATCACGGGCATACTTACTGACATTATACACTACACATACATTTACAGAATGACAAAACACCGGCAACTTTCAGAGTGGTTAACGGTCCAAGTGAAAGAACAATAACTCTAATCTACAGATAGAAAATGGTGTGACTTTGCAGAGGAGTTTATTTAGGTTGGAAAGCAGCACATATCTGTTTACTTTTCTCAGAAAAATACATGACCTCACACACATTATTGGATTATGACTGGCATTAATTTTAGAATAAAACTTGCCCTTGTGGTCAGAGATGTGTTATAGTTATAGGTAAATCTTATAAAGGTAATAAGATAATATAATCCATTTTACTGATCCCACAGAGAGGAAATTCAGGTGTTACAGCAGCACAAGAATAAAAATAAGTACAGCTAAATAAAGAAACTAAAAAATAAATCAGCATATAAAAAAAGAATAGATTAAATAGAAACTACACAAGAGCAATTACACTTAAATTACAGGCAGTAATAGTACACACATAGTACCCAGAACTGGTGCTGCACTTAACCTAATGGTGCATGTCATGGAAGTAAGAACACTATTAAAGTTTAGATTCAGAACACCCAAGGACACCTGGCAAAAATCTGTAGCAGAGGCAACAAGCTGAAGCAGAAACTTTCTAGAGAATGTTATAATGTTTAAGTTTCATTAACTTTTCTCCCGAGCAGAAGTAGGTCTGAAATGAAGTAGGGGGAAAAGGTCCAGATTGTGATGTCTCTGAGTCATCATGCACTGATGACTCAGAGACATCACATCCTGGTCATCAGGTGTTGATCATTATGTCATATTAAAAAACATTTCAACAATAATGTAATGGTGTAGAATTACCTGCCACAGAGGACTTTCCACCCTCCCAGGAGGAACCAGCCGAGGCCTCTCTGTCTCTGATTGACTCTGGCCCGGGGCAGCGTCTGGTAGTCGCTCTCATCATTCTCAAAGCCTTCCTCCGACATCATCAGAGGCATCTCATCAAGGTTAGAGGGCTCATCTTCTAGGGAGTATCTGTGAGGACAGTAAAATATAAAGAAACTGAACAGGGAATTGCCATAGATTGTGTTCAGCACTATTTTGATTGAGCACTGATAACTTATTCTTTTATTCAGTCATGATGATTTAGTCAGATTGAGAATTATACACTTTAATTTTACTTTAACTTATGCTACTCATTGTGATATGCTCCTCTTTTAAGCCACATAGATGCTGAATATATGTGGTCGACATACAGGCTGTACGGCCAACTGTGAACATTTTGTGGCTGGTTTACTGTCAACATTCAAGAATGAGAGAACACTTTTGAAAACACCAGATGTTCAAAATCTGTTGAAAGACTGAAGAAAAGCCAGCATTAAAGCTAGTTAGAATAGTTGGCTCAGTTCCTCTATCACTAAGTACTGTAGAGTACGTCTCCTATTCACATTATAAAGAAACACTGGAAACACTCTTGAGAGGCACGTAATGTCTTATTCATGAGGCCCCTCTAAAGAACCAAGACAGTCTGTAGCCTAAAAGGGAAAAACCTACATGGGCTCACAATACTGGCTAAGTTACCATAAACCCAAAGTAGCTGCAAAGCGATAACACACAGAGAAAGAATTTATAGGTTCACTGTTAAAGTATAAAAACACTTGAAGAGAAGATTACATACAGAGATTAGAAAACCATTGAGTCTCACACTGAAACTGGTCGCAGACATCAAACCACAACAAAACTTGAACAAATGAAAAATTCACCTCAAACTGAAAATACAACATAATGAATGGAAATCTATCGTTATATGTTGATATTTAAGTGAAAATAACGAGTCTAACACAGCTCAATGTGACAGAGAGAACACAATAAGTACAGGATACCAAAGGGGATATCAGGTTTAGTAAAAGAAGAGCTACTCTCTTTAGTTACTATAAAGTCAAGGTTATTTCCAATTTGCTAGCATGTAGTTGAGTCTATGTCGTCTTTACCTACTTCACCTAAAAAAAACAACCATTTTCACACCTGTAATATTTCTGCATGCATAGCCGTACTTCAGAACAAACAAAGCAATCAAAAATCAACATTTCTGTTTTATTGGCGCTTAAAAATACACTAGAGCTGTAATACACCGTTTTCTGGAGAAATTAAACAAAGTAATGCAGCTGCTGTCACTCATCCAGTCTGACCATCTCAAATTATCTGCTTTATTTAGACCTTTTGGTTAAAAATAACTGAGAACACACCTTTTGTTATGAAATATTTATCGCTAATTAATTATGGTGCAAATTGAAATCTGGTGTTAGCTGGATGGGAAAAAAGTTGCCCACTTCACTAGTGCCAAAGTTGATCACATTCTTCTAGCACAATGAGAAATTTTAGACACTAAAATATCAGCATGCAGAAGAAAAATACTGGTGCCACATTTAAGCTCATGGTAGAGACTGTGTCAAGTCTAGTGTCCGTCTACCATGTCTGACCACTTCTATTAGCACTTGATGAAAATCCCACTCTGACATACAGAAAAAAACTCACAGGCTAATGATTTTCTAATCTTATCCCTTTTATTACTAGGGCAGGTACCAGAGACTCAGGGGTCTCTGGTGTGAGAGTCTGAGAAAGTGGAAACTGCAGGTGTTGAGACTTGCTGAATATTTGCTGATATATGTTAGACACCCAGACCAAACTGCTTACCTCTAACCTGACAGCTACCTCACTGAACTGCTGCGGCTTGCACACGTGTGGTGTCTACGCAGACAACGTTGGTGCTGCAGAACTGCTACTGCCAGCCCTACGTTTCTACACTGACTTTGCCTTTGATAATGGCAATCGATAATAGAATGTTTTATTTCATTTGTTAACAAGTGAAGGGAAAGTGGCTCAGGGAAGTGAAGCGCAGGCTTTTACTTCGAAAAAAATACATGAAGTGTTGAGTTAAAATCATTTTCATGTCTGTAACATATTCTATAGATATAGACATGGAAATATAGAGGCAGATTTATTTGGGTAGGTGAGGCAGGATAGACAAAGAAAATATAAAAATTCTTTATTTTTTTCTATTTTTTTTTAAATTTTTTTATTGCAAATTCTGGAATATAAGCAGCCTGAAAGGTCACATGTCATACATGAATGAGTGTATTGTACCTACAAAAAGCATGGACATGTGAACAAGCATAAAACTAGCATCAGTGGGATTATGAGCTTAAAGATCAATGATCCACACTAGTTCTCAGTGATACAGCCCTCCAGAGCTGCTCACCAAGCCAATGATAAAACATGCAGAAGCTGGTGCAGCCTGACTTTCTGTTTCAGCTCAGAGTTCCTGCAACAAGACCCAGAGAGATAATGGTACCCTAATAATTAAGAGGGCTTAAGTCCTGAAACAACTTTTTATCTATCCTTGTACCACGTGAGCCCAAGTGGACTGTGATGCACCCAAAGTAGGCTCTGCACCCAGTTCTTACTTTTCTTAAACTCATTTCAGTATCTCACTGCATCATGTCATATGGCCTGAAATATTAAACAAGTTTCAGCCCAGTCAAACCAAACCCTAATGAACAACCACAGAAAGCACGCATTACTTAATTTGTAGTGCTACATAAGACATAGATCCCTGTTGTACAACTAGAAGATTTATAAATGTTAACCTCTATACAAACCACTATACTATAATTGACTTTGGTTCCAGGCCTCTTAATCTCTGCTCCCATCTCCAATGTCGTCACCAAACCATGAAATGAATGATGAAGTGTGATGAATGGCACTTTAGTCTGATTATCTCACAATATTTATACTGGACTAACCACAGATTAGTCTTATTAACTGTGGTTAATAAACTGAAGTTTGGTCTGTCCAAGCCTTAATTTATTTTTTCATACAGTAGATTCTCAAAAAACATTTTAACAAAGTATGATTTCCACAAGATTCAGTAAAACTCAACCAAATTCTGACCTGTGCAGCTGTGTGGCTGCTCTAACCTGTTGCCAAAATGAAAACTAAGAGGTTCGTTGACGCACACACCCTACTCAGGAAGGCAGGGATTGTGTAAAGGGATTACACAAATTGAATAGTGAAAAACAGTGTTAGGTGATGCAACTAATGAGTACTCTTTGACTTGTCAGATTTACTTCTAAACCTGTAACCTGTGTCAACTCTTGAAGCTTTAACCTCAACAACCAATGTGCTTGAGGCAATGTATGAATCACCAGCAACAACCAACCTTTCATTATAGTTTTTGTGTTTTGTTTACACGCTGTTGAGACTCGCCAACAATGTACTTTAATAGCCACAGTGTTTCTTGCGATGAAACTCCCACATCTGATTGCATAATAATTCAACTCTCAACCCAGTGGAAACGTGGGCTGGTTTGTAAAAAGGTTTGCTGGCTCTCTGGTGCAGCACAGTCATCGCTGCCAACAATTGTTTCCTGTGTCAGTGGAAAAGCTTTATGGGTGTAGCTTTAAGAGCTTCAGGATCACTCCTCTTTGGCTGATCCAGCAGTCTGACCTTCATAGAGAGGTGAGACAAGTTTCCCAACTAACCATCACATGAATATTATTACTGAGAGCAAGAGACAGGGCGTTTCTCTTCTAAGTTTAAACGTGATGTTTTCATTAAACATTATTATTCAAGAAGAGCCATTTAAATACAAACCCAGCTGTGGTAGACACATTTGTGTTGGGATATTAATTAAACATATTCACTTATCCTATGTAAACAGTAACATCCTGCTACTTGGTCTAAGTACCTGGTCATGCGACTACTTCACTTCCTGTCCATTCCTGACCCTGATGACTTTATTAGCTCATCCTCGTCCGGTCTGAAAAATGAACAAGCTTGTGAATGATGACTACAACATGCAACAACACTTTTATAACATGTGACGAACTTAGCTAACATAAACAAGCCATCATGTGACTTTAAGTTAAATGCCAGAGGGGGCTGAGCAGTGGTCAACATATATCTGCCACTAACGCATGCTAACTCAAACTAAGAGGCTATACAGGTTGTTGGAATAGACACGCAAAAGCAAACTGAGTTTTAGCTTCATGGGTGATGATGGGAGCAAACCAAGCAGCTGTCAAAAGAGAAAATGCGAAGGAGCTGTCAGAGCTAGCAAAACAAGCTAACAGCCGCGACATACACACGGAGCCCGGGAACAAGCGAGGCTGCGACGGGGAAACGTTTCAGAATAAAAGGCTGTTTCTCTAGTAAGAGAGCGAAGAAATAACCAAGTTGGCGCCTCCATACCTTGAAAGTCTGGCTGAGTTGTAATACGGGATCCTCTTCGAGTTCTTCCGCACCGGATATAACGGGATGCTGTCGGCCATCTTGGATGGGCTGGACGCGTCCTGACGTCATGATGAAAAAAACCGTTTGGGATTTATGCTGCCTTCAATTGCCCTGCAAAAATATCGTAACACCAAACGCCCGGGTAACGAAAGGGATCTTAGATGCGAGGTTTAAGATTATAAAGCACAGAGGGCGTATTTTCTATTTTATTTCCGTCATACTGTCGCTGCAAGACAACGTGTCTCTCGGATTTACAAACTAAGTAAACAAACAAATAGTGTGTCCTCTTACCAAAAGTACGATTTGTTCAACGTAATATACGGGAGTTTGCGATTTCCAGGAGTCTCTAAAGCAGCATAAGGGTCCATTCATTTCATCGTGGCCACTTTGTGGTCAAGTAAAATTTATAGTTTATTATAAAAAAAGAGATTGCGAAATATTAAATCAGGCGATAATTCGAGTTATATTTTACATAGCATATAGTGACAAGCATATTAAAATCAAATGAGAAACAGACTGTCCTGTGTAAAAAGGAATTTAGAGAAAATAGGTGGTAAAATGTATAATTAAAATGGTTATTCATCTTCTCCACCCATTTTCTTATCAAAGAGTCTTAAGATGACCACTTTGTTTAGTTTTCATTGAAGTACCAGATAATATTCCAGATGAGTCAGCATAACGAGTTTTAATCGGTGTGTGTCTCCCAAAATAATTTCCAACAGGCATTTCCAAGGAACTCTCGATTCATCTGTTTAAATGTGAAACAGATGCTCCTGATAAATGATGAAGTAACTTTAGAAAACTCATGCAATGCAAAACTGATTGTTCTCATGCAAACTGAAAACTGGTGCCACCAAAAATAACTAAGCAGATTATTATTATTATTATTATTATTATTATTATTATTATGTTTTGTAATAAGCCGCAGTTTGAGAAGGTGCAGTTTTGTTGCAGACCTACAACAAGAGCATAACAAATAAACAAGATACAGAAACATGTTAAGTCATTTTGTTTATGAGTGCACATCTGTATCTGAGCTTGTTTGTTTGCAGAAAAAACCCTGCTTTTCTAATGCATATGGTCAAGAGAGAGGGAAAGTTTGCAAAAGTAGTTATGGAGATGAAGCTAAATGAAAGAGCTCAGTCTATGTTGAACTCAGATGTAATTTCTATTAAGTAGTGTATGAAATAACACCAAGACAAGTAAGCTTGTTTCAAAGTTTAAACAGAGAGAGGTAGTGAATTGAACATACAGACTGTTTGTTCTAGTTTTTATTCGGTCCAACTGCTGCTTAAAATGACAAATTCTCACCATAACACCATGACAATATAGCTCATTGCAACACGTAATTGTGGGTATTTATGAGCATGTTTTGTGCTTTGCACCAGCTATCAGCATTGGGCAGCTGTCCGGAGGAGATAGCAGACTCTTTGCATTATTGATTTGAACGTACCGTATGTTCCCTTCTATAGAGCAACCATACCTCTGAGCACCGTAGGGATTCTCAGGTACAAGTTAAACAACTTATTTAATGTATAGAAAAAAAAAACATTCACAAATGACGGCAAAGTAAAATCGCAAAATGTGAATACCCTACTTTTCTCTGTCAATTGATAAAAAGTTCTTTTTTAATTCTATATATAATACATAAGAACAAACAAGGTGTTTTACAAATATCTTAAAGTCCATAATAGATTGCATAAGTATCAAGTCACCATTCAGCTTTTTTCAATTGATTCCAATTTCTTTGCTGTCATCAATCAGCATAGAAAAATGCCTATTATTTGCCAGGTCCATGCCCGTCTTGGTTCGACTGTTTATTGGACTTCCTGCGGTGCTCACTCTGTCCATGCCTGCAGTCAGAGGGTGAAGCTGAGAGATGCCTCTGTTCTGAATCACTGAGATCTCGTTGTTCTTCGTGGCCAGGCTGTTGGCGATCGCTGTGGCGTAGCGGTTCCAAAATCCTGGGTCTACATTCATGGCTCGAGCTGCCAGGTCCTTCTGAAACATCTCTCCAAACTTCACGGCCTCTCCACCCAGCAGGGCCATGGGGTTCTCCACCGACAGCCGCCGGCCTCTTCTGGCTGGTGCGTTGTTCCACATGTGAGTTCCCATATGAACCTGAAAATAACAGATGAGGTATTAGATTTGGTGGATGCTTGTTGCACGTTGAAA
Source organism: Holacanthus passer (assembly GCA_025331565.1). NCBI lineage: Eukaryota > Metazoa > Chordata > Actinopteri > Pomacanthidae > Holacanthus > Holacanthus passer. The sequence continues at coordinate 45,637 of JAFREQ010000114.1, read as the reverse complement.
GCACAGATGGTAAATATCAAGACCTCCACACTAAAAGAGTTGGTACTTTATTCTCCCTATAAAATACATATACATTCCCATTCTACATATCAATAGGCTTATTAAAAAATGCAAAATCTTTAAACAGAAAAACAACTCAGATACATTTTTTTACTTTTGGCATTTAATGTCATCTTTGCTTACAAGATCTGACAACACCATAGCTCCACTAGTGTGGAGTTTTTAATGCAAACACTGAGGTGAAAGAACTGGTTGATTCATCAACAGAAAATTAGCCATCAATTATTTTGATAATTGAATAATCGTTTGAATGACTGAATATTTGCAAGTTCCAGCTCCTCAAATGTGAAGATTTGCTGCTTTTCATTGTCTTATATGATAGTACATTGAAATATCTTTGGGTTTTGGCCCAACAATCTGAAGATGTCACCTTTGGTTTTGGGAAATTGTCGTGGACATGCTGAACTATTTTCTGACATTTCATGAACACAACAATGAACAAATGGATTAATTAATTAATGGGGAAAATAATGAACAGACTAATCTGCTAACTAAAGGTAAATAATTGTACGCTGCAGATCTATACTCAATAATCACATATTCAATTCAATGCAAGAGAACCTGTAAATGCTTTTGTTTCTCTAGAATTGTTAAACGGTTATGTTGTTGCCACGTATTAAAATACTGACAGTCCCGGGAAGTGTTATACTCACTACATTTGTAGTGGAAATACTTGATTGATTATTCATTTGTTTACTTTAGCTGTAGCTGTGGATATTTAAGATTTATAAAAGGCAGATATTCAACACCATATATGAAAAACAAAGCCATCAGCTTGAATCCAGGCTACTCTACAGAAAAAAAAACACCTTTCATCTACCTTCAGATTGCCCTTCGTGGTGAAAGCTCTGCCGCAGATGGAGCAGACAAACGGTTTCTCTCCGGTGTGTGTGCGCTCGTGGATCTGCAGGGCGCTGGCCGACGAGAAGTTCTTCCCACAGGCGTTGCAGTTGTGCTGCTTCGGTGTGCGGCGAGGAGGAGCCGGGCCGAGCAGGGAGGTCATCCCCGGGCTGCCGACGGATGCATAAGCCGGAGGCACGTGGACGCTGAATGGTGGGTGCTGCCCTTCAGATGGGTTGATTGACTGATTGTGACCATTCACCTCGGTTTTTATCAGGCTCGATGATGTGCTGGTGACCAGGCTGGGAACGTTTTGACCTGCAACTGAAATGAAAGTGCAGAGGTGAAGTTTTCCTACCTTAAAACTACTTTTAATAGATTATATAGATATCTTAAAAATAAAAAATATATTTGCACATATGTACCTCTTTCTCTGCTCAGCTGGAATGACATACTATAAGGAGTCTCCTCTTTCACACACAGCTTGCTGGCCTGTATTCCTCCAGCTCCTGATGCAGAGGTAGGAGACTCAGATTGCTCCCTCTTCACTGACGCTGCCAAAGGCTCTTGGGAATCTGGCCTGTTGCTGTTCACTGCAGGTGATTTGATCGTCACGCCTTCTGAGTTGCTTTGATTAGGAGACGCTGATACTCGAGGCGAACAGGGGGATTCTGACACATTTGGGCTGGTTGCGCTGCAGTTCTCCACCCTCTTCTCCGATAAAGAGCATTGAGCATTGAGTTGGTTGCTGTCATTAAAACCGTTTGTGAGAGATTTTATACCAAAGGAGTGGTTTAGGCTTACAGTCGAGTCAATCATCCTCATTTGGTTCTCCAGAGCAGCTATACTTGAAACAATCGCAGATGACTTTGGAGGAGAATTATCAGAGATCAAGGGTTTAGATGGATGTACATCTTCCTCCATATTTTCAACCTCCTCTTCCTCCTCCTCATTATCATCCTCCATTGAAATATCGTCAATGAGGTCATTGCTATTGCTGCTGAGACTGTCAAAGTTCCTCTCGTTGACAGAGATGTCGCTGTCCATCTCCTGCAGCCCGTCCACCAGGGTTGAGTCTGGAATGTGTCCGACCATGTGCATTCGAATATGCTGCTGAAGGACGACAGCGTTGGTGAACTTTTTCTGGCAAATGGGACACGAGTGTTGCACTTGAACAGGAGGATTTTCTCTGTGAACACCAATGTGAGCCTTCAGGTTGCCTTTGGTGGTGAAAGCCCGACCGCACACTTTACATTTAAAGGGCCTCTCACCCGTGTGAATGCGATAATGCATCTTTAGAGCGCTCTGACAGCTGAGGATGCGGTGACAAAGGACGCACTGGTTGGGGTCTGTAATCTTTTTGTCAATGTTTTCCACTAGTTGCTGGAGCTTTGAGGTTTCAGATGTTTGCATAGAGTCCAGGAGGCCACTGGTTGGGAATTTAGTTTCGTCTGAGTTGTGGGAGGGGGGTGGAGAGCTGGAGACAGGGGATGCTGAGGTGATGGGTTCGGGTGATGGGATCATACTGCTGGTTGCTTCTGTTACTGGGTTGGCTCTCAGTCTAAGGGAGCAGTTTTGGGGCAGGTGGACCCCCTCTGTTTTTAGTATACTGGATGCTTCTGTCTCACGGTTCGACTGTGGAGACTCTGAAACAGGAGAGAAATGAGCCTCACTGCCTCTGTGGCTAGGTGACAAAGATACACATTCAAACGGAGCTGGCTGGTAGGGAGATTTAACGGATGGTGTTACACCTACAGGGTCATTTGAGCCTCCGATACTGGTAATAGTGGAGGAAAGCGGAAGACCCATAGTGGCTGGCAGAGTTGCTACAACAGGTTTGCTATCCAGCCATGAGGCGACAGGTTTTTCAGGAGGGATGGACATCCCATAGGGAATCCCAGAACTTGTTGGCACATTGTCTAGATATTCTGGCACCGGGTAGGGGTTCATCTGAACGTGAGGATACTTCTCTTTATGCCTCTGAAAGTGCACCTTTAAGTTCCCTTTTGTGGAAAAGCGATTGCCGCAGATGTTGCATTTGAAGGGCCGCTCTCCTGTATGGGAGCGCAGGTGTATCTGCAGGGCGCTGTCGCTGCCAAACACTTTGGCACAGAACCTGCATTTATGCTTGAAGAAGGGCTCCTCTGGGCTGGGCTTCGTTTCGAACAAGGACACGTTAGGCAGCTTCCCTTTCCTGTGCTTCATCAGGGCTGCGAGGGGGTCAAGTGCATTAGCTGTGGCGGCGATGCTAGCCAGTGGATTGGGGAAAATGACGCTGCTGGGGGGGCTCTGAGGTAGAAATGGCAGGCTGGAGGATGAGCTGAGGAGGCCGCTCTGCCCCAGGGGGAGCGGGCTGGAGGAGCTCAGTGTCTGAGTACAGCTAATGCTGCTGGTGTGTGAGCCTGTGTAAGGAGGCAGTAATGTGGAGATGCTGCTGCTGCAGCTGGACAGAGATGGGGTTGAATTTTCTGAGGAAGCCGAGGTACACGTTACATCTCTAAAGGTGGACTGCCCGCATACAGTTTGTGAGGGGGGACTTTGTGACTTTTCAAGCACAGATGACAAAGAAACAGCAGCCTGTCCATTGATGGATGAGGGCATCGTTCCTGACAGTGGCAGGATGGGAGGAGGGATGATGCCTTGAGAAGGGAAAGGTTTAGGTGCCAGAGACAGAGACCTGGAGACAGGGTTTAACGCCGCCTGCGTTGGCTGTCTGTTCATGACGGCCACCTGGCTGCAGATCTGCTCGATAAGCTGCAGCTGGTGGACCTGTTGTTGCTGCAGAGCCAGCAGGTGCTCCAGGATCACCGGGATGGCTGCTGAAGCTACCTTCCCTCCACTGCCGCAGCTGTTGATCCCCTGGGAGAACTGAGCTACAGCCACCCTGGTGCTGTGAAGGATCTCCAGCGTCACGTTCGTGCTCGGCATGCTGTAGCTGCCGGCAGCTGACATCTGGGGGGAAGTGGACTCGGCTGAATCTGGAAGCTGAGGGCTGGAGGTTGTGGTGTATTTGTCCTGTGGGCGATGCTCAAGCTCCATGGCTTCATCCCGCTCAATGCCTTCCTCTAAATTATCCAGACTGTCGTTGTCATTCACCAGCGCGTCTCCCAGCTCAAAGCCAGCGTCTGTGGACTCAGCTGCAGACGAGTCGCTGGAGGCCACACTAGGAACCGGAGAGGGTCCGACAGGAGATTCCTCAGGAACTGGCATCTGCTCATTGTCCTTCACTATCAGCACCAGGGGATCCTCGGTGCAGACTTTCTGGTGTTCGCTCAGTTCAGTCCAAGTGAAGAACTCAGCACAACATTTGTCACAGACGTGTGTTTCCTCACTGCTGTGGCAGCCTCCATTGGTCTCCTCTCTCTCTGTGCCCTCCACGATGCCTGAAAGCATGAAAAAAAAGACAGATTAAGAACACAAAATTGATAATTTATTGTCAAGATATTTCACCAGAGGGACACATTTTCCATTATCACATTGTAGTTAATCCCCGCACACACAGCAGTGAGTCCATCTTTCCGAACTTATGCTGTGTGGGCAAGCATTGTTCAAACCCAGTGAACTTAAAATTCCACAAGAGATCTCAAAGTGTCCAAAGATAACAAACATGTCAGGCTGAATTACAAAGAGGGTTTTATATAGAGATTCAAAACACATCTAGAAAACAGATCAACTGATGTGAAAGAAAACATCTTAAATTTTTATATTTCACCCAAAACAAACAATATCTGCAACACTGTCACACAATGTGGAAGCTCCTTGAGAGGTACTGAAGTTTTAAATACAAATTATAGCCACTTATTTATATCTGAAATCACGTTATAGAAAAAAAGTTTTCTCAGCTATTTAAATGTTTGAAGATAAGAGAGCGAGTGCAGTTGTATAAATTGTTTTGTGAAATTCAACAGGCCCCTTAATAACAAAGATTTTAAACTCACACCCCCTGTTTTCAGATGTTAATAATCTTTCTGAAAAATCAATAAGGTTCAATGAAGTTATCTGACCTCTCAATTGTGCATTCAGACAGATAATGAAATTCCATACACGATATTGATTTTTTTGTGTGGATTCATACATTTCAGTAATGTGTCTCATCTTTATACAAAAAAAAGTGCGCTTATCACTTTTTGATCAAAAACCTGAAGTTCAGTCAAATAGTGTGACAACAGCCAATTTAACTGCAAAACACTTGCTGCTTGTGTGTTTTTAGGCGGCAAATTGCAGCCATTTGTTTCTCCAGGCAGGTTGAAACACTTTATGAATTCATTATTATTACTGCATTAATGACTCTTACAGACTTAATTGTGTTTCCCCACTTTCATAAAAACACAACTGTGATTCTGGAATAACAACACAAGGCTATAATGATGGACTCAATCCATAATATCTCAGCTTCACTAAAGAGCACAATAGTGTTTTTATTACTATTAAATACCTAAATGAGATGAGCAAAGTTTGCCTCTTTTACATGTAATCAAGCTCTAAATTTACAGGAAAATAAAAGAATGTACTGATGTGAATAAGATGTAACATGGATTTATTGTTCTTATTCTGAACGTGTGTATTTGTAATGTCAACCCACTTTTTTTTTTCAAATCAAGTGATTACATTTAGTTATAACTCTAAAATAATTCTAACGTCATAATTTCCTTTTGTCCTCTTTCAGTAGCTGATATGTGACGTTCTTTGAGATGAGATTTTACACTTTAGAATCACTGTTGCATCTGTTCAGGCTTTGCCCCATTAGGAAACAGACAGCAATACCAGATGGAAAGATTTGGGGAAATCAATAGTAAATTACTGTTACATACACTCGGGCTTCCCTACATAACCTTTTTAAAAGGGCCAAAAGTAGAAAGATGGATATTATGAGGTTTGGGTACGAAATTCTAAATATTTTTAGAAGCATTATTGTTCGCCATGTGAGAATAATTTACTTATTTTATAAAAAGTAATTCCTGCCACATGATCGTGAATCACAAAATAAGACACCAAAGACTGTGCGTGTGTGTGTGTGTGTGTGTGTGTGTGTGTGTGTGTGTTTGACAAACTGTACGTGCTGCACCTTTGTTCTTAAATAAAGTAAACGTGGACATAAAGCGATTTAAACGTACGTGTGTTTGTGCTGAATTTAACGTGAATGTGTGTGTGTGCACGTAGTTTGTGTGTGTGTGTGTTTTCCAAGTGGAGTCAATACACTCCAATTATCACTATGTTTCACCACCTGAAAGAATGAGTCCCAGTGTGCTGAGGCTAAACGCAGACTGAGACGTCTGGTGTATTTACAATTACACCAGCACACCCAACAAATCCTCATGTAAACACACAGTTCAACCTCTGTATTAATGAGGAATACGTTTCTTAACACGCTGCAGGCTTCAGTCTCCAATTGTCTCACATCTGAGATGGTAAAAACTGATTTCAACTTTATTTTTCAATTTAGAAAAGACGAGTCTCACCGCAGTTGAGTGAGTAAAAATCTATTTAAAAGTCAAACTCGTCAGTAAATAATCAGAGTGGCTGGCTCACCGAGTGGGTGGTCTGAAGATCACCAGGGCGATTCAGCAAACACAGGCGCGAAAACACTTTCACTGTTTTAGCTCAGGATTTCGTCTGCACTTTGTAAGATTCGCCTCCAGAAAAAACAAAGAAGAGGTCACTTTTGATTTAAAGCCCTGAATATATTTCCAGATATAATAACGCCGATGCAGAATTTATTTTAAAATGTCACCATCAGTCAGTCAGCATTGTTGTGGAGCAGAAAACAGATTTACGTGCGTTTCCTGCTGTGTAGTTTGGCGACGAGAGGAGATCATGAAGCTGAAAAGCAAACAGACTCTCAGGCCAGCGTTGATGCCTCTTTGCCTCCCTGTGTGACCTCTGGGCCGCAGAGGTCAGCGGTTCACATGTACTAATTGTATTATTATCCAGACGTGGAGCACTTGGCCCTCGCAGGGTGAAGCTGACAAAGGTTAAGTCAGCAGCCTCAATCAAAGCCCAGCTCAGAGTGGCGGAGCCCCCCGCCTGGCTGCAGGGCTGTGGGAGGGCCTCGTCCCCACTCCACACCTTTTCACAGCCACAATATTAATAAAGTGACGTATAATTTAGTGAAAAACGCGGAACAAGAACTGAGATGACGATGATTTGAATTAATGTCCTTTTGCAGGCCTTTTGCTTTTGAGAATAAATTGAAGCTCGTGCTGAACAAAGTCGATACTGATAAAAAATCAATACACACATGTGAAATGAATCATATTACATTAGATTTAATTTAGATTAATTTACATTTATGGACCATCAGTTAGAGCCTGGTGGGATGTAAACCAAAGATTTTGCATTCGAATTAAGGAGCGCAGGCCAAACTCAATTTAAAATTCAGTCAATTTTGGATAAACACATATTCAATAGTTTAAAGGTTAATTTATGGTTAAAATATTGCTGCTGATATGAGTTCAGCTGTTAGTGTTGATTAAAAGGTTTTAAATAACATCCAGGCTTTGCTGCACGTACACGAGGAGAAAATTAAATTGTTTAATGAAATATTAAAATATTAGAAATTATGTTGGTGTATCGTAACATAGGCTGGTAATATAATGAAGAGATCTTATTACAATGAATGTCTTCAAGTCTGATCATTTTTAATAATTATTTCATATACTGTTTATACATTTAGATTAAGAAATAATGGACGCTGAGGTGCATTTAATCAAATATCTTTTGTTTCTTATATTATTAATGAAATAATATTTACAGAAAATACAGACAGTGTTAATAAAGCAAAACAGTAAACTTGTCAATACACTCACTGGTCATACAAGTAATTACCTTGAGGCCACATTTTCATTTCAGATTATTTTCTCCAGCTGCACAATGTGAATGTTTCTGGTTGAATTTTGAAAGTTGTAATAGTTGACAGGAAGGCCTCGAACCAAAACACAGAATAACCTCGAACACAATCTGCACAAATGAGCCCTTATTCTAAAATATACATTATAATGGCAGGTGTTTATTCTGTGCTGTGCTTCACAACAGGCCCTGTTTGTACTGACCTGTTCAACATAAGTGAAATAAAACATGAAATTAATTTTGATTTTTTTTTTTTTTTTTGTCAACACAGGCTTCAGTTAATAAATCTGGATTTTTTTTAAATAAATCATGAATGAAAATATGCACCATTAAATCCCCTTCTTGTGATCAGATCACCAACTTTTAAAGACTTCTTTTAGACTTTTGAGACTAACAAGAAACTGAAAACTAAAGATTGTTAAAAATAAATAGTTAGAATAAAGAGTCAGGGAAGTAAATCAACCGGAATCACTTTGTTAATTTGCAAAAGAGTTTCTTCACCTTTTTTTGATAATTTTACACATAAAATTAGACATTATTCTCATATTTGTCATATTCCTGCTTTTAAACATGTTCCATGCAATAAACTCCTTTAAATGAAGCTGTTGGTTGTTCTTGTTTCCTCTGGTAAAAGTGGCTCTGGACACCTACCAGCTGTGCAGAGGAGTCCGGTGTGTGTCGCCTCTCCATCGGACCTGAGGTGCTGAGGTCTGGCCTGTTTGCGTCGGGACATGTTGATCCTTCACTGCGACTCTCTGCTGCCTTTCGCCCGCTCATCTACGAGCAGCGACTGGGAGCCTGCGGAGGGAGCGGGCTCGGTGAAATACGGTGGCCGGTGTGCAGATTGCGCATGTCAGTGTGATTGTGATGGAGGAAGGATAATGCTTTTACGACTCCTGCTAACCCTTCGCTGGGTGATTGGCTGCGGTCCTCACATTCGGGCTCGATATGGAAATGAGGGATGGGGTTTAATAATAATTAGTTCACTTCCTGTCCGGCGCGCGGCGGCTTTTACGCACGACTTTACGCAGCTCCAACATGGCTCAGTCCGACCTGGACTCCTGTGAGGGTCTCGTGCGTTTTGGAGAAGCCTTGGTTTTGACTTTGAGGCCACCTTCTGCCCACTTTAGCTTCAATAGAGGCTTGTTTTAGAGGCTTGTTTCCATCCTGAGCTCTTGGATGAGCGTGCGTAAAAGTCTCCAATTTGTGCTCGGATGGATGGATGGATGGATGGACGGACGGACGGACGGATGGATGGATGGATCTGTCGCCTCACACACACTTCACACAGCAAAGCAAGAGTACCAGCAGCTGTTATCCCTCCACAAGACAATGTGCTGACTCTCCTAAAGTCCAGAATCGATGCGTAAAAGCCCGCAGACCTCAAACATCGCCGTGCGTAAAAAACAAACTTGGTGCGTAAGAGCGCGCTCAGGTCGCGGACAGGTCCGATCCCAGACTGGTGGCTGCGGGAAGTGAGACTCCCTGTTCCTCCTTGTTGCCTCCGCCTTCAGCCGGCTGCGATAGGCTACTGCCAGGATACCACAGGAGGTGTTGGAGCCCTTGCTTCATTTGTTGCGACCTCCCACAATTTGGCACCATGAAAGACTGAAAATGTCTCTATGTTGGAGAAGAAATCTTACTTACTTAGCTGTAATTTGCTTGAGGCCACATTTTCATTTCAGATCATTTTCTCCAGCTTCGCAATGTGAATGTTTCTGGTTGAAATGTGAAAGTTGTAGTAGTTGACAGGAAGGCCTGGAACCAAAACACACAATAACCTCAAACATAATCTGCAGAAATGAGCCCTTATAATAAAATGTGTTGCCTGTTCAGTGGTTTATTCTGCACAGTAGTTCACAGATAAAACAGGAAAACAGCTTTGATTTGGTTTGCTGACGTTGTCAACACAGTCTTCAGTTAATGAATCTGGATCAGAATTTTTTTTTAAATAAAACATTCATGAAAATATGCACCATTAAATTTAGTGATCAGATCATTAACTTTTTAAGACTTTTTTTTTTTTAGACTTTTGAGATTAACAAGGTGATGAACAGGGATGTGAGGGATCTGAACTCAGCTTGTAATCTTATGGAGTTTAATGAGAGTAGAAAGAAATAAATGCTTACTTGACCTTTATTTTTGTATTTTTGTGTTTAGGTTTTGGTGGTTGGTTTACTGACAATCACCAACCACAGGTCATAGATTCTCTCTTATTCATCACCACAGCAATGACTCAAAATTCAAAATAGTAAAATGAAGCCAAATATCACAATGTGAAGTCCAGAATCAAATCTGTTTGGATGTTATTGTTTGATCCTCCTCTTCCACAGACTGTGGCTGTTTCAAAGCCGAGAAAAGCACGAAGCATACTTCACCAAAGCTGTAATCCCTTTTCACCAGGCATTGTCCCAAAACTTGTAATTATGTGGTCTTAAAAGATGCAGCTGGGGGAGGACAGAATCAGCTGTTGATAATTGCAAGTACTACACAACAGCCCTGTATTGATCGGCATGTCTTCTATTCCCCTGCTATGGGGAGATAAGGAGGCCCCACTCTTGCTGGAATATAATTTCTTCTGACCTATCAGGTTTCTACAGACTTATGATGAATAGCCAGAGTGGCCACGGAGCGCTTATCTGGAAACTCAACCCTCCTTGATTCGATATTGATTCTTTGTAACCAGCGTCGGCACACAAAATCAAACCAGCAACTAGTTGACCATGATCTCTTCCAGATCCTAACTTGGCCTCCGCTGAGCTCACAGCCTGGAGCACCACTCGAATTATTATCTACATCTGACAGAGGAAGAAATGAGCAGTTTGTTTACAACGATCAGCAACTGTGTCTGAACAAGATCTATTCAAGTCAGATTAATCATATTCAGTAATAAATGACTGTGAATATAATTTTTACTGTGTCAAAGTGCTATAGGAAGTGAATTGAGAATATATACATATAGCATAGGAGTCGTGCACACTAACATGTACAAATACTGCTAATGTGAAGTTGAAACTTTTGTGAACAGTGGGCCAGAAACATGTTGGTTCACCCTCCGGTTCATTTGAGGCAGTCGTGAGCTGAGTTGTTGCACCAGATTGCAGAATAAGCAGCAACAGAGACAGGATTTTAGAAATACTGAGGTCATGAATCCAAGATCAGGCTTTTACGGATATGAGTGCGGGTGGGGTTTGTTTTTTGTCTTTCTTTCTTTCTTTGGGGTTTTTTTTTGTTTCTTTGTTTTTCCTGGTTTGCTTGGTAAAAGGTATAGATAAACTTTTTTAATTCACTTGTTACATCAGCTCAAGATTCAAAAAGTTACTAAAGCTGGTAAATAAAAATGAAACAAGATGAAAACGAGACAAAAAAATACTAAGCAGCCTTCCAGTTGTACTAGTCAATCATCTTTAATCAGTCATAAAAAACAGATAAATGTCATGTCAATGTGAATTTTACAAGCATAGATGTGACAAAGCAGGCATTTAGATGTATCTAGATATATATTATATGGCATTAACTTTGCTGTATAAATTAATTACATATATGCCACAGAATCTGACAATAATAGAGAAGGAAGCCAACATTTAAAAATATAAGTTGATGTAGTCAGTGGTCATAACACTATTTCCACATCAGATTTTCAATAAAAATTAAAATGTGCACATTCCATCTCCCAACATACAAACAACACGACCTCAGTGATAGCTAACGTCTTGAATAAAAGGTAAAAGGTGTTTTTGTCATTTCCGTCATTTTCATTTTCGTCATTTTGTCCATAAGTGCGTTACATTACAAGTTGTTTCTGTTATTTTGACCACCATCAATCAACATCTCTGAAACTGTCTTAAAAAAAATTACAGTAATCACAGCATTAGATCAAATAGGTGTTTGTGGTATTTTGTCTTACATGAACTCAAATCCAGCACATGTAACAACAAGGTTTAAAAAAGCACCAAACACACTTTCAACAGTCAGTTTACAAACTTGCTTACAGTTACACATTTATTCTGTTTCCTTCAGGTTCTCTGTACAAGCTCGTGTGTGAGTCACATTTTGAGCGAGCGACTGCCACGACCAATGAAGTACCGTCCATATAAAACTGAAAATTGAGTCTGCAGAATTGAGAAGAGCCGTTTCCGTCCATATGAAGATTACAGCGCAGTCTGTGATTTACTGGCGGCTGAAAGCAGGAGCAGATACAGCGGCGTCCTGTCAGCCGGTGCCAGCTGAGGAATGCGAGAGCTGCTGTTTGGAGCGTGAGGCCTCCGATGGAAATATGACAAGCTAATGGCCCCTGACCCCGTCGCTGAGACAGACAGCGATCAGCTCGGAGAAAAAGCCGAGCTGTGCAGAGATATGTCAGACTAAAAGACATGACAGGAGTTCTTTGAGACTCCTGTACGGAGGTTTTCACTGAGTAGGAGGAAAAACTTAAATCCATATCTCCATGTTAGGGAAGTCTGGCCAAGATTTTGCATTTCAAGAGTCAATTCAGCTCCATTTTATGCTCATAAACCTCACTGACCCGCCGGCGGTTCAGCCATTACAAACTCACGCTGTGCAGCCAAACATTGTTCAAACACCAAGAACCTTATTTTAAATTCTAGTGGAGATCCCAAAGTGTCCAGAGATAACAAATATGTCAGGTTAAGCAGAAACGTGTATAAAATGAGGCGTAATACATCGAGAATATTTCCAGAATACTTCATTGGGCTCGTACAGAATGAATATGACATTGTCAGACAGTGTGGTATAAACAGATTTTTCAACAGCTACAGAAAGTGAAGGGGAAATAAAAGGGCAAAGCTGCTTCAGCAATGAAAACCATCCACAGAGAGGCTTCTGATACTTATAACCAAAAACAAGTCCTGAGACTAAACCACAAAACAGCCGTTCCTCATTGTCTTCAACTCTTATGAGTATTTTCTGATCCCTGCTGACAGGATGTGTCTTCCAAATCAACAACTAACATCATTTGCACCAGAGGGTCATTTGTCAGCAAAACATTATTTTACTCATGTGAATTCTGTCAATTTTCTGATAATCTCATGTTGCACTTTTTGGGGATTTTGATTTTAGAAAGACACCTTGGAGTTGACTTCTTCAAATGGGATTTTTTTCAATGCTTTGAGTCAATCCAGTATCCTGATGAATTCTATATTGAGCACACAGTTTACATCCAGGGCCAATGCAGGTGGGGAGTTCATCATGTAACAAGGCAGAACGTATGGCTGTGGTTTGTCAAAGTGGTCTGACAGCTTCAATCTGCAATCTGACAGCTAATGTTTGTTTTATAAAAATATAACCACAGTCGTTCCCAATGCTTAACGCTATCATGGTTTCCATGTGTAGGTACTGTGGAAAGAACAAATTTTTAAAATGTTGGCACTGGACTTTAAATAAATGTTGGATATAAAACTTAACTTTGGCTTAACTTTATAAGATATATATCTCAAAACCCTGGCTCATAAAATCTAAACTATATGAATGGGTTGATCCCACCAATGAAAAGTGATAAAAGGTTTGGGTGAGCTGATCCTTTAAAGGATGTCTATTCAGTCAAATCCTGAATGAGGTGGGAAGGTGGAAGCTACAGGCTGCAGCCTCAGATTGAGTCTGTGGAACCTGCTGCTTCATCTGATTTACTTTTCAATGAAACCGACCGGATCAGTTTTTTAGTTGAAAATATCTCTCCTCCGGGGGCTTCAGGGTGGCAGTCTGTTCAGCCCCCCACCACCTCCACCGTGCTACAGAATAGATCTAAAAGAATTACACTCACTCAGGCTGTTTCCTCATATAATCACACAAAAGGATTTTTCTTGAAAATTATCATAAATCACAGGTCGGATCAATACGCCGCACCCCGGCTGCACCGGCCTGATGACACAATCAATACTGGGTATTTGGATTTTAATTAATACATGACGGCGCCTCAGCCCTGAAACGGTGAAATATGACCTCAGCCCTGTTTGAAATACGTCCTGCAGAGCATCACACGCTGCAGCTCATCAGATGTGATCTGGTACCTGAGGAGCTGAGAGACACACGACACGAGGTGAGAACAGAGTGGACGTATATTTGAACGAGAGAAAAGCTAAAACAAGACTGAGAGTCTGAAGCCTGCAGCTCCGTGAGGCTGCACTGAGGCTAGATGATATTATTAGTACGACAACAAACTCATGATGGCAACAACATGTGATCGTTTCAATAATTAACGTCTTCTTTTATAGATTTGCATCAGTGCTTAGAATTCTTTAAAATATAAAACCAAGATATTTAAAATGTGGCATAAAGTTCAAATCAGCCAGATTTATTACATTGAAGTCATGAAATCAAATGTATTTTATGTTCATGTAATATTTGCTAATAAGCACTAAACACAAAGTTGAGCTGAGGCTGATGGGGGTGTTGTTCATTTTGCAGGTATTTGATCATAAATGAAAATATTGGAATTAAAATTTTGACGATGGATTAAGGAAAAGTTTGGGGCTCACGCAAGTTTCAATTCATCAAACATGAGCGTGTGTATTAAATGTCATGGCAATTCATTTCATAGCAGTTGAGACATTTCATCAACAAAACTAAAAATGTCAACCTCATGGTGGCGCTAGAGAAGTCTGAAGATCACCAAAGTCAGATTCATCCTCTGGCCACCATGAACGTACGCACGAAATTTCATTGCAATACATCGACATTTCACAAAACATCAAAATATGTCAATCTGCTTCTGGTTCTCGAAAGAAAAGTCAAAGGATCAGCACAGTTATTAGGATTCAACCTCTGGGGACCATGACCGTGTCTTTCTCAGCAATCCGTCCGACAGATGCTGAGATATTTCAGTCTGGACCAAAGCTGACCGACAGACACGGCCGTCCCCGGAGCCAGGCCGCGAGCGTGGCTAAAAACAAGAGAGCGATCAGCCCGGTCCGTCCTCGCGTCCCTCCAGAGAGAGCAGCAATTGTCAAAGCTGATATGGAAGCTCAGACAGACTCCCCTGCAATATCCAAAACCTTCACTCAGCAGTTATTGCCGCTGAATGGGAGCAGGTCCTTCATCCCAAAACACAAAGCAAACGGGGAATAGACCGAAAAGAAATCAAAAGTGAACAAAGAGGGATTGAACAGAGAGCGAGAGTGATAGACAGCAGCGAGACAGGGCTGTTAGGTTATGTAGACTGAAGGCTGAGTGGCTGGGAAATTTCTGATCGCTTTAATTCACTACACCCAACCTGGCTCGACACCCCCCTCTGCTTTTATCTAACACTGTGTTTCTGTATTGATTTTTTTTTTTCTTTATCTTCAAGGCTGGATAAGAGGACAGAGAACTACGGGAGTGAGAGTGAATGGAGAACTTTCCTGAAGATTGCTGCTATTCTCCGGCTTATTGCCTCCTGTCCTTCATGGTTTCACATGACGTCCCGGGTGTCAGGATCGCCTTCAGGCTGTAAATGAGGAAGCTGATGATACCGGCGGGCTGGGATCAAAAAAGGAGGAAATGGGCAGAGGTAGAAGAAATGGACAAAAATTAAATAAAGTGTGGGATTATATAAAAACGGTGCAAATAATTGTGGCTGCACGGGCAAGAAAAAAGAGCATATTTCCATCGGGGAACTTTTGTTGTTTGAGGAAAGTCAGGAAGGTGTTGAGATAATCTCTCCATTTAGAGCAGCATGGGAGAAACAGTAACGCGGATTAAAACACCTTCCTCAGCTGCTGTTTTCTTACACATAAAAGCTTCATAATGATGTGTTTGGGACCTTGTTGACGTGCGAGCTCACATGACAACAACCTAACGGCGAAAAATGCTGCAAATTTCAGGGGAGAAAAAAAAAGGAAATTATTCCTTCTCACAAACTTGCGTGCCAATTGCAACAATGGATGCAATAAAACAGTAGTTAATTACAACCTTTGAGCGAGTACCATCTGAGGCTGAGAGGAAAACTCAGTACAATATAATGCAGTCGCCTCCTTTACATGAAATACACCAGGTCCTGTTAGGACAGAAAATCCTGCTCTCACTGTCAAATTTCTAATTAAGAAAAGGGCCAAACTTTTGAGGCAATAGATTTGTTAAAACAAAGAGGAGATGGACCTGAATGTAGCAGCAGGACGCCTCTTTCTTATCCCACAAACAATTAGACAGCACAATAGTTTTGAATAAGAATGGACTGTTTCAGATCAAAGTGAAAGTAAGAAGTCTTTTCAGAGCCGACTAACAAAGCCGACGACCTGCAGGTAGCCCTTTGTTTCACTGCAGGCGTCAACAGAAACAGCATTTCATATTAACTCGGACAAATAGTGTCGTCAGGTAATCACTTAATCTGAGAAGCACTGAGAGGTTCTCCTGCAAGGATTTTAGATTTCAAACTTTTCTGTGTTTTTGTACCTAAAAGCGGCATCAATACTTTGACTCAATTACTGTATTTAAGTACAGTTTTGAGGTACTTGTAGTTCTAAACATTCTTCTACTCAACTACATTTCAGAAGCTTTATGTATTGGACTGACTGTAGTGGAGTAAAAAGTTTTGCCACTGCAAAAATGATATTGAAAGGATAAAGATTCAGTGTAAATGCTAACGTGTGTAAACTGTACCGAATACCAAGGACAGCTTTTGCGTCCACTGATAATATAAATAAAGTGAAACGCAGTATCGCTTGTCGATTTACATTATCAAACTGACGCTGGGCACAAAGGAAGCCGACAAGTTAGAGATTTTACTTTTGAGACAAAAGTCCTTTTAAAGCTTCTTTAAAAACTGGAAAAAAGTCCTGAAAAATGGAAAAATCCTGAAAAAACAAGATTTAAACCTTCCTAACTCAGGAGTAACTGCACTTTTTACCTTACTTTGGCATTACAGTCATAGTTACTAGTTACTAAGAATTACTTTATAACATAATGACACATTGTTATAGATTAAACATCCAAACAACATATGAAGTGAATGAGCTCCACATTCACCAGTAACATTAAAACTGATAAGTAAAACTGTGACTGCAGGATGTGAACTTGTGACAAAGTACTGTGGTATTTCTGCTTTTACTGACGTACAGTAAAAGCTCTGAATACGTGTTCACCGCTGGCACAAACACATGTTGAAGCATTAAGACGAGTCCTGCAGGCATCTGTGACACGTTGAAGCAACATATGTGAGGATTTTTGAGCCTCCCGGTCCAGCGTGTCTCTCAGTGGGAGACAGACAGAGGACACAGTAATGATTAGCAAACCCATCCTGGAGCACACCAGGAGAAACTCAGAGCGTCCTCATATAACTTAGACCAAAAGGCAAACAACAAGCCGAAGGTTCGTCCTGCCACGTCATCGGAGTCGGCAGCACAAAGTGAAGAAAGTGAAACCAGTTTTTCTATGATAACAGTCTGAAAGAAATGCATCAGAACACGACTCCAAAAACATGAATGACGAGGTGGAACTTACTCGTTGTCTGTGTGAAGTTACAGATCCTTGTGAAATGTGAAGTGAAACCTCACAAAGATCCAGCAAACAAATAAAGGTGTTGTCTCCCACCCAGTAAAAGAGGAAAGCCCCGCCACTGTCTACATACAATGAAAAGGAGAAAAAAAGAAAGGAGCCCAGACTGATTTTTATGTGAATGTTGACTAAGAATGGTCTCCATCTGTGTAAACCCACTCAAACAGTGACTTCCTGTGAGTAACAGTCTGAAGCCTGGAGCAAATCACTGATATTTATCATGCAAGATGGCATTCACATTCCCAGGGTTAGAGTCCGACTGCTGCCGCTCTCTCAGTCAGGCCTGAGGTGAGAGGATGCTGCTTATTGTTTTATATTCCAAAATACCAGGATCTGGTTCTGTAGGTAAGATTGTTCTCTCTTTAATTTTACTCATCGGAGCCACGGCGAAGCTTCACTACAGACATTCAGCATATTTTAGATATTACGAACCGGATTTACAAGACGAGTAACTGAACTCCGTCAGCGGTCAACCAGCTTTGTTTCAGCCTCTGTTCGTCTTTCTTGGACTCACAACTCGGGGAATTCAATCACTTTTTCGTCGCCGAAAAAAGAAACTTGGAAAAATCCTTTAATTCTTAAGATTTAAGAATCATGCTTGCCAGTTATTTGATCATTTCTGGAGCCTCCAGATTCCGATAAACCCGTTTGCAACGTGCTAATGAAACAGGAAGAATATATGAAGGGGTCACTTTCAAAAACAGAGATCTCAGTTTTGATTTATTTTCCTGAATCATGTTTTTTGTGGACGTTCATCCATTTTTGCAAATGAACTCTTCCTATGAATATAAACAGTGTATTTTAAAGTAAATGCTCTTAATACTACACAATGCGTTTAGTTATTATTGTATACATTTTGATTATGTTTAGCAGGTTCGCTTGGCAATAATACAATGATATTGAATTGATATAAATATATTCCTCCAACACATTAAATATATGGTCAATAATGTATTTTTCCGACCTCGTGCACACAAAAAACGAGCACAACAACGTCATTTTCCCAGTGTCCGCATTTTTGTGGAAATTTACGGCCTCGTCAAAAGTTTCCATAAGTCTGCTGCTGTTTATGTTTCTCACGTCGTTCTGAAAGATCATGCAAAATGCTGCCTTTGTTTGATAGAGTTCATCGTTCTTCTGAAGCTGTTAGAGTCTTTAATCCCATCTGAGCAAACAGAGGAGGTGGCCCTGAAGGTAGCAGACATAAACAAGATGACAGCTGCCCTCCATCCCTCCCGTCCTCCTTTTACAGATATTAACATCTCTTATTAAAAGTTATAGCGTCTCCATCCATCACAGCAGATGTGGAGCCGACGCGTCTGTCTGTCTGCTCGTAAATAAACATCTTGGCATCGACGTCAATATGAAGATTGGAGTTAAGATAGACGGTAAACTTGTCATTTGTTGGCTTTATTATTATTTGCTTTTCCTCTATTAAAGCTTATGTTGTCTTTTCAAAGATCAGATGTTCTGGTGCATTTTCTCATGTTTCCACTGGAGCTCGATGGAAGTAAACACACCAAGCAGTGTTTTCTAGAGTTGCCATCACCATCAGTTGTCACCTCGGCTTCCCACGTATTAATGATGCAATAAAAGGCAGTACAGGAGGAGCAAGTCACGGGTAATTGCAAAGTCATGCTCCATAGGACCGGCGTGGTTTATTTGATTAACCTCTATAGTGACAGGTCAGATGTTGGGAATATGTTTTTCAGCCAGATGATTATGGGTCATTTATGACCTCCTGCTGAAGGATAATCAATAGCTGGATAGACAGACAAGCAGACAGCTGACAAAATCTGTCATCAGGCTCGTGTTTGTATTATGTCTGGTCCTGAGGCGCAGGAGCTGGTAAATATCAGGACACTTTCTGACTGGGCTGGTGTTTATAGAGGAATGAAAAGGAGAGCAAAAGAGAGAAAAGACAAAAGACAGATTTTCTCACAAAGTGTGGCCTCAATTAAACCCAGTAAATATTTCTGTTTCTACCTGCCTCACGTCCTCCTTCTCCTGCAGCCACGACACAGTGGACCGAGCCACAAAATGGCAGCATGTGCGTCAAACAGTCCATTCAAAGAGAGGCGAGGGGAGGGGGGGAGGAGGGGGGAGGGAGAGAAACAAATGTCATGCGATGCAAACAGTAAAAAGAGTCCAATCTGCTTTACAACAGTTTTACAGCACATCCTGGGCCAAGCCTCGCCGGCTGCCTGCAGACAAACCCTCTCTCATATCCGGCCTGCTCGCTGCAGCCTCTCCAGCTCGCTGCCATCCTCGCTGCCTGCTGCACTTTTAAACCACCACCCGCTTTGAGCTCCGTGTGGCTGTAAACAAATGCAATTTTGCATTTCCTGTAGTCTAGACACAACTGAGGCAGAGCTGCAGCAGCACTCACTCGTTGTCTGAGGAGGAAATGAAGTGTTTCACCGCCATAAAACTACTGAAATCAGGAAGATTTAGTCAAACTACTAACAAGCGTTTGACTTTACAGAATATCTGGGACATTGAACTCTTTTCATGAAGTCCACTAAAGAGAAGCATATTGTTAAAAAGCCTCGTCACAAAGGAAGAGATGTAGAGGAAACATGTAGACAAGCTGGAGAAGAGATTTTACATCCAGCCAAATGAGCTCCAAATCTATAAGTCAAGATGAAAGATGATGAGTCCCCTCCCAAAAAAAAAAAAAAATCCGAAAAATTCTTTCGTACAGAACTTAAAATCCTTAAAATCTTAAAACTCCATCACCTTAAAACCAAAAGCAACTTAAACGTCCTTAAACACCCATAAATATTCTTAAACGTCTCAAAAAACCCCTGAAAAACTAAAAATTTCCCCACATTAAACAAAAAACCAAAATCTGAAATAAACCTAAAATTCTTTGAGAATAAACTCATCAACAAAATCTTAAAATGCACTTTTTTTAAATACCTTAAAAGCCACTAAAATATACAAATTTTAAATCTCCCAAAATGACAAAAGCTCTATAAAAATGTTTTTTTCAATTCTTAACAAAAAAATAAAAATCTTAAAAATCCATAAAAAATTCTAAAAATACCACCAAAGCCTTAAAGTTACTATTTTCAACAGAAAAATACCAAAACTCAGTAAAAAAAAAATCTAAAAATTCGGAAAATCCCTTAAAATCCATTCACTGATGAAGACCATGAGCTGCGACTGAAAGCCCCAAAGCAAACAAGTGGCCTTGAGTTTAAATTATTCAGTCAATCACTGACAAATCTATTCACAAGCTCAAGAACAAAGAGCCAAGATCCCTCAAAATGCCAAGTGTTTTAAACACGACACTGTTCTTACTTCTACATAATGAACTGTTTCCACTCCTTTAACAATAATTCACTTTTCCGGATTTTCTAAATACATTAAGTCAGTGAACGCGTCACGTCTTTGAAGTGCAACCTGTGTAATTTGTCCCTCCACTGCCGAGACAGTCGGGTCTGTTCTGCTGCGCAGCCAAACGAGAACGAATCAAAGAGCCTTCGGAGAGATGATCATTGATTTAATCACATCATCAGCTGAAGCCACTTCAGGGCCAAAGTAGCTAATCCATAACCGGCCAAACAGAATCACGCCAACGCCTGCAATCATAGCTAAATGGGGATCAGGAGGTGTCGCGCAGGATATCAGCTTCTATCACGCTCAGATGTGTTATGAAGTGTTTCAGTATCGATCAGGGATAACAACCACATGTCCATCGACCACATAAGACATAACTGTATCGACAAGAGAATTAGACGGATAATTGTTCCTCTGTCATCTAACTCTAACATGACTGTCCTTCCCTGTGTGTGTGTGTGTGTGTGTGTGTGTGCACAAAGACTGACTTTAGGACTTTCGTTAAGCTGAAGTTAAGGTGTCGTCTGTTGTCAGAAAGCCGATTACTTCCACGTAAAAATAGTCTTCATATCAGCACATGTCAAACAAGCAGATTTTAATTTATGTGCATAATTAGATTATTTGTGTGTATAATTGAGCCATTTTGATCAGATGCTTTACTTCATTAAAGGACCAATACTTTCTTGCAAAAAGATGCCATTTCAAGTAAAAGGCCTTTATTCAAAATCCTCCTTAAGTAAAAGTACAATAATATTATCAGTAAAATGTTAAAAAGTAAAAAGTATCAAAAATAAAAAAACAAAGAAAAAAGAAAAATGGCATCTGTGACTAATATACTATCGTTTATCATTAGATTAATACCGATGCATCGATGCACATGGAGTGTTTTCCTGCTGGAGCTGCTGGAGCTGGAGCTGGTTTGATCCTACTTTACATATAGTTGCTTTTTTTTTTTTAGTTCGGTGTTTCTCAACCTGAGGGTCAGGGTCCTCCAAAGGGTCACAACAGGCATTTTAATCTGGTCGTGAGACGATTGTTAGAGTATAAAAGGAGAAAATCAAAGATCTGTGGGACCAACGTGTTTTCATTTTTTGGACTTTTCTCTAATCTTTTCTTGTGACGTGTTGGATAATTGACCTAATTGTTATTGAATGAAAACCATGTGAGACGTTTATGTGTCTTTATTGAGACGTCTGAAACATGACGAGAGGCCTCAATTAGTCACAGTTCATTTTGTAAAAGGTCACAAGCCAAAAAAGTTGGGGACAGCTGGTTGAATCTTGTCTTGCATTTTATTAGATAATGATTAGATTTAGATGTGAAATCTTAATCTGGAAGTATCTTGCAATTACAGTTGTCAGATAAATATAGAGCAGTACAAGTATAAAGTAGAAGAAAATGCAGTAATTGTACTTTCCATGACTTTCTCAAGTGTCTCAGGAAATAAACAAATCAGAAAACACCTGAAATCGACACATTATCTCGTGTTGCTCTCTCGATCGTCACTCAGAGTCTAAAGTGCCAAATATTATTGCTGTATTGATTTAAAGAGCTCGAAGTCTCATTAGTTTCTCAGGACAAATCGTGAGGAAACAATGAAAAGAAGGACTTTTTTTTTTTTTTTTAAATAAAAAGCAGGCTACTTCCTTTTTATCTGATATCTGGGCAGAAAAGACTTCTCTGGTTCCTCCTCTTGGGTGAAAATACAGCCCTGGGAAAGCTTTGGGTTATTATTGGACGTCCACTCTAAAAGTATTTCCAAACAATCCAATGTTGTGCTCTAATAGAAATCTATGAATGCTTCTCAGGGCCGGAGGACAAAGCTACGGCGGGGCTGTACATCTGTGAGTTTAGAAACAAAGCTTTGTTTGTGAGCCTCAATCACTTGTGCTCATGAAAGCAGACACTTACTTGAAAAACTTTCTTTTTCTTTCAGGGGTGGGGGGGGTGTGGGGGGGGGAGAACACTCTAAACCTACATCCTGGTATAAATTTGCAAAACGCAATACAGGCCTGATTGTGTGTGGAGCAGACGCAGGATGCATACAAATAGAATCCCTTCTGAAATGTCCCCTTCCTTGCATGGCTCAGTGGCTAATGTACAATAAATCAACAAAAGGGGGCTTTAATGCGAGCGACGGGCAGGTCCGGGCTACTGTTATTTTATCTTTTTACAGTATTTAATTGGAAGTTTTCCCTGAAACATTACACCACGCTTTCAAATGACTTTGCCCAAATCTAAGAGGAGATTGATAAGAATTTCTCTCCCTCCCTCCCCCTCCTCTCGCTCCCTCCTCCTCCTTAAAGTTTTTTTTTTTTTTTCCTTTCCAGCCCCTTTGCCTTTCAGGAGAGAGCAAGTTTTTTGCCGAAGGGAGACTAAAGTTACAAGTGTGTGGCATTTTGTGGAGGGAGGATGAAATCGGAGGCTTGGAGGGACGGATAAGGACAGGCTGGGAAAAAGGGAAGTTGGCAGTGGTAGCGGGTCAACAGCGCGCCTCAGAGCCTTACCCACTGCACCAGGTGTCCACTTAATTCAAATGATACTATTATTCATAGACAGAGGAAGAGTATTGAAACGACCCCCCCCTCCCCTCCAAATCATTTGCAACTGAATACAGATATAATCCTGGAAATATAAGTCTCCATTAAGGCTATCCCATTTAGCAAACAAGGCTCCCATTGTGCAACATGTTGTGTGTATAAATCACAGTCTGAGAGAGAGAGAGAGAGAGAGAGAGAGAGAGAGAGAGAAAAGACGAGGGGGGAAAGTAAAACATTCAGTCCAAGACGAGATTTGAGAATGTCACTCAGTCACACATGACAATTAGGAGCGTGTTTAACTTTCTGATATTATGGCGACGCTCGTCCTCTTTTGATTTTATTCATTGATTTATTCTTTTTCCCGAAAAAGAAAGAGAAGCAAGTGAACTGAGAAGAAAAATAATTTCACGTCTGAGCATCTTTTGGAAAGTGCATCACTGCTATTATTCAATATATTGATGTGATATATGTTAAAACACAGATGCTAGATTTCTATCTTCATGGTCCTGGCTGTGATTTTTTTGTCCTCTGTCATAAACTCCACAATTGACCACATGCTTGTTCTGTACACTGATATTTACGTATGCTGCACCCCAGGAGTCGAGTAAAACATCATCACCTTCATAATGACAGCAACACAGAAGAAACAAAAAAAAATATGTGATTTAAAAGAGGCCCCACAGGCCTAAAAACTGAGCTCTCTGATTTGTACCCCTGTTGAACGCTCCCTTTAAAATCTTCATTTTATTGCATCAGAAAAAGTGCAGCTGCTCTTTGTCGGGTGCAGGTGAATCAAGCGGGGCTCGAAATGGAATAAAATTCAAAATTGGTTTCATGAAATTCAAAATTGAATTAAGATTTTTAATACTCCTGTTTCCATTTCCACACTCTGTATTACTGCAAATAATAATCTTTACATGCTGTAAATTTAAAGCGTGTGTTTCATGACAACGTTATGATGAAAATATAATTTCACGCTTTCAAACTGGTTGAACAATTTTCACAGGACAGCAAATAAATCATGTAAACACATTGTTTTAAACTTACTTGACCTTTTTCTGGCATCATTTCAACAACAACACAGTCTCTCTTTTCTCTTTCTGTTCAGTCCATTTTTCGGAGGCCTGAACTTCTCTGGACACTCATCGCTTCGTATGCACCTTCGCTCCTGTCAGGGTTTTCACTTCACGGCTGCAGAGACACAATTAACAACACAAGAAATACATCACCACACCCACAACTGATTCCCACTTGTCTAAAACCAGTAATTACAGAAAAGGACGGCTTCAGGAGCACGAACCCCGTCCTGGTCCTTGTGTTGCTCGGTACAGTACAGACGCCTGGAGCTGATCTTCAGTCAGTGGATCAATCTAATCCTTCAGAGAAACGTGTGATGGACCGGAGCAATCACACCAAACAATGGCCGCACTGAGCTCTATTCCCTTCACACGGCAACTCCAAGGTGAAAAGAGCAGCTACTTTATAAAAGCAGACAATATCAAGCTCCTGATAACTTTTTCTCTCCTGATTTCAGCGACGGCAGAAGAAGAGTTTCACCCAGGGACAATTGCACTTCAATCTCCAACTCCGAGGAAACATCCGACCAACGCAGCTTATTTTGACAGACACCTCAAACAAACACGTAAAACACAAAATGCTTCATCAAGCGTTTCTGTTTTTTTGCAGGGGCAGCCGCTGCAGTCAGAGGGTTGAAGTGAAAGTCTTCATCAATCAGCTGATCGTTTGTTTTTGACTGTCTTTATTCAAATCTGCTTCAGTCACTTTCTCACCTTTATGTAAAATAGACATCAGGATATTCTCAGACCTGACACCAATAATTTAAGCAAGGTGACAGGATTTGTGCTCTTGAATTCAGGTGTCTCAAAAAGTGTCAGATAAACAGTCCCATAACTTTGGAATAAATTCCTGTACGGTGACAACAAACTATGGATGTACAGTATTAGACATTGATCCTCATGTGAAGAGTCTAATCTTTCCTATGTTACTGTGTGGGACACAATCATCAAAAGATCATCACGAGCTCGGTGAATTTTTAGTGCTCATCCTAAATGATCGTCTCTTGATAACTCTTTTGTATTGTGATCAGCTGAAGTGATTAGTCAATTAATCAATTAGTTGATAGCAATGACACCATTTTTGATAGTTAAGACTTGTTTAAATCAAGCAGCCACATTGTTGGTCGGCTGAAACAAGCAATTTGAAGACGTCATCTTCAGTCTTGGGGAAAGTGTGACAGGAAGCTCGTCTTGAGTTTGTTCTCAGTGAGTTTGTCTTGTTTAAATAAAGGTTTTAAATCAGTCAATCAATCAATCACTTCAGCTCATTTTCTTCGCTCTCAATCAGAATCGCGACTATTTCCGATGAACATAAGAACTCCTGTGGTACGACTACGACGTCTTTACAGCGCCGACACAAACCCTTATATAAATTCCTCATTCAGTTTCTTCTTTTCATTATCAGTTTTCCTAGACCTCTTGGTGTCTGTCTCTCCGTCTCCGAGCCGAAGTTCCCATGACCCATCACAATACAGTGATGATGTATTCAAGCAGTGATGTATGAAATTCGGGCAAATAAAAACCTTTGTCCTCCCACACTGGCTAATTATTTGACAGATTGGAGCCCTGTTGTGTGTGGATACTGTGAAGGAGCCCTCGGCCGCCCATCCCCCACCCAATAAAGAGGCCACTTGCAGAAAAAAATTCCTCTATAGCCACCCTTTTCTATTCTTTGTTAGAAGATTACATTTTTTCACCACATTTTGGAATGACAAAATGGGGGAGAACTGTGGGTTTTTTGGAGGGGGACCCTGTGTGCTCAGGCACTGACGGAGGGGGCCAGGACAGCAGTCAGTGGCAGTTTAAAAAGATTTTCTCAAGCAGAAATATTTAATCTTCTCAGGGAAAATAAAGCAGAGAAAAAACAGAGGACAAAAAGAAGCTAATCATCCACAGGTCTCCCCCCTCCTCCTCCTCCTCCTCCTCCTCCTCGTCTCCCCCTCTGCCTCCCTCCCTTTGGTGATCTGCAAAAAAAAAAAAAAACAAGAGAGAAAAAGATTATGTAAGATTGATAGAATAAATCTGCATGTGTAATTATGAATTATTCGTCTTTGCACTTTTGTCTGCTCCATTTGTGAGACGGCTTTTCTGACTCATTCTTTTATCAGTTTTTACACTGAGACAGACGCAGAAACCGATCAGTTCCCAGCAAATCACCAGGAAAAGAAAAAGAGACTTTAGCAAAGACTTCAGCAAAGAAAGATGGTATTTTCTCTCGTCGGCTGTTTTCATTTAATATCTCTATTTCTTCTTCTCTCTCCAAACAGGACGCAGCAACAACTTTCTGGGCAGACTTCTGCAAACGGCTAATTAGCCAAGCTGGAAGCTTCCAATCGTTTCTCTTAACTGAGCTCTGTTTGTTGCGTTTGTACAAGGAGAATAATTACTCTATATGCTCGTCACACGCAGGTGCAGCATTGATGAGAAAAGTAACACCTGCACACTGACTCCAAACCACAGATTTATTTTAATCTGAGGCCCATCGTCAACATGTTTGCGAACAGCCATAAACTGCAATCTGATTGGCTCCGAGTTGACAGGTGTGATTTGGAGTCAGTGTGCAGGTGTTTCATTTTCTATTCATGCATTTGTTCTGAAAACAGTAAATATGAGCTTTAATCAAAGTTCAAGATTCCACATTTTGTGACGCATTCTTCAACATTTGGTGAATTTAGCTGTAGTTAAAGGAATATTGATTCAGCAGTTTTGTTAGTAGTTATTGGTTTTTAATATGTTTTGAATGTTGACAAAGCAAAAAGCTGCTTAGCGTGACGTTAAAAATTAAACTGCATGTTTTGGTTTTTGTGGATGAAATAATATTATTACATTAAGAAAATTTGCAAATGTTTATTTATCAATTTGATTTGATTGATGGATTTAATTGTTGCATCCAAAACCTCTATTAAAATCTTAGATGTGAGCCACATTAGACAAACTAATGCAAACGTTCATGTACATTCAGAGCATTTTTTTTCAGATTTTTTTCTTTGAATTTAGTCACGTGCAGAATAATTATTTCAAAAGTTTCATTCAAAGTTTTATTAAGTAAAGTGAGTTCAAGAGCAACATTATAATTAAGTACATGTTCACACCAACCTTCATTGTTCTATTTAAAAGCTGAATCATCTCTTATTACATTATTATTCTATTCTTTTGTTGTGTTGTGATTTCAGACGTCGTCGAGCCAGAAGACAAACCGCCGTCATACATCACCTCCTCTCTGTGACTAATATCACAGGCCCCGGTTTTGGACACAACCTTGATGTTGTGGTCCTGAAGCTACCAGAGTTTATCCTCTTGGCATCTGGCTGCGAGGTGGAGGGGGCCGAGAGAAAGCATCTGTGGGGTCTCGTCCTCCCCCACCCCCCACCCCCCTTGCAGAGCCGGGGCTGGAGGAACCCTTGGCACCGGCCCAGTGAAGAGGTGGCTGGAGTATTAACCGCACAACTTCCCCACGTAGAAGGTTAAAACCCTTTCACAGTTTCCTCCCTCCCTCCCTCGGCAGCAGCAGCACCGAACATATGCTCTTTAAAAACATATGGTCAGCAACAAAACTTCAACTCTTCACACAATGCAAACACTGAAAACACTCACTTTGAACCAAAAGTAGTGAATGTAATGATACTTTCTTTTAACAAAATAAAGGCGATTAGAGGGTCCGATGCCAAGCTGTGGTGATTTATCACGCACATATTGTCCCAATTAGCACGATTATGGCGATGGCGCAGGCTGTTTGACCTTCCAGTGCCATCCTCATTTGTATCGTGTCAATGAAAAAACAGCTCCTAAATCACTGCTCCTCACTCCCCGGTCAAATTAACGCACACTATTTAAATCCGGGATCCCAAAGACACAGAAAAGAGACACAGATAAGAGTGAACTTTGCAAAATTTGATTCTGTCCTGCTGCAGAACAAGTGCAAGATAAACTGGAACAGCAACGAGATACATCATGTGAATTGCAGATAAAAGCAAGTCTAAAAGTCTTATGTCACATTTTTCAGTGCAATAGTTTTGCAGGATTAATTGTGACTTTTAAAATATCGGAAATTCTCTCATTTAAATCCTCATAAAAAATGCTATAAATGAAAGTGAAATATGTGGTGTTGGAACTAGATTTTAGGGCTTGGAAGGTTTTTTTTTTAATCCTAAAAGTCACATTGCATTAAAAGTAGATAAAAAGTCAAGAGTTGATACAAAATGGATGCAAAGTAGAAAGTAGATACAAAATAGCTGGAAGTTAAGTGCAAAGTAGATAAAAACTGGAAAGTAGACTTGATACTGAGCAAATACAGGAAAAGGTAGATTAAAAAAAATCATACAAAACAGGCAGGAAGGAGATATAAAAGAAATTAGATACAAAATAGATTTTTAAAAAACAAATACAAAGAAGGAAGTAAAAATAACATGTAGATTAAAAACTGGGGCAAAACATACAAAATAAAGTCAAAATCAATACAAAGTAGAAAGTAAAGTCGAGACAAAGTTTTCAGAAGAGAACTTGATGATTTGTCTGAAACATTGATTGTAACAATACAATCTGTGTGTCAGTGCGACGTCGACTGCAGGAACAACGATGCCCGTGTGTTGAAATGAATCTCTGGACGTTTTCTTTTGGCTAATGGCTGATGTGTCAGCTCGTATGTCTATGTCACACCGCTGGCCAAGGCTGCCTCCCGACAGGGCTTTTTGGGTGCGAGCGCGGCGCTAACAGAGAGTTTGGAGTCGGGCGGTTTTGGGGGGGGTCAGGCTTCGAAGGGAGCACATGGAAATGAGACCCATTCATCCCTCCGCCCAGAACCCCCCCAATTGGCATATGGCATGGCATTGTCCTTGGCCGCTGAGCCAGAAGTGATGCAATTTGTTGGCATGTCCTGTCATTTCACAAACTACCCATCCCATTGAGGCCTCCAGAAAACAACAACAGAAGACATGGAAGGGCAGCCAACAGCTCAGCTTCTGCCGAGGCTCTGCCAGACTCACTCGAGAGGGAAATGAAAAATAACTCAAACACTCAAACATTTACTGATTCTCATTTAGGTTTTTACATCAGAACGACAATACTTTGAAAATGTTGCTGAATTATTGCAGCTTGAAACGGCAGCAACTTTTGTTGAAATACTGATGAAGTTGTTTTTAAAGCGTCGGTCAAATTACAAATACTGAAAGAAGTTGAAATGGAGGTTAGAACAGCAGTGCTGAAAGAAGTTGAAGTTTCAGTTTAAGTGTAAGCAAAGTGTGTCAGTTTAAAGGTGCGTGTTGACTGAAGTTAAAGTTTGAGTTGAAATGAAAGTGAAGAACACGGTTGAAGAC
This sequence comes from Holacanthus passer, assembly GCA_025331565.1. Taxonomy (NCBI): domain Eukaryota; kingdom Metazoa; phylum Chordata; class Actinopteri; family Pomacanthidae; genus Holacanthus; species Holacanthus passer. The sequence continues at coordinate 16,132 of JAFREQ010000114.1, read as the reverse complement.
TCACATAAAGTTCAAGTGCTGAAAGGAGTTGAAATGTGAGAAGAAATGTAGGTGATAAATTGAGCTGGAAGTGTAGGCTGAAGTGGAAGGCCTGAAGTTAATAAGTGCCAGTTCAAGTGTATAAACTAAAAGATGATGTCAGCTGAAGTGTGAGCACAGAAAGCAGTTGAAGTGTAATGTGTGCAAAGTCGTAGCAGACATTTTCTGTAGATCAAAGTTTTAGACTTTCAAGAACCTGAAAGGGTTTTAAGTGTCAGTTGAAGTATAAGCATTGAAAGGAGCTGAAATGTCAATCGAAGAGAAAGTGGTGAAAGCAGTTGAATGGTCAATTATGCAGCTAAATACTGAAATAGTTTAAATTCTGGTTAAAGTTTCATTTTAAATACAAACACTGAAAGAAGCTGAATTGAAAGTGGAGAAAGTAGTTAAAATTCAGTTGATGTTCAAGCACTGAAAGGAGTTGAAATGTCGAAGTATAGGTGATAAAGTGAGTGGAAAGGTTGAAGTGAAGGTGGAAGTCCTGAATGAAATTAGTTCCAGTTCGAGGATATAAACTGAAAGATGAAGTCAGTTGAAGTGTAAATACAAAAAGTGTAGCAGTTCTGGGCAACAAAGAGACTCAAGTGCATGAGGTAAAGTTCAAAAAGGGAAAGTCAAATAAACAAAGTTAAGTCAAAAGTCATGAGGACAAACACAAGGAAACATACGAGAAAGTCATGAACACACAAGGAGGAACGAAGACAATCTGGCAGGAGAGAAGACATGCAGGGTTCAGTAATGGCAAAACCAGGAGCAGGTGAGGACAATCAAGGAGGTGGGAGCCACACGTGGGCAGGAAGTGAAAAGACAGGAGATCTTTCAAAATAAAACAGGAAATACAATATGCATGAATTAGTGTGACATTACAAGAAGCTATTGAAATAAAATGAGTGTGAAAAGAGGAAGTTGTAGAAGTTGTTCAAAGTTGATACCTGAAAGGATTTGAAGTGTCAGACCGAGTACAAGCATTGAAAGGAGAGTTGAAAAGTCAGTTGAAGTAAAAGAGGTCAATTTAAGTGAAATCTTTGAAGCAGAAGAATCAGTTGAAATGAAAGTAAAGAAAGTAGCACAGTAAAAGGAGTTGAAGTGTCAGTTGAAGTGTAACTTAAAGAGATGGAAGCAGCTGAACTGTAAAAGAAGTTGAACTTTCAGGGAAAAAAATATTGTAAAACTGAAAACATTTTCAGATATACATTTTTCACAAAAACAAAAAAAAATGTTTATAGTATTTTTATCAGAAGTTGATCAAAATAATTCATACAGTCAAGATGTGATGATAAAGTCTCTCTCTCTCCCTTCGACTCGAGACTTGACCCCAAGCTGTCCAATGTTTAATTAACTCTCACAGACTTGACGGGGGAGGAGGCAAAATCTTCAAAGAATATGACCAGAGCTTTGTGGGACATCAAATCCAGCTCCAGGTCCTGTTGTGCAGAGTTTGCTCATAGTTGACCTCACCTTCTGTTGGGACATCCTGTTGAAAGACGCGGCCGGCTCGGACCGCCCGGACAAAGAGGATTTCCCTCCGGGGACTCTCTGAGCCGTCGGTGGGAGATGCTGCTGCCGCTGATGCTGTTGTCATGTGTCTGATCTGTTACTCACAAAGACCTGAAAAGGATCCGGAGACTTGTTGTTGTTTCTTCCCTTTGTGCGTTTGGCTGAAAATCTGTCGGCCCCACGTCGAGGCCCCTATCGTCGCCTGCGAAGTGACGGACATCATTTCATTTAACACGCAAACATCAATTCGTCTTTTTCTCGCAGCAAATGTTTTCCACACTCAGCACAATCCAGTTAAAACCCACAGTTAGGATCAGCTTCAGTGAATCATGTCGTGTTTATTTATGTGGAGAAGCAGGAGTTTTCATCTTCACAGTGTGTTTGCTGCCTCTGGTGGTGATGAGACAGTCAGAGGGTCTGAACGTTGGCAGGTTTAATGGTAATTACATAACTGGCCTTCGTCTCACTTCACCGCAGGATCATCTCACATGTACAGTAAAATCTTTTCTCGTTGTGTGACGTCTGAGCGGATCCTTGAAAACAAGAAGCTAAACATCTTCAAATTATCAGTCACATTCTTTAACTGATGATGACGATGAAAGTAGAATTTAAGTTCATTTCAGATGTAGAATAAAAGTTACTGTGAGATGGATGTTCATAAAAGCAAACATTACAAAATACAGAGCCAGAAAAAAACATGTTACTGACAATGACTGCTGAGTTTTAAAGGTTTTTGATGGTCATGGAGCATTTTTATTATTTATGCTTTGTTATGGATATAAAGGTGGATTTGGGTTGGGTTTTTTTTGGGATATTTTTATGTAAGTTTGCCTTTAGTGAAAGGTGGAGGAAGGATGTGCAAAGAATCAAACCTGTGACGTTGCGATCACACACCTCAACTAGATCTTGTCTTCATGTCATTGCAGTATTTTGTGAAAGTGAAAACAAATGTCAAAGCGCACAAAAATGTCGGACGTAATCACTGAGCTCTGTGGCCTCGAATCTGTGGTGACATTTGCATCAGACAGGTTGGGAAATAATTATAATGTCCTACTTTGTTTTCACTTCTAAAATGAATGACTTCATTTAAAATGCTCTGTGGATTTGTCTGATCTTGCTGTTCGTGTTGCTTGTACTGATTCACAGGTCGCTGCACCTCCACATATAAACACACAGATTTATAAAATGTGACAGATTATAATTTTATGAAAACAACTGGGAATTATTTTAAGCTATAGAGACAAAGAAGTTGTTCTCGTTCAACATCTCTCAATTAGACAGCTGTAATAAAAGATACGAGCTCGGGCGTCATCCATCATTTCCACCGACCAGATAGATAGATAAAAGGTTAAAAAGGGGGAGTGGGGGAGTCGAGGGGGGGTTTGTCCACTTCCAGCCGTCAGATCGCTGTGAAGTTGAGGTGACGGCGTCCCAGCTGGAGACAAACCTGCAGAGCTGATCTCCTGACAGCTGGGTCACCCCGCGACGATCAGACCATCATTTTTCAGGGTCAGTGGACGCGATCCCTCCTTTCCTTTCATTTCCTTTACTTTCATTTTGTTTTGTTTCCTTTTCTCTCCTTTTATTTTGTTTCCTTCCTTTCCTTCCCCTCCCTCTTTCTTTTTTTTTTCATTCCTTTCCTTGTGTTTCCTTTCCTTTCCTTCATTTTTATTATGCGTCCTTACCTTCTTTCTCTGCCCTCTTTGTTCTTCTTCCTTTCCTTTTCCTTTTCTGGCAGTTTTTCCCTATATTTTCTCTTCTTTCCTTTCCTTTTCCAATTTTCCTTTCCTTCCCCTCTCTCTTAACTGACTGCATGCACACCTTAAACATAACATACAACATAATGAATCAACTCTAAGTCTGAATCTCTTATCAACAGTAACAGTACATTCATCAATCATCATCATCATGAAGAAGAAATGTGATTTTCCTGCTTCCTGTCCAGTAATCTGTGCATATTCTTGTCTGTAATCTTCACAGTCTGCAGGTCGTCTCTCTTCATCAATTAGGAAATGCGTTGGCATCAAAAGGCTTGAGTAATGCTGATGATGTCATTGATCCAACCCACAGCTTACAAATCACAACAAAATCATAAATCATCTCGCAGATGTCTCCTTCATTCGATTAACACAGTGTCCATATGGCTCGTTGTAGTATATCAATCAGCAGAATATGCCAGCCGCTCGCCGGCCTCTCCTCCGCTCAGACAGGCCTTAATGGAGAACACGCAGTAATACAGAAGCTCCTCAGGTTTTACACTTTGAAAATGTCTGTGGTAGCTGTTGTGCAGACTGTCATCTTTTATTCGCTCATCACGTCGAGCCCCGGTTTGTTTTTTCTTCTCCTGTTTGCCTCCATTTTTTATTTTTTACGAGAATCCAATTTGCACACGCCACCATTTGCATTTCCTGTAAAGTGAAGCTCTTAGCTCAAAGCCCGATCTTGCAGGACTCTAAAGGTGGCAGGAGGTTATGATAATTTCACACACAATAAGGCCGCTGCTTGTAACAGGAGCAGGCCTCAATGCTCCCTCTCTGCATATCAAAAACACCACCCGTTTATGCACGGCGCAACTGAGCTCATCTCATCTCGCATCTGAAGACTCGTCCGACCATTATAGTTTTGAAAAAGATCTCAGAAATCATGCAAAAAATAATTAAGGGATTCCACGCTGCAGATATGAGCTGCGTGCACTAATTATCGCACTGTTGTTAAATGTATTCCGTCGTGTTTCAAGTTCACTCCATTGATTTTGGCGTCGTTCTCTCTTAATAACATTTCTTTTATGTCCGTCAGACCTCATGCATTAGTCTGCGCGTCTCATTTACATTCAGGTCTAAAGCTCCACAAATGACACGATGAAACCTTTGAAGTAGCTGAATATGATTTATTCATCTTAGTTTACCTTGTTTTCTAACCAGGTAGTGAATTCACAACCTTTTTAATCTGGTCAAAAACAGCAGCTCAGGACAAACACGCAACAACAAACTGAAAGAAAAACAAGTTTTCTCTATAAGGGTTCAAGAAATCTTATATTAGAGAGTCTTTAAATCTGGATTGAGCGAGCAGTTTTATTTGTATAGCACTTTTAAAACAGATGTTGCAAAGAGCTTTAGAGGAAGAAGAAAAGAGAAATGAGAGATAGAGGTAAAGAGAAAGCAACATAAAAAACAAGGAGTGAGGAAAGTTGCTCCAAATGCAAAAGTATTTCACACAAATCTGCCAAAACCAAAACTAAACCACCTCTATTTTCAGTCTGAAACAAGCATAAACTCATGTCACATTGAACTCACTCATCCTAAAAATGACTGACTTCAGAGTCTGTGACAGCTAAAACTACAGACATAGAATAAAAAGGCTTTTCCGTTTAATTTCCAGGTTTTCTGAATCAGACTTCTACATGAGCTTTGATCAATGTACTTTTGTTTGCCATGATTTTTTCTATCTATGCAAACTGACAATAGATAATCATGTCAGATTTTTTTTTTGTTCTGAAAACATTGAAAACATTTAGCTGCTATGAGCCAATTTTCTTTTCCTGTACTGGTTTTGTACCTTTTAATGTTTCTATTATCTGTTGCACTCAGGGGTCAATCGTAATACAAGATCAGTAAAAACCTGTAATCAGAAACTGATCAGTTATTGTCAGCTGATAATTTTTCATTGGTACTCAAACACTTTTTCCTATGAGCTGAATCCTCTCTGTTTGCTATTGTAATGATGTATTTTTAAACCTGAGGAGTTGCTCAGGTCTCACTCTAAGATTTGTATGTTCTTTTCTATCTTCTTAGATTTACACCAGTGTTTATCAATGTAGGGTTTGTTCTCATAACAGGGACAGAAGATAAATATGAAGGGTCGAAAGAATAGAATAGTGAAATATTTTATAAGTTTGCGTCTTTGGTCTTTGGGTTTTTTTTAAACCAAACAATCTAATTAGATAAAATCACTGTTTACATTACATTTATTTGAGAGACAATTTTTCCTGAAACAACCTGAAATTTTCCCGTACATCAGGAGCAACTTGTGGTTTAGTGTCATGCTGAAGAAAAACCTTTATGTGTAAGATTTGAACATGTCAGGCTTTGGTGACTCCTAGTGCTACTAACATCAGTGCATGTTGTTAACCAACTCTCTTCCCCGCATGGATTCAGACCCGGGGATAAAGAACATGAATGAATATATCCTGTGGCCTGATTCTTCTTTTTTTTCTCCAAAAACAAAAATATTATCAGAATAAAGGTTAAAGATGCTGCAATCATATAAAAGATCGACACATGTTGTGAACAGCTTTCGTGATTTAAAATATATAAACGACAGAGTGGTATTCGTGTGTACATTTTCCTGCGACTCTCCAATTGGGTTTGCACATCAGACGACACAGAATTAATAACTCAATACCACAACAAAAAGTGCCATTCACTTTCCCTCTGAATTCACTGGTGGATCTTCACTCATTTCGGCCTGAATGGCTGATGTATACGCCTCATTGTCAATTGAGTGTTGTCTGGTGGGTACTTGAAAATGCATTAACCTACAAACCAGGGGGAATAAGCCAGAGAGGTTCCATGTAAAACCAGTGAACCCATTAAAAGGCCTGATCAGAGCGCTCTGTTTATGAGTGTCTCCACTTCATCCTAATGTAGCTTTTAGATGATGCTAATAGATCACAGGCCATTGTGATCAGACAAGGTAATGGACCTTTGTCACAGCTTGCTGAGTATGGCTTCAGGGCTACACACACACACACACACACACACACACACACACACACACACACACTTAGACACTCACGTATGCACGAGCACAGACAGACGTACAAACAACACATCTGCATACAAAAGAAACACACATAAACATAAACAGGCGTGCAAACACACACTCTTCACACACTACACACACTCACACGCACACACACACACCAGAACAATGACCCTAATTAATAACGATTAGTCCTCTCTCAAACACACTCGCAAAATGTGCAAATGGAACAATAAATATAGCTCTTAAACATGGCTTTTACAAGTGAGCTGAAACAATCTCTACTAATCATTAGTAAACATCCCCCCGATTTGTCATTATTACTCCGTGATGCGTGGAAAGGCAGATAAACCCGGGGTCAGGTCTGGCACAGAGAACAGCTCATCAAAGTTTAAAGTGAGAATCAAACAGCTCTGAAAGTCCAAATACAAACTGAGGGCAGATGGAGAGAAAATCAGTTTAGTTTGACCCAGTGGAGGAAAATATGCACATTTGCTCAAATCCTGTAAAGCTCTGATGGTTAAAGGTAGCAGTTACTTTGCACATTAAGATTTAAATACAAAAAGATGTGATTGCCTTGTTAAATATGATGAATTATCATATATTAAAATACTAGCGAGAAAATCATGGAATGGAAAACAGAGAATATGGAAGGAAAGTTCAGGAAAATTGAATGAAAATTAAAAATGCCGAATGGACAAATCTTGCGTGTTCAGGTGAGTTTAGGTGAGTCAGGTGAGTCTAAATTTGATTTGCTTTGAATTTATATATCCAATATTTCAGTTTCACCTAGTCTGATACAGACAGGTGACAAATTAAAGGAGAAACCTGAATCAATGAGTGGAGAAACACGCAATTTAGCACAATTACATTTGAGCTTCAAAAGGAACAGACTATCTGCATTTATATCTGTGTGAAAGACTTTTGTAAATAGGGTCAGAAATTATGATTGACAGCTCACATTTGATGGCGGTGATGCTCGTGGATTAGTGCGATGTGCAAAAGAAAAACAGCTGTTCCTCAGGTGACGGAAGATGTCGACGCAGGATGTGATCAGCTGGAACAGTCCATGTGAGAGCTCAGTGGCACTGGTCTGCAGAGATGTGGAGGAAAGTCCTCAGGTCAGATGAGTCATCCTCCTCCACAGGCGGGCGAAGGCATGTGTGGCCCGGAGAACAGTACAGGCCTGAATGAGCCCCACAGTGAGGGGGTCCGGCAGATCTGTTAGACCACTTGTCTCCTCAGAGGGAAAAGTCACTGCCGATCAATACAAAGTTGTTCTGAGTGATCACCTTTATCCTCTGATGAAACATTTCTGTCCTGATGGGAGTGGTTTCTTCCACGATGACAGAGTCCCCGTCCACAGGACACGAGGGGTCACTGGATGGTTTGATGAGGATGAATATGATGTGGTGTCTTCACAGTCACCAGATCTCAACCAAACCGAACACCTGTGGTGTTGTTCAGTCCAGAACAGCTGTTCTGTGGTGGCCCAACATCTTACTATGACTTACTTTATGTTCCTTTAATTTGTCACCTGTCATCTGTACTTTTCATCAAAATATGAATCAGGGTATTTCTTTTTTTCATGTTTAACTTATGAGAGCACTCTCATCCTCAACTCTTGATTGGTTTCCAGCCTTCAGGCCTCTGATCAAGTTTTCTGATCTCCACCACTTCACATTACACATCCTGAGACGTTCACTGTCATTGCTGCGTGTTGAGACAAAAAAAAATTAATCAAGTAGTCAATCAATACAAAACTGATAACTTGGAATTAATCGAGCAAATTGCCTTCTTTTTTTGCTGCCCAGCTTCTCAAACATTAAAATGTGTTGTTCTGTTTTTCTGTTTTGCGTCAATTGTCTTTGGAACAAAATAAAGATTTTTTTAGACAAAATGATTAATAAACTAATAATCTAAAATAATTATAATTGTGAATTAACAAAATAACATGTCATAAATGGAAATGAAAACAAAATATGCATAAATATCACAGGGGAAATAAGTGGCAGTGGAAAAGTGGGTTTGCACGTCAGAAAACAAAACTGTCAGATGCATTGCAAATGAAATTAATAGTTCAGCTTCTATGAGGAGTAAAAACGCAGCTCGGGTCCAAATACTGGCTGCTATTACTAATCCGCTGTCATTCCCCCAAAATCACGTCCTCCATCAGTGACCCGAGCATCAGAGCATCACTTCTGACAAACAGCTTATTGTTTTAGCCCAGAGAGACAGAGAGAGAGCAGCGAGCGGTGATAGGGGTGATAATAGGGGACATAAAAAATAATGATTAGCCTACTATGTAAATGGCAATTAAAGGACACTAAGTGCTGCAGGCGTTGTCCTTGCGTTTCACGGTTGGTTTTGATAGGAACACACCCAGCTGCCGAGAGCCTCTGGCCCTGAAACTCATTTGTCAAAATGAGGCAGAGGAGGGGGGAGAAATCTGGCACTATACATTAAATCAATCATAACAGAAAAAAGTGATCAGTGATTAGTCCTCGACCTTGTGTCCAACCTGCGCATCAGATTGAAATGTGGACACAGAACAGGACTTTCTCAGCTCGTCCGAAAACTTTTGAGTCCACCCCACACATCCTGAGCAGAACACTGATAAATGATGGAGATGGTGGACAGAGTGCTGTGGTGTGCTGCTGAAAATGAGCATCATTAGTTCAACTCAAAGGTCTCTCGGTGTAATCAAGGAGTGAACTTCCTGCTCCGTTAAAGGATCGGAGATGACGAGGGGGAGGAAGAGGAGGAAGAGGAGAGAGACAACAAACAGCGATGGATGCACAGAGGTCTACAGTCTCTGATTTATCTCTGCAAACAGTCAGAGCAAACACAGCAGAGGGAGCCTGGAAGTGATTTGCATAGAAGCGCACTGCCACCTAGTGTTTGGAGTTCATATGCAAAATCACAGAAATGAGAAGACTCACATCAGGTTCATGTTTTACTTCTTACTCATTGATGGATGATGATGATAATGATCATAAGAAAATTTCACACACCGTCCAGTTGTGACTTCCTGCCTCCACCGCAGTGATATGGACGGAGTTTCATTTGTGTTTCATTGGTACATTTGAAGAATAACAGCAAAATCTCTCTTTTCAGAAAGTCCTTGTTTCTCTTATAGTTTTCAGTTAGTTAGTCGATTTGTTGCTGTCCACATAGTGTAAAATTTTCTTAGGATGATTGAGCAGCAGGATTATAAGTGGGACTATTTCTTCAGTAGAAGGTTCTTCATCTTGAAAATTGTTCACAATTTGATTGATTTTTGCCACAAAACATCCATATACCTCCATCATATTGAGTTGGAGGCCGAAATCTCAAAACCTGTGCAGCTAAAACCAAAGCTGCAGCGCTAGAGACCACTGTGAGAGCGTGTTTGAACATTTTTGTGTCGTGCATTGGCTGAACCAACCCTGTCACAGAAGGACTCCTCTGCGTGTCAGCACCCCATCAAACTGCCCTCAGACTTGACCTCTGGGTGAGACAGGAAGCCGCTCTTTGTTCCCACCAGTCGGGAGCAGTAATGAAGTGGCCTGCTCCTCCAGCGGCTCCTCTCTGATGATCTCAGCCTGGACAAGAGCGGCGATCTGGATGTGGAGTCACAGTTCATTTCATTTTTCAGCGCCGATGAGATCTCGGCCGTTATCTGATGAAATTGAACAACCATTACTAAGCGAATAAAGCTCTTTTGAGTGCTCCCTAACAGAAATCCAGCACGTCCCCCCCCCACCCTCTCTTTGTCCGCCGTTTTGAATTCATTGGCCCCCTCTCGACAAGATGATAGGAATAATCTCGCCAAGTGAGATTGACAGTTCATTTCAGAAATCAATATTTACAATTTACTTCTTTCAAAGTTCATTCTGGGAGAGGGCTCCATATTATCCACCTCCCAAATAAGCTGATCATATCTCCGCCGGCCCTGGAATGAGTTTCCTCCCCAAAATGTGTCGTTTTTTTTTTTCCTCCTCCTCCCTGTCTCTCCCTCTCAGAAATCAATGTCTGCGTTTGCGCGCTTTAATCTGGCCTCTGATGACAGTAAATCTTTATCTGTTTCTGGGCGAGCAGCAGTGAGCGGCTGACACCATTTCCCATCAGAACAAAGAGCCAGGCCTGTGTGGACTCTGGGAGATACATGGGGCTCTAATGTGGCTGGACATGTTTCAGCAGGGCCATTAATCAGAGCCGGTGACAGCCAGACCTGCTGCGGTCGTCCTCACAGCCGCACCTTTTCATCGGCCGCACTCAGAAAACTGAGGAGTCCTGGATAGAGATCAAACCTCGGGTCCCGTTATCTCTGTCACAACAGGAGCCAAGATATTTCTATCTCAAAACCTCGAGAAGTTTTTACTCAAAGAAATATGTCCAACAGACCAGAATTTAATGATATAAGGAGAAAGGAAGGTTCTGCACTTTAGGTCCAATTCAAGTGTTTCATAACGAAGCCAAGCTTTCAGTCGCTTCATCAGGGCAAAGGTTTGACAAAAAGTGAATCTCAAAGCTTAACTAACTTCAATAAGAGCACTTCTGTTTATTCTCATGCAAGTGCACATGGGAAATGCAGTTCACACATTTACTCAAAAGCTCCACATCACAAAATTAATAGAGAATGAAATCAAGAAATCAAAGTAATGGAAAAACACTTACACAAGACACATTCATATTAAAACATCTACAACACAGCTGGATGTAATGTAGCACGAATCTTAAGTATTTCTTTAAATATTTATGACTAAATAAGAAACAATCACCGTAATGTGCGCCCCCTGCCGTGCAGTGCGCACTACGCATCCAACACGCGAGTAATTCCAATCAAAGCAATGTCAGAAAAAAAGGACGTACCCTTCTGGGCCTGTTCCGGTTTAACTGGTGGCCGAATTAACTGGTGATATCCCTTGCATTAGGCAGATGTGCCGTAGGCGTAGCTTTGGAGGATCCCGTGTTGACTAACCAGGAAATGTACTTTCCGAGCACTTTGTTTGTCTATCGCATTAAACTGTCGGTGTCTTTTGAGACATTACGATAGAATCAGCTTGCAGGGACACAGGTTTGCCCTTACAAACGTCGAACCGCTCCCTGATTGCTTTGTGCGCATGTCCTGCCTGGTCTGCTGCAGAGACAGAGAGGACTCCCATCGGTGAACTCTAACAACAACAACAACAACAATACAGCCCGTAAACATGTCACATGTGAGTGGATTGTGGTTTTATATGTGTTAGCCATTCAATACATTGTAGAAATGCTGGCTGTATTTCCTACCTCGCATCAGTTAGACCCTCAGCTCTGATCATCGACTCACCTGGACTTAATTAACTGAATTAACTGGTGACGTTGTCCGACTGTGTGGCTCATCTTCATTTGAAGCGGTGTTGTAGAAAAATCCATCGTTAAGATCTCCAGACGTGAGCAGTGAATGTATATTTTTGTCTTCTTTTGAATCCACTTTCTGCTTCATTTCCCGAGGATTATAGGCAATGACTATGTCTGTGACTGTGGCGATTCCTGTTCAAAACACTGCACACGTCAATAAATCATCCAGATGTTCACGTTGTCAGTTTTATATTTGTGTCCTCGTTGATTTTAATGTGCTTGTGCTCACATGCAGACTGGGGTTAATGTTAATGTCCAGTTCAAACACGCTGTGGAGATCAGTGGGATGAACTTGTGATGCCACATCTGTGTCTACTATCAGTCATGTTTCTGCTCATAACACTGGATCCAAGTTACCGTCTATATTCTATTGCAACATTCTGCAATATTTCCTTCCTCTCTGAACAATAAAAAAAAATACATCTTTCATTTACCATTCGTTCTGTCAGTTTGTATATGTGCAATGTTACAGCAACTGAGTCACAGAACTTTCTCCAGTTTGTCCTTTTCATCCATCTTATTGTCCTCTTACTACTGCCTGGGTTTTTTTTGTACCCTGACACTTGTGTTTATTATAAAAGTTATTAAAATTATAATAAGTTTAGAAAGTTCATTTGACTATATTATAAAAGGTGAACATTTGATTTACAACTGTGTATTCAGCATAATCACCCTGTTGTTCTTGGCAAAAAACAGGTGAAATACAAATTTCCAGTATGAACAAAATGAGTCTCTCCAGAAACTGCAGATAAACAGTATTTGTATTTCTGATTAGTTGGTCATAGTCAAGTGTTTATACACTAAAATCAAAAGGTGGAATGTTTGAATTTGCCTGGATATCAGGTGAATGACAGACAGAGACAGTTATTGTCCCAAAAGTCATCCAACCTTAATATGATGATGATCGATGTAGAAGATTCATCAAACTGTGGACAAGCCAAGAAACATGTTGTAGGACTGAAGTGTTTGAATGTAGTTTGTTTCTTTTACAAATGTTTGAACAGCCAAAAACATCTGAAACTTCAATAATCACTTCTGTGGACGTTTGATCTGAAACACATTACAAGAAGTTACCCTCAGAATGTGATCAAGTACAGAACACTGGTTATAACCTGCACAATGAGAACATTTAAAGATGTGCATTCTTATAAAATGTATGAAACTAATGACACATGAAACTGTTTCCAGATTAAAAGCCCAGCAGGAGGAATCTCTGCAAAACCGTCATCAACATGATAAATCAATAATAGGCTAATTCTAAAAACATAACTGTTATTATCATTCAGAAGCTGCATGCATGAAGGAGATATTCTGTATCAGTAGCAACATTAATTCATTTCCTGAGGTTTACAAAACAAGATATGCCATAAGGTTAGAATACAAAAGGATTCAGGAATATAATAGCTCTACAGATTTATATAATCATCATTTTTAAATGTTTCATTTTCCATCAACTACAATACAACTATAATACAAACCTATGAAAGTAAGAGCCATGTTGTAAAACAGATTTTCTATAAGATCTCACATGATTTCACATAATACATGGGATTAATGGTTAGACCTGCCTGCAAACAGCAGCTCTATCAATTGTACCTGGCTGCTTCTTTAACTCAGCCAGGTTTACAGCACTCTCCTTATTTGGGACATTTACTGTGTGCTTTCTGAATCTGGGCTTTTCTCTGCTTTTGTTTTTAAACTTTCACCTAAGGAGGGCATGCAACTGTACTGAAAATGAGGATCCCTTAGCTTATGGCCTGTATAAATCATATATTTTACTTCCTTAATGTGAGGCATTTCCGGTTGAAACAGGATTTAAAGGTGGGGCATGTAAGTCAGCCAATGAGAACACTGGGATTTTGTTCAAAATGTTTGTGATGGTTTCATTGGCTGGAGATGTTAGTCCCGCCTACTTGTGCAGCATTTAACCAATACACTGCTCTCCAGGAAGCAACTTCTGGTGGGGAAATGGAGCCATGCAGCAGGCAGCTGTCCTTTACTTTCAACCAGCAGAGAACAGACATCTTCATAGAGATTGGTGCATGAGTAAGTAAAGACAGTGAAAACAAATTGTTCATTTTGTGGTTTGTATGGTGTGTTGTCTGTGTTGTGTTGGCTGCCTGTGCTTGTTCTTGTTGGTAGGCCTTCGGCCTTGTTGGTAGGCCTTCAGCCTTGTTGTATGATGTTTGTGTTGTGCTGACTGCCTTGCCATGACTTGGCCTTGACTGTTGTCGCTGTAATGTTATTTTGGGGCCTATATTTGTGTCATTTAATTATGAATATGATGGGGAAGATTTACATCTGTATGTATGACATATAGACAGTATGTCGTTTTGAAGCATAGGATGTTTTGCTTGGATTTTCCTCCTGTTATGTACAGGCCTATGGCTTGGCCACTACATGTCTTAACTGTACTTTGTAATTTTCTAAATGTCTCTGATTCTTTTAGAATGTGGGTTATGTCATATTTTTTGGCAGCTTTGAATGAACATTAATGGTGTATTTGTATTGCTCAATGGCCTGTATAAAGGATATCTATACTTTCTTAACGTGGAGCAGTTACTTTTGAAACAGGATTTAAAGGTGGGGCATGCAAGTCAACCAATGAGAACACTGGGATTTTGTTCAAAATGTTTGTGATGATTTTATTGGCTGGAGATGTTAGTCCTTGTGCAGCATTTAACCAATACACTGCTTTCCAGGAAGCAACTTCTGGAGGGAAAATGGAGTAATGCAGCAAAGAAAGTAAGGCAGCTGTCCCCCATTTTCCACCAGCAGAGAACAGACATCTTCATAAAGACTGGTGCATGGGTAAGTACAGAGACTAAGCACAAGTCATTCTTTATGCAGTTTCTTTTTGTGGTTTGTATGGTGTGTTTTTTTGTGTTGTGTTGGCTGCCTGTGCTTGTTCTTGTTGGTAGGCCTCTGGCCTTGTTGGCAGGCCTCTGGCCTTGTTGGCAGGCCTCTGGCCTTGTTGGTAGGCCTCTGGCCTTGTTGGCAGGCCTCTGGCCTTGTTGGTAGGCCTTTGGCCTTGTTGGCAGGCCTTTGGCCTTGTTGTATGGTGTTTGTGTTGTGCTGACTGCCTTGCCATGACTTGGCCTTGACTGTTATAGTTGTTGTTTTGGGGGCCTATATTTGTGTCATCTGATTATGAACGTGATGGGGAAAATATATCTGTATGTATGACATATGAAAACTGTGTCTCTTTGAGGCATGAGATATTTTGCTTGGATTTTCCTCCTGTTATGTACAGGCCTATGGCTTGGCCACTACATGTCTTAACTGTACTTTGTAATTTTCTAAATGTCTCTGATTCTTTTAGAATGTGGGTTATGTCATATTTTTTGGCAGCTTTGAATGAACATTAATGGTATATTTGTATTGCTCAATGGCCTGTATAAAGAATATCTTCACTTCATGTGAGGCACTTCTTGTTGAAAAAAGATTTAAAGGTGGAGCATGTAAGTCAACCAATGGGAACACCAGGGTATTGTTCAAAATGTTTGTGATGGTTTTATTGGCTGGAGATGTTAGTCCCCACTTGTGCAGCATTTAACCAATATATGGCTTTCTAGGAAGTAGCTTCTGGAGGGATAATGAAATTCCCAAGGCAGCTGTCCCATGTTTTCAACTAGCAGTTAGTAGAAGATTGTATAGTGTGTCTGCAATGTTACTTGGGGGTCTATATTGTGTCATCTAATTATGCATATGATAGCGAGGATGTATGGCATGTGGAAAGTATGTCCCTTTTGAAGCATAAGATGTTTTGCATTGATTTTCCTCCCCTTATTTACAGGCCTGTGGATTGGCCACTATATGCCTTTTATTAAAATGTCTGTATCTTTCTGTTTCTTTCTTTCTTATCTGTCCTATTGTTCAAAAAGTTTGTAATGGTTTTATTGGCTGGAGAAATGTTAGTCCCGCCTACTTGTGCAGCATTGAACCAATGCACTGCTGTCCAGGAAGTAACTTTTGGAGGGAAAGTGAAACTCCCATTTCATGGAGTCATGCAGCAGATAACAGAAAGCTGCTGCCCTATGTAATTTAACAAGCAGCTGTGTGTGAATGAAAGGAGGGGAAGTTTGTGAGGGTGTTTGTCTCTGACAATTTAGCAATGTGGGTTATGTCATGTTGCCAGCCTCGAATCAACATTGATGCTATTTTTGTACTTTGTTACAATGCATTGATCAAAACATCTGTCCATCTATGTCTATCAACCTGTGTACCATGACCTACAAACAGTAAGTATAGTTTCTATTTGTCAATCCCTCCAGGTTGGACACTTACTGGTGCAATAGCTGTTCATTGTTCAAGGAGATCAACAAACAGTAAGTGTATTTTTTTTATTTTATCTGTTCATCTGTCAACCCAGCTACATACCTATGTAATAATGATGTATCTGCTTCTGTCTTAAAAGTTTGAATGAGTATTGCTGCAATTGTCTTCTCTTTTT